>CM054063.1:314289898-315489898 GCA_028641055.1 Alopecurus myosuroides | reverse complement strand
TTATTTTTGAGAGAGTTGGCTTGAATTTTGATTTGGCGACACGGATTTTGGGGAACCAAAGGAGCTCAGGGCTGGGCTGGGGCACATCCTTTGCAGAAACGCCCAGTGACTTCAGATCGTGACTTCTTAGTCCACCCCTAAGCACTTCAAGTTTCCTCCAGATTCGGACACCCGGGGGCTGTGCAGCCTCCACTCGAAAGAGCCAGGAGAACGTGATAGCCGAACCTCTTAGTCCAACCAAGGGGCCCCGGCAAGAACCAGGATTGCGGAGGACCTGCGGGGGCTCGACTCCCCGGGAGTTACACAGGGTCGGTTATGACCGGGTGATCCTGCAAAAACCAAGAAGTAGGCTAGCACGCCAGAAAAAAGAGGTTACCCGTGTCGGGCTCTTTTTTATTTTCAGTCAAAATTCTTACAAGGTGGACAAAGTTTTTAAGGCCTAGGCCGGCCTACCAGACTCCTGGGAGGACGAAGGCCTACAGGGACTGGCGATCTGATCCCTCATCCGCTGGCAAGCGCTATGGAAGGCCGCGTTCCGCGCCCGCAAATCGTCCAACGCCTCGGAATTTAACATGTGTTCTTGCTAGAAATATGTGTAGGAAAGATTAGTGATTTCTTCAGTGTTCCTGCTTTGGAATACTATTTAGTGATTTCTTTAGTGTTCCTGTTTTGGAATACTATTTAGTGATTTCTTAGGAGTTTGATTGACTAGGGTAGCTTCCAATTAACTGAAAGACCACACTAAATCTCACTGTACTTTGTACTGCTAGCTAATCCACGATTTAGTATGAGCCTACCATAAGAACATATCTGGATTAATTTTTTCTATGATTCAATATATTGTTGTGGAAATACCTTACGTATCATATTTTATGAGGTACAAGATAGAGGGTGATGATGAGATCTTCAACCATGGAGATGCTTTGACACTAGTCAACCTTCGGAGTTTTCGAATTCAGTATTCTGATCTATGCACACATGATAAAGAATTGGCAATAGAAATGTGTGCTGATATTGAGAGGTGTCTTTGATTCTCAACTATTTGTTTTAACAAATATTATTTATTTGATTTGTTAACACGATATTTCTTGTTCAGTTTGACATAGCAGATGTGGAAGTTTTCAACGGTGACACATATATCATCAATGGTCCATTGGTGAACATGCCTTGGGCTCTAGATCTTGAAACAAATCGATCCATCTCGCGGCAAAACAGTTTTATCGTGAAATCAACACTCGCAATTGTGTACAATATGTACCCTTAAGGAATTATTAGATTTTAAGCACCACTCACATGTGAAAGATACGTTGTGAAGGATAAAGACAACAAAAATAAATTTTAGTTTATACTAAACTTTTTAGCTTCTTGATAATTACAACTCATTCTTTCAACATGAGTCATAAGCATTGTTTTTTCTAATACAATCAGAAATTAACCATGTGATAATATAACATTCATATTAAGATACATTTGATTTTATTATGTAATTTTAACTTTGATTGTGGAACTTGAAATTGCACTAAATCAGAAGCAAAACGTTTATAGTTGCTTCACTCAGGCACTATTTCTTAAATCTATTTTGGTTAAATTGTTTCATCTTAATAAGAGAGAGAAATAACAAATTCATATGTCATCATAGATGTAACATCCCAAGTCTGAAAAAATAGCCATTAGAATGTTTGCTCCCTGTTATTTTATGTTTTGCATCATGGCATCATGTTGATTGCAATTGTTTTGTTTGTTTTCCATTTGTTTTCTCTGTTTTCATTTGTTTTCCAACTGTTTTCCTTTGTTTTCCTTTGTTTTCTATTTGAATTTCAACTCAAATTTCAAACCCTTTGTTTCATCCTTGTGATGTTACAATTTCCAAAGTGAGAGTTCAAATAAAAAACAACCAAATTGCTTTCATTTTATTCCATAATGCTCACTTGTTAAGTTAATGGTTTTAATCAATCAATTGTTCCAAAATCACATTCAAAAATTCAATACATTGTATAAACAACACCCAATTGGAAAGTTATGAAAATTACCAAAACAATCTAATCTATTGTTTCCATATATTCCATGTTTGATCAACTAATAAAATGGTGGTTTTAGTTCAATCAAACAATTCTAAATTACAATCCAAACTCAAATTCAAATCAGAAACATTTAAACAGCACCCAATTTCAAATTATAAAAATCACCAAAACAAATCAACTCATTGTCCTAATTTAATTAATAGGGTTCACCCTATTAGTTTTGTTGCTTCTTTATTAATCAATTAAGTTGCAAATTATTTAAATTCCAACCAATTGACAAAACGGCAATTAGTTTGAATTTTTCAAAGAACTTAAGTTGTCAAGGGTAGATATTGGACTAACAAATGCACCTGAATTTTCCCAAAATTTTTAGCAACTCATAACCCCATCCTTTTCTTCCATTTGATTCTATGCAAAAAAAAAGAACAAATAATTAAAACCATAAGGGAGAGGGGCATGGCCCATCCTTTTCTTTTCTCCCCCAGCCCACCAAACCTAGCCCAATACCCTTTCGCTCTGTTGTCTTCTTCCTCGTGGCTATCATCATCAGTACGAACCCCTCCCCACCGCTTGATCCTCCTCCACCCTCTGGATGCCATGTCGTACAGGCCTTCCCCCCTCCTTAAGTATCTCTCCCCCCCCTCTGCTCTCAGAAACCCTAGCGCCCCTCCTCCCATCGCCGCCATCCTCCATCTCCTCTGCTAGTCCTCTCCTCTGAATGTCTGAACCACTGAGAGCAGAACACCACCGCCTCCCCATAGCTCCGACCTCACCGGCCACGTCGAGGAGCAGCCGAGTAGGGGAATGGAACCGCTAAGCTCCCCTTGTCCTCCTGGTACCCTCGGTTTCCGCCGGGAGCACCCGGAGCTCCGGCGCCATCCGCCGTTTCCGCCGTCGTCCTCATGCCTGCTCCCTGCCTCGACCCAAGTCTGCACCGACCGCCCCCCTGCTGTCCCCAAGGTGAGGCCCCCGATTCCTTTTCCCCTCCATCCCCTCGCCTCTCCGCCCTCCAATCCCACAGCACCACGGCCCCTCACCCCCCTCGCCAACTCCGGTCGTTGCCTCTCCATCGAACTACAGCGAGCAGCAGCGTACAGGTTCACGTGCAGATTCAGTTAAGGAAAAACCAACCCGCAGCCACACCATAAGCCCACCGAGCCACCCTTTCTGTCACCAACCCGAAATCTACCGCAGTGGTAGCATCCCTAGCGCGCGTAGCGTGAGGTGCTGGGATCAAATCCCCATCTCCCCACCTTTTTCTGTTATTTCTTTCCCAATTGTTCAGCAGTTCTGAACCATATCCACCCCGCACATCCCCTTCTACCACAAACAGCAGCTCCACCCCACTGGTTCTGTCCCCAATCCCACAGCAGGAGGTGCAGGGATCAAATCCCACCCCTTGCACAATTAACAAACTTTTTTATTTTTCAATTGTTTGGTCACAGAACTTCTCAGTAATCACAACTAGACCCCTGGTATTTTAATCTAGCCCCTGCAAATTATTTTTCCAAGTCCCTGTTTCACTAAAAAATGGCAGTTTGCACCTCAATTTTGTAAATTGCATAATAAAATCATTTTAACTCCAAATCCAACATTTTTTATATGTTTTCAATACCAAATTAAATGATCTATCCAAATATAAAATTCGTTTACTGTTTTGAATATTTTAAATTGGTGCAAAATTTGAAAACTTGTCAAATTCACTTAAACTTGCAAAATTCATAACTTGTTCATAAAAATTCCAAATTCCACAAACTAAATATGTTTTCCAATCAATTTTTCATGTACTTTCCAAATATAAATTTTGTTTGCTGTTTTGAATAATTTAACTTGCTGAAAACAACTGTTTCCTATTTATTGCATTTAAAATTGCCAAATGAATAACTTGCTCATTTTAAATCCAATTTCAACAAATGAAATATGTTTTCCATGCAAAATTAAACCACCTTTCCAAATATAAAATTTGTTTCATGTTTTGAATAATTAAAATTGGTTAAATAATTTAAACCTTGTTTAATTCATTTAAAATTGTTAATTTCATAACTTGATCAAAACAAATTCTTTTGGGACATATAAAATATGTTTTCAAACCATCAAAGTGTGAACTTTTCAAATGTGCATTTGAATTTATGATTTGAACAAATAAAATTCAAATAATATTCAAACTTGTTCTAAATTCAATTAAAACTTGTTTAATATTGTTTAATTCATAATTAAATTATCCTAATTCCAATTTCATTATTTGAAACATGTAATCCACCCAAAATTTTGTGTTCTAATCAAATATGAACTTTGTTATCTGTTTTGAACAATTTAACTTGCTGAAAACAACAATTGTTTGTGTGACACCTTTAAGGAACCAAAATTTTCTAACTTAATAAATAAAATTTCTAAAATTGTTAAACCTTATTTCAATTGGTTCTATTGTTGTTATTTTTCTGTTTTCCTCATCCATGCATCATGCTAATCCACTTTCATATAATGACTAGTTGTAAAACAATTAATTCAACCATAATTCATGGGCTTTCCATATGCAATCCAATTGCATATGGGTCCATTTAATCCTATTTCTATCTTGTCAACTAGTTTATTTTGATGCAACCATTAACTTGTCATGCATCATCTTGATTGTGCACAATGCCATGATAATGATTGTTTATATTTCTGCCTTGTTTGTTTGCTTCTTCTCGGATACACGACGACGTTGAGACCGACGATACTTACGACACCCTTTCTAAGGAGTTAGCTCAGTACCAGGCTACTGGGTTTGCAGGCAAGTTATCACTCACATGAACCACTGTGTTCCTTTCAACATTGGTTACCGATACTTTCCGTTGTTCTTTTCTGCTAGCCTTAGTAGTAGTTGTTTCTGTTGCGAACCTATCACATGTATCCTTTAACCCTGATATTGCCTCACCTCCACACCTATAACCATTGCTTGAGCCCGTGTCTTACTAGCATGCTTAGGTTGTTTTGCTCGAGTCTGTTACCCGTTACTTTCTGTTACTACTTCATTATGTTCTGGGGGCTCGATGTTTAATCAATCAATCATGCTAATGTTATTGTTAAATAATTAATTTGATGATAAGGCACCGGCAGGAGGCCCTTTGTGGTTTTGAGGCCTGCTAGTGTCGACCCTAATAGGAAAAGGGTCTTGTCTACTGATCCATGATGAGCGCACTAACCGCATGTGGGAAGCGAGTATGGGCGCCCCCCTCAATTTGATTCGATTCGCATCTCGTCCAAATCGCCTTATTTAGTTCGTGTTTTCCATTTGCCGCATGCATGTTTTTGCGAGCCCAGGCCAGGGTGGAACTTTTGTAGTCGGCATATAGGGGGACACGGTCTTAGAGTGCTATGAGGGTCCCTTTTCTTCGGGGCTTGATTAGCCGTGCGCCCAAGGTTCTTTGGGCTTGATGCGAAGAAGAGTTGAGTTGTGTTGAGTGCCCCGCTTGGTGGAAGGGCCTTTCCATCTGGCGGGTTATTCATGCGTGTACGGCCAAATTGGTGCAACCCTGCAGGGATAATCTTCTCGAGAAGCCGTGTTTTCCGCGGTTATGGATTACTTGGTGAAAGTACTGGCTAACAAGTACTCAGGACAACTTAAACCTAATGATTAACAACCTTACACTCAATGATTAACAACTTGACTTGTAATAGGCTTATTGACACAATAATATGAACCATCATTAATTCAACTGTGTGAGTTATCCTCGGATTGCTTCTTTGGATAAGGGGCGAGATCCAGGATGGGTTTGTTTGAAGTTATCTTTCAGTTGGTTACAATCCTCGATCTTATCTCCTTTCTGTTAGCCGGCAGTTGTAGTATGTTTCTGTAGTTGTGTAGAGCAGCCAGTTGCAGCATCCTTTATATCCCCTTCCTTCCGTTGAACCCAAAGCATCTGTGCTTGGTGTTGACGGGTTACACTTTGGTGAACTGTGAGTCTTGCTTGCCAGTACGTTGGTATACTGACCCCTTTGGGGCTGTGGTTTTACGCAGACGACGTTTCCGAGGATCTACATGGTGGCTACTACGTGGAGTATGACGAGACTGCTGACGAGTAGATAGCGGACCCGGGCAGGATCCGAGACTTCGTGGATGGGCTCCGTCTTTTCGTTTCCGGCCTCTTAGGCCTATTTGGTTCTTGTCTGTACTCAGACCTGTTGAATGCTTCCGCTGTGATGTACTGATGTATTGTTGGGACATGTGTCCTCTGGATGATTGTATTTGCTATCTCTGCTCTAATGAGAGCTATTTGCAACTTATTTCAATCTTTTGTGTCGTAGAGATCTGTTGTGATATCAATTGTTCCAATGCCGTTGGCGTACCATGTGTGTATATTTGAAGTACGTCAACGGAAGTATCTGGATTTCTATGGGATGGTTTGCGCAGACGATGAATAGTAAGATAATGGTTGTCACACGTTCACGTGTTGGCCTGCTCATATTGAGATGCGGGTGCCGGTATGCCCCGTAAGCCATTTATCTACTGTTTAACGGACTGTGTGTTGGTGCGCGTATAGATAAACGAAAACTTTTCCTACGCAATGCTCCCAAGATCTAGCCGAGGTAGAAGGCCACGAGTATTACCACTAGACGCGCAGGTGCGGATTATCGATGTAGCGCGTCTGGTCGGGGCAGTGCAGTCCCACGATCCGGTCCGGCCGATCTAATCCCTCGAACGTCGAAGTGCTGAACGTACAGCACCTCTGCCGGTATCCACACGTACGAGGAGGAGCTCCGACGGCGGACTGCTAGGTCCGGTGCGGCGGCTGGACTGAGTGGGGCTAGGGTTCCCAACGCATGGGAGAGTGGACTAACGTGCCCGTTGGGCAACCTGCGCCCCTCTTTATATAGCGTATGGTAATGGGCTGCACAACACTTGTGGCCCATTCCCTCTGTGAGTCCGACTCACTAACTCAGTCCATTTCCGGTTCGGGTCCAACCCAACCAATATTTGCTCCCGCTCTTAAGTGTGCGACCCTGCAGGCTCATGGCCACTTGGACACGATTGGAGTCCGACTCTCAATCGATCAATCGGTAGCGGCTCCTAGCAGAACGTGCCGACTCCCAAGTCCCATTGAGTCATGACGACATACCTTTCAATGTGATATTCATCTTAGTCCCTTTTGCCTCACGATATACCTTGTCGAGCTATAGGCGATTTATCGTCATCCCTTAAATAGCTCAACTCTCTTCTCGATCCGTGATATGTGATTCACCTGACTAACTCTTAGCCAACAGACACAGTTAACACTTAACTGAGTTGCGCATGGCCATGCTTACTGAATCATATCACTCGAGAGGGCCCAGAGAATATCTCTCCATTCGGAGGGGCAAAATCCCATCTTGATTATCCACATCACGCAGCTTGCTTCTCATTCGACCCGAACTCTGCCTTTATAGTTGCCTTGTCACAGAACAACGTTTGACAGAACCTAAGTCGGTGATCCACAACTCGGATTGTGCGACAACCTCAGGTCTAAGGATTACATTGATTGAGACGTGCAAATGACGACTTGATCGTTGCATCTCAATGTGGGTCAGTCCGACTTGCTAAACTCTTTAGCCAAGTCCGTGAACGTTGGAATGGCATCACCATGCCCATGACAAGTGGAACTGTGTCATCAGCCAACACTTACATTAGTCTAGGGTGTGTGTCCAGCACAACCTAAATGACCAAGGACAATCTAGTATGAACAACATGAATACATGGTTCCACAATCGAATCACATATTCAATGACATGTATCAGATGTTCAAAACAAGGACAACTTAATAACTTTATGAATACAGTGGGAATTACATCATACATGATTGCCTCTAGGGCATATTCCCAACAGTCTCCCACTTGCACTAGAGTCAATCATCCTGGCATCATATGCCTAGGCATCTAATGCCCATACCTCTCGTGTGCGCCTCATGCTTAGGCTGTGGTAGCGCCTTTGTCAACGGATCTGCAATGTTTGCATCCGTGTGTACTTTGCATAACTTGATATCACCTTGTTCGACAAACTGGCGAATGAGGTGGTACCGCATGAGTATATGTTTGTTCTTCTGGTGTTGTTTAGGTTCCTTGGCTTGTGCGATAGCACCATTGTTGTCACAATATACGTCCAATGGATTGGACGCGCCCTGAACCACACCAAGATCAATCAGGAGGTTCCTGATCCAAACAGCTTCCTTTGCCGCCTCTGAGGCAGCAATATACTCAGCCTCTGTTGTAGATGCAGACACCGTATCTTGCTTGGAACTCTTCCAGCTCACAGCTCCTCCGTTCATTACGAACACGTATCCCGATTGCGAACGAGAATCATCTGAGTCGGTGAGATAACTCGCATCCGTGTAACCCTTTACACTGAATTCCTCATCACCTCCAT
Organism: Alopecurus myosuroides; assembly: GCA_028641055.1. Classification (NCBI taxonomy): domain Eukaryota; kingdom Viridiplantae; phylum Streptophyta; class Magnoliopsida; order Poales; family Poaceae; genus Alopecurus; species Alopecurus myosuroides. Next base: position 315,481,498 of record CM054063.1, on the reverse strand, counting down.
AAACCAGGAACATTTCCTTAGTATTTCTCAAATACTTAAGGATGTTTTTAACCGCTGCCCAGTGGGCTTCGCCAGGGTCAGCCTGGTATCTGCTCGTAACACTTAGAGCATAGGAAACATCTGGCCTAGTACAAATCATGGCATACATGATGGATCCGATTGCCGAAGCATACGGGATCACACTCATCCGACTTCGCTCATCAGTTGTCGAAGGACACTGAGTCTTGCTAAGTTTTATGCCATGGGACATCGGTAAGAATCCCTTCTTGGACTCTTCCATTTTGAATTTCTTCAAAACCTTGTCCAGATAAGTACTCTGACTCAATCCAATGAGCCGCCTGGATCTATCTCTATAGATCCTGATTCCTAATATGTAAGTTGCCTCACCCAAATCCTTCATTGAGAAACTCCTTTCCAATGACTCTTTGGTTTCTTGCAACATCATGACATCATTTCCAATCAGCAATATGTCATCCACATATAAGATTAGAAAGTTTACTTTGCTCCCACTAAACTTCTTGTACAAACAAGAATCATGATCGCTCTTGATGAAGCCAAACGATTTGACTACCTCATCAAAGCGAATGTTCCAACTCCGAGATGCTTGCTTCAACCCATAAATGGATTTCTGAAGTTTGCATACCTTGTCAGCGTTAGCTGGATCGACAAAACCTTCGGGCTGTATCATATACACGTCCTCAGTTAAATTTCCATTAAGGAAAGCCGTCTTGACATCCATCTGCCATATCTCATAGTCGAAATAGGCTGCTATGGCTAACATGATCCGAATTGATTTAAGCATCGCTACGGGCGAGAAGGTCTCGTCGTAGTCAACTCCTTGAATCTGTCGGAACCCCTTCGCGACAAGTCGTGCTTTATAGACGGAAATATTTCCATCCATATCAATTTTCTTCTTAAAGACCCATTTGCACTCGACGGGTCTTGCACCGTCAGGCAGATCAACCAAATTCCAAACTTGGTTTTCATCCATGGACTTTAACTCGGATCTCATGGCTCCAAGCCATGACTCGGAATCAGATCCCACCATCGCTTCCGAATAAGTTGCCGGCTCATTACTGTCTAACAGTAAAACATCTCGAGCACTCTGTAATCTGGCAGATCTCCGTGGTTCAGGTGCTGTTACCGGTGTAGGTACCACGACCGGCTCAGCCTCCAAGGCGTTCGCCGATTCGCCCCTAGCCGGTTCCTCTCGAATTTCTTCGAGTTGCACTGTGCTCCCACTGACTTCCCGACCGAGAAACTCTTTCTCAAGGAAGACACCATTCCGAGCGACAAACACTTTGCCCTCTTCCCGGTTGTAGAAGTAGTACCCCAAGGTTTCCCTCGGATACCCCACGAAAATACACTTATCCGACTTGGGCGTGAGCTTGTCCGACTGAAGTCGCTTGACAAATGCTTCACAACCCCAAATCTTAAGAAAAGACAAACTTGGCTTTTTACCAGTCCACATCTCATGCGGTGTCTTCTCTACTGACTTTGATGGTACCTTGTTTAGTGTGAAAGCTGCAGTTTCTAGACAATAACCCCAAAATGATAAAGGTAGATCTGTCCGACTCATCATTGATCGTACCATGTCCAACAAGGTCCGATTTCTCCGTTCTGATACACCGTTTCTCTGCGGTGTACCTGGCGGAGTGAGTTGAGGAACTATTCCACAACTCTTTAGATGGTCATCAAACTCATGGCTCATGTACTCGCCTCCACGGTCCGACCGTAGAAACTTTATTTTCTTGCCGAGCTGATTTTGTACCTCACTCTGGAATTCCTTGAACTTTTCAAAGGCTTCCGACTTGTGTTTCATTGAATAGATATATCCATACCTACTCAAATCATCAGTGAAGGTAATGAAGTACTCATAACCACCTCTGGCTGTCGTGCTCATTGGACCACATACATCACTATGTATTAGTTCCAACAAGTCGGACGCCCTTTCACAACTCCTTGCAAAAGGTGTCTTGGTCATCTTGCCTAGTAGGCATGATTCGCATGTCTCGAATGACTCTAAGTCAAACGAAGTTAGAAGTCCATCATCATGGAGCTTCTTCATGCGCTTCCAACTTACATGACCAAGCCGACAGTGCCAAAAGTAAGTCATATTCAGATCATTTGGTTTCAACCTTTTAACATTTATGTTATAGACCGATTCACTATCAAGATTTAAAATAAATAACCCGTTCTGAACGGGTGCAAAGCCATGAAACATATCTTTCAAATATAAAGAACAACCATTATTCTTAATATTCGATTCATAACCTTGTCTCATCAAACATGAGGCGGAAATAATGTTTCGACTAAGCGCTGGAACATAATAACAATTATTTAGTTCCAAAATAAATCCTGAAGGTAAATGAAGTTGCATCGTGCCGACTTCCAACGCAGCGACTCTCGCCTTGTTGCCGACCCGAATATCAACCTCTCCTCTTGCCACGCTCCTAGTTCTTACCAGCCCCTGCAACGAGTTGCAAATGTGAATGACTGATCCGGTATCATATACCCAAGAACTATTAGGTGCATCAGCAAGATAAATGTCTATAACATTACACACAAGTGTACCTGAGTCGGAAGTCATACCTCCACTCTTGGCCTTGTCAGCCAAATACTTGGTGCAGTTCCTCTTCAAGTGGCCATCCTGCTTGCAATAGAAGCAATTGGCTCCGGCTGTAGGAGAAGGCTTAGTCTTTGAGGAAGCACTCTGGACAGGGCCATGGGCGCTACCTCCTGACTTATCCTTCTTCTTCTTAGTCCAAGAACTCTTCTTGAACTTAGCCTTATTCTGCACCATCAACACTTGACTGGTGCCTTTCTTGATATCAGCCTCTGCCGTTTTGAGCATCCCATGTAATTCAGTGATACTCTTATCCATACCATGCATATGGTAGTTCGAGATGAACGGACCATACGCACTAGGAAGAGAGTTCAGAATTATATCAGTGGCTATCTCTTCTTTAATTGAGAAGCCCAAGCGATCCAAAGACTGTATGTAACCAATCATCTTGATTACATGCGGACTCAGTGGATCGCCGTCTTTCAGCTTACAGCCAAGCAAAGCTTGAGAGACTTGATACCTCTCAGTCCTTGCTTGAGCCTGGAACATACTTTTGAGGCTTTCGATCATATCGTAGGCCTCAACATTTTCGAACTGCTGCTGCAAGTCCGGTTCCATGTGTGCAAGCATAAGACAGCTAATCTCCGTAGACTCATCTCTAGTCTTACGGTAGGCATTTGTGACAGCGACAGTCGCATCATCATCAGGCTCTTCTGGAAGTGGAGTTTCTAGAACATGTTCTTTCTTGTCATGCTTGAGGACTATCCTCAGATTACGATACCAGTTGGTGAAATTAGTTCCATTAAGCTTATCTTTCTCTAGGATTGACCTCAACGCAAACGCGGACAACTGAGGAAGGTTGCTAGGTGCCATTGATCTACAACAGAAAATACGCAAAAACACTTAAGACATGTATTCATAAAAGAGCAGGCATATTAAACGCTTTAATACTTATGCTCCCACTAGAACCAACATCCCTCCGATGGTTGCTAAGTGATTCAAGATCCCAAATAAGCAAGCCGACTAGTGAGCTTTAGCATCACCGCTAGCCGTCAAGTGATCTAGGTAGGCAACACCTTGCCAATCGTATCTCTATACGACTCCTGTTAGTTGGGTGACATCACATGCCCCGGCTCCCAACCTACCTCGCCCCGAGCCCCACAACCGTTGTGATGGACTCGTCTAGATTACCAAGTGCTTCTGCTTGTAAGAGTCCGACTCAAACCCACCTAACCGGAAAGAATTGGTAGCACCTCAATTTTATGAGCCCACTACCAAGAATGTCCGACTTGTGATGGTGCAGCACTGGCGGAGCGACCGACTAGACATTCTTTGAGGGATTAAAGAATCTACCAACTATCTAAATAGAGGTAAATAGAGGCATAACAATAACACAAATAAAGCAATTATAATGTGAAATGGTATGGCTCTCTTCATGGTGATCTCCATCTCCACGAAGCTTGTAAGTCGACTCGTGCCAACTCTTGTCACGTGCCATCTTACTCCATGTAGCCGACTTGTACATCGACTTGCATGCCTTCCGGGTTCTCCAACAAGCTACACTAGCTAAGTAAATGAAATTTACATAGAGAATCCGACACGCAGGCCGGTATACAATAAAATGACAGCACCTAGGCTCCAGCCGGCTGACAAAAACATGATACGCAGATCATGTATGGATTACACACATCACATGCACATAAGTCATACCATTCACAACTTCCTGCAAAAACAAGTTATGCATAGATACGATATCTACCGGCGTTGTGAAACTCGCAACGACATCTAAGGCGCTACGACAGGACGACGGCGGGTGCGGGCAGCGCCCGTTGATTTTGGAAAACGCAGATCTCATCTGCATTCCGATCATGGATTTCTTCATCGGATAAAACGATTTTACCTGAATCTGATCCGTATTCCGATTCGACCAAACTCTTTGATCTTCGATCACCGCAACTGGATTTATGTGTCACGGTATACCCCGATGGCGGAAACCGACCGGTAGGGGTAAGTTGTTCCACGACCTTAGCAGTATGATCACGGAAACCAGATCATCCATTAACCCCGAGTACGATTGATCCAATCAACCTTGTACAAAACCGATCTATCTCATAGACCGACCACCAAAACAGCAATTAGATCACATCTAACGCTAACTACATATCACATATGTACGGATCTCGGGCCTAATACCAGAAGCTACCGCTCTGATACCACTGTTGGTGCGCGTATAGATAAACGAAAAGTTTTCCTACGCAATGCTCCCAAGATCTAGCCGAGGTAGAAGGCCACGAGTATTACCACTAGACGCGCAGGTGCGGATTATCGATGTAGCGCGTCTGGTCGGGGCAGTGCAGTCCCACGATCCGGTCCGGCCGATCCAATCCCTCGAACGTCGAAGTGCTGAACGTACAGCACCTCTGCCGGTATCCACACGTACGAGGAGGAGCTCCGACGGCGGACTGCTAGGTCCGGTGCGGCGGCTGGACTGAGTGGGGCTAGGGTTCCCAACGCATGGGAGAGTGGACTAACGTGCCCGTTGGGCAACCTGCGCCCCTTTTTATATAGCGTATGGTAATGGGCTGCACAACACTTGTGGCCCATTCCCTCTGTGAGTCCGACTCACTAACTCAGTCCATTTCCGGTTCGGGTCCAACCCAACCAATATTTGCTCCCGCTCTTAAGTGTGCGACCCTGCAGGCTCATGGCGACTTGGACACGATTGGAGTCCGACTCTCAATCGATCAATCGGTAGCGGCTCCTAGCAGAACGTGCCGACTCCCAAGTCCCATTGAGTCATGACGACATACCTTTCAATGTGATATTCATCTTAGTCCCTTTTGCCTCACGATATACCTTGTCGAGCTATAGGCGATTTATCGTCATCCCTTAAATAGCTCAACTCTCTTCTCGATCCGTGATATGTGATTCACCTGACTAACTCTTAGCCAACAGACACAGTTAACACTTAACTGAGTTGCACATGGCCATGCTTACTGAATCATATCACTCGAGAGGGCCCAGAGAATATCTCTCCATTCGGAGGGGCAAAATCCCATCTTGATTATCCACATCACGCAGCTTGCTTCTCATTCGACCCGAACTCTGCCTTTATAGTTGCCTTGTCACAGAACAACGTTTGACAGAACCTAAGTCGGTGATCCACAACTCGGATTGTGCGACAACCTCAGGTCTAAGGATTACATTGATTGAGACGTGCAAATGACGACTTGATCGTTGCATCTCAATGTGGGTCAGTCCGACTTGCTAAACTCTTTAGCCAAGTCCGTGAACGTTGGAATGGCATCACCATGCCCATGACAAGTGGAACTGTGTCATCAGCCAACACTTACATTAGTCTAGGGTGTGTGTCCAGCACAACCTAAATGACCAAGGACAATCTAGTATGAACAACATGAATACATGGTTCCACAATCGAATCACATATTCAATGACATGTATCAGATGTTCAAAACAAGGACAACTTAATAACTTTATGAATAAAGTGGGAATTACATCATACATGATTGCCTCTAGGGCATATTCCCAACACTGTGAGTATCCCCTAGAAGTCCGGGTGCGACAAATGGTATCAGAGCCTGTCTGCCTGTAGGATCCCTTTTTACTGGTCGCAGTTGAGTCTAGAAACTATTTTGTAGCTATATAGGAAAAATGAAACGTGAGAGTAGGAATTCTGTTCATTTTCTTCTTTCCCCACCCACCCTCCCTTTTCTGGTAAGAAGTGCAACGTTGTTTTCCCTTCTCATATAAACTTTCAAGTTAGGATTTCACGTATTCTGGTTTCTCTAGGATGGTTATATCTACTAGACCATAGGAATGGAGGTGGTTGTGACATGATTTATCATGTTGCCTACTCATGATTGAGAACGGAGGCGTGTAAGCCCCGGAAGCAGATCCTCTATTCCTTAAGCAGTAGATATTGATCCTCTAGAAGCCCGGATGGGTTTTTCCGTAGTACCTTAGGAGTTTTGTTCTCGTTTTCCCCGATGTTGATATCCTGTTCTTCTCAACATCCTTTTCGTCCGTTGAAATCTTGTTGTTGTTTTCCATTTCAGTTCTTCTACCGGCGTCTAATCAAAACTACCCAAATATCAAGTCTATCTGGCCAGAAAGGTTGTTGTTGTTGTTGATTCCAGGCTATGAGAGCTAGCATCCCTATCACCTGGGGTTGTTTCGAGGAAGCATTCCTGAATCACCACATTACAGATAGTCTATTCTCCAAATGAATCAAATTATGTCCAACTATACACCCTCAATACAAAACCTCTCCGTTTACTTGAAAATGTTCCGGTGGTTTGCAAATTCCCTGACGTCTATCCAAGGTGCACGATGTGTTTCACGTGACACAACTCAAGAGGATCTTCCCAAGAAGTTTCCGGACCTTTTCTTTTCTCAGTAGGAATCTCGGGGCGCGATTCCTTCAAGGGGGGCGTTTTGTAACATCCCAAGTCTGAAAAATAGCCATTAGAATGTTTGCTCCCTGTTATTTTATGTTTTGCATCATGGCATCATGTTGATTGCAATTGTTTTGTTTGTTTTCCATTTGTTTTCCTCTGTTTTCATTTGTTTTCCAACTGTTTTCCTTTGTTTTCCTTTGTTTTCTATTTGAATTTCAACTCAAATTTCAAACCCTTTGTTTCATCCTTGTGATGTTACAATTTCCAAAGTGAGAGTTCAAATAAAAAACAACCAAATTGCTTTCATTTTATTCCATAATGCTCACTTGTTAAGTTAATGGTTTTAATCAATCAATTGTTCCAAAATCACATTCAAAAATTCAATACATTGTATAAACAACACCCAATTGGAAAGTTATGAAAATTACCAAAACAATCTAATCTATTGTTTCCATATATTCCATGTTTGATCAACTAATAAAATGGTGGTTTTAGTTCAATCAAACAATTCTAAATTACAATCCAAACTCAAATTCAAATCAGAAACATTTAAACAGCACCCAATTTCAAATTATAAAAATCACCAAAACAAATAAACTCATTGTCCTAATTTAATTAATAGGGTTCACCCTATTAGTTTTGTTGCTTCTTTATTAATCAATTAAGTTGCAAATTATTTAAATTCCAACCAATTGACAAAACGGCAATTAGTTTGAATTTTTCAAAGAACTTAAGTTGTCAAGGGTAGATATTGGACTAGCAAATGCACCTGAATTTTCCCAAAATTTTTAGCAACTCATAACCCCATCCTTTTCTTCCATTTGATTCTATGCAAAAAAATAAAAATAAGAACAAATAATTAAAACCACAAGGGAGAGGGGCATGGCCCATCCTTTTCTTTTCTCCCCCAGCCCACCAAACCTAGCCCAATACCCTTTCGCTCTGTTGTCTTCTTCCTCGTGGCTATCGTCATCAGTACGAACCCCTCCCCACCGCTTGATCCTCCTCCACCCTCTGGATGCCATGCCGTACAGGCCTTCCCCCCTCCTTAAGTATATCTCCCCCCCCCTCTGCTCTCAGAAACCCTAGCGCCCCTCCTCCCATCGCCGCCATCCTCCATCTCCTCTGCTAGTCCTCTCCTCTGAATGTCTAAACCACCGAGAGCAGAACACCACCGCCTCCCCATAGCTCCGACCCCACCGGCCACCTCGAGGAGCAGCCGAGTAGGGGAATGGAACCGCTAAGCTCCCCTCGTCCTCCTGGTACCCTCGGTTTCCGCCGGGAGCACCCGGAGCTCCGGCGCCGTCCGCCGTTTCCGCCGTCGTCCTCATGCCTGCTCCCTGCCTTGACCCAAGTCTGCACCGACCGCCCCCCTGCTGTCCCCAAGGTGAGGCCCCCGATTCCTTTTCCCCTCCATCCCCTCGCCTCTCCGCCCTCCAATCCCACAGCACCACGGCCCCTCACCCCCCTCGCCAACTCCGGTCGTTGCCTCTCCGTCGAACTACAGCGAGCAGCAGCATACAGGTTCACGTGCAGATTCAGTTAAGGAAAAACCAACCCGCAGCCACACCATAAGCCCACCGAGCCACCCTTTCTGTCACCAACCCGAAATCTACCGCAGTGGTAGCATCCCTAGCGCGCGCAGCGTGAGGTGCTGGGATCAAATCCCCATCTCCCCACCTTTTTCTGTTATTTCTTTCCCAATTGTTCAGCAGTTCTGAACGATATCCACCCCGCACATCCCCTTCTACCACAAACAGCAGCTCCACCCCACTGGTTCTGTCCCCAATCCCACAGCAGGAGGTGCAGGGATCAAATCCCACCCCCTGCACAATTAACAAACTTTTTATTTTTCAATTGTTTGGTCGCAGAACTTCTCAGTAATCACAACTAGACCCCTGGTATTTTAATCTAGCCCCTGCAAATTATTTTTCCAAGTCCCTGTTTCACTAAAAAATGGCAGTTTGCACCTCAATTTTGTAAATTGCATAATAAAATCATTTTAACTCCAAATCCAACATTTTTGATATGTTTTCAATACCAAATTAAATGATCTATCCAAATATAAAATTTGTTTACTGTTTTGAATATTTTAAATTGGTGCAAAATTTGAAAACTTGTCAAATTCACTTAAACTTGCAAAATTCATAACTTGTTCATAAAAATTCCAGATTCCACAAACTAAATATGTTTTCCAATAAATTTTTCATGTACTTTCCAAATATAAATTTTTTTTGCTGTTTTGAATAATTTAACTTGCTGAAAACAACTGTTTCCTATTTATTGCATTTACAATTGCCAAATGAATAACTTGCTCATTTTAAATCCAATTTCAACAAATGAAATATGTTTTCCATGCAAAATTAAACCACCTTTCCAAATATAAAATTTGTTTCATGTTTTGAATAATTAAAATTGGTTAAATAATTTAAACCTTGTTTAATTCATTTAAAATTGTTAATTTCATAACTTGATCAAAACAAATTCTTTTGGGACATATAAAATATGTTTTCAAACCATCAAAGTGTGAACTTTTCAAATGTGCATTTGAATTTATGATTTGAACAAATAAAATTCAAATAATATTCAAACTTGTTCTAAATTCAATTAAAACTTGTTTAATATTGTTTAATTCATAATTAAATTATCCTAATTCCAATTTCATTATTTGAAACATGTAATCCACCCAAAATTTTGTGTTCTAATCAAATATGAACTTTGTTATCTGTTTTGAACAATTTAACTTGCTGAAAACAACAATTGTTTGTGTGACACCTTTAAGGAACCAAAATTTTCTAACTTAATAAATAAAATTTCTAAAATTGTTAAACCTTATTTCAATTGGTTCTATTGTTGTTATTTTTCTGTTTTCCTCATCCATGCATTATGCTAATCCACTTTCATATAATGAATAGTTGTAAAACAATTAATTCAACCATAATTCATGGGCTTTCCATATGCAATCCAATTGCATATGGGTCCATTTAATCCTATTTCTATCTTGTCAACTAGTTTATTTTGATGCAACCATTAACTTGTCATGCATCATCTTGATTGTGCACAATGCCATGATAATGATTGTTTATATTTCTGCCTTGTTTGTTTGCTTCTTCTCGGATACACGACGACGTTGAGACCGACGATACTTACGACACCCTTTCTAAGGAGTTAGCTCAGTACCAGGCTACTGGGTTTGCAGGCAAGTTATCACTCACATGAACCACTGTGTTCCTTTCAACATTGGTTACCGATACTTTCCGTTGTTCTTTTCTGCTAGCCTTAGTAGTAGTTGTTTCTGTTGCGAACCTATCACATGTATCCTTTAACCCTGATATTGCCTCACCTCCACAACTATAACCATTGCTTGAGCCCGTGTCTTACTAGCATGCTTAGGTTGTTTTGCTCGAGTCTGTTACCCGTTACTTTCTGTTACTACTTCATTATGTTCTGGGGGCTCGATGTTTAATCAATCAATCATGCTAATGTTATTGTTAAATAATTAATTTGATGATAAGGCACCGGCAGGAGGCCCTTTGTGGTTTTGAGGCCTGCTAGTGTCGACCCTAATAGGAAAAGGGTCTTGTCTACTGATCCATGATGAGCGCACTAACCGCATGTGGGAAGCGAGTATGGGCGCCCCCCTCAATTTGATTCGATTCGCATCTCGTCCAAATCGCCTCATTTAGTTCGTGTTTTCCATTTGCCGCATGCATGTTTTTGCGAGCCCAGGCCAGGGTGGAACTTTTGTAGTCGGCATATAGGGGGACACGGTCTTAGAGTGCTATGAGGGTCCCTTTTCTTCGGGGCTTGATTAGCCGTGCGCCCAAGGTTCTTTGGGCTTGATGCGAAGAAGAGTTGAGTTGTGTTGAGTGCCCCGCTTGGTGGAAGGGCCTTTCCATCTGGCGGGTTATTCATGCGTGTACGGCCAAATTGGTGCAACCCTGCAGGGATAATCTTCTCGAGAAGCCGTGTTTTCCGCGGTTATGGATTACTTGGTGAAAGTACTGGCTAACAAGTACTCAGGACAACTTAAACCTAATGATTAACAACCTTACACCCAATGATTAACAACTTGACTAGTAATAGGCTTATTGACACAATAATATGAACCATCATTAATTCAACTGTGTGAGTTATCCTCGGATTGCTTCTTTGGATAAGGGGCGAGATCCAGGATGGGTTTGTTTGAAGTTATCTTTCAGTTGGTTACAATCCTCGATCTTATCTCCTTTCTGTTAGCCGGCAGTTGTAGTATGTTTCTGTAGTTGTGTAGAGCAGCCAGTTGCAGCATCCTTTATATCCCCTTCCTTCCGTTGAACCCAAAGCATCTGTGCTTGGTGTTGACGGGTTACACTTTGGTGAACTGTGAGTCTTGCTTGCCAGTACGTTGGTATACTGACCCCTTTGGGGCTGTGGTTTTACGCAGACGACGTTTCTGAGGATCTACATGGTGGCTACTACGTGGAGTATGACGAGACTGCTGACGAGTAGATAGCGGACCCGGGCAGGATCCGAGACTTCGTGGATGGGCTCCGTCTTTTCGTTTCCGGCCTCTTAGGCCTATTTGGTTCTTGTCTGTACTCAGACCTGTTGAATGCTTCCGCTGTGATGTACTGATGTATTGTTGGGACATGTGTCCTCTGGATGATTGTATTTGCTATCTCTGCTCTAATGAGAGCTATTTGCAACTTATTTCAATCTTTGTGTCGTAGAGATCTGTTGTGATATCAATTGTTCCAATGCCGTTGGCGTACCATGTGTGTATGTTTGAAGTACGTCAACGGAAGTATCTGGATTTCTATGGGATGGTTTGCGCAGACGATGAATAGTAAGATAATGGTTGTCACACGTTCACGTGTTGGCCTGCTCATATTGAGATGCGGGTGCCGGTATGCCCCGTAAGCCATTTATCTACTGTTTAACGGACTGTGAGTATCCCCTAGAAGTCCGGGTGCGACAATAGATAAATCCTTACCACTCAGACGAACTGTAAATATATGTACATATGATGTATAGTTTAGTTTACTTAAATATCAAGAGCTACCTATAAAACTCACAAAGGTTCTTGAATAAATTAATATCTACTTTAGGTGTATTTAAAAAAATAGATAACAATTAATGTACCAAACAGAAATTTCCAGAACATACAAAATATTTATGAGGGGTTTCCTCCAATTGTTGCATGCTTTGTCGCCGATGTCGTCCAGGAGTCCTGCCCGGAAGGTCACCGCAGACGCTGGTGGCCCAATGGTGGGTGCCAACTGTCGAGTTCTAGGGAAAGGATTCATGGAAGGGAATGCCATATCTCGGAGGTAGAGAGCGTGGGGAGTGCTAAGGACGAAGACACAGATCTTTTACCTAGGTTCAGGTTAGCCGGATGGCTCCGTACTTCCTGCAAATCAACTATGTTGGCCGTAGCCGGGCACATGTTATAGATACCTAGGCTAGATCGAGTAGATCCTAGGGCTTTTCTCATCCGTCTTTGTATAGGAGAGCCGGATCGAGGCTTACAGGAAAATAGACTGTCCAAACAACTAAACCTAGCACCTACGTCATCCAAGTCTTAACCTAACTCTGATGGGCTTGTGGGCTGTAGTCTAGACACAGTCCTACCCTTCGCACCACGAGACTATCCCTTATGTCCTCCTTCCATACTGATTTTGGCCAGCCTCGTAGTCCGACCTTGCGGATGTCGTATGACACCCTATATTGGATATCCCCGACATCGAAGTTTTTCGTTTTGTCACTCTTCGCATCGTCGTCACATTTGTTCCAACGACACTCTTCATTTGTCTTGGAACAGAGTATTCTCTTTTCTTACTTACCATCCCTAGCGCCTCTATTCCTCTCATTCTTCTCTCGTAACAATTGCAAAGAGCTCATCCTCCTCCTCATCCACGACATATGGTGGCCAAAGGGGTTCGTATCCATGGATGTACTCATAGGTGGAGCTCGAGTTGGAGACTTGATGCCTCTGAACCACTGATTTGTGATAGACGTTGGGACGGTGTGGAAAGGTTCCAACGGTCGCCCAATCTATCTCTAGGGGGACTCTGGCAAGCCAGATTGACGAGCCCAACAAGGTTGGTGCCTAAACAAAAGAATGTTGGAGCTATATAGATCTTAGATACCGCATACATTGTATCGGCATGTTGGAGGCTTGTGTTTGCTGCAAACACAACACAAGGGGCGAGAAATTGCAACAATTTTGGAGATTTGCTGCAAATGTTGCATTGTTTTATGTGTTGGTTGCAAATATTTGCTTCTATGCTACATATTTTGTTCCGGTAATTTTTACCATGTTTTTGACATACCTTGTGACAAACTTACGACCATGTTATTACAAACATGCAAATATATCGTCGAGTGCCCCTCTCATGAACCGTCCCTTTGTTCGCGTTGTGGCAGGAGGCCCGAAACCGGAGCCCAGGGGCGAATCTCATGTACACTAGTTGGGTGCAGCTGACCCCAATAAAGTCCACTTAAGGATGAAGGAGCCTACGTAAATTATGTGTCTGACCCTAGTAAAAAAACCTGTCTGACCTGAAATCACTAGAAAAAGGCTTCCCTCTCGGAAGGGAACCCACGAGCGCTGTGGGTGCGACAAGTGTCACGCTCTCCTTCCTTCTAGCCTCCAGAGAGTGCTTGCATGTGTGACAAGTGTCGCCACCAGAGAGTTTTGGTGGGTTTTCCCTTTGCCACGCATGGAATGGGTGGAGTGTGAACGCATTTATTTCGTGATTCCTTTTTTCAAAATGAAATATCTCCTGAACCTTATTTCGAAATTACAAACCGTTTTCATATTTGAGATCCTCGCGTCGAGATCTTCAAAACTAGATCACATGTTGATATGTTTCGAGAATTTTTTTTTTACACTCAGAATCAACAGGGATGTACGCCCAGTTACACACAGATGTACGCCCAGGTGCAGTGAACGAAGTACGTCCCCAAGTGCATGTGCTGACGTACACCCACGTGCACCACGGTTGTACACCCAGTTGCAGGCGGATGTACACCCAGGCGCTTGTACACCCAGTGAAGGCCGACATACACCTAGACGGTTGTACACCTAGTGAAGGGCCGGCGCACACCCAGGCGGATGTGTACACCCAGACGATTGTAAACCCAGTTACACAGTGCGTATACTTTCCGGAACAATTTTTGTATAATTTTAGTAGCATTTTTTTAATACTTTCACATATAATATATATACTTTCATAACAACGTTTCTATACTTTTAGTAGCATTTTTTTTATAGTTTCACATACAACATGTATGTTTTTAGAAACAACGTTTGTATACTTTTAGTAACTACTTTTTTATACTTTTCAGATACAACACGTGTGTACTTTTTAGATGAAACGCCATAGGCGTTTTGTTCGAAGCGAAGCCGAGCGGTAGTACGAGGCAACGTCAAGCCGTAGCACGCACTACGACCAATGCACTCTTCGACCAATGCGCACAACGACCTGTGTACCCCTTCAAGATCTTTATAAATAGTTGTAGAGGCGAAGCCGAGCCGTAAAAAAATATCGAGGCGAAACCGAGAATCGTGCTACTGAATATATATGGTGTACACACACGCACGTGCTACCGAAAATATAAAATATAGACAATAGGGTGTACAAAGTTCGAAAAAAAAATTTCTCGAAATCTATCAACATGGGATCCAGATTTGAAGATCTCGACGCGAGGAGTTCAAATATGAATACGGTTTATAATTCCAAATTAAAGTTCTGAAAACATTTTGTTTTGAAAAAACGAATCTAAAAACAAATGCGTGTTCTCCCTCCGTCCATTTCCTCAAGTACAAACCCGTCACATGTCGTCCTCGCGTGCGCTTCTTTTTTCCCTTCCATTTGCTTCTGAGAGGGAAGACTTTCTCTAATCGCACCCTGACCCCATCAAACCGTAACTACTGAAGTGACGTGCTACATGGGCTTGAGAAATAGCAATTCAAAATATTGGCCCATGCTTAAGGTCGCTCGTACGTCATGTGAAAATTGAGGCCGTAAAACGTTTCTTTAGTTCCCTCATCGTTAGGTACGAGCCCCCTGAAATGACCCTCTAATTCCCAAATTCCCCAACACGCGATGAGCCGATGACTCTCGGAAACCCACAATTCTACCGTCTCATCTCACGGCCTCTCAGGCTCTTACCGAGGATGCAAGAATCCAGCGGCGGCCAGGGAGTCCACACCAGGGATTTGACAACATGTCGTCACAACTCGTGAGGCGGCTATTGGGAAACGGCAAGATCCACCCAACACGGCAGCGTCAGCGGCAAATTGGAAGTACAAGTTCATGTAATGCTGTTTAATCAATCCTGTAAGCACTAAAATCTAAATTATATCGTCTTTTCCTAATTTTTCTTGGGCATGGATCGATTTGTCTTCTGAAAAGAAAATATTTTGATGTAAGGATCCCTGGGTTCAATTGCATTGTCTCATTTGCTTTGCGGAGAAAGATATGTTTTCAACTGTTACTACTAAATGATCTTAGTAAGGATGGTAGGTCTTACTTTTTGGAGAACGGGGCGCTAGCCTAGTGGTTAGGTGCGCGGTGGTGTGCTCAGCGACCCGGGTTCGACCCCCATCGGAGGCGAATTTCCGGGAATTCTCGTGAGGGTGGCTCTCTCTATGAAAAATATACCACCAAGGATTAGTCCTGGTAGGTCTTGTTTTTTTTAGTAAGGATGGCCTGACCACCTAAACGATATTTTTAAGAAATTGAAGTAACAATTATCTAAAAAAGGTGAATACCTGAGAAGAAAAATTGTGAAATGTAAGCGAGTCCAATAACAATGTTTTGATTACCAATATTTCTCCCATTGTTTACGTGCAATTTTTGTGAATATAATATGTTTTTCTAATTGTCTCCATATTACATGATGCTACAAATGAGGCCTTCCAATAAGCTATTTTGAGTCGCGGCTTTATTTTCTCATTATTATTAGCAAATAGTAAGTGGGCTTAGAACTACATCTAAATGGTATGTAATGTAACTATTACTATATCCTTGCACACTACTGTCGATTATACTATTTTTTGGTTCTATATATTATATTAGAGAAAAGTTTGATGATATACTGCCCACCCCCATCGCTAAAATTTTCTAGATTCGCCCCTGCCGGAGCCTATCGCGTTCGCGGCAAAGGTCTTGTGCAAAATTATTGGAGCAGATTACAACTAATTTTGCACGTGGTTGCCAAACAAAACTGTACGGTATACAATACAGTAGTAACTTTTTTTTAGGTAAAAAGTAAACTACTACGTTTTTTTTTTTTTTTTTGAGGGTTTTACACAAACTAGTTCGAAACTAGGTTCACCATTACAGGGAAACTGAGCTCGCTCGGGGAGCCCAGGAGCCAAACATGTCTACCGAATGGCAAGGTTAAGGCATGCTTTGCCACACGGTGTGCCTCCATATTCATCTCCCTACCTTCATGCCTGAAAGAGGTAGGTCCACGCCCGGAGCTCCTCTCCTTGATCTCCATCGTGATACTGGCATAGTTGCCCATGAACTCATCGCTGATTCCTCGCACCACTTCGAGAGCATCCGATGCCATGAGAATAGCTCCCAGGTTCAAGTCATCTGCGAGGTCCAAAGCTTCCCGGCACGCCAAAGCTTCCAGGCTGCTCGGTTCTGTAATTCCCTCGTACACCATCGCCGAGGCTCCGAGGTAAGTTCCATCTTCCGATCTACTGATTGCCGCTGCTGCACCCTTGGCTACCGATCGAGCCACAGCCGCATCGACATTCAACTTCGCACTTCCCGCAGGTGGTGGCAACCATCTACCTCCCCTTTCCGTTGGCCGTCGTCCCCCATGACTATGCACGAGCTCCTGGATGCCTGTGAGCTCCGCGATGAACGAATCCACAAAAGATATCGTACCCACCGGACTTTGAAAAACCTCCTCGTGCACACTTTTCTTTTAGCATGCCAGATTGCCCATAGGGTTACTAACATACGGATTAGATCCTCATGATCCATTATCTCCATCATTGAGAATAGCCACTGTTTTGGATTAAGTTCACGCGACATAGCAATGTGCTCGGTGATCTCTTCCTTTGACAGTGCCCACACACAACGAGCCAAATTACACTCGATCAAAGAGTGTCTCCAGGAATCCTCCTGTCCGCACACGACGCATGATGCACGCGCAGCCATTCCCCTAGCATGGCGGACATCTTCAGTAGACAGCGACTGCTTAGCCAATCTCCACAGAATTTTTTTTATTTTCGATGGTACCGAGATTTTCCATAACTTTTGCCACATTTTTCCTTCACCCAATGTGGCCGAGCTCGATGGAACTCCATCCAGCCAGTCTTCCCTTGTTCTCTTCACAGAAGCCAAAGTACGGTAACACAATCGCACCGAGAAAATGCCCGTCTTCTCAAAGTGCTAGGCCCAAAAGTCCTCATGTACCCGCGTACACAGCGGCATGTTTTTTATCACCTCCACGTCCATTGGAAGGAAAAATCTATCCAGCTTCTCACTATTCCACGAGGCAGTGTGGTGATCAATGTAGTCACAAACCATTTCCGGTGCGTCTTCTTCCCTTGGCGCGATGGGTCTGAGCCTCTCGCTTCCTGGTAACCAGTTCTCAGTCCATGCCCGTGTCTCGCGACCGTTACCGATTCGCTTGATCAGACCAAGTTTGAGCGCATCCCGTCCCTCAAGCAAAGATCTCCACACAAGTGATGGATGGGAACCGAGCTGTGCACTCAAAATGTCACTTGTTGGAAAGTAGATCGCCTTGAGAATTCTTGCACTCAAGGACTCTGGCATCTGCATGATCCTCCACGCCTGCTTACCCAACGGTGCCAAGTTGAACAATTCCAAATCCGTGGATCCCAGCCCCCCAGCATGTTTCGGTTGCATCATTGCTTCCCATGACACCCAACATGTCCTCCGCTGGCCCCACCAAAATTTGCGGATCATCGAGGTGATATGCTCGCACAAACCTCGGGGGATCTTAAAGCAAGACATCGAGTAAGTTGGTATTGATTGAGCCACTGATTTTATCAAGACCTCCTTACCTCCCACAGACAAGATTTGTTCCATCCACCCTAGGATTTTCTTCCACACTCTATCCCGAAGGAATTTAAAGGCTCCATTCTTTGACTTACCCACATCGGATGGCATCCCAAGGTAATTTTCGCTCAACGTTTCACGTTGAACTTGCAGCACCTCTTTAATATCTTCTCGTACTTCCTCTGGACACCCCTTACTGAAAAACACCGACGATTTATCCATATTTATCCGCTGCCCCGATGCATTACAGTATCTGTCTAGCAGTGCACTGGTTTCCCTGGCTCCATACACACTGGCTTGAAAGAACAGCAGACTATCATCTGCGAAGAGTAAGTGGTTTACCGCCGGGGCGGTGGGCGCCACTTTTAAACCATTAAGCGTTGATGATCGATCTCTATGTTTTAGGAGGCACGAAAGGCCCTCTGCTGCCAACAAGAACAAGTATGGGGATATTGGGTCCCCCTGCCGAATCCCTCGAGAGGGCTGAAACTCCTCTTGCGGTGTCCCATTGAATAACACCGAAAAGGATACCGTAGAAACAAGTCTCATGATGAGTGCAACCCAAGATGAGCTAAAACCCATCTTCCGCATTATAGCCTCAAGATACCTCCACTCTACCCTGTCATGAGCTTTCCGCATATCAAGTTTGAGCGCACACGTCCTGTGCTTCCTGGCCTTGTTTCGTTTCATGAAGTGCAGGCACTCGTATGCGGTGATAATGTTGTCGGTGATCAACCTCTTCGGAACAAAGGCCGACTGCTCCTCTGAGATAATATCTGGCAACACTTTCTTTAACCTGTTTGCTGCCACCTTAGAAGCGATCTTGTATATGACATTACATAAGCTGATGGGTCGGAATTGGCCAAGTTCCCTCGGGCTAGCCACTTTTGGAATCATAACAATGAAAGTCTTGTTTACGACTCCCGGGCTATCATGACCTGCCAGCACTCGCAAAACAGCATTAGTCACCTCCTCGCCACATACCTCCCAATTCCGCTGGAAGAAGTGCGCCGGAAAACCGTCCGGACCCGGTGCTTTTGTTGGGTACATCTCAAACAGAGCTGCCTTGATCTCCTTCGACGTGTAAGGAGCATCTAGCATCTCGTTCATCACACTGTCAACTCTCACCGGTACCGTATCAAGGACCTCCTCCATACCCGTAACTCCTTCGGAGGTATATAATTCTCGATAGAACGAGCAAGCCATGTTGCCTAGGGCCTCTTCATTTGCTTCAATCGAACCATCTTCTCTCACAAGTTCCGAAACCCTGTTTTTCTTTCGCCGTTGGCTCGCACGAAGGTGGAAGAACTTAGTGTTTTTGTCCCCCGCAGCCAGCCATTGGACTCTTGACCTTTGCCTCCACATCAATTCCTCCTGGTTCAGGAGGTCCACTAATCTGGTTCTGACCACCTGCTCCCTCTCGCATGGTCCTTCTCGGGCAGGGTTACTCCGAAGGGACACTAGTTCCCTTTGCAGCGCACGGACCTGAGCCTGCACATTCCCAAACGAACTCCTCTCCCATCGGGTCAGTTCCACCGAGAGGTTTAGCAACTTCTCCTTTAGCGCGCCCATGTTATCACATGTACCTGCCTCTGCCCACCGCTGCTGTAGCGTATCTCCGAACTCCTCATGCTCCTCCCAAGCGACCTCGTACCTGAAGGGTTTCCCCTTTGTCTTCTGTCGGCTCGCTGGCTCACGGCATAGGAGGATCGGCATATGATCCGACGTCGCCATCGAAGCCAGATGGCTTACCTCTGCATTAGGAAAACGGGCACACCACGCTGTTGAGGCCAGAGCGCGGTCCAAACGAGTTCGAGAAAACGAACCCCCAGCCACACGCTTCTCGAAAGTCCATGCCACCCCTTTGTACCCTAGGTCGCATAGGCCACACATGTCTGTCATTTCTCTGAAACCAGCCATCTGGTTGTAACTTCTTTCATTTACTCCCATATGTTCAGAACGGTGTAGCACCTCGTTGAAGTCTCCGATACACAGCCACGGGTACTCATTCGCCGACCGAATAAACTTGAGCATCTCCCATGTTTTCTGTCGTTCATTCACTTGTGCTTCACCATAAACCACTGTCAGCCTCCATGGCTCGACCCCCTGCTCAATAACAATCACATCAATATGATATTGGGAATAGGGTAGAATTTCGATCTTTATTTCCTCGTTCCAAAACAAACTAAGGCCTCCACTACGGCCTGAACTACTAACTGCAAAGCACTTATTAAAACCTAATGAGCGAGATACATTCTCCACACTTTTCCTATGTAATTGTGTCTCCACCACACACAGGAGAGCAGGAGAGTGGAGCTTCGTTAGATCACGTAGCTCCCGCACTGTCGCAGCTCCGCCAAGACCGCGACAGTTGACACACTAGTTCGTGTAGGATTCGGGCACGAGCCTTTTTGGAGTTTCACGGCCCATAAGGGCGAGCTCTATCTCCTAGAACCCTCAAAAAACAAGTCTCCAAAAACAAAATCACCAACGGGAGGGTGAGGATTTTCCCCATGGAATCGGACGAAGAGACTCGAATCCATCTCTCGCTCCTCACCGCCAACGATGTTGGGGATGACGACGAGACCTCCACGGAGGAGGGAAACGAGGAAGAGGATGAGAACTCAACGGACGAGGACGATGACAATGGCGCGTATGCGAGCTCCACCGAGGAGCATGCCGACTGGGCCGGCGATGGGGGCCCGCCTATCCACTTCGCCGAAGATCTGGCCTCCCTCCCCGAGTCGATCCTCCTCGATGACGATGGCTACATCGACGCCCGTAAAAACGCTACCACCGCCCAAGCGTGCCGGTCGAAGGGAGGCTCCATCCAGGCGACCTTCTGGACGGCGCGCCCGCCGCGGGTCTCCTGCTTCACCGTCCACTGCGACGGCCTGAAGCCCAACAAGTTCGAGATATTCTCCAACGTCCTCGCCTCCGAAGACGACCTGGTTCTGCTCCGAGTTGGCATTGGCCTTCCGCGCGACCCCTGCTCCACCAGCGTCGAGTACTACATCTACCAGGCTGCCGGCGCCGCGCCGACGCTCTGTCTGCTCCCCGATCCCCCAGGGTTCACTGACCGCAAGGTTGGCATCCTGCGCTTGCGCGGCGGCGAGTTCCTCATGGCCGCCATCGACGACGTGGTGGGTACCGACGGCTGGCAGTACGACCTCCACCTGTTCGACTCCAGGACATGGGCGTGGACCACCAGGGGGATGCGCGTGGACAAGCCGGAGAGATTCACGGGGATGCGCCCGACCAAGGTGCTCACCATCGGCGGCGAACGCGGCTCCATGGCCTAGGTCCTGAGGCACAGCCTGCTGTTCTGCGACCTGCTCGCCGTGGACGACGCCGGCGCCATGCTGCGCAACACCCCGCTGCCTCCCGAGGGCTCTCCAGCGGACGACCGGAACATCGCCGTCGTCCATGGCCGCATCAAGGTTTTCCAGATGGGACTCAAGGTGAAGCAGCGCGCCATCACCAGCACGGCCACCTTAGTTTCCAAATACATGAATGCCACGGCATGGGAGAAGACTGATGATCCATGGGAGAGCTGGCGCAAGGGCTACGTGCTCGACATTTTCAAGGTGCCGGTGGACAGGACCTATCCGGAGCTCCCGGCGCATCTCCATGACATGGGGAAGCTCCATTGTTGCCAGCCTGCTCTGAGCCTGCACGAAGACGATGTCGTTTACATGATGGCCAAGGCCAAGGGGTCACGCCGCAAGGCGTGGATACTCGCCGTCGATGTCAGGAAGAAGACCCTGCGAGAAGTGTCGGCGTTTGACGCCGCCGAAAGGGCATACAATTTTACCTACCTTCAGAGTGGGATGTCTAAGTATCTGAGAATTCAGTCCTCCAACAGGTAATGTTTGGTACCTCCCTACTTAAGTATGCGCTGGTTAATTTTTGCATTCCATGGTAACCGATTCTTCGTTCAAAATGAACATCAAAAGAACGGGAAAAAACACTATCAACAATCCGCCAATTCAATTCATCTAAACTCATATAACTATACGTAAACCTCACCTAAAGGGAGGGAGAAGGAACTCCCCTCGACAACAGACCAGTCACCTCCTTGTCCTCGACGGCGGTGCAATGTCGACCCTCTTCCCATTACCGTTACTGGGTGCCTTGTCCCCGGAGGCTAGCTCGGCCTGCACGGCTCGCCTGAGCACCTCAACAATCTCACTCATTGCAGGACGCTCCTTGGGGTTCTTGAGGAGGCAGCTCTGGGCGAGCTTGGCGATCTCCCGAGCCGCCTTTGAGGAGTACTCTCCACGGAGCTTTGGGTCCATGATCATGCGGAAGTTGCGGCTGTCCGGTGGGAATTGTCCCACCCAATCTAGCAGCTTCTGCTCCCCCTGCGGCCGGTTCCTGTCAAGTGACCGCCTCCCTGTCAGGATCTCGTAAAGCACCACCCCGAAGCTCCACACATCGCTCTTTGACGTCAGGTGCCCTGTCTCAATGTAGTCCGGCGCAGCGTACCCGTGCGTCCCCACAACCTGACCAACAAATGAAAACAATGATTTAAGAAGAGAGAAAATCATGCTATATACCTGGCAGTAGTAAACTTGATGAAATAATTCATGTGCTGTATGTCATGCTGACATAAAGGTTATGCAACCATGTTTCAGAAATTCAGAGTCAAATGCAGGAAAAAATGGGGGGCCCATTGACAAATGGAGCACAGGCTTGCCATCAGGCACACAATCAAACAAACATGGTGCATGACCTAAGTGCCAGCTTGGGTCAGCAACATTTAATGGCGATAGTCAGCCAACGAAATCCTAGTGAGATGCCTTATGGATCAGGCAATGCGGTTGCAGAAAAGAAAAACTTCATGTTTCTCAGTTCTGGGTCAGAAGGATGGCGACATACCGCAGTTGAAACATGAGTGTTGCCTTCCGTTGGCCCCTCTCTCGCTAAGCCGAAGTCTGATAGCTTTGCTTGGAAGTCCTTGTCCAGCAAAATGTTCGACGCTTTGAAGTCTCGGTAGATTACCTAGCGAAATCAATGAGTTCAGATTAGATTGTAAATGGGGAGAAAGGATAATACTGTAGAACTTAAGTTCTGTAGTGCATAGTATAGGGCTAGAGCTGCTAAACATCATTTGGTAGACATGATTTTTTTTCCATGTTCCTATGAAAAACGGACTAAATGTTGTGAAATTATTGCGTTCCAGACAC
The DNA here is from genome assembly GCA_028641055.1 of Alopecurus myosuroides. Classification (NCBI taxonomy): domain Eukaryota; kingdom Viridiplantae; phylum Streptophyta; class Magnoliopsida; order Poales; family Poaceae; genus Alopecurus; species Alopecurus myosuroides. The sequence continues at coordinate 315,458,289 of CM054063.1, read as the reverse complement.
ACCTTGAACACTAACGAAAGGCCTGAGAAAATGAGCACGTACTCTGAGAAAAATAATGTGATGATTCCTACTTTCCTTGACAGCTGGTATATTCCAGGATTCACGAGCCGTATGAACCTCTTCTTGACTAAGTACTCGATGCTTAGGTAGACTAAAATGTTTGATGCAACAGCACTGCTAGAAGAAACAATCAAAGGGGAAATTGGATACGTTCGCTACGTGTAGGAGCCACAGATGTTGAAAAAAACTGTGTTTTCAGAAAGTTCCAACAAAGTTGGCTGCCTGGAATCTTGTATGCAATTAGTGGGAAGTGGGAACTGAAGATGACTTTTCCTAGTAGCATGCTTTACATTATCCACCTTCATGACTTTCCAGTCCAAGTTTCCTATTGACTTTACACTGGATTTCTAGTGCATGAACCTTGCCCCCGCTACCTCTAAATTTCCATAGATCAGATATGGATGCACGGCACATCAACTATTCTGTAGAAATTGTCCAGGGCCCTTGTTGCAGCATTACATTTGGTTGCAATACTCTCCAGAAAATTGCCAAAGATTTCTTGCAAGGAATGTTAAATGAATTTTTGTAAGGAACTCGAAAGCAGGGCAAGCAATGATGTTTGAAGTAAACCTGAAGTTCTAGCCCTTCATGCAGGTAAGCCAATCCTTCTGCGGCACCCAGGATAATCTGAAGCCTTCTATTCCACGAGAGAGGAGTATAAACACGGCTGAACAAGTGATCTTCCAAGCTCATATTGGGCATATACTCGTAGACCAGTAATCTTTGGGGCCCCCTTTCACCATCAACAGCACAATATCCAAGAAGCTTCACGAGATTTGGGTGCTCAAGAACCCCCAGGAACTGTACTTCTGCCAACCACTGCTTATGTCCCTGGCAGAGCATTAAGAAAAAGGTTGAAACTGTTAGGAACTGGAAAGATTTTAATGTACAAACACAAAGAAAGCTGAATACTGATTTAATGAGAAATGGGAAAATGTCAAGACACTCATATTTCCTAGTAGTAGTCTTCAGGCATGAAGTAAAATGTAGAATGCATTTTAAGTGTTAACAAGTTTTTTTTCTTTTTCTTGAACTGGTCCAGGAAGAATTGGTAGCTCAAAGTATAATAATAATATCTAATTCGACTAAAGAAACTGGAAACTATATAATGCAGAACCAACACGAAGTCATACATTATTAGCACAAGTGATTCCTAAAGCTAGCGATGGATAAACAGGCAGGAGGCTTTGAAGATTCTAGGTTTCTAGCTGACTCTTCTTTTGCAGGTACATGGACCAAGATTTGGTCTGGTAGTGAATAGTGGTCAACTAAGAACGGCAGCATGATTTGCCCACAAACACAGTTGATTCTAGCCGCCGGTCTCCTTTCATTGGGCAAATTTCGATACTGCGTTGCTGAATGTACACGCAAGGTCGGTGAACATCATTTTCTGGACTCCATAATTCTCCTGAGCGCCACGGAAAGAGGGGCACAACGTTTACTAGTGATGTTTATTCAACTCTTGAAAAAATTGTTATGTTTTGACGGAAAACGATAGGAGAGGATCCTCTCCTGTCGTTGTTCAAAATGTATTCCGCCTCTGTTTGGCTGCTTTTATTCTCTTGGGCAAAATAGTGTTAACATTTTGCAGCTGAGAAATGTCTACTCTGCCAGGTCAAAAGGGACAAATGTGGCTTGACTTTCCATGGACCAACTGAATGCTTCAGGAACTTTTCCACATCCAAATTCAAGCGCGCGCCTCTCTGGAATCCATGAATTATAGCAACTCTGTGCAGTAAATAATTCCTTGCACTTCCCACTCGGCGAATTCAGTGGTAATAAAGTAATACTACCAGAATAGTCAAATTTGGCAGAGCTGCACACTTCCCTCCCGTTGATGCTGAATCAGTGGATCACATCACAGTGAGGGGATGGGAGGCCGGGAGGGGGAACGGAACAGAGTGCAAGATTCAGTCGCCATGGATGGACGTCATGTGGAGAGAGAGAGAGAGAGAGAGAGAGAGAGAGAGAGAGAGAGAGAGAGAGAGAGAGAGAGAGAGAGAGACGGCGTCATGGTGGGTGGGAGAGAGAGGGGGCATGAGAGCATGCCGTACCTGGAGTCCGCGCTGGTTGAGGCGCTTGACGGCGACGGCGACGCGGCGGTCGCCCTTGCCGTCGAGCGGGCGGACGGAGCCCTTGTAGACGCCCCCGAATCCGCCCTCGCCGAGCTTCTGCGCGCGGGAGAAGTCGTTGGTGGCGCCGCGGAGCTCGTCGTAGTCGAAGGCGCGCAGGTTGCCGTGGCCCCGCTCCTCGTAGAGCGAGGAGATGCTCGGCTGCGAGGAGGCCGACCCCGTGGACTTGCTCGCCGGCCGCCCCCCCGCCGAGTCGTCCGACCGGCTGGTGCTCACCGCCGACGCCGTCGTGGTGGTGGTGGTGGTCATGGTTGTGGTCGCTGGACCTGAGGCCGTGCCCCGCCTCCCGCTCTTGGACCTCCGCTTCTTGATCCACCCCAGGCAGCTCATCGTGTACTCTCGCCCGGCCCGGAGGCTGGGTCTGCGCTCCGGTGGAACTTGGCGATGGCGGTTGAGTCGTGCCGCGGCAGCCAAGAAACGGACTGCTGTGCCGTGCCGTGCGAGGTGAAGTTGGGGGGAGAGAGCTAGCCGTGCGAGGGTGGCTTTTGTAGCGGCTCGGGTAGATGCGTGCGGGCGCCGTGTGAAATGGCGAGCTTGAGAAGGACGGGAGAGCAGAGGGAAGAGGAAAGGGAGAGGGGGGCGTGGGGGAGAATGAGAAAACTGGGCGCGGTTTCGGCGAGCGCGGGCGACACGGGGCGCCTACAGTAGCACGTCCTGGCGCGAGGCGTGGTGGGACGGAGCGGGGCCAGATGGGGACGGGTCTGGAGGGTGAGTCCAGGTCGGGAGGGACGGGGCACGTAATAAAACGTGTACGCTTTTGTCCGGGGGTGCGCGCCCTGTCCTCGTCCCGGGTCTACGATCACGACGCGTCTGATCTCATCTCAGTCCGTCCTCCCTCTCACAGAGGGTTCAATTCAATTCATCACGACGGTGAAAAAAAGAGAGGAAGCACTGCAGTAGTTATCTCGATTCTCGAATTAGACTCTTCTTACGGTGGGAGATTAAAGAAGTACGTACTCGTATCTGAATATCTGATGTCCGTTAGCTAAAATATCGACTTTGGAGCCGCCGCCTGACAACAGGAATGTTCCTCGGTTGGTCCAAGGCTGAACGTTTTGCTGGTCGACCATGTCTTGCCGCCGCCGGTGACGCATCGTCCGATCCAGCCCGACCAGCCCGGTCGACAAATCATTATCGCCTAAGAAAATCAGCGCTCAACCGGCCAGTTTTTGTCAGGTAAGACCACCTTAATGCTGGTGACAATGCATTTCTCGTTATAGCCTCGCCACGTCAACTTTTATCCCCGCTCTCATCCCACTCTCACCCCACGGTGCCAGTGCACAGGCTGTAACCCCGCTCTCGCCTCCCTCTCGCCCCACGGTGCCAATGCACTCTCGCCCACCTATCGCCTCCCTCTCGCCTCCAGTGCGGGCGGCTACCGCCTGGCGGTGGATCCGTCGCCTGCCGCTGCCGTCTCGCCCCACTATCGCCCGCCTATAGCCTCGCGGCGGGCGATACCGCCCGACCTCTCGCCTGCGTTGGCACCAGCCTAAGTAAGAGTTACATGCTTCCTCTTTACAATTTCTCAAGTTTGGTCACATATATTACAAAAGAAAAAAAAGTCCAAAAAAATACCTTGAACCGGTAGACGATTGTGAGATCGAACCCTGAACTCACAATCCCTGAAATTGGTACTCTCGAGTCACTAATCCCGGTCTAAAATGAACCTTGACAGCGTTCAAAAACGAGGATTGCTTATGTGGCAAGTGAGGGTCGGGATTGGTCTTTTTTCGTCTTCTTTTTCAGATGGAAGGAGGGGGTCTTGTTGCTGCGTTAAAGGTGGGCTGGCCCATTGACAGAATTATACCCAACACGTCCGTCGTTCAGTCATGGAGTGCACCGCGTCCCCCTGCATTCTGCTCTGCTTCGGTGACGTCAATGGCGACGGCGGGGTGATCGGCGACAGGGGCGACGTTCGACGGCGAGCGACAAGCAAAGGTATGTACCCGACGTCCTCCTCCTCTAGGCACCGTTGTTTCTCGTTTGTGCAAAACATTAGGGTTAGGGGTTAGGGTTTTACGGGCGGGTTTTTTGGCGGTAAAAGTTGCGATTTTTGTGCGATCACGGTTCATTTTTTGTTGTTAAAACTTGTTTGTAGTACCACATGGAAGTGATATTCTTGTGTTTCTTTCATTATAATCATGGATCCATCGGAGATTTTGAACGTCAGATTCCATTTTTGTGGCGAGTTCGCTGAATTGGGCCAAATTTTCGCTGTGTAGGTGGAGATGATGAGATGTGAGAGATAGAGAGAGATAAGCTCTCACTGCAGAAGGTCAAGGGATTTTTGAAGGATCATATGCAGGTAAAGGAGGCAATGAAATTCTATTTTCTGGTTCCAGGGAAATCAATAGTAGATGGGTTGATATTTTTGCCTGATGACAGTTCATGTTTGAATATGGGAGAGTACACTGATGTGGGAGGAGTTGATGACATTTATGTTGAGTAGCAAGGAGAAGAAGACAGTGTGCATAGCAGCAGTGGGCGTAATTTTGAGATGGATGAGATGGTAAATTTAAGTGATGCTGATGATGAACCTGACATTGTGATCAGTGTTCAGCCAACTAAAGGTTCTGATGATGAAGTCCAGTTTGTGCAGGAAGTGTTCGTTACATATGCAAGTGGTGTGATTACTCAAATTATTTCTAGTCATGTGAATCAAATGCATGGACGAACTGCAAGGAATGTTCCAGCACGTCAAGTTGCAGGAGATCAAGTGCCTCCAGAGCAAGTGCAAGATGGCTCTCAGGTTGCAGTTTCTCAGGTGGTAAATCCTCCAGCTGGTGCATCAGGCCAGGGTACACAAGCTCCAAGTCAAGCACAACAGTATGTACCACACCAGCACGTAATGTTTGGATTCAAATGAACCATGTGGATTTGAACTAATCAAGCCTAAACTACTTCTACTTGGCACCTTGTATCACCATCACCTATTTTGACACTATAATTTTGTGCTGATGAACCCGATGCTTATTTTTTGTAGTTTTGCCCCTGGTTTGTAGTTGCATTTCGCAGCCGCATGTAATAAGATCAACATGTTATCATAGGAAAGTGCCATGGCTTTGGTATACTATTTTTGATGAATCTCCTCCTATGATTAGTTAAGGTCTGTAATATTGGATGTTGTGTCTTTTAGATTGTCGGATGTCTGATTTCAGTTGATAGACCATACGATATGTAGAAAAAAAATGCATTAAAAAAAAGTAAGACGTAAATGATTGGAGCATGGACAATAAGTAAATGATGTTAGCTTTATTAACTTGTTATAACTAAGAAAATAATAAAGACTAACAAATTCCTCGCTCTAGCATAAAAACATTACATTACACGTGTCTATTTGCAAAATGCTATGAGTAGTTGTAAATATCCAATTTTTTATTTTCCTACTTTTTCTCTTGAGAAATAATTATTGTCACTTACATATCGGTCTATGCCGGTGGATGTATCGCGTAAAATATCGGTTATTCCAGCCAACATGTCTGAAAATGAAATTTATGAAATGGTAATTTTATGCTTGTTAGGAAGGCCATCTATAGTAATATATTGGTGGTACTGGTTTAGTTTTACCGTTATTTTTTTCCTATGATCAACAAAATAAAACACACCGAGCAATCCAGATCCCGCGCAAGTGTGAATCGTGCCTATGAGCAACAGTAGGACAACCAATGGACATGGATTTTTAAAGTGTTGGAATTTACTTGTCCAAAGCGGTACATTTTCGAATCTCGAAATCTTTTAAGGATAAAAATATAAGATCTTCAAATAATCTTACATGATGTTCACCATCTATTTCCGGAGTTTATTCTCCAAGAGTACATGTGGCATATCTGAAATTCGCAAGAAAGAAAACGAGGTAGGCAAACTTGCAAGAAAGAACAATGGGTAGGCGGCCTACTATTTAGAAAATAATCGTTATTTTGAAATTTCAAAAAATTCCGAAAAAACTCCTGCACATAGATAATTATAAATTCTACAAGCCAGGGAAATCTCAACTCAAAATAAGTCATATTATTGGCTAAAAAAAAAATCTAACAGATTTTGGAGATGAGAATATTACCAACATCTAGAAATATTTTTCAGATTTTTTAAATTCTAAAATGCTGTTTTTAAAATTTTCAAATAAAGGGCTACATGCAGCCCGAGCTCCATTTGTCCACTCGGACTCAATATTCACTTATTCAGTGGTTTCCGTAATTTAATAAATATTTAGGAATACGTACGTCCAAATAAAAAAAATGGATAATATAAGCTGTATTGAAAACGGCTTTGGCAATTGGAGTGGTGACGCAACCAAGTGGAGAAAGATAGAAGAAGATCCGCACAAAATATGTTGCCCGATTTGACTTGTAATAATAAAAGCTAAAGGCTACAGCGGCAGACACAAACCGTGCCCCCCCCCCCCCCCCCCCCCCCCCGTGTTCGGCCTCTCCCGCCGCCGGCGTTAGCGCTGGTCGGTGCCGAGATGGGCTAGGGTGGTCCCCTGCGTTGTACAGAGTAGTAGCTAGGGTAGTTTTCTGCTGTTGCTTGGTTTCCTTCGTGAGTTTCAGCGTTATCCTGCGGGGGATCTGGTGGCTGGCGCATCCGAGCTGCGTCTGCCGGCCGCTTCTTGCCTCCTTGCTCTATGTGGTGCTCCGGTGGTCGGAGGCGTGGGCGGAGAGTGAGGTAGATGTCGCCTCCCGAGAGAATAAGCTCGAAGATCGGCCCCCCTCGGGGGTTGATTCTGGCCTGGATGTTGCAGATGCTTGCGGTGGCCTCCTCCTTCTTCCTGGTTGACTTGGAGCCAACGGATGGGTGGGGAAGGTTGCTGCTGCCTCCTCGGTGTCCAGGTGGCCGCGTCGAAGCCAGAAGCTGCTGCATCTGGGAGATCATCACACGGCGGCCATGTTTTGGCACCGTGATCTATGGCTGCAAGTGCAGCCTCTCCTGACGCCCAAGATGGCGCTTCTTCTACCTCCAGATGGGAGGTATCTTTCTGGATCCGAGCCGGCGACCCTCTTCTCGACTGCCCCAAGTGGTCTCGTCCCCGGTGGCTCTCGAGATGGCCGGATTTCGCTTCCTCATCGCGGTGGTGGAGGCCAAGGACCTGATCGCGTTTCCTGGACGCTTTTTAGGGTGCTCCTTGTAATTCTTGAGGACTGTTCTGTAATTTCTGTACTTATGTTTGTCCTTTGCACTTTGTACCCCCACCGACGATATATAAGCAGCTAGGCCCTCGGACCAACCTTTGTTCAAAAAAAAACAGCGGCAGACACAACATCCGATAAACCTTTTGCCACCATTGGGCTTCTATGTCATCCTTGATGGTATGTGGGTCCCACAGTTAGAAGTGGTCCGATGATGCCGAGTTCTTGAAAGCGAATTCCGCAATTCTGTTTTGTTCTTGAGTTAATCATCGCTCACGTCATCTTGCGTTTTGTTAGTGTAGTTGCTAATGGGGTGTCATAATAAATTATAAGGTTGTACTAATTAAATAATCTACCTAGCTAAGTATATTATCGGTAAGCAATTTTAAATTTGAATCTAATGTCCCTTCGGGGACATCCGACAAAATTTTTTTTGAATCTAATGATGTGATCTTTTTTATAATATAAATCCCACATTCTTTGTGTAGAATTTTCGGTCAACTTGTATCACGTCACCTTGCATTTTAGAATAGAAATAGTTGGAGGATGAGGGAAAAGAGCTTGCTCCTCCCATGTCGCCACCGCTCGGGCGACACCGGAGGTCCCACATCTAGAGGCCATCGGCCACCTTCCAACCTTTTTTTTCCTTCCTTGGCTCCGTCGGAGGACGCGGACTTGTGAAGCCTGCCTCACCGATGGAGGAGGCGGGCCCTCTCTCCTGTGGACCTTCCCTTGCTGCGAGGGCCACTAGCATGGGCGCGATTGCGGTGGTTCCCGGCGGTGCGGGAGGCCGTGAGGTGGCGCGCGGCTGCTGCACGCAGTGGCCGTCCTGGAGCCTATGGTCACGCAGGCGGGCCGGGCCCGATCTAGGCTTGTGCGGGCCATGACTTCGGGACACGGTGCTAGCACGAGGAGACCCTTCCCCTTGCGTGCGACGTGGTTGTAGTAGCCGTGCTCGTCCGTCCCCAAGCCTATGCTTGCTGGCAGTAAGGTTGGCGACGACGCTGGATTCTCACCATCTAGCCCTCGTTCAATGACGGCGAGATGGTTTTCAGCGCCTCCTACTCCGCTAACGGCTGCTCTGGTTCTTCTGTCGTCGACGGTGAGGCCAAAAGATGCCCCCTTGTTGCAGGTGTCTCATAGTTGTTGGGGCAATACCATGCGCGAAGCTGACGACGACGACGCTCACGGGCGTCGTCACCTCCTTGGAGCTATCATCATGACGCTTCCCGTGCGGCCGTGCTTCCCCGCCTCGAGCACTAGGGAGAAAACCTAGATCCGGCCTTCTGATCGAGCAGCGACGGCACGGTTGTGTCATTCCCTCCTTGAATACGTTGGCTGGGGGGCTCGTGGTGTCGTCGGTGTGCCAGCTTGAGCCGATTATTGGCCGCCACCTGAGCGTGGGCTTACGGGGCGCCATGTACTCAGTTGTCGGTGCTTCTTGTGGACCCCTCCTTCGGTCTGGTGTAGCCCCGTTGTTCACTCGCGGAATCTTAGGCGCTTATGGGCGGGCAGTGCATTGTCCTCTGCTATTTGGTCTCGTGAAGTCCCCTTCGTCGAGTATGAAGCAGCCCAATAGCGTGTATCGCCTCCTCTCCATTCATGGTGGGAGACGGTGCAAGGGGATTCTTGTCGCTTGGCCGATGTGGGGGTAAGTTTTAAACCTTGTGGCGTCGTGTGTTTATTTATCGCGTAGCCTTATAGAGTTCTGTTTTTTTGACAACAAGCCTTATGGAGTTGTATTGGCAGTATTGCCCTCTTCTTCTTTGGAATATGATACACTTATTGTTGAAAAAATAGTTAGAGGGTGAGGACATGTTGAGTAGCAGAAAACGAAAGGAGAACACGAGCAAGCTCCAAACTATTCCGTTGGTGCACTTCCCTTAACCACATTACTATGGTTGTGTTTACGTATGTTTACTCCGAGAGCGTCTTTTGGTGGACGTACGGGCTCCATGAAGTGTGTTCTCCGTTCACCCAGCTTAGGCCAAGTCTCTCCATCGACAGTGGACTTTCTAGAAGGGAATACACTTGTAAAATGTGCAGACACGTATGAGACCACAATCACATCGGCCTCGATCCTCGATCGGTTACGTACCGAGCTAATTAACTCTTGACAGGGCACACCTTCTGCACATTGAAAATGGGAAGAGTTTTTTTTTGAACTGGTCAAAGCACTCGACGAGGGAGGGCTCCTGTATGCCCACTGCTACGTGTAAAGCTCTCGCTAGGAGACGACGACGACGGCGACGTTGACTCAGCTGTCCATCCATGAAGCTGACGCCTCTGCAAGAGACGCCGGGTGAACAGCTGGGTCAGTCAACCCACACGGCGCTGGGACGGAAACGCAAAAGAGTTCAGTGGAGAGTCGCGGCCACGTGCGCGCGCGCGCACTGGTGGGGCTTCACTGTCTGACACACGTTGCTAGCGCTGGTCGGCGTCATGGTTTCGATCGGGACGGGACTGGCTAGTTACATGTTACGTACGACATCAACATGCGAGTGGCGAGCTGGAGATGCCATGGCAATTCTGGTCGATCGCGATCGGTGGTGGACGACGGGCGCCGAGAACCATGATGGCCCCGGCCCGTTACAGGGCTCGATTGCCGCTACGTCGTAAACGGCGTCTAGCTCAGGTAGAAGGATTAGCCATGGTAAATTGTTCCACTAATTGTCCTCCAAAACCCAAGACGCAGTCAAGTACTAGGAGTAGCAACTAAACACACAGTAGAACCTGGTACTGATGCAGTTGGAGACCGACCTCCGTCTGAATGCGATCAATCAACTACATGGTCGGCGAGGATCGACCGGATTTTCTGGGTCGGTACGAGAGGGACGCGACAACACGGGAAGAACCAATTAATCTGTTGCCGTGACAGGTTCCGCGCGCTCTCGATCTCCCTTGACTAAAAAGCTCATAATTTTCTTCGCAGTCTCCTCTCGGGATCGGTTCGGTGTCGTCAACCGGCGTTTTGTAAACTTCTCTGCTCGTCTCCTGATACGACAGAGCCAACATCTTGACCAGAGAATTCTTAGTCTTGCATCGGCGAACGAAACAGGTGAACAGCCCCTAACTGTGACGACTCGCCGGTGAACTTATCTTCAACAACGACACAATTTGCAAAATCTGCCAGATTGATTGTCGTCAAAAAGTAATGGCCGCGCGAGGAGCCTGCAAGTTATGGAGTATGAAACATTCCCTTGTTTCGAATTAATCCGTTTTGGATTTGTCAAAACTAGAAGGATAAGGCGCGCGTTGCTGCGCCCGTTCTCTCTTACCATTGTCAAAACATGTTTTTTTCCCTTTGATGTTTGCTGTTAGTGGCTTACGGTAAGTCTATGCTAGCTCACTTTCATGATCAATACGGTAAGTCTATGCTAGCTCACTTTCATGGTCAATATAGCCGACCGTAGCAAACACCACCATGCTGATAGTACAGGAGAGGGAAGACTCCCCTCTGCTCATGCTCCTTAGTATAGAGTCTATGGTGCTAGTTAAGGATGTACACTATAGAGTAGCCAGCGATATAGGACAGATCCGATCCGAGCCCATCCCCCAATGGAGGACGCTTGTGGCGGAGGAAGACGATAAGTGAACCACACTTAAATCTAACAAAGGCGAAACTCACCGCAGAAGGCATGGTGAATCCCACTTTACTACAAGGATCCGAAGAAGTCGCCATAGAGACAATAGCCAACCAGAGCAACACATAGCCAATTGCTTGGGCTAACAATAGGTGAAACAATACTTGGGCCAAGCAAACGAAGCCTATGCGTGATATGGGTGCTCCTTGCTGACAGTGGTTCCCTAACAACGCATCACAACATTGCTGGGCAAACGTTAAGCACAGTCAACCCTTTATCATACATACATCCTTGTAACCGCCACTTAAGTCACCAAACCCCACTTAGCTTCTATTGTTGATTCGTTGTAAATGGATTGCTACATGTAATTAGCATTAGTAAGCTCGATAGTTACATCATGGAAAAATGGTATAATGGCATCAAGACAAATGCCCGGAAAACCTAATTCTTAACATGTTAAATGTGGGAAATGTCATAAAACATATCTTTTCCAAACAATCATTATTTGCTCTCCCATTGCACATTGCAGATCTCGATCATCTTAGGCACGCTGTCTAATTTGGATGGAGTACATGCCTTTTGTTGAATGGTGACAAATTACAGAATAACACACCAACATGGCACATAGTTGTTTCAAAAACTTGCCCCTTGTCTTATTTTGAGGAGCACAAATATAAAAAATAAACAACTTGAGTTGCCACATCTGTATATTGCACCTAGATCTTGTGTTAAGAGCAGTCAGTCTCCCAGATAATATGTGTTCACCCAGGTGACTAACCACCTTGGACATCTCATCAGCCTTCTTCTTTGCCTATAGACATGACTTCGAGGAAGCGGCGGTGGAATCAACTCAAAAGGTTAGGCTGTGAAGACCCAACGGTGTGAAAAAAAATGACAATTCTCATATGTAGGTGATCCAAAAAGAACGGAACCACCACGTTGCCAACAACAAATCAAAGACACAACTTAACTATTGCTAAGTTGCAAGGATGGCTACAACAGGAGGGCATCACCTAAGCTGCCTATGGTGTCATGCTCATCAGGCATCTATCGCATGTTTATATTTTCTAATTTCCTTATTTTCCTTGTATTTTACTTGCTATGGAAAGGGTGAAATCAGTACTTTGTTTTCTATATATATTTTCCCCTCAACTCGCACATGTTGTTTGTTTCACAAAAAAGTAGACACCGATTGAAAGTAAAACTTGATTCTGGTAGTAGAAAACATTAATTAGTTACAATAATAATAAAATTAATAAGCCTCATCCCAAAAGGGAATATATTCATACAAAAGATAAGAAAAGATGCACATAGGCTCCAAAGAATATGGACAAACAAATATTTGAATCTAATCAAAGATCCACAACCTTCTAAACCTTATTTGAACCTTCAAGATGCTTCCTATAGGAAAATTTATACAAATATAAGTTCATGATGAGTAGAATGACCATGATAATTGAGTAAAACCATTCTTGCCTTTATCAAATGCATATGTACTTGGTGACAAAGTCAACACTCAATCTCTAGTGCCCCCAAGTAAAATATCAATTATGGGACTATCTTTTTGGTATAACTAAAATTTAACATAACAAAAAAATGGATTGCCATGAACATATTCCATACCCAAATTGTGTTGAGTTTTCAAGCAAGAATATGGCAAAGGAAGCAAGGAGCTTGTACTTGAATAAGGCTTAGTGGCTCAGAATATAATGGCCACAAAACATCTATCATAAACGTCAAGAAACGTTTTCCTGAACAATCCAAATTATAGTAGTATGAGTTTATCCCCTAGCATTCAATATTTTACATCACATCTTTTATTTAGAGAATGTAAATTTGGGGATTTTGTGAAACTAACTTGGTTGGTCGATAGCTTTCAGTTACCGCATCCGAACTCACAAGAGGACAAACAACATGAAGTGAGGGGTGGAGTGTTGCCGGAAAGGAGTCATGGCGCCAAAGTAGGCCATGAGGATCTTTGGTTTGCTTGAAGATTTTTGAAAGCAAGTCCCTGCTAACCATGCAAAGCAACAAAGAAACCAAGGTAAGTAAACTATATAGGAGTGTAGAAAGAAGAAAGGTTTTCTCTAAGATTATTCAAGAAATATTCTTTGCAGAATCTTTGGTTTTCCTTCAGAGTCCTAAAATTCATGTCTCCAAGTCATATCAATCAACTTGGTAGAACATGTAAAGTGCGCATTGTGAAAGATGCAAATCATTGAACTAATAGCATCAACAGTTCCCTCTATCAAGAAAAGAGCACTGATAAATTGTAATACATAGTAATATATCGGTACGTTGTTTCAAAATATTTGAACAGAATGTTTAACACCAAACAATAAACAAGATATTGAATCAAGCTGCAACATATATATTGTAAGGAAAGAAAAAACTAAGAGCCTGTTTCACCCATTAGTCGCGAAAAACAAAAGCAAGACAGCTCACCTCAATTACATCCAAAGAGCGAGAAGAACAAAACAAAACATCGTAGAACTTGATCAATAAGCTGTAACCGTAAGAGAAAGGGGGTCCAAAGGCAAGTATCATATTCATGTGAATCTCCTTGTAAGAACTATAACAATTAAAATAAACCCCTCAAGATAAAAAAAAGGAGAGATCCAAGTCTTACCGGCATATAATCACTCAATTTGTTGTGGCGGGGGCTCAACTGCATTGGTTGTGGCAGCTGACAGAATATCTAAAACTGAAAGCCTAATGCGAATCGATTTTATCCTTTTTATGTTGAGCACATCCAGGATCAGCTTAATTACGACCTTGTGCATAAGACTGCAAAATAAGAAATATAATATAAAATAAAATAGACAGTACTAAGACATGCAATGCATAACGTCTCTAGGTGTAAGACCAGCAAGCTATAAGCAGGAGAATTACACCGGTGTGTATGTTAGTACTATTTTTGAAAGCATGTAATCAGAACTCTACACATTTTACTTATAAAGACTAAGTCTTATCTTTCCGTTGTGCAATTGAATGGTCTTTCAGAAAGGTCTAGATAGCCATCATGGTACAAATTGTATTCACTGAACTTAACATTTGTCCTCTTTTGGTGATAAAACCTAGACGTGCTTAAGCAACTTCAAGACTATCGTACTGCTAAAAGCCTAAGTAGATGTATTAGTTGTCAGGCCACACCAAGAATTTGCAATAATATTGCCTCATATTATTGCAGCTGGCAGCATGAGATACACTAAAAGAGAGTGAATAAATTGTGTTCTGTACCAAGAGGAAATGTAGGAAAAAAACAAGAGGATAACGTGAGAATGGGAACCTGATGCTGTGAGAAGGAGACGGTACAACAACAAAAAAAGATACATACAAGTGTGATTTTGGTTAGAAGGCCGACGAACCGGGAAAAAAAAAGGATTTGTACCAAAATCGCCACAGCGCCGACCTCTCGCAAATCCCAATTTAATTTTCATATAAAATCCAAATGTACTCATTAGTTCCCAAATCCAGGAGAAAATTAACTTATCAATCATTTTATCCCAACCTGGCCAAAGGAGATAGCCTTCTGGAGAATGGAGTTGAAAGAGTATGGTGGTTGAACCCCGAGCGACATCGCCAACAAATTCATGAATCGAAGATACCGCGAGCAGCATGTTCCCGAGCCGTGACCTGGAACCACGAGAGCACATGCCGCCTCCTTCATATTTGTCAGTACTGGCATAGATAGAACTCTTGGTGACAGGGGCATAGTAGCCGTCGGGAGGAAAACTTGTACATCAGCCGCAGGAGGTGACAGAGCCTTTGGTGGTCTGGTACACAACTGGATATAGATGGGACACTGAAAAGGGGAAAAGAAAATAAATCGTGAGGAAGATAACGCTGCAGCACACCCCACCCACAACACCGACGAACCTAGATCAAATCCAAGGAAAAAGCAGCGCATCCGCCGTAAAATCTCCACGCAGTCCCACAAAGTCGATGAACCTAGGTCAAATCCAAGGGAAAAGCAGTGCATTCACCGTTAAATCTCCATACGCCCCAGCGACTCCGCACAAGCACGAAGCGGCCCAAAGCCCCAAACCCGACGAATATGTAGCCTTGGACGCGCGTGCACACCAAGAAGACCAAAACCTACCAGCGCCGACAAGCCGCCACAAGCGTGAAGACCGACTTGTAGCACCACGACCACCGGCGCCGCAAACCAAAAACGTGGATGAGGCTCCAAGACAGAAAATCTATCCTACCGCTAGAACGAACAGACGCGGCGACCATGTGCTCCCACACACAGCGTATCGAACTGGCCCAATTGTCAGTCCCACAAAACAGACACCAAAACGCAGATCACACAAACAGTTGGGCCCGTCCAGAACAAATCACTCAGCCGCTAACAGGCCGGACCAGGACATGAACACACGAGAGAGCAGGAATTCCCGTCGTTTAGGATTTGGAAAGGATAAAAATATTTATAATCCGCATTGGTCCATGCTCCGCCATGTGCTGAAAAATTGAGCATGCAGAAGGAGTCAAAAGCAAGAACAACAGGCATGCTATGGATATTCTTATACCTAGGTTATGGAAATGTTTATACTACAGGTTGAAGAACTGAATGAGGTAGTCTCCTCAAGTTTATACTACATGTTTTAAGAATTCTTGATGTATGTTTTTTCTTTAAGAACTCCAGTAGCACGAAACTGTTTCTAAGACCAGAAGAGCTTTTCATGTTAAATATAGAAGCTACAATATAACATTTCATTATAGTATTATTACACTGAAGTATATAGCTTGCCTGCAGTTTTGAAGATGCTAACTGCATAGTAAAACAGTATAGCATCGGTTCCACTTTGATGTTGTACTACAATCGGGTCAATTATTACCTGCTAAGTTGTACCACAATGTAACCATCAATTTTAGTATGAAATAAACCAGCAGAAGTTAAGGTATTCACTGTCAGGGAATGCAGAACTTATTTTGGTTTAACTCTTGTAAATGGATTGCTGATGCTACTTCTCTCTGCATAATGTGTGCATTGCTAAAGAAAATGTTGGTGACTAAGCAGCAAGTACTTCACATAGAATGCTCAGCAGTCTGTCCAGAAAAAAATCCCATCAAAATTTGTAGGTGCTTGCCTTCGTATCATTCACTTCCTCCACCTTTTCCCATGCCCATCCGGGTTATTACGGCGCCACACTGATCTAATCCACACACCCCAAACACCTGAAAGAAACCCGAGATAAAAGAGAAGACCGCAAAAATCAAGTTCGCAAATTTCCCATACACCAACAAGCACAAACAAGGATCCCGCAAGGCTCAATTGACAGAAAAAGGCACCCCCGATGAGATCTCAGCGTGCCGCCTAACAAACGTCACACCCAAAACAACATTCCCCACAAAATCGACGTTGTATGCACAAATGGCCGGCACCACGCCGACACCGCACCAACCAAGAAAACTAACCTACTCGACAAAACAGACGAAGAGAGAGAGGGCACTAAAGAACCTGCCGAACGCTGCCACCAATGGCACCTTGGCCACCACCGTCGAGAATCAATAACGCTGCTGAACCTCCAAATCCCAGAGAGAAGCATCGCAATTGCACCATAAGAAGGACGTGGATGTAAGCACCAGCCGAGTTGTGAGATGTTTGTAACGCCCCTGAATTTGATATATGCACTGAATAAAGATATGATATCTTATAGATGATAATTTGTAGTAGAAAATGAGCTAGAAATTGAATGAAAATAAATGGGCGTCTGTTATAACAAGCTAATACAAAATTATTCAAGCTACATACTATAACTATTCACATTCAGATATACATGTTCGATATAATCTCTAATACGAAATTCAGAGTAGCAATCTGGAGTAGAGGTTGTCGAGGTGGTATCATACAAATAAGCTCAAGAAATTCACACTAAATCAACAATCAACAACGTGAGCATTTGCATACAACATGGACTTGGTCTATAGATACAACATCTTACATCTTAATCAATACAGTAAGCAAGCATGTGTCACTTGTATTTACATGCATCTTAATCTACACATACATCATAATTTTAATTGCATACGGATGTACCGATGTAATTTTCACCTGAAAGGCAACATATGTACATAGGCAACAGTGAGCATCCATCGAGGTCGAGGTTGAGGAGGCGGGCGCCGGAGAGGACCGTGAGGTACACGCGGATACATGCAACGGCAGTAGGGAACACAGCCAAGCTGCTGCGCGGAGACAACCCTGCAGATTGACGCGACGGCGCCGGATCTCGACTGCAGCTGGTCGGACTTCAACCTTCAGCAACCAGCAAGTGGTCAATGGCGACGTCCTGGGCCAATTCCTGGTCTCCGGCGAAGCTCCTAGATGTTGGGCATCTGGCTATGGAGAACGGCGCTTGAGTTCGTTGGGGAGGATGGCGCTAATTGCGGTGGTCGTCCGTTCGAGAGGAGGGCTGCGGCGGGTGGAGAGTACAACGCCGTGGCCGGATCCGGTGGCCGGCGGAAACCCTAGGCACGGGGAGCTGTGTCTTCGGTCGCGTGTGCGGGCGTTTTTTTCCTTTTTTTTCTTAAAGGCCGAGGAAGGCAGGAAGCAACGCGCACCGGGCAAAAGCCAGCGACCGACAAGCGGGGCCACCCTGAGGACGCACCACAGCGCAGGATTTCCTCCCCGGTTAGATATGAAGAAGATATGGATATATCACTACGTTTAGTTACCTCCATATCTATACTACTTATAAAAGAGCAAACATGTTGGGATACATTAAATCTAATGCGTTCAATAGGCTACAATCAACGATCCAGATGCTCTCAATGTTGAGCAAAAAACGGTTCAGGTTATGAAAAAAAAAGGTACGGTATAGAATAAATCCCGTGAGGATCGGATTGCCTCAGCTAGCGACGCATTTTGCCTTGAAATTTGAAACGGATGTATATCATCTATAGCTAGAGTCCTTCCCCTACACGTTACGCCCGCGCCGATATAACACGGCCGCCGAAGCGACATCGTCTCAACCAATTTTGATTTCATCTTGTAGCTCGCTTTGCATATACGTTTTGTGTGTCCTTGGTAGAAAGTACTTACCGATTACAATGATCAAGCGATCAGCTAGCTAGCCTTCTCTAGCTTTGCATCTGGCTACAGGTCAGTGAAAAGTAATCATTCAGTAGCACAATCGATCAATCCAGTCAAACGGGCCATTGATCGGTCACATGGCAGCTGCAGTGCAACTAGCCGGTTGCCGGCGGCCGCGCTCCGACGACCCGGACTACCTGGACGCCGTCCTTTGACCCTTTTGCCCACAGTCAAGATCAACGAGATAACTCGCTGCTGCTGCCCGGGTGTGCAGATGTTGGCCTAGGATATCTTGTTTTTGGTGGTCATGGGAGTCCGGACACACCACCTGGTGCACGGGCAGGCGCTCCGGCCTGAGCCCTTGCAGTCGGGCTAAACGGTGTGTCGTCCGAGAAAGAGCAGCATGGGCGTAGTCCATCATGCCTCGAGCAGCCGTGGAGCTCCTCTTTCGATTTCAATAGGATGACACCTAGGATGTGCAGCCAGAGCCCTTCCGGCAGCAACGATATGCTCCTCCTATGACGCAGTGCCTCCAGCAGCAAAGAGATGCTCCTCTGCATGTGCTCGAGGTTCAATATGAATGGGTACATGCCAAGTACCGTATATGTGTGGTGTAAAATATTGGTACGGATTCAATGAAGCCTGAATGCTTTGTTGATCGAATGTGGCATATTTGTCTATTCACACCGGATGCTTTGCTAACTAAACCTCACAAATGAGGACCATAATTATACATCTTAAAAATTTAAAATAGGGTGAAATACTGAAAAATAGGGTGAAAATAGCATATGTAAGAAATACAAAGTAGTACATCTTGTACAATAAAAAGGGACCAAATCGCATAGCTGGGATATTTTTGAAAAATATAAATTCACTTTCACTTTCGTAGTTAAGAAATCAATAAACACAAAGTAATGAAAATTGGAGAGTCCTACAAAATGTTAGTGCAAACAGATTTTTTATTTCTTTAGAGGGCTCTTCAAGCTGACATATATGGGGGCGTGTTGGGGCCATGCCCCCGCTATGCTCAAATTTGTGTGTAAACCCCGTATAATATGTGTAGTTTATCGCTGATTCTACCTAGATTATCCCTAATGGCCTCCTCAAGATGAATGGCGTGCATTTGGTTCCCCTTATGTATTATTCCTGACCACGTCCCTGTATGCGACAACGCGATCATCAGACTCAAAGATTCATGAAGAGTGAGAGGGGTGGCCAAAAAATTCACACGTGCGTGCACGTGCACCATTACTAGTTTTAATAAATCCACGATAATTAATTCAAAACAGTATTATAGTACCATTTGTTTGTTTTCAATATTCAGATATACCTACTGGACGTCTACCTGACTTTATAGTCTCTGGGTCGCATGATTAGAATTTGTCCGATGATACGAAAGAAAATTCCGCGGCTATGCAATTCAGTTCCGTTGTTGCGCTAATCATCGCTCATCTAAGCTGTCATTTGATCGCTCACGTCAGCTGGCATTTGATCGCCGTTGTTGCGCTAATTCAATTCCGCGGCTATGCAATTCAGTTCCGGAGGCCACGAGGAAGGCCTCCCGTTGTGTCCCGCCGAAGAGGAGGCGTGCCGCCGCCGCTCGGCCGCCTCTAGCAAATGAGGGAAGCTGAAGAGCAAGCGTTTCGTGGGACTCATCCCCGACGTGAACCACCCGTGGCACGTGCCTCTAACTGCTCCGGTGGCGGGGATAGACGACGCGGAGTCCAGGATTAACGCGGCCGCGTCCATCGTCGTTGAGGACGAGCCGCTGTCGGCGGAGGTCACCGTCACATCCAACGGCGGCGAAAATCCGGTTTACCACCACGCAGTACGTGTTGGTGAAGGTGATGTACCCGACGCACCAGCGCACAAAAGCGGCCGATGAGGAGGTGGCCGCCGCGGAGAAGGCGCAGATGCCCGCCTCGCCGCCACGAAGGACGAGGGTGCGATGGGCTGGGCAGTCCGTCGGTCCACCAGGCTTCACCACATCGGAATCGAATAGTGAAGACCGGAGCTGAAGAAGACCGCCGCCGGCCCTGCCGTTTTAGTTTTAGTTTTAGTTTCGGTTTTTGTCGATGATTAAGTTTCAGTTTCTTTCGAGATTGCCGGAGAAAACTAGTAATTTCTATTTAAATTTGTCGTTAGCGTTTCCGGGATGTGTTATGCCGCGAGGTGCTTCATCCCGCAAAATCTTTTTCCCGGTTCCCTTATCATGTGTTTTCTCGGATGCTAGAGTTGCTCTTATCGGCAAACAGTTTTAAATTTGATGCTAAGTATTGCCTTTCTATAATAGAAGCGACAGTGTTGGTGTAGCTTTAACTTGTTACAGCAAGTTATTACACAATATATGTAGCCCGCAGCTATGAGCTGATTTCCCTAAACACTCCCGTCCTCTGTACTAGTACATGCAAATGCAATAGATCCAAATAGATCGCGTGCAAGGACTTGTGTGATCTGCAGGAATTCAGGTCCGACGACGCATGCAGTTTATTCCCTCCCGGTCAACGGAAATCCATACCAGGACTATCGATTTGAATCAAAGATGCGCCTGCCTGCAAGCATGCTAATTGCTGCGTCGGAGAGGCTCCACTGACCTGTTCACCGGGCTCAGGTCAAGTCTCTCCCGGTCGGTGCGTCGTCAGTGTTCTTTTAGTTTAGATAGGAACCCAAGAGTACACTTGTAAAATTCGCAGGCACGAGACCAAAACCCCAGTTACGCACCGAGCTAGCTAGGCTAGCTCCCCGGAAGGGAAAAAACACATGCTTTTCTTTCTTCCGCCCGTTTGCTTTCTCTTCTGAATTCGGCAACAGTTCAGTTATGAATCATGGTTCACCTTTCTGGACGTCGTAGACTGCAGTTTCAGGCTACTTTTTGCGGGGCACACATTGAAAAGGTGGCAGAGCTACCTAGCTAGGAACTTGGTCAAAGGAAGGCACTCAGGACATCTCCAGCGGGGCTGCTCATTAGGCCCGGACTGGCCGGATTTGAGCAGGCCCGGGCAAAACAAGGCCCCAGCAGGGCTGCTCAACCCACGGTCTGGTCCCTTTTCAGTCCGCGGATGCTCAAATCCTCACCAAATTTGGGTCAGATTTGAGCATCCCGCGGACACGAAACGGACGTGCGCGCTCGGTCGTGTCCCTTTTCGGTCAAAGGGGGTGGCCCGCCGGCCAGCGACCGCGGCGACGGCTCGGCTACCCACGGGGTCCTATTTAAATGGGCCCCGCGGCCACGCGTCCCTCCCCACGCGCACCGCCTCCTCGCAGTCACCCACGCCATCACTGCCTCCTCGCAGTCGCCACCTCCTCCCCCCTCGGCTTCCTCGCCGCCGGCCATGGGCCGCAGCTGGCTGAACTAGGGGCGCGCAAGGAACGACCACGAGGCCGGCGGCTCACGCCGCCGCCGCTCGCCCTCGCCCTCTCCCCCGCTCCCACCTCCTCCACCCCTCACCCGCGTCCAGCGCGCCCAAGCCGAGCAGGCGCGCACGCCGCCGGCATCTCCCCCTCCTTCTTCTCAGGGCCCGGCGGCCCCATTCCGCCTGGTGCCCGCCAGGGTGCAAGAACGGCCGTACCTCAACAAGGTACGCTGCCAATGGTACTGGGATCGTGCGATCCCGGTGCCATGGCCAGATGTCCACCTCCCCGATGGGTGGCATCTGAACAGGGACAGGATCCCTGTGCCGCCGGTACCGCGGTCGGGCGCGGCGCGGGAGGTGGAGATCCACCGCCGGCGGGACGAGCTGCCACCGGACCTGCGTGCCCACCCGGCGTTCGCGGTGAACAGTCCCCACTGGGACACGTGGTTCACCGACGAGCACGACCTGCGCCGCAGGTCGTACTTCGGTGCGCGCCGCGCCCGCGGGGAGCCCCAGCTCCCGCCGCCGTCACCTCCACGCCAGGCGAGGCGTGGAGCCGCCCCCCAACGCCCCCTCCGCATTGGCGGCCGCGCCCCGGTCGTCAAGGACGAACCAGAGGAGGAACCTCCTCAATGGTACGAGGAGGAGGACGACCAGGACGTCGACATGGCCGAGCCAGAGCCCAATGAGGAGCTCCAACTGGCCATGGCCATCGAGGCCTCCAGGAGGGAGGCAGAAGCAGCGGCCGCGGCGGAGGCGCGCGCGCTGGAGGACGCCCTGGCGGCGGTGGCCGCCCACCAGGCCGCAGAGGAGGCGGAGGCCCGCGCAGCCGGCGCGCGGGCTGTGGACGAGGCCGTGGCGGCCATCCACGCCCAGCAGGTGGACGAGTACCCCTACGACGAGGAGGTAGACGACGACGGGCGCGATGAGAACGCGCCGGTGCCGGCCTGGTTCGAGCCCCTTGTGGGCATGCGTTGGAGGTGGGAGGCGCCACCACCTGAGCACCTCGTGCCGCCGCCCCGGCCGGCCACGCCGCCGCCGCGCACCCAGCCCCCCACGCCGCAGGGGGCCAGGGCCGCCCCACTGCCACCCCACCTCGCCCCCGAGACCCCGGACTACGTCATCCTAGATGACTAGGAGCTCCGGGGGCAACTCCGGCCGCCGCCATGCCACTGGCCAGTGGCCGTCTAGCCCTAGCTAGAGGTTTTTTTTATGTTTTTTTTTTTTAGGTTGTAAATCTATGGGCCCCTATGGGCCCTACTAAATCTATGCAATGTCCCTTTTGGTATGAGCAGCCCCACTGGGGGCACCTGGTCCGGGCCGTGTCCGAGGACAGCGGACGGCTGCTCAAACAGACAAAATGCGGACCAAATTGGTCCGCATTTGAGCAGCCCCGCTGGAGATGTCCTCATTAGCGCGCGTCGCAGCTCGATCGGACAAGGGATGCACTGCTGCTGGACCTGGACGGCGTTGCTTCTGTCCTGTACGTGTGCCCACTGCTCTGCTACGTGTAAACCTCCCGCTAGGAGACGACGACGGCGACGTTGACTCAGCTGTCCATCCATGACGCTGACGCCTCCGCATCGAGAACAGGGAAGAGATGAGTACAGTGGAGATTCCAGACCACGTAGGTACGCCGTGCGCGTGCCGCGAACTGGCTAGTGACATGGAGTCACGCGGTTTTGGCATCAACATGCGAGTGGAGAACGGTAGCTGCATACCAATTCCGGGGGAGCAAGTAACCATGATGGAATGCTCGAGCAGATGATGGATCATCCATGGAAATTGTTCCGGTAATTACTGTTAAACGGAGTTGGTTAGGAGTTGTCGATCCTTCCTCTGTTGCTAACCTAATGTATCTAGATAACTATCTAGGTTGTTAGATCTCTGTAAATCCTAACCGTGTATGAGTTATATATAAAGGAGCACCGCCGGCCCCTAGAGGGTAACACGGCACAACCAATCTACTCTTGTTTTTTATATGGTATCAGAGCCTTAGGCTCCCAAATCTCCATAGCTCCAACTGCTCCATCTCCATCGCCGCCGGTGAACATCATCGCTGCGCTGGCTGCTGCTATCACCATTAAGTTGGATCAGGAGAACTTTCTCCTCTGGAAAGCACAGGCACTGCCTGCGCTGTACAACAATGATCTGTATGGGTTCGTTGACGGAACCAAGGTGGCCCCACCGAAGAAGGTTGCCGCTGCAACCGGGAGCTCCGACGAGGTTGACAACCCTGAGTATCCCATCTGGTTCAAGCAAGATCAGCAGGTGCTGAGTGGCCTGCTTGCCTCCCTCACACCGTCCGTGCTCGGCCATGTCCAACTCCTCACGACATCGGCCAAGGTGTAGGAGGCCCTGGAGCGGACGTTCTCGTCCAGATCCAAGGCGCGGATTGTACAGCTCCGTACGACGCTGGTGAAGCCGAAGCGCAGGGACATGTCGATGTCCAACTACTATCATCACACAAAGAAGATCGCTGACACGATGGCGGCAATTGGAAATCCCCTCGGCGACGAAGAGATCGCCTCATATATCCTAGCTGGTCTGAGCGAGGATCATGAGAACTTTAGCACGTCAATGTCCATGCTTGCTGGGAAGGAGGACTTCGTGCTAAGTGACCTGTATGGTCACATGGTTGCCTACGAGGCGCGCAACGGCGATCGCGCCTCTGGAGGCCAATTTTAGCACTCCGCCAATAACGCCGGGCACGGTGGTGGTCGCGGCAGTTTCCAGCGTGGCGGAGGACGAGGCCGTGGCGATGGTGGCCACGGCAACGGAGGGGGACGCCACAACGGTGGCTACAACGACAACGGTGGCGGCCACAACGGCTACGTAGGTGGCTATGGTGGCTATCAAGGCCATCAAGGAGGATACCATGGAGGTGGCAACGGCGGCGGCCGTGGCCACAACCCTGGGCGTGACGGATCAGCTCAGGGAGGAGGAGGACGTGGACGCGGCGGCAAGTCCACGTGCCAGATCTGTGGCATATACGGCACGATGCGCTCTGCTGCTACTCGCGTTTCAATCATGCAATTCAGCCGGAATCTTCGAAGCGGCAGGCCTCCTACTCCAACTCCAACACCAACGATTATGGCGAAAGTTGGGTGTTGGACTCCGGCGCGACGGATCACATGACAAACGATCTGAGCCGACTCCACGTTCAGGACGTCTACCACGGCAGTGATCAGATTCAGGTGGCAAATGGTACGCATATACCCATCCTACATATCGGTGAATCGTTTTTACCTGGTTCAACTCATCCTTTACGGCTTAAAAATGTCCTACATGCTCCTGATCTTTCTAAAAATCTTTTATCTGCGAGTAAGCTTGCCTTTGATAACGATTGCTTTGTTGAACTTCATCCTCATTCTTTTCTCATAAAGGATCGCATCACGAAGGAAACTCGGCTACAAGGTAGAGGCCATCGAGGACTCTACCCCGTGGCACATCCACGCCACCGACAAGCCTACCTCACCACACCGTCCAAGGATCTGTGGCACCAGCGCCTTGGCCATCCTTCTTCGACTGTTGTCCAAGCCATCCTCTCCACTAATAAGTTAGAGTCATCCACAAATAAAAATTTAGTCACACATGTGTGTGATGCGTGTCAGCAAGCCAAAGTTCATCAGCTTCCTTATGAGTTATCTAGTCGAGTTTCCCATGTTCCCTTAGAACTTGTCCACACGGATGTGTGGCGTCCTGCAATTAAATCTGCAGGGGGTTTTAGTTATTATGTAAGTTTTTTTTTGGATGATTTCAGTAAATTTGCTTGGGTTTACTTGTTGAAACACAAATCCGATGTTGAGCATGTATTCTATCAGTTTCAAAACCGTGTTGAACGTTCCTTTAATAAGAAAATTCTCTCCGTCCAATCTGACTGGGGAGGAGAATACCACAAATTAAATCGTTATTTCCGTGACACTGGTATTACCCATCGTCTCTCATGTCCCCATACGCACCAACAGAATGGTGCCATTGAGAGGAAACATCGCCATCTGGTTGAAACAGCCTTGGCCCTTTTAGCTCAAGCCTCTCTCCCTCTTCGATTTTGGGATGACGCGGTTCTTACTGCCTGTTATCTCATTAATAGAATGCCTAGTCGTGTTATTCACAATGACACACCAGCCCATAAACTCTTTCAAATCCCAATCCTTTATGATCTTCTTCGGGTGTTTGGGTGCGCTTGTTGGCCTAATTTGCGCCCCTACAACAACCGCAAGCTCGAGTTTTGGTCTCGCCGGTGTGTCTTTCTCGGGTACAGCCCTGATCACCTTGGTTTCAGGTGCCTCGATCGCTCGACAGGGCGTATTTATGTGTCACGAGACATAGTTTTCGACGAACGTGTGTTCCCGTTCGCTGCAGATTCTCCTTAGTATTCTCTTCCTACCGAAGATCTTTTGCTTCTTACTGAACCAGCTGATTCACCTTTATGTAGTGATAGGGCTCCTGCTACTAATTCTACACCGAGTTCTATTGTTGTTCCAGGTACTGGCGACGATGTCGATCGTGCTCTGCATGGGCTGCATGCGCCCCCCCACGTCGATCACGGGGGGCCAGTGGCGGGCGCCGAAGACGGCCCACCCGAGGCCCAGCACGATGCCCCGGAAGCGGAACCCTCTCCGCCTCCCTCGCCGTTCACTCCACCTACTGGGCCGGCCCATGACGACCACTGCCCGTCTCCTGCTTCCTCGCCAACCTCTGTTGGCACTTAGTCGCCAGCTCCATCGCCGCCCAGGAGGCGCACACGGCTCCAGAACAATATCGTGCGCCCGATCTAGCTTCCTGCTGACATCCTTCGGTATGACACCTCTAAACGGGGTTTTGCAGCTGAGCCGGTCTCTCATGTTGATGCTCTTGGAGTCCCGGCGTGGAAAGCTTCTATGGACGACGAATTTCGCGCCCTCCATCAGAACCAAACATGGAAGCTTGTTGCAGCACCTCACGGGCATCACGTTGTTGGATGCAAGTGGGTGTTCAAATTGAAACAGAAGCAAGATGGCTCTGTTGATCGGTACAAAGCCAGACTCGTCGCCAAGGGGTTTACTCAGCGCCACGGAATTGACTACACCGATACCTTTTCCCCTGTTGTGAAGCCTACCACGGTGCGCTTGATCTTGTCCATCGCCGTGTCTTGCGGCTGGACGCTTCGGCAAGTGGACGTGCAGAACGCATTCCTTCACGGCGATATCCAGGAGGAGGTATATATGCATCAGCCACCGGGGTACGTTGATCCTGATAGACCGAATCACGTCTGCCGTCTTAAGAAGTCCCTGTATGGGTTAAAGCAAGCGCCCAGGGCCTGGTATTCAAAACTCAGCATCAAGTTGCAGTCACTGGGATTTGTTCCTTCACAAGCTGATACATCTCTGTTTATTTTTGCTGATTCTCGAGTCACCATCTACATGCTGATCTATGTGGACGACATCATCATTGCAGGCTCTTGTCCTAAAGCTGTTGAGAAGTTGCTTGTTCAGCTTCGTGACTCGTTTGCTGTGAAGGATCTGGGGGAGCTCTAATATTTCCTTGGTATATAGGTGACACGGCAACCTGATGGCATCGCACTTACTCAGTCCAAATATGCTGCAGATCTTCTTCGGAAAGTAAAAATGCATACGTGCAAGGTGAGCAACACACCGATGGCAGCTTCTGATAAGCTCAGTAAGACAACTGGAACACCGTTATCTGATGAAGATGCGTTCATCTATAGAAGTACAGTTGGCGGTCTACAATATCTCTGCATGACCAGGCCAGATATTTCCTCCGCAGTAAATAAGGCTTGTCAATTCTTGGCCGCACCGACAGATGTGCATTGGTCGGCTACTAAGCGAATTCTGCGGTATATCAGGGGTACGGTGGATGTGGGACTGAAGATCACACGCTCAGCGTCGACATAGCTCAGTGTTTATACCGATGCTGATTGGACAGGGTGCCCAGATGATCGGAGATCGACAGGTGGCTATGCAGTGTTTTATGGACCGAACCTGATCTCGTGGAGCTCAAGGAAGCAGCCGACTGTCAGCAGGTCGAGCACGGAGGCCGAGTACAAAGCTATTGCGAATGGTACAGCTGAAGTCACATGGTTGCAATCTGTTCTTCGAGAACTGAAGATTTTTCAGTCCAAGGCTCCAGTGTTATTGTGTGATAACTTAGGAGCCACTTTTCTTACAGCTAATCCTGTCTTCCATGCGCGAACGAAGCATATCGAAATAGATTTCCATTTTGTGCGAGAGAAAGTGTCAGCAGGGGCACTGAAGGTTCAATATATTCATCTCAACTCGAGATCAGTTGGCAGATATATTTACCAAAGCGCTTGGAAAGGATTCTTTTGATAAACTGAAGTATGGATTGAATTTGGTTAGCACCCGTTTGGATCGAGAGGGGCTGTTAAACGGAGTTGGTTAGGAGTTGTCGATCCTTCCTCTGTTGCTAACCTAATGTATCTAGATAACTATCTAGGTTGTTAGATCTCTGTAAATCCTAACCGTGTATGAGTTATATATAAAGGAGCACCGCCGGCCCCTAGAGGGTAACACGGCACAACCAATCTACTCTTGTTTTTTATAATTACTTGTAGTACTCCGTACAAAAGAGAAGGAAAACGCACTCGCTCGCTCAACATGTCAGCTTTGCTAACTGGTGCCTGGCGGACGTGATCTTGCTCTGGTCGTCTCCAGGTCAGTCAGCTGGACCAGAACTACCACAATAGCTTGACAGATGGATGCTATGAAAAGAAAGGGAGGAAACCCACTAGCAGCTAAATACACAGTAGAACCCTGGGGTGGTCGTGGCGACCGACCTCGCATTCGCGTTGCAGTATGAACACCACGTCCGAACGTGATGAATGAACGTGTGTTCCGCTTCCGCATTACGGTAAATGTTCGGCAGGGAATTCTAGGTCGATCGGTACGAGAAGGACGCGACACAGTACGGCAGACGAATTGCAGTGCTACCTCCCTTGACTACTTCCCGGTCTCCTCCGATCCATGGATCAGTTCGATGTTGTCAAGGCTAAGCTCTGTGCGCACTACAAGAGAACCGGTCTCTTGCAACGAAATCTGTAGCTACGGTTTTTTTTCGTTGCGATATAATCACAAATTACCACGACCTCTCAGGTTGTGGTGATAGGGCACTCGTATTTCCACGACTCATTTTGGTGGCGATAAATTGTCGTTCTGTTGCGGTAGAGGCCTCCTATTGCCACGATTTGTACTGCTGTTGGAATACAAGCGCGTTGTTGCGACAGAGTATTTTCGTTGCGCGAGGCACTTCTTTTGTTGCCTTAGAGACATGGTATTCCAACGAAATAAGCATTCGTGGTGATATTCAGTCATATATTGCAACATCTGTATTTGTGTTGCGGTAGTTACAAATATTGTTGCAAAAAAAAAAGCTAACTATTGCAACCAAATTTTTCGTGCGGCAATACCATATGTTTTTCGCCTCAAATTTATCCTGCGGCAATACCTATTGTTTACTGCGACAATTTGGGTCGTATGGTAATAGCTTAAACGTAAAGCAACAATCACCGTACTGTTGCGAAAATGAACAAGTTATTTTGCAACGACCATTCATAGACTAGCTTAACGGGCCTCATGGGCCGTGCCCTTGATCACTGTTGCAATTTTCTTAGGACTACAATTCATTTTTGGTCCAGTATCTCAGTTTGGTGAGCACAATTTTTTTTTAAATATTGTTTGCAATTGAATTTCTGCAGCACTTAGCATTTTACTAATGTTGCAACAAGTGACAATACTTAATAATCAATCAAGAACTCATATAAGACGCAATTTCACTAGTACATTTATCATGGAAATTCAAAATTTCTAAACACTGGAACTTTGGAATCTTTAAACAAAAATTATGTTATTACACGATCTTTCATCCATGCATGTTCATGGCAAAACGTTTAAGCCAAACAGTGCAGAGACAGCCTACACAAAGAATCCATGGTCATCATCCAATTCATCTTCTACCAAAGGAGCAACATGACCATCATTTATGTAAGCCTCATCATCATCAGTATCAGCATCATATTCGACTTGGTCTTCGTCAAAATCAGCAGGTCTTAAATTATTTATGACTGAAACATCAACGCTGGTTCCTTCATCATCATTTCTGCACCAACTAGTAATATCGTCAGGTAAAGTAAATTCTGGAACTGTAATTCCTGCATCGACGACATCCTGTACATCTGCATCACCACGTTCATCTCCTTCTGCAAGATCATCTAGGTCTGCACCATTTAAAACCGAAGGAGCAAACAAATTGCGTGGATTCATTTTTATAGCACTTGCCCAATTAGGGCTCTTCACATCTCTCACATAGAAAACCTGTGCAGCTTGGATGCCTAGAATGTAAGGGTCTTCCGTGAATCGGTGTACACTAGTGTCGAGGTCAATAATTCCATACTTGTGCCTCCTATACCCCTTACTATGATTTCTATTGGCAGAAGGCACGTCGAACCAGTCGCACTGCAATAGAACAACCTCCTTATCAGGAGGAAAGTCAAGAAATATGATTTTCTTTATCACCCCATAATAATCAGTACTGCTGGTGCTTCCTTGCGCGTTGACTACGACGCCACTATTTTGGGTACTCAAGTCAAGCTCTATTTCGGTATTACGAAAGTAATATCCATTCAGTACTGTACGGTTGAACACACGAGCAATTTGATCAGGCCCTTTAGCTAGTGTATACAACAGACTGTTGACCTTCCCATCTTTATGGAGTTGTCTGATCTGTTTCATGGAATAGAATATGTGTGAGTGTACTATACACCATTGTTTTTTTATTACGAGAAACATTTATGAAAATGCTAAAGTAACTTACCCGTCTTTCGAACCAGCCAACAAAATCTTTCTTGTGTTTCTTTTTAGGATTAGGACAATTGTTCTTTTTGAGCTCGTCAATATGTTCCCTTCAAAAAGAAATGATATATGGTTACTTCATAACCAAAGTGTTAATGCATATCATGATATGAAACAAATACATAAGTTTCCTTACTGAATCCATGGCTCGGTTTCCTCGCAGTTTGTTATTATGTAGTGCCTCATTTGATTAAGAGCTTCCAAAGACAGTGATTCACGGGCAAAACCTTTCTTGGAGTAATCAACTGCACTCATTATGCTAATCCCTGTTGGTGCCTAATCTGTAGCTCCATCTGCATGGCGTTCGGACTGACTTATTTTTGTAGGCGAGCCTTTAACGAATCGACTGCAGAACGTCATGCACTCTTCAAGTATGTACCCCTCTGCAATTGAACCTTCTGGATGAGCCTTGTTACGTACATATCCCTTCAACGTACGCAGGTATCTCTCAACCGGATACATCCATCTATACTGTACAGGCCCTGCAAACCATGCTTCTCGAGCTAGATGAATTGGGAGATGCATCATAATATCAAAGAAAGCTGGTGGATATATCATCTCTAGCTGACATAGAATTACTGCAATTTGTTGGTCCAAATTCAACAAATCCTCATCCCTTAACTCCTTGGAGCATAAATCGGAAAAGAATTTACTGAGCTGAAGCAATGGGGTAAGGACATTCTCCGGCAGAAGCTTGCGCAACGCAATAGGAAGAAGTTTCTGTAATATAACATGGCAGTCATGAGTTTTAAGTCCACTAATCTTGCACTGCTCGAGGACCACACATCGCTTAATGTGTGAAGCATAGCCATCAGGCATCCGTATGCTCTGCAGAAACCTGAGCAGCATTATCTTCTCTTCCTTTTTTAAAGCATACACGCCTTTCTTAAGTTTGTACTTATCCGTACCGGCGGGCTTTGCGTGCTGTTCCTCCCTAATTTTCAAAAACTCCAAATCTAGGCGAGCCTTCGTACCATCCTTTGTTTTCCCATCCATCTCAAGCAAAGTACCCAGAATGCTGTCACAAATGTTCTTCTCGATGTGCATAACTGTCGCACCCGGACTTCTATAGGATACTCACCGTACGAACTGAACAATATTCTGATGGGATTACGGGGCTTTCCGGCACCCGCGTCCTCTTACGAGTAGGCCAACACTTATGTGTGACAACCCATCGCTACTGTTCACCGTCGATGTAAACTATCCTGTAGAAATCAGGACACTACCATTGACGTACTTCATACCATACACACATGGTACGTCAACGGCTTTGAACAAAAGGATAACACAACATGCCTCTACGACACAAAAGATTGAAATAAGTTGCAAATGGCCCTCACTAGGGCAGAGATAGCAAATACAATCATCCAGAGGACACATGTCCCAACATAACATCATTACATCTCAGCGGAAGCATTCAAAGGGGTCTGAGTACAGACAAAATCCAAATAGGCTTAAGAAGCCGGAAACTGAAATAAAGACGGAGCCCATCCACGATGTCTCGGATCCTGCCCGGGTCCGCTAACTACTCGTCAGCAGCCTCGTCAAACTCCACGTAGTAGCCGTCACCTGGATCCTCGTAATCGTAGTCTGCGGAAACCACAGCCCCAAAGGGGTCAGTACATAGACGTACTGGCAAGCAAGACTCACAGTTCACCAAAGTATAGCCCGTCAACACAAGCACAGATGACTTGGCTTCAACGGAAGGAAAGGGATATATAAGATGCTGCAACTGGCTGCGCTAACCAACTACAGAGATTCTATCACTTCCAACTATCAGAAAGGGGATAAGATCGAGTGTTGTAACCAACTGAAAGATAACATCAAACAAACCCATCCTGGATCTCGCCCCTTATCCAAAGAAGCAGTCCGAGGATAACTCACACAGTTGGATTAAAGATGAATCAAGTTATTGTGTCAATAATCCTATTACTAGTCAACTTGATAATCATGGGGTGTGAGATTATGAATCATTAGGTTTAAGTTGTCCTGAGTACTTGTTAGCCAGTACTTTCACCAAGTTAACCATAACCGCGGAAAACACGGCTTCTCGAGAAGATTATCCGTGCAGGGTTGCACCAATTTGGCCGTACACGTATGAGTAACCCGCCAGATGGGATGCCTCCCACCAAGCGGGGCACTCAACACAACTCAACTCTTCTTCGCATCAAGCCCAAAGCACCTTGGGCGCACGGCTAATCGAGCCCAGAAGAAAATGGACCCTCATAGCACTCTAAGAACGTGTCCCCCTATATGCCGACTACAAAAGTTCCACCCTGCGCTGGGCTCGCAAAAACATGCATGCGGCAAATAGAAAGCACGAACTAAATGAGATGATTTGGACGAGATGCGAATCGAATCAAATTGAGGGGGGCGCCCATACTCGCTTCCCACATGCGGGTAGTGCGCTCATCATGGATCAGTAGACAAGACCCTTTTCCTATTAGGGTCGACACTAGCAGGCCTCAAAACCACACAGGGCCTCCTGCCGGTGCCTTATCATCAAATTATTATTAAGTAATGACATTAGCATGATTGATTGATTGATTAAACATCGAGCCCCCCGGAACATAATGAAATATAGTAACTGAAAGTAACGGGTAACAGACTCGAGCAAAACAACCTAAGCATGCTAGTAAGACACTGGCTCAATCAATAGGGTTGTAGGAGTGGTGGTGAGGCAATATCAGGGTTAAAGGATTCATGTGATAGGTTCGTAACAGAAACAACTACCACTAAGGCTAGCAAGAATAGACAACGGAAAGTATCGGTAACCAGGGTTGAAAGGAACACAATGGTTCATGTGAGTGATAACTTGCCTGCGAACTCAGCAGCCTGGTACTGAGCTAGATCCTCAGAAGGGGTGTTGTAAAGATCGTCTGTCTCAACGTCGTCGTCTATTCAAGAAGAAGCAAACAAACAAAACAGGAATGTAAACAATCATTAACATGGCATTGTGCACAATCAAGATGATGCATGACAAGTTAATGGTTGCATCAAAATAAACTAGCTAACATGGTAACACAATTTAAATGGACCCCTCTGCTATTTTGAGTGGCATATGGGAAAGGGTCCATAATTAAGTGGAACAAATGATTTACAATTAATTATTATGTGAAAGTTGTTAGCATGATGCATGCATGATGATGATAACAACAAAATAACAACAAATAACAATAATAGATGCAAGTGATAAAAGGATTTAACAAGTTTTGGGAAATCATTTATTAAGTTTGGAAAGTTTGGTTACTTAAACATGTCACACAAACAATTATTGTTTTCATCAATTTAAGGTCTGCCAAACAATTAACAAAATTTATATTTGAAAAGAACATCAAATTTTAGTTGGATTACATGTTTCAAATATGGAAATTTGAATTAGGATGAATTTATTATGAATTAAACAATATTAGACAAGTTTTAATTGAATTTAAAACAAGTTTGAATATTATTTGAATTTTATTTGTTCAAATCATAAATTCAAATTCACATTTGAAAAGTTCACACTTTGATGGTTTGAAAACATATTTTGCATGTTCAAAAATATTTTATTTTGAGCAAGTTATGATTTTTATCAAATTTAAATGAATTAAACAAGTATTAAATTATTTAGGCAATTTAAATTATTCAAACAATGAAACAAATTTTATATTTGAATAGGATATTCAAAATGGTATGAAAAACATATTTTATTTGCCTTATTTGGAATTAGTATGAATTATTTATGAATTATTGCAAAGTACATTTGAATTACTCAAATTTGAATTTTTAAATGTATTTGGAAAATTCAAAACAGTTCACAAATGGAATAATTGGAAATATCATTTAATTTTGAACAGAAAACATATATAACTTTTATTTATTGGGTTTATAGATTAAAAGATATTCAAGTTTTAGTTTTAGTGTGTTATTCTGCCATTTAAAAGTATTTGGAAA
This sequence comes from Alopecurus myosuroides, assembly GCA_028641055.1. Classification (NCBI taxonomy): domain Eukaryota; kingdom Viridiplantae; phylum Streptophyta; class Magnoliopsida; order Poales; family Poaceae; genus Alopecurus; species Alopecurus myosuroides. The sequence goes on along the minus strand of CM054063.1, from coordinate 315,424,195 downwards.
ATAAACAGAAAACGTGGAAACGTTTGTTACTGTGCTGTGGGCTAGCCACAGTCACTGCCCCGTGGGCCTAAGGCCAGCGTGGCGCGCGCGCGCACGCGTGGCAGCGAGGCTCGCTGACGGGTGGGGCCTGCGCGTCAGGGGTGCGTGCAAAAAGGTGGGTTTTTCCGTGCGGGTGCGAGGGATCGAACCCACACCCTGCGCTGCGCGCTCGTTAGACTGAAGCCAGTGCGGCTGCGTTTCGTTTCTTGTCAGTCTAGGCAACGCGAGCAGGATTAGGTGTAGCTAGCGCGTGCTCTGAATTTTAACTGACGAACAAAAGGTTCCGCAATCTGACAGCACTTGACGGTGGCCGCCGGCGATCTCGTGGCTGTGCTGTGCCGTGGATGGTTGCGGATCGTGCGCGGACACGTGCGCAGTGTGCGGACGCGAGACAGAGAGGGAGGAGGTGGGCATGGCGGCTGCTCACCGACGGTGGAGTTGTGGTAGAGGCCCGGTGCAGATTGTCGCCGGAGTCGGGGGAGATGGCGGCGACGGCGTGGACCTCCTCCGTGGCTTCTGCGGTGTCCAACAGCTCGCGGGAGAGGTGGGGTTTCAATTCCCGGTTAACCAACGAGGGATCAAGCGGGGACGGCGGCGTTCACCGTTGAGGTTCAGAGTAACAACTCCGGCGAGGTGGAACAGAGAGAGGGAGGTGGCCGCGAGGGAGAGAAATTGCGGCGGCGCCTCGAGGGGACAGATGACCTAGGGATTAGGGCAGCGCCAGGGGGTCTAGGTTACCTCTTATAGGTGCTCGGGTGAGTTGGTGGCCGTCGGAATCGTCTCCTGCCGCCGTGGCGCTCTGGATGCGCTGCCGTACCTCGAACAGAAGGTGCGCACGCATTTCAAAGCGTTACGCGCGCGGTAGGCGGGCTGGGCTGCGGGTTAGTTAGCTTAGGTGGGCTGGGTAGAGCTTAGCTGCCGCGCGCGCGTTAGTTTCTCTCTTTTTTCTTTTTCTGTTTTACTTTTTTTTTTGCTGAAAACAGATTTGGAAGAATTTGATAGGGTTTTTAATTTTAAAAATTTAGAGAAAATTCATGGGACCATGTTAGCTCAAAAGCTAACAGTTGGCAAATAGGTTTTTTGAAAATTCAACTTTTACATTGCTGTTTGTAAAATAAGCCAATTTAGATGATTTTTGAATATTTAAAATGATTAATAAAATCAACCTTTTAATAAGGTGACCCAAAAGAATTATTTGGAAACAAAGAATAAGAGAAAGTTTTGGTTATTATTTTTATAGTTTCAAATTGGTTCTGTTTGAAAATATTTGATTTGAATTGGAATATTTTGTTAATTAATATAGAAACAACAATTTAATAGGGTGAACCCTATTATTAGTTGGATTAGAATTATTGGAATGGTTTGATATTTTATAATTTTCAAATGAGGTGTTGTTGATGATTTGCTTTGAATTTGAAAACCAATTTGGAGTGACTTAGTGGAATTTATAACACCATTTTATTAATTGATCCATATTGAAAATTATGACAACAAATAGGGGGTTTTCATTTGTGATTTTTATTTCAAATGTTGTAACAGAGCAAGTATGAAAATAACCATTTGAAATTGTTTGAGTTTGATTATGAAAACAAGATAAATAGATGCAAAACAAATAGTAACAAATGCAAACAAATAATTAAACATGATGACATGATGCAATACTTGAATTAAAACAATAAACAAAACATTCTAAGGGATATTTCATACTTGGGATGTTACAAAACGCCCCCTTGAAGGAATCGCGCCCCGAGATTCCTTACTGAGAAGTGAAAAGGTCCGGATACTTCTTGCGAAGAAACTCTTCGGTCTCCCACGTTGCCTCTTTATCGGAATGATGCGACCATTGCACTTTCAAGAACTTGGTGCTCTTGTTGCGAGTCTTACGCTCGGTCTCATCGAGAATACGAATAGGGTGCTCCTCATAAGATAGATCATCTTGCAGTTCAATGGAATCATGATCAACTGCACGATCTGGATCCTTGAAGCACTTCTTGAGCTGTGACACGTGGAACACATCGTGCACCTTGGACAGTTTTTCTGGAAGTTCAAGACGATAAGCATTTTCTGCCCGCCTTGAGAGAATGTTGAAAGGACCAATGTATCTTGGTGCAAGCTTTCCTTTCACACCAAAACGATGAGTGCCTCTGAGGGGAGTTACACGGAGATATGCCTTATCACCAGGTGCATAGATCATATCCCTGTGCTTGCTATCATAATAGCTCTTCTGACGAGACTGAGCAATCCTGGGATTGTCACGAATGATACGAACTTTCTCCTCGGCTTCCTTAACAATGTCAGGGACTAAGAGTGAACGTTCACCAGCTCCAGACCAATTGATTGGACTCCTGCATCTGCGACCATACAGTGCCTCAAATGGTGCCATGCCTAGGCTTGCCTGGTAGCTGTTGTTGTAGGAGAATTCAACATATGGAAGGCAATCCTCCCATTTCATGCCAAAGGAGAGACCACATGCTCTGAGCATATCCTCGAGAATCTGATTCACTCTTTCGACTTGCCCCTGAGACTGAGGGTGATAAGCTGTGCTGAACAGAAGTTTGGTGCCCAATGCTTCTTGAAAGCTTTTCCAAAAATGAGAAGTGAAGATACTTCCACGGTCTGAGCTTATTTCCAATGGAACACCATGAAGGGGAACAACCTTTGCTGTGTAGAGCTCTGCTAACTGGCTAGCTGAGATAGTTTCCTTGACAGCAAAGAAGTGAGCTACCTTAGTGAGACGATCAATAACAACGAAGATTGCATCGTTGCCCTTTTTAGACTTTGGAAACCCAGTAACGAAGTCCATTTCAATCATGTCCCACTTCCACTCAGGAATTTTCAGAGGTTGGAGTAGACCGGCTGTTTTCTGATGGACTGCCTTAACACGTTGACAAACGTCACATTCAGAAACGTATTGAGCAATTTCACGTTTCATGCCAGGCCACCAATACAGAGTCTTAAGATCCTGGTACATCTTTGTACTTCCAGGGTGAATGGAGAGAGGAGTTTCATGAGCCTCCTTGAGAATGATATCCTTGAGGCTTTGAATCTGAGGAACTGCAATGCGTCCTTCGAAGAACACGGTTCCCTTGTCATCAATTGAGAAGGACTTGAATTTATCATTGCCTTCCTTGATGTGCTCTACAATCTTCTTGATTTCAGTATCACGAAGTTGTTCAGAACGAATCTTGTCCTCGAGAGTTGGACTGGCTGTCAAGCTAGCAAGGTATCCTTGAGGGACAAGACCAAGGTTCAGCTTCTGGAATTCTTCATGAAGTGGAGGTTGGCTTTCCATGATCATGAGATTATTGCAATAGGATTTGCGACTGAGAGCATTGGCCATAACATTAGCCTTGCCTGGAGTGTAAGAAATGGTGAGATCAAAGTCTTTAATCTTCTCAATCCATCTCCTTTGCCTGAGGTTCAGATCTGGCTGAGTGAAGATGTATTTCAGACTCTTATGATCGGAAAAGATTTCAGTTTTGTTACCCAACAAGTATTGTCTCCATTTCTTGAGGGCAAACACAACTGCTGCCAGTTCTAGGTCATGTGTGGGATAGTTTTGCTCATGTGGTTTCAACTGACGTGAAGCATAAGCCACAACTTGACGTTCTTGCATAAGAACTGCTCCTAGGCCTTGGAGAGATGCATCGCAGAATATCTGGAAAGGTTTGGTAGTATCTGGGCCAACCAGAACTGGGGTGGAAGTGAGTTTAGTCTTCAGGAGATTGAAACTTTCATCACATTGTGGAGTCCAAACGAACTTCTTGTCCTTCTTTGTGAGATCAGTGAGAGGTTTAGCAATCTTGGAAAAGTTTTGGACGAAACGACGGCAATAGCTAGCCAAGCCAAGAAAACTTCTGACTTGCTTCACCGTCTTAGGGGGTTTCCAGTCAACAATTGCTTTAACCTTTTCAGGATCAATGGCTATGCCTTTGGCAGAGATGATATGACCAAGATATGCAACTTCTGGAATCCAGAACTCACATTTTGAAAACTTGGCATATAGACGATGCTCGCGAAGCTTCATGAGAGTGAGACGAAGGTGTTCTCCATGCTCTTCCTCGGATTTTGAGTAGACTAGAATGTCATCAAGATATACCACAACGAACTTGTCGAGGTATTCATGGAAGACAGAATTCATGAGTCTTGAGAACGTTGCCGGTGCATTGGTGAGACCAAAGGACATTACGGTGTATTCGTCAAACCCCCAGTAGTCAGCACGGAGGACGCTGAGACTCACGTAAGCTGCCTGCTGCACGGCCATATCCACTGTGGAACCTACTGCCTCGTAGCGGTGGACAACGCTCCTGCCATCATCCGACAGAATGTAGACGATAGCCTGGTAGTAGGTCTGGTCAAACTCTCGCTGCTGCTCGTAGACCTGGTACTCTGGTGCCCAATGGAACCCCAGATAGGTTACCATGTCTCTCAGCATCTCCGGATAACCGGCGGTGCTCTCACAGCGAGTCATCCGAACCACCTGCGGGAAGAACCTGAGATCCATCTGCAGATGATCGGGGAAGTTTCGATTAGACGCCGGTAGAGAACTGAAGTGGAAAGCAACAACAAGGTTCAACGGACGATAAGGATGTTGAAAAGAACAGGATATTGAAGCAACATCGGGAAACACGAGACCAAAAACTCCTGAGGTACTACGGAGAACCCAAAACACGTGAAATCCTAACTTGAAAGTTTTTAGGTGAGAACAGAAAACAACGTTGCACTTCCTTACCAGAAAAGGGTGGGTGGGTGGGGAAAGAAGAAAAATGGCAGAATTCCTACTCTCACGTTTCATTTTTTCCTATATAGCTACAAAATAGTTTCTAGACTCAACTGCGACCAGTAAAAAGGGATCCTACAGGCAGACATGCTCTGATACCATTTGTCGCACCCGGACTTCTATAGGATACTCACCGTACGAACTGAACAGTATTCTGATGGGATTACGGGGCTTTCCGGCACCCGCGTCCTCTTACGAGTAGGCCAACACTTATGTGTGACAACCCATCGCTACTGTTCACCGTCGATGTAAACTATCCTGTAGAAATCAGGACACTACCATTGACGTACTTCATACCATACACACATGGTACGTCAACGGCTTTGAACAAAAGGATAACACAACATGCCTCTACGACACAAAAGATTGAAATAAGTTGCAAATGGCCCTCACTAGGGCAGAGATAGCAAATACAATCATCCAGAGGACACATGTCCCAACATAACATCATTACATCTCAGCGGAAGCATTCAAAGGGGTCTGAGTACAGACAAAATCCAAATAGGCTTAAGAAGCCGGAAACTGAAATAAACACGGAGCCCATCCACGATGTCTCGGATCCTGCCCGGGTCCGCTAACTACTCGTCAGCAGCCTCGTCAAACTCCACGTAGTAGCCGTCACCTGGATCCTCGTAATCGTAGTCTGCGGAAACCACAGCCCCAAAGGGGTCAGTACATAGACGTACTGGCAAGCAAGACTCACAGTTCACCAAAGTATAGGCCGTCAACACAAGCACAGATGACTTGGCTTCAACGGAAGGAAAGGGATATATAAGATGCTGCAACTGGCTGCGCTAACCAACTACAGAGATTCTATCACTTCCAACTATCAGAAAGGGGATAAGATCGAGTGTTGTAACCAACTGAAAGATAACATCAAACAAACCCATCCTGGATCTCGCCCCTTATCCAAAGAAGCAATCCGAGGATAACTCACACAGTTGGATTAAAGATGAATCAAGTTATTGTGTCAATAATCCTATTACTAGTCAACTTGATAATCATGGGGTGTGAGATTATGAATCATTAGGTTTAAGTTGTCCTGAGTACTTGTTAGCCAGTACTTTCACCAAGTTAACCATAACCGCGGAAAACACGGCTTCTCGAGAAGATTATCCGTGCAGGGTTGCACCAATTTGGCCGTACACGTATGAGTAACCCGGCAGATGGGATGCCTCCCACCAAGCGGGGCACTCAACACAACTCAACTCTTCTTCGCATCAAGCCCAAAGCACCTTGGGCGCACGGCTAATCGAGCCCAGAAGAAAATGGACCCTCATAGCACTCTAAGAACGTGTCCCCCTATGTGCCGACTACAAAAGTTCCACCCTGCGCTGGGCTCGCAAAAACATGCATGCGGCAAATAGAAAGCACGAAATAAATGAGATGATTTGGACGAGATGCGAATGTAATCAAATTGAGGGGGGCGCCCATACTCGCTTCCCACATGCGGGTAGTGCGCTCATCATGGATCAGTAGACAAGACCCTTTTCCTATTAGGGTCGACACTAGCAGGCCTCAAAACCACACAGGGCCTCCTGCCGGTGCCTTATCATCAAATTATTATTAAGTAATGACATTAGCATGATTGATTGATTGATTAAACATCGAGCCCCCCGGAACATAATGAAATATAGTAACTGAAAGTAACGGGTAACAGACTCGAGCAAAACAAGCTAAGCATGCTAGTAAGACACTGGCTCAATCAATAGGGTTGTAGGAGTGGTGGTGAGGCAATATCAGGGTTAAAGGATTCATGTGATAGGTTCGTAACAGAAACAACTACCACTAAGGCTAGCAAGAATAGACAACGGAAAGTATCGGTAACCAAGGTTGAAAGGAACACAATGGTTCATGTGAGTGATAACTTGCCTGCGAACTCAGCAGTCTGGTACTGAGCTAGATCCTCAGAAGGGGTGCTGTAAAGATCGTCTGTCTCAACGTCGTCGTCTATTCGAGAAGAAGCAAACAAACAAAACAGGAATGTAAACAATCATTAACATGGCATTGTGCACAATCAAGATGATGCATGACAAGTTAATGGTTGCATCAAAATAAACTAGCTAACATGGTAACACAATTTAAATGGACCCCTCTGCTATTTTGAGTGGCATATGGGAAAGGGTCCATAATTAAGTGGAACAAATGATTTACAATTAATTATTATGTGAAAGTTGTTAGCATGATGCATGCATGATGATGATAACAACAAAATAACAACAAATAACAATAATAGATGCAAGTGATAAAAAGATTTAACAAGTTTTGGGAAATCATTTATTAAGTTTGGAAAGTTTGGTTACTTAAACATGTCACACAAAAAATTATTGTTTTCATCAATTTAAAGTGTGTCAAACAATTAACAAAATTTATATTTTAAAATAACATCAAATTTTAGTTGGATTACATGTTTCAAATATGGAAATTTGAATTAGGATGAATTTATTATGAATTAAACAATATTAGACAAGTTTTAATTGAATTTAAAACAAGTTTGAATATTATTTGAATTTTATTTGTTCAAATCATAAATTCAAATTCACATTTGAAAAGTTCACACTTTGATGGTTTGAAAACATATTTTGCATGTTCAAAAATATTTTATTTTGAGCAAGTTATGATTTTTATCAAATTTAAATGAATTAAATAAGTATTAAATTATTTAGGCAATTTAAATTATTCAAACAATGAAACAAATTTTATATTTGAATAGGATATTCAAAATGGTATGAAAAACATATTTTTTTTGCCTTATTTGGAATTAGTATGAATTATTTATGAATTATTGCAAAGTACATTTGAATTACTCAAATTTGAATTTTTAAATGTATTTGGAAAATTCAAAACAGTTCACAAATGGAATAATTGGAAAGATCATTTAATTTTGAACAAAAAACATATATAACTTTTATTTATTGGGTTTATAGATTAAAAGATATTCAAGTTTTAGTTTTAGTGTGTTATTCTGCCATTTAAAAGTATTTGGAAAATAAACAGAAAACGTGGAAACGTTTGTTACTGTGCTGTGGGCTAGCCACAGTCACTGCCCCGTGGGCCTAAGGCCAGCGTGGCGCGCGCGCGCACGCGTGGCAGCGAGGCTCGCTGACGGGTGGGGCCTGCGCGTCAGGGGTGCGTGCAAAAAGGTGGGTTTTTCCGTGCGGGTGCGAGGGATCGAACCCACACCCTGCGCTGCGCGCTCGTTAGACTGAAGCCAGTGCGGCTGCGTTTCGTTTCTTGTCAGTCTAGGCAACGCGAGCAGGATTAGGTGTAGCTAGCGCGTGCTCTGAATTTTAACTGACGAACAAAAGGTTCCGCGACCTGACAGCACTTGACGGTGGCCGCCGGCGATCTCGTGGCTGTGCTGTGCCGTGGATGGTTGCGGATCGTGCGCGGACACGTGCGCAGTGTGCGGACGCGAGACAGAGAGGGAGGAGGTGGGCATGGCGGCTGCTCACCGACGGTGGAGTTGTGGCAGAGGCCCGGTGCAGATTGTCGCCGGAGTCGGGGGAGATGGCGGCGACGGCGTGGACCTCCTCCGTGGCTTCTGCGGTGTCCAACAGCTCGCGGGAGAGGTGGGGTTTCAATTCCCGGTTAACCAGCGAGGGAACGAGCGGGGACGGCGGCGTTCACCGTTGAGGTTCAGAGTAACAACTCCGGTGAGGTGGAACAGAGAGAGGGAGGTGGCCGCGAGGGAGAGAAATTGCGGCGGCGCCTCGAGGGGACAGATGACCTAGGGATTAGGGCAGCGCTAGGGGGTCTAGGTTACCTCTTATAGGTGCTCGGGTGAGTTGGTGGCCGTCGGAATCGTCTCCTGCCGTCGTGGCGCTCTGGATGCGCTGCCGTACCTCGAACAGAAGGTGCGCACGCATTTCAAAGCGTTACGCGCGCGGTAGGCGGGCTGGGCTGCGGGTTAGTTAGCTTAGGTGGGCTGGGTAGAGCTTAGCTGCCGCGCGCGCGTTAGTTTCTCTCTTTTTTCTTTTTCTGTTTTACTTTTTTTTTTGCTGAAAACAGATTTGGAAGAATTTGATAGGGTTTTTAATTTTAAAAATTTAGAGAAAATTCATGGGACCATGTTAGCTCAAAAGCTAACAGTTGGCAAATAGGTTTTTTGAAAATTCAACTTTTACATTGCTGTTTGTAAAATAAGCCAATTTAGATGATTTTTGAATATTTAAAATGATTAATAAAATCAACCTTTTAATAAGGTGACCCAAAAGAATTATTTGGAAACAAAGAATAAGAGAAAGTTTTGGTTATTATTTTTATAGTTTCAAATTGGTTCTGTTTGAAAATATTTGATTTGAATTGGAATATTTTGTTAATTAATATAGAAACAACAATTTAATAGGGTGAACCCTATTATTAGTTGGATTAGAATTATTGGAATGGTTTGATATTTTATAATTTTCAAATGAGGTGTTGTTGATGATTTGCTTTGAATTTGAAAACCAATTTGGAGTGACTTAGTGGAATTTATAACACCATTTTATTAATTGATCCATATTGAAAATTATGACAACAAATAGGGGGTTTTCATTTGTGATTTTTATTTCAAATGTTGTAACAGAGCAAGTATGAAAATAACCATTTGAAATTGTTTGAGTTTGATTATGAAAACAAGATAAATAGATGCAAAACAAATAGTAACAAATGCAAACAAATAATTAAACATGATGACATGATGCAATACTTGAATTAAAACAATAAACAAAACATTCTAAGGGATATTTCATACTTGGGATGTTACAATAACATCCAAATTGTGCCTCACGAGCAAGTGCTGCCAATACGGGAGCTGGAAGAACACACTTTTCTTCCGCCAATTGTGCCAGGGATTAGTTTCTGGTCGCTTTCTCTTATTTGACCGCCCAAATGGTTCATGCTGAATGCTATCAAGCTCCTTTAGAACTTCAATGCCTGTAAGTGGCACCGGGGCGTCTCTATGGTCTGGCTTGTTGTTGAACATAACCTTGTTTCGACGCCATTTGTGTTGTTTCCGTAGAAAACGTCGGTGTCCCATGTAGCAATGCTTTCTACCATACCGGAGCCATAAAAAGTCTGTATGCTTGTGGCAGTAAGGGCATGCTAGCTTGCCTTTTGTGCTCCAACCACTCAACATTGCGTAAGTCAGGTAGTCATTGATGGTCCACAACACGCATGCATACAACTTGAAATTTTGTTTAGTTGCAGCATCATATGCTTCAACACCATCCTCCCATAGAACTAACATTTCATCAATCAAAGGCTGTAAGTACACATCAATGTTATTTCCTGCTGACTTTGGTCCTGGAATAATCATTGACATTATCCAGTTCTCTTGTTTCATACACATCCATGGTGGCAAGTTATATGGGATCAGAATGACAGGCCATGTAGTGTGTGATATACTCATGAGCCCAAAGGGGTTGAATCCATCTGAAGCAAGGCCAAGCCGAACACTGCGAGCATCTTTTGCGAATTCCTTCTGACTATATCTTTCATCAAGGCTTTTCCAGGCCTTCGAATCTGCAGGATGCCTCATTATGCCATCATCTGTACGTTTCTCCTTATGCCATTTCATATCAGTTGACATATCTTCTGTCATGTACAGCCTTTGCAGTCTTTGAATGAGTGGGAAATACCATAGAACTTTCTGCGGCACTTGCTTCTTTGATTTACGGATCGATGAATCAGCTTTGTCTACGGTTGGACTTGATTTCCATCGAGACGTATGACAGACAGGGCATTCTTGGGCATCAGCATGCTCATTACGGAATAGCACACAATCATTATAGCACGCATGTATCTTCTTGTAATCCAGTCCAAACTCTCGAATGACCTTCCTTACTTGTGCGAGATTAGTAGGAATGCAATGACCCTTTGGCAGCACCTCCGTGAACATCCGCAGCATTAAGTCACATGCTCTGTTGGTCATCCCAGACACGCACTTGATTTGGTAAAGCTTCACAATGAAAGATATCTTTGTGACCTCCTCACAACCTGGGTACAACGATGTTTTTCCCTCTTCCAATAGTTTGTAGAACGCCTTTGCAGATGCATTTGGCTCCTGTTTCATTCCATCACCGCTCGTGTCTCCTGCATTACTTCCCACTTTTGTGGCCCTTATCAGAGTATCGAGCATGTCACATATCCCTTCACCACCACCTGCATCGTCTTCATCATCAGAATCTTCAGACATGTTGTCCTCCTCGGGTTCACCATGGAATACCCATTTTTTGTAGGACGGATCCATCCCATTCTTAAGCAAGTGCATATGGATCTCCTTTTTAGTTTTCTGAGCATTATTCAGACATTTCGTACACGGGCAAAAGTTTCTTGCGTCTGGTTCAGCACCATCAAAACTAAGTTCCAAGAAACTCTCGATGCCACTTTGCCACTCCACAGAATCTCTATCCTTCTCCATCCAGCTTTTGTCTTGTGACATTTTGCGTTATCTCCGTTTAGCCGGTCTTGTAAAAAGAAAAGGAGCGGCATTAGTTCACACAAAAGTATTTCGAAACAACAAATACATCAGAGAGACAGGCATACTGGTCTTTCAAGTAAGTAAGAATTGCAGGGGATTACATTAGACATTACTTCACAACACAGCGTTCGATTGAAACTAACACTTACACCTGAAACTGACATGGCTATGAAAATATAAAACCTAGTTCGTACCTGAATACCTGACATTGCTATGAATATTAAACTAACACTTACAACTGAAACTGATAAAACAGACACGCATATGTGAACACAAGCAGCTAGTCTATCTGACAGCAATTGCAATCGCCATTAACTTCATCGAACCGGCAGGATGGAAACCAAGGATTTCATCAGTATTGGTACAAACCTTGTAATTGCTTCTGACGAGCGGCGGAAGCAGCGGTTGAGTACAAGTCGGCGGGGCAGCGTTGGCGGCAGTTCAATAGTTTACGCTAATCGAGTTCGGATGGTGGCGAGGTAATAGTGGCGGATTGATCGGTCGCGCAGGGCCGATACGGCGACGAAGTCGCCTGAGAACGGATAGAGCGGCGTTATCGTGTGGGGGCAGGGCAGTTTGGAGGAGACCGGGCGGACAAACGTAGCCCTTTCGCTCGCCCAATGGCCCAACCGGAGTATGGGCCTATTAATTGTACAATTTGTCTTCACAGCCCATTTGCCTTGTGAACAATATATTTTTCCCTTGGCAATAACGTTCAAGTATTATAAATGCTCTATTAAGTTTTACTAGTTTCATTTTATGATTAAATTAATTCATTTCGAAATGCATTGTTGTGTTAATATTCAACACTAGTCGGAAAAGCCCTGTTATTGGTGTGGTTTTTCTTCAGTTCTGGCATGAAACTCGTACGCCCCTGCTATCTAGGTGTCCACTGGCGTGTTTCTGGAATCGACACAGGTTATACTACATGATCATTGGCGTTGATGTCATAGTCCACATCACTATCCTATAGAAATCGGTAAATAAAAAGGGTATGTAATATTGACTAGAAGCGCACAAATGGTATTCAATTATGAGATAACATAACAAGCATTAAAAAAACCGCATAAACATTCAAAGATTCAACCAGATAGTACTCAACATTAACATGTAATCTAAAAGTTCGCATAAAGCTAGAACTCTCAGCTACAACCACGATACCTACTCATCATCTGACTGAATAATGACAACATGTGTATCCTCAGTAGGGAGCTATGGGAACATCATCTTCGGTGTCTTCAGCATCGTCAGGTCGATCATAGAGGAAGTAGGTGGACACATCACCTTCATCGAGATAGAATGTCAATCTCCCTGTTGGATCCATCTCGTAGCGTTCCACAAGCTGGCCCCATTGCTGACCACTGAAGTATGTTTTTCCATCCTCATGTGTGACTACAACTTTGTGCTGGTGCTCTGGCACTCTCAAGCTCACCAAGTTCACCTCGAGAGTTCTAGGGTGGTCCCAAATTGCAACTTGAATATGCTCCAAAAAGTCACGCCTGAATCTGCAAGGTATGATCTGTAAAAAAAAAGAAGTACACATTTTTAGTACAAATTTATTGTCAGTTTTCAAAAAGTAGATTGACCGAATGTATATACCAATCTGTTTTCAAACCCCTCTGGTAGAACAATGGTAAATTTCTTGTTCATGCACTCCTTGTAGCCACACTGTTCACATACATCCATTGCCTCTGGTGGTGCGTTCCATACACTGAATTCAGATACACATCTAACCATTTACCATTCAAAAACCAACTTAAATCTAACAATGTACATCTAATTTTGGTGGCTGAATAAACTTAAATCTAACAATGAAAATCTAATTTCTAAGTCGATCTACATCTAAAATCACAATAATAGGGCTCCTTTGATTCATATGATAGGAAAAGTGTAGGGATAGGAAACTTGTAGGATTGGTATGGTATGGCCAAATGATTCCTATGAGAAGAGCATTTTCCTTTGATTGTGTGAAGGAATTTTTCCATGAGGTTGGACCTCATGTTCTTTTCCTATAGGATTTGTACTACAAGATTTCTACGGGAATATTTCCTATAGGATATGATCCTGTGAATCAAACAAGCAATATAGGAAAAATTCCTATAGGATCTAATCCTACAAAATTCCTATGGAATTCCTATGAATCAAAGAGGCCTCATCTAACATATAACTCAATCTACATCTAAACCTAACAATGAAAGGTACGGCGGCCGGGGAAACTTACCTGCGGCGCGACGGCTGGACGGCGCGAGGACGACGGTGGCGGTTGCGGCGGCGTTTGTCGCGGCGTCGTTCCGCCGGGTGTCAGTGGGGGATCTGGGGGCGGAGAGGGATAGCCGTGGCGGCGGTGGGGAATCGGGGGGTGGAGAGGGAGAGGACTCGAGTTCGTGTGTGTAGCAGTTGGTGTGCGTGTAGCAATCGATTAAATTAGAGTATAAACGGTTTTCCTCAAAATTTTGATCATGTGAACGTGCCTCCACATTTGATCTTTCGTAAATTGGTCCTTAATGATGAAGCCAATGATAAACCGTGCCCACCACATTTTATTCCCTCATCCTGGTTAAATGTTGTTGCACCGTGGTGTCGCATGCTGGTGGTCGGTTCGTCCGGTGGTTGCGAGGCACCTAGGCGACGGATCGTCAAGGATGGTGGTGAGGGTGTGTTTGGGAGAAATCCTTGTCGGAGTACCGATATTAGAGCGGTGTCGCCATCGGGTGGCATCCTCCCTTCATGAAGGGCATCACGTCTACCCTGCATCCGCCGCCCCGATGTGCCGGGGGAAACCCTAGAAGCGCGACTATCCATGTTGAAGGTGTTGATTGGTATTTGACGTCCCGGTGCTAGCAGCTTGGTTGTAGTTTGTAGGTGGGCGCAGTGGTCGTTTCGTCGATCCACTTGCGTCTCCTTTTCTTTTCTTCTTTTGCGTTTATTGGTTGTCGCCTCAGCCGGCGTTGTATCAAAACTGTTGCACCGGGTGGTTGCTATATTAATATAGCGGTGATTCAGCCTATTTCGCCAGAGCATGGGGAGAATATCCTGTGATACTAGCCCTCTTGCATGCTACCATGGTACCGTTTCGAATAAATGAAGTTTTGGTGATTCAAAAAAATCTAGGAAAAATCACGAGTAGAGTTACGACAATGTGTAATAATTTTATGTCCAGATACGAAAGTAATATTGACTAACCAAAAAGACAAATCCAAATGTGAATATATAGTGCATATTTGCTGATTTGTACTTTTTGTTTCTCAATGTGTAGGTCGAATTTGGACATGGTTTTTTTTTACATTATGTACACAAATTCTTTGGGAACATTAATAAATTTTTCCGGAATTTTATGAAACATCTATAGTTGATTTTTTAAAATGGTACCATGGGAGAACAAGGGGCTAGTATCACTGGATATTTTTTCCATTGAGCATGTGTGGTTTGCACCCTTGTTTACATTTTTATGAGTCATAAAATCCAATATGGTAAAGCAAAAATGGTAAAGCTCAGCATAAAAAACAAAATGACATCATGAAAGTAGTAAAACTAAAAGAACATAACATTTAAATTGTGTGAGAATTCAACAATCTAATATAGAGTCTTAACACGGTTTTTATATTGTAGCAACGGGGCTGCATGCATATAGTTGCACACAGAAACCATCAATATCACTGCATTCCTATTACATACCAACTTCAGGGACATGGGTAGCAAACAAGTAGAGCCCTTCAGCGCACTGGTATAGCAATAACATCATCTTGTCACCCTGTTTGAGATGACTTTCCTTCGCCATGAACTCTTTCCACCCGCTGACGCACAAGCGACCATCAAGATCAGAAATTGAATATGTCGATGTCACCTCAGTTCTCGGGTAGCAAACAATAGTTATTGTACCATTTCTTGCCATATGTGCAGGAATCAGACGGCTTGGGATTTTCTGTTGCATGCAAAGACTTATAGTCAAGAAAAAAGCTATCGGGAAATAATCATGTTAAAAGAAAGGAAATTAAATAGAACAAGTGTACATGTATTACTTTGCGCATAAGAGAAGATGTGTTCTTAAAGATTTACCACGTGTTTATTGAAGTTCTCGCTGTTTGTCCAATTCAGAGTATGCAGCACCCCGACAACCAATTCTGCTTCCTCATACTCTCCAGCTCTGTGGAATAGAACAGTGTAATCCAAGTTTTCAACAGCGTCGATCACCGTCTCCATCATCCTCCAGTTAATCATGGTCCCATCAGTGCTAGAGAGTGAGTCAACAATGTGACGCCTCTCAGGGGACATGTGGTAGTATGCTGTAAAAATGTAATACGCCTGAAATTAGTGGATTACACATGCCGCAACCAAGTAATATATTAATGTTTATGTGCACAACATAATTTTTTTTGTATTAAGTAAGAACTTACACGGATGGATGATTGGGTCATTTCCGGTTATGACCTCAGTTTGGCCTCTTTGTGTGTCGGTCTTGAAAACAAGCTCCATACCAACGTAAAGTTTGTAAACCCTACTAAATTCTTTCCAGTAATTTCCCTTCAGAAAGGTTATCCCGTCGATGTTGCTAAGCTCAACTATAAACGAGAATCCTTCCTTGGTAATCAGTGTGGCTTGAAAATTTCTGTCCTCCATAGGGAAAACAGCATGCATTCTTAAGAAATATTGTCTGATGTAGCAGGGGATCACCTAAATAAGAGCATGTATTTTATTAAATTATGAGCCAGTAGTAAATTGGACTTACTAAAAGTAGATATATCCTACAAGAGTAGCTATTTGTACTTTTTCCTATAATTGGACATTGAAGCAATAGTCCTGTACTGCAAATAACTGAACATGCACTCATAGTTTCAGAATGGTACCCTTCAAGTATTGAAATTGCATGTAGGTAGTTCATAAAAAAAAACACGTCCATAACTACTAGAGATCACAGTCCCAAAAAATTTGCTAGCTAGATCAACTACGTATATTACATCAATGATTAACACATGACACAATGAGTACTAGCTAGGACCGGTAGATATGCTACGTATATTACATGTGAATAATCACGAAAAATCCAAATCCAATTTGTACATGAGTAGATTAGAATCCTTACTGTCTTCTCCTCAAATCCCTCTACAAGGGTTATGACGAAATAATCAGTCGTCATGTCATCACTGCCACACATCCCTAGTTTGTCAAAACAAACTGGACACTGCGAGAAAAAAACGAACAAAAACGATCAGATCTGGTGTGATAATCACGATCAAAGATGCAAAAAGATGCGTAAGATCAAGTTGGCACGTCTTTGGTTGGCTTCATGATCGAAGTGGAGGGTGCGCCGGCCGGTAGACTAAAAATTATAGGTCAAACTTGTTCGGAAGGTCAGGCGGCGGCGAACACGTGGCGAGGGAGGCGTGTGAAGTCGGCGGTTTTCTGTGGGAGAATGATTACACGCACGCTGCCTTAGGTCAGGCCGTAGACTAGCTGTTTTGATGGGACAAATCGTGGGCCGCGCTGGCCATTGTGTAGGTTTAGTAGATTAAAAATAGGCTTATTAGTTTGGGCCCACAAACAAGTGAGTACTATGGGACAAATCGTGGGCCGCACTGGCCATTGTGTAGGTTTAGTAGGTCTATGTACACACACGGCACAGGTGCTTCCCAATTTTTTTCTGTCGATTTCACACGGAAACCACTTCGAGTCTGCTCTGTACAGAATTAATATTAATACTCCCCTGTACTTCCATTCGTATTCACCACTGCATCTCTTCCAACCGCTGCACTCCAGTCTCTTCTTCTTCCATCCTCTCCCCTCTCTTCTTCTTCCAAGAATGGACGAACAGAAGTATTTCTGCCGCACGATTAAGGTCCCCATCCATGGCGAGGAAAGCATCAACGTCACGTACACCAACGACCCTGCCGAGGTGCAGCGTGTCGTAGACATGTACGAGCAGTGGATTGATAGCGGAGAAGAAAGGTTCATGTGGCTCGATTTTGAGTACACATCCTACAAGGTTGATATCGAGAAGAAGGTCGCCGTCCTTCAGCTTGCATTACGCCGCCACGTCCTGGTGTACCATCACTCCAGGTTAAAGTCATTTTTCCTCTTGTTTTCTGCAACTAGTACTCATCTGCTCCGCCGCCATGTTCTTGTGATTGCTATTTGGTTATTCCTGGTTCTTGTGATTGGTGTTACTACTACTTTTTTCCTCTTTTTTTCGGCAACTAGTACTCATCTAGATTTTCTGCAACTAGTACTCATCCAGACATGCATGCGTAACAGTTTTCTCACGCACTTTTTTTCGGATCGGAGGGAGTAGTACTTTTCTAAACTCTTGTTACTTGTGTACTTCAGTGGTGACTGGTGGCAATCTGCGACGCTGGCTGATCTTTTTCGTTTTGGCGGCGTCAAATTTGCAAGTGTTGACACCAACAACGACAAGAAAATGTTTGCGAGAACCTGGAATTTTTCTATTCCAAAAGAAAATTATGAGGATATCCAAGATTTATACTTTCATGTGTTCAAAGAAAAGAAAGTTGGAATGGCTACCATGGCAGCAAAATTTATTGATCCCGTCTACAAAAACATGAAGAAGAAGGATTACCGGTGGCACAGCTACTGGGACAACCAAATGCTAGACATGGAACACATCACCTATGCTGCAATTGATGAGTTCCTCTCCCTAGAGTTGTACTGTAAGCTCAAACCCATGAGTGACGCCAAGAAGGCCGAGGAGGGAGGCAGATCAAGGAGGGCGAGGGCGACCCACACTTGGCACTAGATCACCTGCTGCGGCGTAGTATATATGCTACTTTTGTTCTTTGTAATTAGAGTATATGTAAAATTATTCGAGTAGTACATATGCTACTTTTGAGCTATGGATTAATCTTGGTACTTTTGTTCATATTGCAAGTGCTATATCTAACTAGTAGTGCAAATTATGCTACGTGAAGTCTGGTTTGAACTCAATGACAACTCTCCTCGCTGGCGGTGTTCGAGTAGTTCCCTCCTCGAGGCAGAACTATAGTCCTGCCGCCATTCTCCTTTGGGTGGTTCGACGAACTGTTTGGTTTTTGAGTCTGTGGGACAGTTCTCGGACTAGCCGGTGTGGAGTGGTGTAAGTGATAGTGTTGCTCGCAACGAACTGTCAAGTTCATGTACTCAAACCACTATCTCCTATAAAAATCAGGTGCCAATTGCGTGCCCTCTAAAAAAGAAACAACTCTTTAACAATATTAATAAGCTCTGCTAAACGATAACATAAAAAGGACATAATGTTTCACATAGTGCATCATGCAGGAGTACTGGAAGCAACACATAGTTTAAACAAAAGAAACATTGTCTTCACAGGCACAACTTAGAAGATCTTGTGAACTGGGCCAGCTTCCATGGGATCAGGTATGAGTGGAATGAGTCTATTCACCTTACGGAAGGTGACTTGTTCTCCCTCCCACTCGTACCTCTTCCCGTAACACCTTAGCACATCCTATCTACGCATCTTGATGTAAAGATACGCGGAGTCTCCCTCTTCGTGAGACTGGACAATGCGCCAGTTGGTAGTACCCAACTTGCTAAGGAGTACACGCGAAACCATGAAAGACGATGGTCGCTGGTTCGGCTTTACCACAGCTTGAAGAACAAAGTCGGTGTGCACCCCCTTTTGCTCCTTTAGCTGAAGTATCACCAGATTGGAGACATGGACGTTGCAAGCTGATTTTTCATCAACATTTGGTGATGTTGGAGGTACTTCTTCAACATCTTCATCATCTTCTCCAGAGCCTCCATCCCCAGAACCATGACCATCTGACAAGGCCAGTCCGCCATCAGATGACTCTTCTTCAACTCTCGGCTCCTAAAATGCAATAAGCCAATATGTTAACTGAAAACTGAAGTTGCTCATTCGTTTTTAACTTTTATATCATTTATTGCCGAAGAATTCAAATGGATATGAAATGTACAACCTATACTAAACCTAGTATATCATAACCAAATCTGATAATTAGAATCCATGTAGGCATGCACGTTTAATTAACCTAAAAGCTACTGTGACCAATTATTACAAAATGAGATATGAAATTGCAGATGAAATAATTTGAAGATTAACCCAAAAAAGGTTGTAACACCATAAATAGGAGAATCTAGGATGATAACACGCTACACAATTATTTCAACATTAGATATGAAGTTGCAGTTGTAATTATTACATGATGAGATATAAAATGGCATTTGAACTAATGTAAATAACACTTGAGAAATAAAACAATAAAACTAAAAAGCAAAATCGATCTACTCCCTCTTTCTTTGAATAAAAGACCACTATCAAAAATAAAATTTCTATGTATGCAAGACCGCTATCTCTTCCAAAGAGGAATTTATTTCGATTCTACCACATAGAATGGTGCTAATTGATGTCAATGTGCCATGCAACCATAGAGTAATATGCCCTAGTATTTCATAACAAAAACAGATAATTAAAATCTTGCGGATCAAATTACCCAAGCTATATTCATTGAATTTTAATTAAACATTGTACAGAGTGTACAATTATTACAAAATCAGATATGAAATTGAAGTTGAAATAATGTGAAGATTACTGCAACCCAAAAAAAGGTTGTAACACCATAAATAGGAGAATCTAGGATGATAACACACTATACTATTATTTCAATATTAGATATGAAGTTGCAGTTGTAATTATTACATGATGAGATATAAAATGGCATTTGAACTAATGTAAATAACAGTTGAGAAATAACAGAATAATATTTGAAAGCAAAATCGATCTACTCTCTCTTTCTTTGAATACAAGGCCACTATCAAAAATACAATTTCTATGTATGCTAGACCGCTAACTCTTGCAATGAGGAATTTTTTTCGATTCTACCACATAGAATGGTGCTCATTGATGTCAATGTGCCATGCAACCATAGAGTAATATGCCCCAGTATTTCATAACAAAAACAGATACTCCCTCCGATCCATACTAATAGTCGCTAAATCGGATGTATCTAGCACTAAAATATGTCTAGATACATCCGATTTAGCGACCATTAATATGGATCGGAGGGAGTAACTAAAATCTTGCGCATCAAATTACCCAAGCTATATTAATTGAATTTTATTAAAACATAGTACAGAGTGTACAATTATTAGAAAATGAGATATGAAATTGAAGTTGAAATAATGTGAAGATTATTGCAACCCAAAATAGGTTGTAACATCATAAATAGGAGAATCTAGGATGATAACACACTGTACAATTATTTGAACATTACATATGAAGTTGCAGTTGTAATTATTACATGATGAGATATACAATGGCATTTGAACTAATGTAAATAACAGGTGAGAAATAAAATTGCCTAGGCACACACGTGCATATATACCAGGTTGTGCTCCAATCCATCAAAAAATAAAAGAAATTTCCTAGGCACACACGTGCATGCAATACCATCAGGTTGTGCTCCAATCCACCATAGAACAAAATAAATTTCCTAGGCACACACACGGTACCATCAGGTTGTGCTCCAATCCACCATAGAACAAAATAAATTTCCTAGGCACACACACGGTACCATCAGGTTGTGCTCCAATCCACCATAGAACAAAATAAATTTCCTAGGCACACACATAGAGGTTTCTATCTTAGTTCTCTCAACTCACAGAAGTCACAACTCACAACCAAAATAAGTGGCAAACATGAACAACCACATAGTGCAAAGCAAAATCGATCTACTACCAGTCTGTGAATACAAGGGCATTATCAAAAATACATGGCAAGTTCACTAAAAATAGATCTACTACCTCAGTCGGCGCGGCGGTCGGAGCGTTGGTCAGCTTAGCGGAGATGGCCCCCCACATGGCGTATTCAGCTGATTCGTCGTAGCTTTCGTCAATCTCCTTGTACGCAGCCTCGAGGTCAGATGGCACGGCGGCGTGGGATGGGCCATCTTCTCCGTCCCCGCTCTTCGTCTTCTTCCGATCTATCTCCGAAGAGACATCACGGAGCGCCTCCTCCACCGGCGTGACCTCGCCGGAAGCAGCAGCCACTGTACCAGAGCTGGCCGCGGCTGGGACGACAGCAGAAGATGGCTCGCCGACGACGGACGCCACCTCATTACCTTCCTCGGCGTCGAAGCTTTCGCGTGATCTCTTCATGGCGGATGGGAAGGGCAGGGGAACCGTCGAGGGTTTTGCGGTGGAAGTGGAGGGGAGGATGCGTTTTTTGGGGAAAAGTTGATGCAGAGACGGAGGAAGGAAGGAAGTGGATATGCGTCAAACCGTGTATTTATGGAGTTTCCCTTTTGCTCTCCCTCTGACGCAATGTGCACGCGTGAATCTAGGGTTTCTTTTTGTATAGTTGTTTTTCCATATTTTTTGCACAAAAATGGCTAAAATTGAAGACTAAAATTGAAGACAAAAATGGCTTACATTCTCATCTCTGCTGTTTTCCAGGCATCCTAGGTGGAAGGGAACACTGTTCTGGACCGAAAGTGCCCGGAAACGGCTACGACATAAGATTGGTAGGCAACTTGATAATGGAAGCGACTTTTTGAGATCCCACACGTGCAATGTTGCTGAAATGAAGCGAGGTTCTTGGAATGCATCATGATTTCGACTTTGGGCATGGGAAACAACAAGTTGGCCAAGGAAATCCCCGTTTTCGGCCGTTTCTTCCGCTTTCGAAGGCAATATAAAACCAGATCACGCATCGCCAACTCATGGGCAGGGGTAACAAGGTGCAGTGTTGCATGTGGAGTGAGTTGCTTGGAGTGGGTTGTAAGGATGCCCCAGGTGTCGAGGCTGGCATGCAAGAGCGAGAAGCGGCGAGAATCGTCCGGGTTAACGTCCGGTGCTTCGACGCCACCCAGCGCAACGGCGGCACCATACAAGTCCTGCAATGGGGTTCAAGCATTTTGTGTGGGCCCACATTGCCAAGTGTGGCTTACATTCTCATCTCTGCTGTATTCCAGGCATCGTAGGTGGAAGGGAACACTGTTCTGGACCGAAAGTGCCCGGAAACGGCTACGACATAAGATTGGTAGGCAACTTGAGAATGGAAGCGGCTTTTTGAGATCCCACACGTGCAATGTTGCTGAAATGAAACGAGGTTCTTGGAATGCATCATGATTTCGACTTTGGGCATGGGAAACAACAAGTTGGCCAAGGAAATCCCCGTTTTCGGCCGTTCCTTCCGCTTTCGAAGGCAATATATATAAAACCAGATCACGCATCGCCCACTCATGGGCAGGGGTAACAAGGTGCAGTGTTGCATGTGGAGTGAGTTGCTTGGAGTGGGTTGTAAGGATGCCCCAGGTGTCGAGGCTGGCATGCAAGAGCGAGAAGCGGCGAGAATCGTCTGGGTTAACGTCCGGTGCTTCGACGCCACCCAGCGCAACGGCGGCACCATACAAGTCCTGCAATAGGGTTCAAGCATTTTGTGTGGGCCCACATTGCCAAGTGTGGCCTTACATTCTCATCTCTGCTGTATTCCAGGCATCGTAGGTGGAAGGGAACACTGTTCTGGACCGAAAGTGCCCGGAAACGGCTACGACATAAGATTGGTAGGCAACTTGAGAATGGAAGCGGCTTTTTGAGATCCCACACGTGCAATGTTGCTGAAATGAAGCGAGGTTCTTGGAATGCATCATGATTTCGACTTTGGGCATGGGAAACAACAAGTTGGCCAAGGAAATCCCCGTTTTCGGCCGTTCCTTCCGCCTTCGAAGGCAATATAAAACCAGATCACGCATCGCCCACTCATGGGCAGGGGTAACAAGGTGCAGTGTTGCATGTGGAGTGAGTTGCTTGGAGTGGGTTGTAAGGATGCCCCAGGTGTCGAGGCTGGCATGCAAGAGGGAGAAGCGGCGAGAATCGTCCGGGTTAACGTCCGGTGCTTCGACGCCACCCAGCGCAACGGCGGCACCATACAAGTCCTGCAATGGGGTTCAAGCATTTTGTGTGGGCCCACATTGCCAAGTGTGGCTTACATTCTCATCTCTGCTGTATTCCAGGCATCGTAGGTGGAAGGGAACAATGTTCTGGACCGAAAGTCCCCGGAAACGGCTACGACATAAGATTGGTAGGCAACTTGAGAATGGAAGCGGCTTTTTGAGATCCCACACGTGCAATGTTGCTGAAATGAAGCGAGGTTCTTGGAATGCATCATGATTTCGACTTTGGGCATGGGAAACAACAAGTTGGCCAAGGAAATCCCCGTTTTCGGCCGTTCCTTCTGCTTTCGAAGGCAATATAAAACCAGATCACGCATCGCCCACTCATGGGCAGGGGTAACAAGGTGCAGTGTTACATGTGGAGTGAGTTGCTTGGAGTGGGTTGTAAGGATGCCCCAGGTGTCGAGGCTGGCATGCAAGAGCGAGAAGCGGCGAGAATCGTCCGGGTTAACGTCCGGTGCTTCGACGCCACCCAGCGCAACGGCGGCACCATACAAGTCCTGCAATGGGGTTCAAGCATTTTGTATGTGGGCCCACATTGCCAAGTGTGGCCTTACATTCTCATCTCTGCTGTATTCTAGGCATCGTAGGTGGAAGGGAACACTGTTCTGGACCGAAAGTGCCCGGAAACGGCTACGACATAAGATTGGTAGGCAACTTGAGAATGGAAGCGGCTTTTTGAGATCCCACACGTGCAATGTTGCTAAAATGAAGCGAGGTTCTTTGAATGCATCATGATTTCGACTTTGGGCATGGGAAACAACAAGTTGGCCAAGGAAATCCCCGTTTTCGGCCGTTCCTTCCGCTTTCGAAAGCAATATAAAACCAGATCACGCATCGCCCACTCATGGGCAGGGGTAACAAGGTGCAGTGTTGCATGTGGAGTGAGTTGCTTGGAGTGGGTTGTAAGGATGCCCCAGGTGTCGAGGCTGGCATGCAAGAGGGAGAAGCGGCGAGAATCGTCCGGGTGAACGTCCGGTGCTTCGACGCCACCCAGCGCAACGGCGGCACCATACAAGTCCTGCAATGGGGTTCAAGCATTTTGTGTGGGCCCACATTGCCAAGTGTGGCTTACATTCTGATCTCTGCTGTATTCCAGGCATCGTAGGTGGAAGGGAACAATGTTCTGGACCGAAAGTCCCCGGAAACGGCTACGACATAAGATTGGTAGGCAACTTGAGAATGGAAGCGGCTTTTTGAGATCCCACACGTGCAATGTTGCTGAAATGAAGCGAGGTTCTTGGAATGCATCATGATTTCGACTTTGGTCATGGGAAACAACAAGTTGGCCAAGGAAATCCCCGTTTTCGGCCATTTCTTCCGCTTTCGAAGGCAATATAAAACCAGATCACGCATCGCCCACTCATGGGCAGGGGTAACAAGGTGCAGTGTTGCATGTGGAGTGAGTTGCTTGGAGTGGGTTGTAAGGATGCCCCAGGTGTCGAGGCAGGCATGCAAGAGCGAGAAGCGGCGAGAATCGTCCGGGTTAACGTCCGGTGCTTCGACGCCACCCAGCGCAACGGCGGCACCATACAAGTCCTGCAATGGGGTTCAAGCATTTTGTATGTGGGCCCACATTGCCAAGTGTGGCCTTACATTCTCATCTCTGCTGTATTCCAGGCATCGTAGGTGGAAGGGAACACTGTTCTGGACCGAAAGTGCCCGGAAACGGCTACGACATAAGATTGGTAGGCAACTTTAGAATGGAAGCGGCTTTTTGAGATCCCACACGTGCAATGTTGCTGAAATGAAGCGAGGTTCTTGGAATGCATCATGATTTCGACTTTGGGCATGGGAAACAACAAGTTGGCCAAGGAAATCCCCGTTTTCGGCCGTTCCTTCCGCCTTCGAAGGCAATATAAAACCAGATCACGCATCGCCCACTCATGGGCAGGGGTAACAAGGTGCAGTGTTGCATGTGGAGTGAGTTGCTTGGAGTGGGTTGTAAGGATGCCCCAGGTGTCGAGGCTGGCATGCAAGAGGGAGAAGCGGCGAGAATCGTCCGGGTTAACGTCCGGTGCTTCGACGCCACCCAGCGCAACGGCGGCACCATACAAGTCCTGCAATGGGGTTCAAGCATTTTGTGTGGGCCCACATTGCCAAGTGTGGCTTACATTCTCATCTCTGCTGTATTCCAGGCATCGTAGGTGGAAGGGAACAATGTTCTGGACCGAAAGTCCCCGGAAACGGCTACGACATAAGATTGGTAGGCAACTTGAGAATGGAAGCGACTTTTTGAGATCCCACACGTGCAATGTTGCTGAAATGAAGCGAGGTTCTTGGAATGCATCATGATTTCGACTTTGGGCATGGGAAACAACAAGTTGGCCAAGGAAATCCCCGTTTTCGGCCGTTCCTTCTGCTTTCGAAGGCAATATAAAACCAGATCACGCATCGCCCACTCATGGGCAGGGGTAACAAGGTGCAGTGTTACATGTGGAGTGAGTTGCTTGGAGTGGGTTGTAAGGATGCCCCAGGTGTCGAGGCTGGCATGCAAGAGCGAGAAGCGGCGAGAATCGTCCGGGTTAACGTCCGGTGCTTCGACGCCACCCAGCGCAACGGCGGCACCATACAAGTCCTGCAATGGGGTTCAAGCATTTTGTATGTGGGCCCACATTGCCAAGTGTGGCCTTACATTCTCATCTCTGCTGTATTCCAGGCATCGTAGGTGGAAGGGAACACTGTTCTGGACCGAAAGTGCCCGGAAACGGCTACGACATAAGATTGGTAGGCAACTTGAGAATGGAAGCGGCTTTTTGAGATCCCACACGTGCAATGTTGCTGAAATGAAGCGAGGTTCTTTGAATGCATCATGATTTCGACTTTGGGCATGGGAAACAACAAGTTGGCCAAGGAAATCCCCGTTTTCGGCCGTTCCTTCCGCTTTCGAAAGCAATATAAAACCAGATCACGCATCGCCCACTCATGGGCAGGGGTAACAAGGTGCAGTGTTGCATGTGGAGTGAGTTGCTTGGAGTGGGTTGTAAGGATGCCCCAGGTGTCGAGGCTGGCATGCAAGAGGGAGAAGCGGCGAGAATCGTCCGGGTTAACGTCCGGTGCTTCGACGCCACCCAGCGCAACGGCGGCACCATACAAGTCCTGCAATGGGGTTCAAGCATTTTGTGTGGGCCCACATTGCCAAGTGTGGCTTACATTCTGATCTCTGCTGTATTCCAGGCATCGTAGGTGGAAGGGAACAATGTTCTGGACCGAAAGTCCCCGGAAACGGCTACGACATAAGATTGGTAGGCAACTTGAGAATGGAAGCGGCTTTTTGAGATCCCACACGTGCAATGTTGCTGAAATGAAGCGAGGTTCTTGGAATGCATCATGATTTCGACTTTGGTCATGGGAAACAACAAGTTGGCCAAGGAAATCCCCGTTTTCGGCCGTTTCTTCCGCTTTCGAAGGCAATATAAAACCAGATCACGCATCGCCCACTCATGGGCAGGGGTAACAAGGTGCAGTGTTGCATGTGGAGTGAGTTGCTTGGAGTGGGTTGTAAGGATGCCCCAGGTGTCGAGGCAGGCATGCAAGAGCGAGAAGCGGCGAGAATCGTCCGGGTTAACGTCCGGTGCTTCGACGCCACCCAGCGCAACGGCGGCACCATACAAGTCCTGCAATGGGGTTCAAGCATTTTGTATGTGGGCCCACATTGCCAAGTGTGGCCTTACATTCTCATCTCTGCTGTATTCCAGGCATCGTAGGTGGAAGGGAACACTGTTCTGGACCGAAAGTGCCCGGAAACGGCTACGACATAAGATTGGTAGGCAACTTGAGAATGGAAGCGGCTTTTTGAGATCCCACACGTGCAATGTTGCTGAAATGAAGCGAGGTTCTTTGAATGCATCATGATTTCGACTTTGGGCATGGGAAACAACAAGTTGGCCAAGGAAATCCCCGTTTTCGGCCGTTCCTTCCGCTTTCGAAAGCAATATAAAACCAGATCACGCATCGCCCACTCATGGGCAGGGGTAACAAGGTGCAGTGTTGCATGTGGAGTGAGTTGCTTGGAGTGGGTTGTAAGGATGCCCCAGGTGTCGAGGCTGGCATGCAAGAGGGAGAAGCGGCGAGAATCGTCCGGGTTAACGTCCGGTGCTTCGACGCCACCCAGCGCAACGGCGGCACCATACAAGTCCTGCAATGGGGTTCAAGCATTTTGTGTGGGCCCACATTGCCAAGTGTGGCTTACATTCTGATCTCTGCTGTATTCCAGGCATTTTAGGTGGAAGGGAACAATGTTCTGGACCGAAAGTCCCCGGAAACGGCTACGACATAAGATTGGTAGGCAACTTGAGAATGGAAGCGGCTTTTTGAGATCCCACACGTGCAATGTTGCTGAAATGAAGCGAGGTTCTTGGAATGCATCATGATTTCGACTTTGGTCATGGGAAACAACAAGTTGGCCAAGGAAATCCCCGTTTTCGGCCGTTTCTTCCGCTTTCGAAGGCAATATAAAACCAGATCACGCATCACCCACTCATGGGCAGGGGTAACAAGGTGCAGTGTTGCATGTGGAGTGAGTTGCTTGGAGTGGGTTGTAAGGATGCCCCAGGTGTCGAGGCTGGCATGCAAGAGCGAGAAGCGGCGAGAATCGTCCGGGTTAACGTCCGGTGCTTCGACGCCACCCAGCGCAACGGCGGCACCATACAAGTCCTGCAATGGGGTTCAAGCATTTTGTGTGGGCCCACATTGCCAAGTGTGGCCTTACATTCTCATCTCTGCTGTATTCCAGGCATCCTAGGTGGAAGGGAACACTGTTCTGGACCGAAAGTGCCCGGAAACGGCTACGACATAAGATTGGTAGGCAACTTGAGAATGGAAGCGGCTTTTTGAGATCCCACACGTGCAATGTTGCTGAAATGAAGCGAGGTTCTTGGAATGCATCATGATTTCGACTTTGGGCATGGGAAACAACAAGTTGGCCAAGGAAATCCCCGTTTTCGGCCGTTCCTTCCGCTTTCGAAGGCAATATAAAACCAGATCACGCATCGCCCACTCATGGGCAGGGGTAACAAGGTGCAGTGTTGCATGTGGAGTGAGTTGCTTGGAGTGGGTTGTAAGGATGCCCCAGGTGTCGAGGCTAGCATGCAAGAGCGAGAAGCGGCGAGAATCGTCCCGGTTAACGTCCGGTGCTTCGACGCCACCCAGCGCAACGACGGCACCATACAAGTCCTGCAATGGGGTTCAAGCATTTTGTGTGGGCCCACATTGCCAAGTGTGGCTTACATTCCCATCTCTGCTGTTTTCCAGGCATCCTAGGTGGAAGGGAACACTGTTCTGGACCGAAAGTGCCCGGAAACGGCTACGACATAAGATTGGTAGGCAACTGGAGAATGGAAGCGGCTTTTAGAGATCCCACACGTGCAATGTTGCTGAAATGAAGCGAGGTTCTTGGAATGCATCATGATTTCGACTTTGGGCATGGGAAATGACGAAGATATGGATCCTGGACCCTGCGGGTAAGGACACCCCCTCTCAGGCCCAAGGTCAAGGCCCAAAAGGAAGCTCCCTTGGAGTACTCTAGAAGGCCCATGTGAAGCCCACCCGCATCAGCTTGCGGGTTAAGTTAGGAAATTTGTAACCGAACCAGCTAGGGTTTGAGTCCTCTCCGGGTAGAACTCGAGACCTGGCCATCTATATAAGGCCAGGAGAGCCCCCAAGGGGGGACCAAGTAATACCGCACGACCAAAAAGCCTCGGAACTCGAGATCTACTCTCGATTCGAGCAACCTGTAACCGATCTAATCATCCAATACAGATCAACAGAAGGCATGAGTAAGGGTTTTACCTCTTCGAGGGCCCCGAACCTGGGTAAATCTCGCCCCCTGTCAAGCCGACGATTTCACCAGCGCTCATGACTTCTCCTAGTCGAAACCCGATAGGGTCACCTGAGGGATTTGTGGAGTCAGAGCTTCGACAATTGGCGCCGACAGTGGGGAACGCGGGCGCTGGATCACCGGCATCTTCGGCTTCATCGACATCCAACTCCCGTTGGAAACCATCGACTACGGCTCTGAACAATCCTGTACGGATCGGATCCGTCATAGTCACGCCTCACTCGCCGGAATCACGCCCGGTGTTCGAGGATCTGGAGAAGAGCGTCACCCTGACGTTCGGGAGCTTCAACTTCATGGCGAACAGAGACGGAATCCTCCACTTCTCAGATGAATCTGAACCTGAATCTGGAGCCGTCAACTCGCGCTTTCCTATGGAAAAAAGTGGCGAGTCCATCCGCTTCAACACAGTCGACTACCACGCCCTCTCGACAGAGGAACCCTCTCGGGTACGGGAAGCTTTCCAATCTACGCCTAGGACGCACGAGCCACGGCTGGCCCAAGTCTGCATGGCAGGATCGGAACAACCCTCGTAAACCGAATTCAGCGCAACCGAGCGCGACATAATCGGCGTTTCGCGGGAGGCCTGGAAAAGGGCCAAGGAGGCCATGCGGCGGAGTCAGCCACCCGCGGCAGGAGCCTCACAAGAAGACCTAACCGCCTACCACTACCACCTAGTAAGAGCGGCCTCAAACATCAAAGAAGCCCGGGCGGATCTAGCCCGTCGCAGAAGAGCGGCGGACGAATCAAGCCTGCGGCGAGTCGAACAGTCCCTTGCACCCTCAGTCGGTACCCGACCCGCGAGGAAGGGACACGCAACATCATCAAGGGGCCACGAATCCGTGACCGCGACCGACAGGTCGACCACGTCTTCCTTCATGAGGGTCGACGATGACGGCAACGTCTACCCGCAAACCCCAGCTGCCGCGATCCTAGCCGCAGCAACCTACATGCAGATGAACCAACCGACGGAAAGCGACCCTCGGGTGGAACAGTACAAACAAATTCGCAAAGGACTAGGATTGGCGGCCGCAAGGCTTGCTTCCCATGATCGCAAGAAGACAGAAGAAGAATTGGAAAAGGAGCGACAGGAGAAGAACAAGGATAAAGAAACGCCCCGCAGGCATAGAAGTTCATCCCCGAGAAAAGACAAATCACCACGACGTGGTCGAGGAAAAGAAGCCCGCCGCCGCGGCGATAGTCGAAGCAGCAGCGACGACAGCCCGAGAGACAAAAGCCCGCGGCGCCACAGCAGCCGCTCGAGAAAGCGAAGTAAAGAACCAAGGAAAGACAACGACCGCGACCGGTCCGAATACGACGCGCGATCAGATCTCGCCCAAAAGAAGGTGGATAGGGCGAGAGCTTCACGGTATCGCGAGCGCTCCTCATCCAGGTCCTCGGACGACGAAACTTGTGGAGCACTCTGTTTCGCTCGCAGCATCCGAGAAGCACCCCTACCCAAGAGGTTCAAGCTCAGCACGGAGGTGACAAAATATGACGGCTCACTCGAGCCCTCCCAGTGGTTAAGCGACTACCTCACGGCAGTAAAATGCCAACGTGGGAACAAGAACACAGCCATGCAATACCTCAATTTGCATCTTACAGGCGCGGCTCGTAGTTGGCTGGAAAGAAGACCTAAATCTTGCTACGCATCATGGGACGACCTGCACCACGATTTCTGCAAAAATTTCCAGTCGACGTACAAGAGGCCAGCCACAATCGAAGAATTACGAGCGTGCAAACAGAAGAGTGGCGAATCCACACGAGAATATATCCAGCGGTGGACCACACTCAGGAACACCGCAGGAACCATCTCGGAAGAGGTGGCGATTGAGGCCTTCGCCAAAGGAGCGAGAAGAACCGGGTTTCGAGAAGAGCTAGGCAGAGCTGCGCCCAAAACCATTGGGGAGCTAATGATCATAGCCGAAAAATGGGCTAACGGAGAAGACGCGGTACGCAATGAAAGAGCATCGTCGCCCGCACACGAGGAAGACCGCCATGGACGAAGAAAGAGAAGGAAATACTACGACCACGAGGACAGGGAGGAATTAGTGGCGGCAGAATTCACGCGAAACCGCGACTCTGGCCGCCGTGGAAGTCGCGAGTGGAAACCAAAGGCAGAAGAAAAGTCCCCCGAGGAGGATCTCGATGCATACTGCTCGCTACACCTGTTTACAGATAAGCGCACGGGCAAAACTAAGGCAACGCACCTTCTCAAGGATTGTCGAAAGTTTCTTGACATCTCGGATGCTCTCGCGAGGAAAAGATTCGCATCCACTCAAAACTACCCGCCGCTGCCAGGAGGAGGACAACAATTCCAGCCGCCTCCACCACCACCTCCACCAGCAAACCCAAACATGGCGCTAGCCGTACTACCTGCGCCACCACCACAAAACAATGGAGCCAATGCATACCCGAATCCGGCAGGACAACTCGCGATGATACAGAAGGTATGCCCCTCTCGCAGAGCTCAAAAGACTAACACGAGGAAACTATGCATGGCAGTGCAGACACCGCCAACAAAGACCGAGTACCTGAAGATGGCAGATCAGCCCATCACGTTCTCGAAAAAAGACCATCCACCACAAGTCTATCGACCAGGACACGCCGCCCTCGTCATCTAGGCTCAAATCAGAAATTACGACCTGGCCCGCGTGTTCATAAACGGCGGCAGTGGAATCAACATCATCTACGCGGATACACTCCGTCGAATGAACAAGAACCTGGACGGCCTAACGGAATCAGAAACATCCTTTCAAGGGATAGTTCCGGGCAAGGCAATCCGTCCACTCGGAACAATCAACTTAGAAGTTGTACTGGGCTCTCCAAGCAATTACAGAAGGGAATTCCTGGACTTCGAAGTCGTCGACTGGCCCTCACAGTACCACGCCATCCTTGGCCGAACAGCGTTCGCCAGATTCATGGCAGTACCACATTACGCGTACCTGAAACTCAAGCTACTCGGCGAATACGGTGTGATCACCATCGACGGAGACTTTCAGAAGTCAGACAAGTGTGACATAGAATTCAATGAGATCGCGAAATCTTTCGGGATGCAAGAAGAACTTCAAGAGCTGGCAAAAACCACGGACCACTCCGTCATGCCCCTCACGAAGAAGAACGCGCCTGAACTGGAATTCAGCGCCAACAGCGACACCCGCAAGCACCAAGTGCACCCGACGGATTCCGCCAAGACCGCGATGGTTTCCACAACCCTCTCGCCAGCATAGGAAGGCGCGCTCGTCAAACTCCTCCGTGAGTACTGGGAAATTTTTGCCTGGCAGCCCTCAGATATGCCAGGAATACCCAGGGAGTTTGCCGAGCACTCACTCGAAGTCTTTCCTAATGCCAAACCCATCAAACAGACGACTCGACGATTCTCAGAACCCAAGCAGAAGGCGCTTGGAGAAGAAATAAACAGACTGCTAGCCGCCAACTTTATTAGGGAGATCAAGATATCCACCTGGTTGGCAAACCCGGTGCTAGTCCCTAAGAAGAACACGGACATCCTTCGGGTGTGCATCGACTACACATCGCTGAATAAGCATTGCCCCAAGGACAACTTCCCTCTACCACGAATCGACCATATCGTGGACTCTACGGCAGGCTGCCAACGCCTCTCCTTCCTGGACGCCTATTCGGGATACAATCAGATACGAATGAAAAAGGAAGACGAAGAGAAGACGGCATTCATCACACCCCACGGTGTCTACTACTACACGACAATGAAAAAGGAAGCTGAAGAACGCAGGAGCAACATATCAGCGCTGCATGCAAAGATGCCTCGCCAATCTCATTGGCAAAAACGTACAAGTGTACGTCGACGACATCGTCATCAAAACTCGAGTAGAGGACACACTCCTTGAGGACATCAGAGAAATGTTTGACGCCCTTAATGCATATCGGATCAAGCTCAATCCGACCAAATGCGTTTTCGGCGTCCCTGCAGGAAAACTCCTCGGGTACCTGGTATCCGCCAGAGGCATTGAAGCCAACCCGGATAAAATACAAGCCATCCTGACTATGAAGGAGCCAACCAATCTACGCGGAGTCCAGCAGCTCGCAGGACGACTAGCCGCCCTAAGCAGGTTCATCGCACGATTGGGAGAGCAAGCGTTACCCTTCTACAAATTACTAAAGAAGACGGACAAATTCGAGTGGACACCCGAAGCTAAACAAGCGTTCGCAGACCTGAAGCGATCGCTGCAAAGCAGGCGCGTCCTTGCAACACCGCAAGAAAGGGAGCCGCTCCTGCTATACCTAGCCGCTACAAACCAGGTCATCAGCACATCAATCGTGGTCGAACGACCTGAAGACGGCAAAGCGTACGGAGTCCAACGACCAATATATTACATCAGCGAAGTGCTCTCGCCATGCAAGCAACGATACCCTCATTATCAGAAGCTGGCGTATGGAGTTGTTCTCACAGCCCGAAAGCTCAAACATTATTTCCAGGAACATACCATTACAGTGGTTAATGATGCGTCACTCGGGACAATCATGAACAACCCTATGGCATCCGGAAGAATAGCAAAATGGAGCATCGAGTTGGGCGCCTGGGACATCACCTATACAGAACGAAAAGCAGTCAAATCTCAAGTACTCGTGGAATTCCTCAGCGAATGGACAGAGCTACAAACGCCCGGACCACCCGAGTACACGAGCAATTGGATAATGTACTTCGATGGATCCAAGAGAAACGAAGGAGCAGGAGCTGGAATCGTTCTTATTTCACCTCGGGGAGACAAGCTGTAATACGTCCTGCGACTGGACTTTTCACCAGACGATCCAGCCTCGAACAACGACGCAGAATATGAAGCCCTGCTGCACGGGATGAAGATGGCAATCGCCTGTGGAGCTACCCGATTAATGATCTACGGTGATTCCAATCTCATAGTACAGCAGATGATGAAAGAATGCGACGCCATCGCTGAAAACATGGTCGCATATCGTGACATGTACAACCTACCCGAAGGAAGCTTTAAAGGCTGCGAGCTGAAACACATTGCAAGATCTAGCAACGAAGAAGCAGATAGACTGGCAAACATGGGTTCCACCAATACACCTATACCGCCAGGAATATACTTCGAACGGATGATCAAGCGATCAGTCAAAGTGAAGAAAGCTGCAGCAGCGCCAGAAACAGAGGTCAGCCCGCAGGTCGCGCTTATCGAGCTTATTCACAATATATCACGACAGGTTTTCATGGTCGAGCCAGTCTGGACGCAGAAATATCTCGACTACCTGCTCCACAGACAGCTCCCGGCCGACCCACGTGAGGCTCGACAGATAATCAGGCGTAGCAAGTCCTTTCGAGTAGTCAACGGAGAATTATACAAGCAAAGTATCTCGGGAATACTTCAGCGTTGCATCGCACCCGAAGACGGCAAGGAATTGCTCCAGGACATACACCAAGGAGACTGCGGACATCATGCTAGCTGGAAAACAATAATGGGAAAAGCTTTCCGAGCAGGATTTTACTGGCTAACAGCAGCCAACGATGCAAAAAGCCTGGTCGAACGATGCGACGCCTGCCAGCGATTCGCACCAAGGCCACACGCCCCTGCTACGGAACTACACATGATACCAATAGCTTGGCCCTTTGCACAATGGGGGCTAGATATGGTTGGGCCACTACGCAAGTCCACGCCAGGTGGATACACACACTTGCTGGTCGCAGTCGACAAGTTCACCAAATGGATCGAGGCTATGCCAGTAACCTCAGCAAGCGCCCAATGCGCCGTCAAGTTTCTCGACTCCATTGTATGTAGGTTTGGTGTGCCACACGACATCATTACAGATAACGGCACAAATTTCACAGCAAAGGAGACACAACAATTCTGCAAGGAAAAGGCATCAATTTCAAATTCGCCTCAGTCGCTCACCCGCAAACGAACGGACAAGTCGAAAGATCCAACGGCTTAGTTTCGGTGGGTATCAAGAAGCGACTACTCGATCGTCTACACCCCGCCGCAGGACATTGGGCGGAGGAGCTACCCTCCGTACTCTGGAGCCTGCGCACAACTCCTAATCGATCCACGAAGTACACGCCATTCTTCATGGTATACGGGGCAGAAGCAGTCCTTCCCGAGGACGTACGATTCAGCGCCCCACGAGTTGTAGCCTACAGCGAAGAAACTTCCAACAAGGCGCTCGCAGAAGATATGGATGCACTCGACGAAATGCGCGACATCGCACTCGCAAGATCCGCAGTATATCAGCAATCCTTGCGCAACTATCACAGTCGCCGCATACGCCACAGAGCATTCGCGGTTGGGGATCTGGTGCTGCGGCTCAAACAGAAGGAAGGACACAAGCTCGAGCCACCTTGGGAAGGACCCTTCATCATACATGAAGTCATCCCAGGCGGAGCCTACAGGCTAAAGAATCCAGCGACCGGAGGGGTTTACTCCAATCCGTGGAACATTGCACACCTCCGCAAATTTTATCCTTAGGTTTACTTGTTATCAAAACAAGAATAAGGCTATACTAGCCAGTCCTGTAGTTCGACTACATGGCTTCTCAGTCATTGCAATAAAGACGCGATTCCTTCATCATATTCACTCGAAGCTTCTCATTCTTTACATGCTGCAAGTTACAGGTACACACCCCTTAAAACACACGGGGGCTACCCTACAACTAAGCATCACAAAGAAACAACATCAAATACAAGGTTATACACCTTACAACAGTTTTTTACAAACTATAAACAGATTACAGGATATTTACATCCGAAAATCAGTCAAAGCGCTGAGCATTCTCAGTCGCCAAAACTCTATCTACCTCTTCAGAGGTCATTCGGATAATCTTCTCCGCCGCAGGACGTACAGCATCATAGTACGGCGAGATATCCTCGATTGCATAATCTGGGCGCCGAGCAACGGAGTTAACATCTATCTCAGGATGCCATATGCGGACAAAAGAGAGAGCTACAATCGCGCCGCACGTCATCTGATTGCGCACACACGCGCGAACTTCTCCTTCACGTCCAAACAAACTGAGAAGATAACCCCAGTCTTCGGGACCTTTTTCAAGTGGGTAAAATGCAGCGTTCATCGCAACCAAGACCTCGTGAAAAGAACTCACAAGAATTCTCGCCTGGCGGACTCGAAATTTCAAGGTGGCCATCACAAAACCCCGACTGCGATCAGACCAAAAATTGTTTGCATGAGGTTTGGAGCTACTAGCCCCTTGAAGGATGTGATTCTCTACCCACTGCTTTTCTTCCCTGTCATCCGGATTAACGACTGAAGACAAAAACACACTCAGTCAGATAAGGAAACAAGGAAGAAAAAGACACGGGGGCTGCACTACTTACAAAGCAAGTCCCTTGCGACTACAGCTAACTCATCCATCAGAAATTGTTCGCGTTCAGCTGCCAATTTCTGCTTGGACTTCGCCACATCGGCTATCCCGCGCATAGCTTTTAGCTTGCGCTCACCCTCCTGGACCTTATCACGAAGGCTCGCAAAAGTGCCAACAGCGGCAACAAGTGGATTTACTGGAGTACCACATCCACCCGACGTTTCCGCGGCAAACCCAGTAGCCTGGAAGCATAAAACAAAAGAAGTAAGATGCCCTACTCGAGTCAATTCTAGTCGCATATCTGACAAACGCTCGGGGGCTACTCCCATCGGGAGACAATGCACAAACAAAGGGAATGAATTGCAAGATGAATTCTTCGATTAAAGACAACAAAGGTACGGGAATACATCCCAAGGTTCATTACATTCAAGGAGAAAGAAGAAAAAAAAAGCTATGAAGCTACATTGGTGCTCCCGCTGGCAGCAGTCGCCCCTCCCCGCAGCCGAGCAAAAATCTCAGACAGCTTCCGAGAAAGAATAGCGGCTTGCTCGCCAAAACGAGAGAGCCGTACCTTTTTGCCCGTGGAGGGGTCGACTGGAAGAGATGTGTACGCCTCCTCCAAACCTTCGACTCCATGCGCCAAAGCGAATTGTATCGCGGTCTTCGCACCAGACTCCGCCTGTGCGACCGCGAAGGCATCCAGAAGTTTGCCTTCTGAGAAGACCTTCAACAGATCATCTAGCGCGGGTGCAGGAGTGGCGTTGGCGAGGAGGCGACCGTGCAGTTGCCCCAGCACTTGAGTAGCATCATTGATCATGGAGAGAACTCCATCAGCGTGCCTTTTAAGCTGGGCAAGTGTGTCGGTTACCACATCCACCCGCTGGAGTCCAGCGATTTCTAGAGGAACATCCAGAAGACCTGCAAAGGAAGGAAAAAATACTTAGCAAAGTACAGCGAAATAAGGAATCAAAGTCGCAAAAGCCCAACACACTTACCCGCGAAACGCTCAGCAAGGGGACGGAGGAACCCGACAATGTCGTTGTCGGCCTTACTGCCAGCTTTCTCTAACTCCTTGAAGGACTTCCGCGCATCTGCAAGCTGTCGACCAAAATCTTCTGATTGCATGCGGGAAGCCTCTAGCTCTTGTCGAATGGCCGTCAGGTCATCCTCCCGAGCAGTTACCTGCTCAGAGAGTTTGACCTTTTCGGATTCTGCAAATTCAAGTCGAGCTGCAAAGAGATGCTTGTCAAAACTCAAGAATGAACGGAGTGCGGAAGACAGGGAAACGATAAAGCTCACCCTTGAGAAGAACGTTTTCAGTCTGAAGTCGGCTACGGTCCGCTCGAAGCGACTCGCAATCCGACTCGGCGAGAACGACGCGGCGACCAATCGCCGCAAGAGAATCAATAAGCGACTGCAAAAGTACGAAGACAAAAGAGTTAAAAGGGCTTAAATTAGAGTCTGTACCCGATTATTTACAATCGATTACAGCCTCGGGGGCTACTCCCATCGGGAGCACTGCCGTGCACCCGATAAAAATGAAATCATGAAGAGGAATTAAACTAGACTTTGAGCCTGTGGCCGATCGCATGCGATCGACTACAGCCTCGGGGGCTACTCCCATCGGGAGCACTGTCGTGCACCCGATAAAAAAAAAATTTGAAGACGGAAGATGAAGTTTACCTGGCCGGAGGCACGAGAGAGCGGATCTGTGGAGCTATCCGTCACTTCCTTAGAAGCAGAAGTCCTGGCGGCAAAGCTGGGAGCTTCACGTACCACCGTCGCGGCTCCGGGGGCTGCTCTGGGGGAATTTTGGACGGTGCCCGCGGTGGGAGTTTCACCCGCATCCTTGGCCTTATTCCTCTTTTCGGGAGGAACGACAGCGGCGTACCTGCGAGGACTGATCGTCTGCAGACTGCACCGAAAGATAGAAACAATCGATATTGAAGCACGGAAAATGTTCGACCAAGATTAAGGAAGAAGCACTTACTCGTCATCCAGCAAGTCCGCGTTTCAAGCGGGCGTCATCACTGGGAACGAAGGCGAAGGAGCAAGGGAGCGAAGCGGAGTCGCATGAACAGGAGCTTGATTGGGCGATGCTTCCAAGGATTTATCCTTCGAAGTAGCTTCGTCCTCATCTACCCGACGACGTTTCGTCGGAGCGCCATTCGAGTCTTCAACGTCATCCGAAGAATCGTGTTCTAAACTCGAAGAGGCGTTGGCGACGCTGGTGTCAATCGCACCGTCTTGATGACTCGACACTTGCTCTGAGGCAGCTTCCCCCGTAGTTGGCGGGTAGCAGTCCGCCATGGCTAGGCTCTGCAAAGGCAAGAAGAAGACGAGAAAAACCTTATCGACTAGGACTCAGAACAACTCAAAGACGAAAAAGAAGAAACTAACCTCGGCTGGGGGAGGGTTTGAAGC
The DNA here is from genome assembly GCA_028641055.1 of Alopecurus myosuroides. Classification (NCBI taxonomy): domain Eukaryota; kingdom Viridiplantae; phylum Streptophyta; class Magnoliopsida; order Poales; family Poaceae; genus Alopecurus; species Alopecurus myosuroides. The sequence goes on along the minus strand of CM054063.1, from coordinate 315,385,427 downwards.
GGCGAAGGCTTCAACAGAGCAATCGGGGAATTTCTCCCCCACCTTCAGTCGGGTGATACCCGCGATTTTCTTCTCGAATTCTACATTCGAAAGTTCCTCGCGGCTTACTCGACTGGGGTCCTCTGAGCCTTGATACTCCCACATAGCGGAGGGCCTTTGCTGAAGTGGCTGGATCCTGCGCTTCAAAAAGATGCTCGCCAGATGCATCCCGTTGAGCACAACTCCCGCGGTCTGGTCCCGGAGAGCAGCTACTCTTGCGAGTAAAGGCGCAACAGTCTGAGTCTCTTCGGCTGACATCTTGTGCCCCCAAGACTTTCGCCTTGTCAGAACAGCGAACGGGTGGAACTCTACAATCCCACCCGAGCTATTGTCGATGACGTAGAACCACCTTTTCCGCCAGCTTTGAGCGGAGTCGACAAAATGCATGTTGAAGTAGCTGCCTTCTTGTCGAGCTTGGATCCCGAAGCCGCCCGTGCGAAGCGGTTCGCCGAGCTCGGACTCCACCCGCGATCTCTCGCGGAAGATCCGGACTATGAAGAGCGCCTTCCACAGCGCCCAGTGCGGGCGAATGCCGAGATAGCATTCACAGAACACGATGAAGCACGAAATGTGCTGCACCGCGTTCGGGGGGAGATCGTGAAGTTGTATGCCATAGACACACAGCAACCCGAGGAAGAAGGGATGAAGGGGAAAAGAAAGGCCTCGAGTCACGTGGTCCACAAAGACCACGCGATCATTCGATTGAGGATTGGTACCTCTTCCTTTTTTCCGAGACGGACTCGTTTCTCCGTCTCCGCCGGCAGCAACCCCTCCCGCTGCATCTCCTTGATGCTTTTCGCGGTGGTGTTGGGGGAGCGCCAGTCGCCGGCGCGGGGCGCGGGTTGCGCGGAAGGTTCACCGGATGCAGAGCCGGCAGCACCACGTCTTTTTCCGCCAGCCATTGCTTGCAGCACGAGCTCGAGCGCGAGGAAGACGAAGATGGGCGCGAGGAAGAAGATGAAGACAGAGAGCTGGGAAAGTTTTACCGCAGCGCTAACACCCGTATTTATACACGGAGCGAGGCGATCTCAGCCGTACGATGCGCTACGTGGCGCCTATCACGGCCGCCACGCGTGAAGATGAAACGAAGCGGCGGCCAGCGCTGTTTCGTGCCACGATCTTAACAGAAGATCGTGCGCATTTACTTCGCGTCTCGCGTAAAAACCGGGAACGACGCCTCATTTCCCGGTCAAAAAGCTGACAAGGTGGGCCACCATCTGCTGCCACTCCGTCACGTCCCATCGGGAGAAGAGGAGTGCGCCATGACGTCATGGCATTCGTCATTCCAAAACCAAAATCTTTTCGATTGGAAGTTCAAACGCGAAATTATCTTCGTATGAATATCAATTCCTTCGGATAAAAGCAACTTTTCCATGAACATTTCATAAAGCAAGACCTCTCCGAACAAGAGAAAATACCCTATGCACGAAAACTCTTTCGTATGGGCACAGCATCCCGAACATGAAAACTCTTTCATACGGGCTTAGTTTTTCTTCCAGCACGAAATTTCTTTCGTATGGAGCTCAAACAAATCAATCGAGTAGGAAAAACCTACCTCTCCTACACATGATAATCTTACATCATAAGAACCTGGATTGTTCAGCCGACTAGGCACATCCGGATGCCGTATTCTTCGAATATGAAGGTAAGACCCGAAAATATCTCTCTTTTGGGCCTGGAATCGCACTCAAAAGCTGCGTCCTCCGGTATAATTCCGTGTCAACAACACGAAGAAAAATCCTAGCGGACGCGCCGGGTACCCCCATAGGTTAAGTTCGATTCGGTAAGTCCACAACGGCCCAGTCGCAACAATCACCTTATCGGGTTCGAGTCGGAGGTCTCGAATCTGAGTAGGCCAGGAATGTTTTTGCCCTAGTCGCAATTAATTGGCCCTGATCTCTCGGGAGAGCCAAGCTACTGTGCCATATCCTTCTGCGAAAAAAGCCATAAAAACAGGCACTTATATTGCTCGATACTCGAGCGTGATGACCCATGATACAGGGAACACACCCTTTTGGAAAAACAATGACTGTCAGGGCAATCCTCCATAAAAATAAGGAGAGTTTGACCGTCTACTCGACTGGAAAAGCCCCAGTCAAGCACACGCTCGGGGGCTACTGACGAAGATATGGATCCTGCACCCTGCGGGTAAGGACACCCCCTCTCAGGCCCAAGGTCAAGGCCCAAAAGGAAGCGCCCTTGGAGTACTCTAGAAGGCCCATGTGAAGCCCACCCGCATCAGCTTGCGGGTTAAGTTAGGAAATTTGTAACCAACCCAGCTAGGGTTTGAGTCCTCTCCGGGTAGAACTCGAGACCTGGCCATCTATATAAGGCCAGGAGAGCCCCCAAGGGGGGGCCAAGTAATACCGTACAACCAAAAAGCCTCGGAACTCGAGATCTACTCTCGATTCGAGCAACCTGTAACCGATCTAATCATCCAATACAGATCAACAGAAGGCAGGAGTAAGGGTTTTACCTCTTCGAGGGCCCCGAACCTGGGTAAATCTCGCCCCCTGTCAAGCCGACGATTTCACCAGCGCTCATGACTTCTCCTAGTCGAAACCCGATAGGTTCACCTGAGGGATTTGTGGAGTCAGAGCTTCGACAGGAAACAACAAGTTGGCCAAGGAAATCCCCGTTTTCGGCCGTTCCTTCCGCTTTCGAAGGCAATATAAAACCAGATCACGCATCGCCCACTCATGGGCAGGGGTAACAAGGTGCAGTGTTGCATGTGGAGTGAGTTGCTTGGAGTGGGTTGTAAGGATGCCCCAGGTGTCGAGGCTGGCATGCATCATGCCGTCTAGCTTTCTGTAAAACTATCGTCGAATCTATGAATTTGAGCCTATTTCAACGAGTTCGCGTTTTTTAATTAATTTTGAGTATTTCTGGACGCAATCACGAGCCAGAATGTAGATTAAAAGCGAAAAGAATGTTTGAATAATGTTGTATGATGCATGTTGAACTAAGTCATTACAAAATTTTGGGCAAATGTGCTTCAAATGAGGTCTGAAGCTAGGGTAAATCACATATAACAGCATTGTGCGTTGGATTCATGTCAATTTGATATATTTTTGAATTATTTAAGCTCATTTGAAACCGTCGCTCTATTCTCATGAGAAATGTGCTCCAAATGAGGTCTGAAGCTAGGGTAGACATCCCCGTTTGAAATTTCATGAAAAAATCGACTATATCACATATAACAACATTGTGCGTTGGATTCATGTCATTTTGAATTTTTTTGAATTATTTATGCTCATTTGCAACCATCGCTCAATTCTCGTGAGAAATGTGCTTCAAATGAGGTCCGAAGCTATGGTAAATACCCCCATTTGTGCTTCAACATTTTTTGGCATATTTTCTAAATCAACCAAATGAATTTCCTAGACATCTATTCTACATGTATAGTGTAAATCTGAAGTTTCATTATGTTTTGAATAATTCTTCTATTTTTTATTTTTTATTTAAATAACATGGTTTAATAGAAAAATCATATGTAAAACTGATAAAAATCATCGCGGTAGTAAATCTGAAGTTTCATTATATTTTTTTATTTAAATAACATGGTTTATAATACTTAACAGCAAAGAAATCATATGTAGAACCATCGATCCCTGTGGCCAACGCACCAACCAATCAGAGCGCAGAACGAACGTCTAGCGGATCGCTGTGGCTGCGAGCGCATCCGTCCGATGCAGAAGAAGAAAATAGTTAACGTCGCGTCGCATTTGCAGCAGTCCTGCACGCCTTGTTTCAGAAACACGAGTCGCGTCGCATTTGCAGCGACGCAGCCCTCCACGCCTGGTTTCAGAAACACGTACGAGTCGCGTCGCATTTGCAGCGACGCAGCCCTCCACGCCTAGTTTTCACAAGATACACATCAATGCATATGCAGCTAGCGAGGAGACTTTGGACTTTCTTCTCTTCTTTAATACAAGCATGCAACGTCGAATCACTTTGACTGACGAATGCACACGCGCTCGTACTCCGTGTCATTAGCTGTCCGGCCTACGCCTACGCCTATGCCTGTTCTACAACGCTTTGACCATGCACGACTCTTCTACACTTCATTATCCAATGTGTTCACACAGTTTGCTTCATCTACCCAAATAAATTCACGCGTCTAATCGTGTCTTTAAATAGTCCTTCACTCGTCCTCCATATTCTCATCCCTCTCCAGCCCTTTGCCTCTCTCTCCCTTCAAGCTCTAACAATTTCTTCGTACTCACTCCCTTCAAGCCCGGAGTCGGTCTCCGACGAGGACAACCACCCCAAGGCTCGGCCTTGGTACGAGGCCGAGTGGCCCGAGGTGGAGGACGTCCTGCCCATCGTGCTTCCCGTCGACGACTCTCCCAAACGGGAGCGATCACCGACGCCGCCCTTCGTCCACCGCCCCGTCCCTTCCACCACCACCAAGACGCCGGACATCTCCCCCAAGACGAACCGCCGCCTCAAGAGACTGGAGCGGCTGGAGGCGAAGGAGTTGAAGGCGCAGGAGAAGAAGGAGGCGAAGGAGGCGGCGAATCCTTTCCGGGCCAGCATCAAGCGGTCCATTGAGGCGCAGGAGGAGAGGATGCGGGCCGAGAACAACCGCGCCCGCATCAAGCAGGAGATGGAGATCCGGGCGGCGGAGTGGCCGCGGAAGTAGGGCGGCGCCGGAGGGCGGGAAGGGCTCCCGCATGCAGAGCGGGAGCAGTTAGGGCTAGCATTTTTTTTAGTTAAATGTAATGTTTCTCGGGCCCCACTGAATATATGTAAAGTGGGGCCAGTTATCCTCTCTTAAGTATGTTTAATTATATATAAGCCCTATATATAAAGTTATGTTCTTATATTTGTCCAAATGTACCCACTGTTTAGAAGTTTTTTCCTTTCTAATCATCGCTTTAAAATCTGCACATTGTAAACAAAATTTATATATTAGAGATGTGCTGCATTATGTTTTCTAAGATAACATAAAAATTTGAGTTGAGCACAATATATATTTTATATTATTAATACGAATAATTTGATGGTTTAATAAATGGATAATGCGTAGTCTGCATGTAGTGATTAATAAATATAAATGGATAATGTCTAGATGTTGACATTGGGCCTCATGTGACATTGGACCGCAAGGAACGGTCAACAGGTGGGGCCCACATGCAGCGCCAACGCTCAACAGCTGCGGCCCATAGGCCGCGCCAACGGTTCTATGATGGGTCCCACAGGTCAGGATCCTAACGGGGGGCCGAAAGTAACGGTGGGAGCAGCGAAAGGAGTCCTTGCGCACTTACTAGGGGCAAAACTGAGATCGATTCGGCGCTAGGGGTAAAACTGAGGTCGTGGTGCCAACTGAGGGCACCTTGTTAATTATCCCTTTCGACTTTGGGCATGGGAAACAACAAGTTGGCCAAGGAAATCCCCGTTTTCGGCCGTTCCTTCCGCTTTCGAAGGCAATATAAAACCAGATCACGCATCGCCCACTCATGGGCAGAGGTAACAAGGTGCAGTGTTGCATGTGGAGTGAGTTGCTTGGAGTGGGTTGTAAGGATGCCCCAGGTGTCGAGGCTGGCATGCAAGAGGGAGAAGCGGCGAGAATCGTCCGAGTTAACGTCCGGTGCTTCGACGCCACCCAGCGCAACGGCGGCACCATACAAGTCCTGCAATGGGGTTCAAGCATTTTGTGTGGGCCCACATTGCCAAGTGTGGCTTACATTCTCATCTCTGCTGTATTCCAGGCATCGTAGGTGGAAGGGAACAATGTTCTGGACCGAAAGTCCCCGGAAACGGCTACGACATAAGATTGGTAGGCAATTTGAGAATGGAAGCGGCTTTTTGAGATCCCACACGTGCAATGTTGCTGAAATGAAGCGAGGTTCTTGGAATGCATCATGATTTCGACTTTGGGCATGGGAAACAACAAGTTGGCCAAGGAAATCCCCGTTTTTGGCCGTTCCTTCCGCTTTCGAAGGCAATATAAAACCAGATCACGCATCGCCCACTCATGGGCAGGGGTAACAAGGTGCAGTGTTGCATGTGGAGTGAGTTGCTTGGAGTGGGTTGTAAGGATGCCCCAGGTGTCGAGGCTGGCATGCAAGAGCGAGAAGCGGCGAGAATCGTCCCGGTTAATTAACGTCCGGTGCTTCGACGCCACCCAGCGCAACGACGGCACCTTACAAGTCCTGCAATGGGGTTCAAGCATTTTTTGTGGGCCCACATTGCCAAGTGTGGCTTACATTCTCATCTCTGCTGTATTCTAGGCATCGTAGGTGGAAGGGAACAATGTTCTGGACCGAAAGTCCCCGGAAATGGCTACGACATAAGATTGGTAGGCAACTTGAGAATGGAAGCGGCTTTTTGAGATCCCACACGTGCAATGTTGCTGAAATGAAGCGAGGTTCTTGGAATGCATCATGATTTCGACTTTGGGCATGGGAAACAACAAGTTGGCCAAGGAAATCCCCGTTTTCGGCCGTTCCTTCCGCTTTCGAAGGCAATATAAAACCAGATCACGCATCGCCCACTCATGGGCAGGGGTAACAAGGTGCAGTGTTGCATGTGGAGTGAGTTGCTGGGAGTGGGTTGTAAGGATGCCCCAGGTGTCGAGGCTGGCATGCAAGAGCGAGAAGCGGCGAGAATCGTCCCGGTTAACGTCCGGTGCTTCGACGCCACCCAGCGCAACGGAGGCACCATACAAGTCCTGCAATGGGGTTCAAGCATTTTGTGTGGGCCCACATTGCCAAGTGTGGCTTACATTCTCATCTCTGCTGTATTCCAGGCATCGTAGGTGGAAGGGAACAATGTTCTGGACCGAAAGTCCCCGGAAACGGCTACGACATAAGATTGGTAGGCAACTTGAGAATGGAAGCGGCTTTTCGAGATCCCACACGTGCAATGTTGCTGAAATGAAGCGAGGTTCTTGGAATGCATCATGATTTCGACTTTGGGCATGGGAAACAACAAGTTGGCCAAGGAAATCCCCGTTTTCGGCCGTTCCTTCCGCTTTCGAAGGCAACATAAAACCAGATCACGCATCGCCCACTCATGGGCAGGGGTAACAAGGTGCAGTGTTGCATGTGGAGTGAGTTGCTGGGAGTGGGTTGTAAGGATGCCCCAGGTGTCGAGGCTGGCATGCAAGAGCGAGAAGCGGCGAGAATCGTCCCGGTTAACGTCCGGTGCTTCGACGCCACCCAGCGCAACGGAGGCACCATACAAGTCCTGCAATGGGGTTCAAGCATTTTGTGTGGGCCCACATTGCCAAGTGTGGCTTACATTCTCATCTCTGCTGTATTCCAGGCATCGTAGGTGGAAGGAAACAACGTTCTGGACCGAAAGTCCTCGGAAACGGCTACGACATAACATTGGTAGGCAACTTGAGAATGGAAGCGGCTTTTTGAGATCCCACACGTGCAATGTTGCTGAAATGAAGCGAGGGGAGGGGAGACGCTCGATGGCACTTCAGATAGGAACCATAAAAATGGCAACTGCCCCGCGGAAATGTACCCACCATTTGTGGTAACAGACTTACAGGTGGGCCCAAGTATCATCTTCCTCTCGTATTGTCACGTCAAGTTCGCACTCCTCCTCTTTGTGTACCTACAGTTATTTGCTCCGAGAAAACCCTTATTCCGCAGTTCACCGACACCGTCGCCACCGCCGCCGCCATCCATCTCTCGACCTCGCCGCCCCTCGATCAACATCCCTCTCTGGGCCGCCGCATTCTCGCGACCGTCGTCGTCGCCAGTCTCTTCATCGCGCTGTAGATTGACCCACGGCGCGTCGATTCACCACTGATCCATCGCGGGCGACACTCAGGTTAGAACTTCACCTCTTGTGGATGCATTGCAGGACGATTTAAGTTCAAACACTCATTTTCTATAAGGTAACTAGTGTCCTACTTGTCTAGACAGGAAAGAAATGTGAAATCTTGTGCTACATATAGATGGTAGCACGTATTTATGTTCGATGTCATTTATGATTGATTTGTCTTTTACACGTTTATGACTAAAGTAAATGGTACTTACATGCATCTGATTGAGATGTTGCACTATACCTTCATGTTAATTTTGATAGTTCCAGGTGCCCAATTGATGTTGGTAGCTGTTGTTGTGTGTGTGACTTTTTCTAGGTAGGTAATTAGTGATGTTGAAAGTAAGACCTCTGGTACTCACACTGGCATATCTAGGACCAGTACCTACTTTTAGTAATTTCCCTTTTTACTATTCACAAGTACAGTTGACTTTACCCCTTTTTAGGTTCACTAGCTATTTTTAGTAATTTCCATTTTTAATCTTCAGCAGGACAATAGATGTGAGCCATTTTTTAGGACCAGTAGCTATTTCAATTAATTTGCTAAAGCAGTACAATTGATTGTCGGCACACCATTTCCTTGACATACTAGTAGATTTTCTTTTCTGAAGTTCCGTACTTCCATGAAATTCTTGAATGCATGTCAAATTTAAATTGCACCTGTGTATGAATGTCTCTGAACCATGATGCTGCTAGACTGCATTTAGTCCTAAATTTGTAGTGAACCTTCATGTTTCTTAACCTCTGCTGTTTTGGCACGTCTGCTAAATGTAACTGAAGTCATACTTTTTAGTACGATCTACATGCGGGTTTGCATACGATGGACTACAAGTTCCTCGCTTACGTAGATGATGCTTCATCGGACAAACAGGTCTTGTACTCATTTTACTTGTCATTTTAGTCAGATAGGTGGAATGATGTTCATGGTTTGCTCTATCCTCTGCTGCAGTCACTGCCTAAGAAGTTCGCAGAGTTCCTAGGGGACCGTAAACCCCGTGCACTGAAGCTGCTTGAGGTCGGCCATCGGCGTAGCACCACGTGGGACGTTGATGTGTGGTTCGACAGCACTGGCCGCATGTTCCTCAAGCGCGGCTGGGAGTGTTTCGCCCGGACCTACAAACTGCAGAGAGGCTTTATTCTGATCTGCAATTACGACGGCCGCAATGTCATCACAGTAAAGATGTTCGACCTAAGCAGTTGCCGCTTGCAATACAACGCGGCATTCAGTACGTGGACTGTATCACCAAAATGTTAATTCCCGATTATATATGTAGCCGGAAATTGATTTGCATTTCTATTATATGATGAACAGAGGGATCTGTTAAGATGGAGTTGGCACACTTTGAGTTCTACTCCCTCGTAGTAGACGCTACATCGGACAAACTGGTACGCTTCATCGACCCACACCACCACATCAGTTATTTAGTCTGACATAGTGTCTGAGCTATGATCCTGTAGCTAGTTAAATTTGTGAATCAAATTAAGGTCTAGTAGATGGGTTGTAGTAGCTCAATTGCTCTACGTGAATATGTTCACTCGATATGGTACATTTCAGCTCCCACTGAAAGTTCATCTTTTTGAATTAATGTGGCAAACACCCTCATTGCTCAACTAAGATTTAGTATAACCGATTACTAGGTACTACTTGTTTACATTTTTATAGTACTCATCCATCATCAAACAGTAAACTTATTTCTAGTAAGCACTCTTTTCTATCTATTTAACTTTCATATTGCTGCAGGTGCTGCCTAAGAAGTTTGTGGAGTTGCTGAAGGGCCGTGAACCACGTGAACTTAAGCTGCGTGAGGCGGACGATCCGAGTAGCAAGAACTGGGACATGGATGTGCTTTTCGATGAAGCTGGCCGCATTTTCCTCGGGCACGGCTGGGACCAGTTCGCCCAATATTACTTCCTGCAGCGCGGCATGTTCCTCCTCGTCAGTTACGACGGCGACGCCTTGCTCACCGTCAAGGTGTTCAAGTTCGACATGTGCCGCAGGCACTACTTGTACGACCACGACGCTACTACAAGCAATGAAACTGACCCAGATCCCAGGACTGATGAGGAGTCCACAGATGAGGAGTCCACGGATCAGCAGTCCATGGATGAGGATGACCCATTCGACTCTTCCATCATCTTCTCCCAGAGAGCTGATCTTGATGACGATGAGAAGGACCACGTTCGTGAGCTTCTACCCACAATAGATGAGTACATTGGAGTGCCATACGTGACTCGTTTGACGTGGACAAATGTGGCCAGATATGAGATGGTACGTAAGGTGCCAATGCTATTTATGTTTTTCAACACAATTTATGCTTACAACGTGTGCGTTACTATGACCTACTTCTTTTTGTATGTCATCCACACGCTCGAAATCCAGAAACTACCTCAGTCCATAGCGGACAGTGCTGGCATTCCGTCTTCAGGCCATGCTGGGCTATGCCTCGGATCATCAGAGGCGTTCACCACCGTTCCATACAACACGGACAGGGACGGCCGCATTATGTTTGGCAGGAATGCATGGCGGGAATTCCTTGAAGGCAAGCATTTATATGAAAAGCAAGCTATTCTCATTACACTTAGGAGCACCCGTAACCGCCACTTGGACGTGAAGATCCTGATGCGGGCGGTGTCGCCCTGGTTGTAGTACGTAGTCTGCCAACTTGGACATTCTCATCGGATCATGAACGTATGGATGTATGTAATTATCGTACTGCCATCAGCGATGTGCTTCAGTGGTTTGATCACCCAAACCTTCATCTGCAGTGAAGATTACTTGTCCTGTTTATATTTTCAGTGGCAATTTCAAGTTTGCAGAAATAAACAAGGCGACGGCAGCTAATAAGTTGCAGGAAATAATTGTTCAGTGACATTACATGACTCATGCGAGACTTCCACATGTTTTCAATCCTACGTTGTAAGCGTTAGGGAATAAATCCGATTAGTTTTCCCTCGATAGTTAAGAGCCTGACACCTTGAAACTCAATGCAAAATATGCCTTCTAGGCAGCCTGCGATTGCATGCATTGTTTAACTGCTCTATTAGCGCCTATATTGTCGACAAAGCATTGTGGTTGCTCGAATACGATGTCCCACCAAAAAAAAATTAAATCCTCCCGCTAAAACGACAAGTGTAGCGAAATTTTGTGTTCCCACCAAAAAATAAAAGCAGTCACTTTAAATTTCCCGCTAAAGTGTATGTAGAAGTGCACGATGCCCCCTCCTGTTTCGCCATAGCATAATCTGCGGGCCACCTCTTTCGCCATTGCAGATTAGATCTCATCTCGCCCTCATCACGTTCAGAGCTCTACACATGTCGATGTCGCGATCGGACTCCATGGAACGCGAATCCTCTCAGGTTTTCCTGTCTAATCTGCTTCTCTCGTCCATCTCCGTGATCTCGCCGTCTCTTATATGGTCTCGATATTGGTTGTTATTCTCTGTTCTTCCTCTGGTTGAAGCGTTAATCCGTGTATGAACACCTAGTCGATCATATGTGTATCTGGTTTTCTATGTGAATAATGCCATGTAACTACTTTTTTATTTCAGATATGCTAACTCACTGATTATTTGGGTTCTCATTTTTTCCTTCTATCTAATTGTAGACGACCGAACCCATTTGGAAAGTTAGACTTTTCTATGAGGACGGTGATAAAAACAAAAAAGTTGTGGAAGCAGCCATGGAACCGGAGGAAATCTGCTATATGGAGTTCATCAATTTGATTGAAAACGTTGGCTTCAGTGGCGCGCGTGATTACCTGTACTGCAGGCTAAATAATGGCCCTGGCAAAGGAAAACTTGTTCCAATAGACCATGGTAGTGATTTGGAGCAATTGAAACGCATACACTCTAATGATAAGAAGATCTCCCTGTGTGTGTTTAGGGAGAAGGTCACGGCGGTTGATATTGCAACAATAGAGTCTCTGCTTGATGATGCAACTAGATCCACCAGAAAAAAGCGACAGATCACTATCACAGGTTATACTTTCATGCCAAATCTCCAACTCGCAACTCCTTCAATACAGACTTTAATAAATATTTTCCCCGGTAACTATTTTATGCATTCCTTACCTAATCCACAATTTTGATAAACATGCAGTTAGGGATGCAACCGAAGAGGAACAAGCTTCAAACGAAGAAGAAGATACAGATTACTCCTTTGGGAATGGTACACAAGTTCATTAATTCTTAATCAGCTTTCTGAATTATGCACAATGCTAATGCTTTGTCCATTTATTGTTAACATTTTCAGTAATAAAGAAAGGATCTGTCTGCATGACAAGGGTTGAAAGTATACTACAATATAAAAAAAAGTCAGGGAAAACGTAGACGTGGTAATTTATTTTTGACATTTAAGCTCTGTCTAATATTTGTTTTAATGGATAAAATCTACGATTGCTGATTCAGTACAAATGTTAACCCTGAAACAGGAACTGAACCTAACACTGATGTGTCTGAAACTGACATGTGTTCCGTTGATGATTGGCCTTCCCATGCACGCTGCTATCGCCCGAAGCTACAACTACAAGAAGGTACTAGCTATTTTTTTTACCGCTGTGTCCTAATTTCTTTCAATCAACTACAAATAAATTTTTTCTTTGTGTGTGTTTTGGGATGTAGGTGATGACATACCGAAGAAGAAAGGGCGAGGTGTTGTGAAAGGTTTGAAAGCCAATAAGAAGCGTCATGCCAATGGAGCTGCAAAGCTAGGTGTTGATTTCTCTGAAACATTGGATGGTCCAGTAGGAATGAACAACCGTTCATTCAAGGATGACTTGGTAATCACAATGAAAAGAAGGTTACCAATTATTGGAGTGAGGAGGTGGACAGACATTCACCCTAACATCCATCGCATGATCGTCACAGATATGTTGGTGCGTACAACCTTTCTCACATGTGTTGTCTGCTTTTTTCGTCCATAATTAATGTACTACTACTAAACTAAGTATATCTGTTTGTTCTACGCATTACAGGACAGATACGATATGCCAGATACAGACGAAACACACGAAAAAATTCTTAAAATTGCAAAAGAACGCTACAGAGGCTGGCGAGGAAACCTAAGCAGCACTTACAAGGCATACAGAACAGATGATGCCAGAAGGGCAGTTGTCCCAGAAGATTTACAAAAAGAAGAGTGGGAATGGTTGATCGAGTACTTTGGCACTGATCCGAAATTCCTGGTTATTTCTATACTACCTGTTTGTGAATTTTGTACTATCATCAAATGGCTTGTCTGACAAGTTTTTTTTTATAATTGAATAAGCAGGAACTCAGCCAAAAGAACAAGGATAACCGTTCGCAGATGAAGGCAAAACACAGAGTAGGATCAAAATCCTACTCTCAACTCAGTTTTGAGAATGTATGGGCCTACTCACTATGCATGCGTCGGTGTTCACTTTGCTTTAATGTTTATAGTATCTAATTGTTGCACTACTTGCAGAGGGATTCGGAAACTGGAGAAGAGCCAGACTGTGTTGCTCTCTGGAGACTGACCCACACAAAGAATGAAACATGGACTACAGAAGAGTCTAAGGATGTTTACGTGAGTTAACTGACTTAGAAGCTACTCTAAACATATTTACTGTTCTCCATCTTGGATGTTTCTTCATCTGATTTGAGATTTTTTTTCGTAATCAGGAAACAACATGTAAAGAGATTGAAAACAGATTAGAGGAAATTGCTGTTCCATTGTCAGCTGAACAAAGAATCAATATTTTCCAGAAAGCATATAAATCTAAAGTTCAATGCAAGTCATCGCAGTCTCGTGGGTTCGGATACATGGCCCAGGTGCAAACTAGTTCTCAGCGGTCTAAGTTGCTGTTAGAGGAGCAAGCTCGGGCTACGGCAGAGACCCAAAAAGTTAACTCCCAGCTCACCACGAAGGTCACTACTTTAGAACAGAAGTTACTAGATGAACGTGCAAGCATGGAAGAGAAGATTAATGTAGAGCGGGCTGAGAGAGAAAATCTTGAGAAGAGATTAATGGAAGAGCTTGCTCAAAGGGAACAACTGATGGAGTCGGAGAGAAACTCAAGAAAAGAATTTGAAAATAACTTGGTTGCATAGTTTAACTCACGGTTCCAGGCAAAGTTTGACGAGCTCTCCGCACAGATGGAAAAGCAGAAGACGACTACACCTCAGGTGATGATAGTCATACAATTGCAAACTAGTAAGATTTAGTTGTTTACTTGCGTTGCTAACAGTGCACTTTGTTTTTGCAGACGTCTAAGAAGTCGAACCAGCAACCATCACTTACCAACAGTCCTGCTAAGAAAATAGTTCCTCCGCACAGCACGATACAGAAAAGTCGAATGTTTAAGTCATATGTAAGTCACAATCTTGTACAATTCGGTAGTAGTACATTTTGTTTTTGCTTCACCCACACTATAGCGTTGCTGCACCCACCCTATACTTGCTGCAGTTTATGTTTCACTATGGGTTGTGGCTTCGTTGAGTTACAACAACTGTTTTTGCTTCATCCACACAGTATAGTCTGCTGGTTCTTATGTTTCAGCATGTGTTATTGCTGACTAGACTCACACCTTTTTTTTTACAATTGATTGCAGGACGTCAATCAAACTTCTGATGGAAACAAATAGCTGCACTAGATATTTCAGTTTGATTTGATCTTGATTTGATCCATGCTGTACGAGAATTTCATTTGTATATATTAAAAATAGCTATGAGAACTATTATTTTGTGTAAATAAACATATTTTACGTACCCTTTTGAACATTTTAATTCAATGCCCGTATTTTTTGTTTCCTTATTTTTATTTTCTATAACGTGGCAATAGGTAGTTTACCACGATAATTGTAGTGTTGCGTGAAGCCTCAGTCGCCACAACAAAGTGTTTTGTTGAAATAGACTCTCACCACCATGAGGGAGACATCGTCGCAATATTTTTTCTCCACCAAACTAACTTTGTTGCGATAGTTCATTCACGCCACCAAACTATGTTCGTTGCAATACAGAATTCCCATACTTCTCGCCACGAAACTAAATTTTGTAGAAATAGAAAGGCGCAACGAATAGTTGAAGTTGTCGCAGTTGTTTCTAGCTACTAAAATTTGTACGTTGCGAATAGTACATGTCGCCACGAAAATAAAATTTGTCGAAATACAATGGTGCCACGACAAGTTGTTATTGTCGTTGTTGTTTCTAGCAACATAAAATGTGGATGTTGCGAATACTACATCTCGCCACGAAACTAAAATTTGTAGAAATAGAAAGGCGCAACGAATAGTTGAAGTTGTCGCAGTTGTTTCTAGCTACTAAAATGTGTACGCTGCGAATTGTATATGTCGCCACGAAAATAAAATTTGTCGAAATACAATGGCGCCACGAAAAGTTTTTATTGTCGCAGTTGCTTCTAGCAACATAAAATGTGGATGTTGCGAATACTACGTCTCGCCACGAAACTAAAATTTGTAGAAATTGAATGGCGCCACGAATAGTTGAAATTGTCGCGATTGCTTATGGCTACTAATATGAAGGCCGTTGCGATTACTATTTCAAAATCATCTTACCACGATTGATTGTGTGTGGCAAAACGTTGTTCCCACGCGTATAATGTTTGTTGCCATAGTTTTTTGCCACACAATTGGACGTGGCAAATAAACTCGACTTTTGCAACGAAAGAACAAGCGCAACGGAACACTCGCCGTTGCCACATTGGTCACTCGCCACGTTTGGGTATTTGTTGCACTAGAGGTGTACCAACGAAATACGTACGTTGCGTTATGTGCGAGACGCGACGGAAACGTGCGTGGCAATTGGCCTAGGAAATGGTTGCAACTGGATTATTTTTTAGCGACGAATCTAAGTGCGCGCAGACAGGCTTCTACCACGGAGGTTTTCGCGACGCCTCCCAACGAAACCGATTTCGGTGCAACAAAACCCTATTGCGACGATAAGTCACTTTTTACAACGACTATTTTCGTTGCAATAGACCGATTCCGTTGTAGTGGCGGTTTAGCAACGCTTTCACTGCTCGTTGTGCTTCCTCTCATTTCTCATGATGTCACGGAACGAGCCGAGATTCCGTGCGCTCCCGCTCCGGCCATGTTTTTATTCAAAAAAATAAAAGTCCAATTTAAAAGTTTTGAAAGAATCTGAAAAAAAAATATGGCTGTCCACAACCTTGTCTAAAACAATCGCGTAATTTTAATTTGAAATACTTTATATTTTGATCTACACAAAACTAAGTACACAATCTACATTTTTAAATGTTCAGTTTTTTTTCCTTTTTGTTTGTAGTCCGTAATAAAAAGGAATTTCACGCTGTGATTTTGCATGTTCATAAGATACACCATTATCAACATACTGCTTTCAAAACTTTTAAATATATAATTTTTTAATTTTTTCGAACACGCCACGTTAGCTCGGGGCCAAAAATGAGTTTTGTCTTGTTGCAGGTGTTTAACTGACGAAACCGGCCGAATACGGTTTGCTTTCTTTCGCCCGTTTACCTTTTCTTTTGAATTCTTCAACAGTTCACTTATGAATTATGGCTGCACGCACGACCAAACACTCCGCGGAACAGGAACAACGGAACTGGATCGGTCATCGGCGGACCCAGAGAACCATGATGGGCCCCATAAAGTGCTCAACGGCGTCTAGCTCAGCTAGAATTAAGGATGATAAATTTTCGAGTCGATGATGGATTAGCCATGATAAATTGTTCCTGTACCTACTTTTGCAAAAGTGAAGGAAACCGCACTCGCTCAGTTCAACACGTCAACACTGCTAACTTTTGCCTGACGGTAGGAATATTCTTGAGGGGTTGTTGTGTTGCATGAAACAATTCATGAATTAAAAAAGAAAGCGTTTGAACGGTGTTTTATTTCAAATTAATTTCGAGAAAGCCTATGATAAGGTTAATTGGTCCTTTCTTCAACAAGTTCTTAGAATGAAAGGTTTTTCCTCTAGGTGGTGTGATTGGATTGCACGTTTCGATCAAGGCGGTAGTGTTGGCATCAAAGTAAATGATGATATCGGTCATTTCAAAATAAATATCACCGGACCGATACAAACGATCATCACCACCAAAATATATCTTTTTTCCATGTAACTCCTCCATCAAAATGTAGTCAAAGCCCCATCCTGGTCTTACTTCTCATGACACTACATGTATCATCTCTATACAAATGTTGTCCGGATCAAACTTAAGCATAACATGACCCCGTATATACATGTTGAAAGTGCACTATGGTCAACTAGAGGGGGGGGGGGTGAACATGTTGACTACCAATTTTTCTTTTTCTTTTCCTTTTAGTTGGGCTAAGCAAGATAAGATAAGGTTCTCTAGATGTGCATCTAGGTGAGCAACCTATGTGCACAAGATAATATACGCAACGGAAGTAAAACGAAAGGTAGCAAGATAAACCATAAGTGTAAACAAGGAGACAAGGATATGATTCCCGTAGTTCCTTCTCAATGAGAAGCACATCTACGTTGGAGAGGTGGGGAGCCACCTAGGCACTCCTCAATAGCATGGTTGTGCACACCTTATTCTCCTTGAGCTTCTCCGGTGAGGGAGATTCTCGTTTCCACTATGAGGTCGACTTGAAGGCGTTGACCAAACCTTTACACAAGCTCGAGGTCACTCCACAAGATGGATGGAGGCTCTCGAGCAATCCGAAACTTCTTGCAACAAGGTGGAAGCTACAAGCACAAGATCTACTAAGGTTTCTAGGCCTCAAGTACGATTCTAGATCTACTAGGTTGTGGTGGATGCATTTGAAATTCCTTTGGTGGAAGTGTGGATCTAGGTCTCCTCTACCTCTCCACAAAGTATGGGAGTGAGTGGGTGGACGGAGAGGGAGATCTAGGTGGGTGAAGCTTTCATTAATGGCTATGAGAGACAGTGGGAAAAAGCTTAGCATTTATGAGATAGGGGAAGGGGTATTTATACCCCTTCCCACAAGTGGCCGTTGAGAAGTCCTAGCAGCACCGGAGGCTCCGGTGGTTTCACCGGAGGCTCCGGTGGTCTTCTTATACGCGCAGCCGCGCTGCCCAGATCTCTTTTTCGCTTGGGCCAGAGGGGCGGAGGGTCCGGTGGATTTGGCGGAGGCTCCGCCCACCGGAGCTGCACCGGAGGTTCCGGTGGAGCCTCCGCCCTTATCCATAGAGCCCTGTTTTGGCGGAGGCACCACCGGACGCGCACCAGAGGCCAATCCCCCAGCACGCCAGTTGAGAGGGCGGAACCTCCGGTGGGATCACCGGAACCTCCGCCCACCGGAAGCGCACCGGAGGTTCCGCTGGGGGATCCGCTCTTATCCAACAGAGCGTCATTTTAGCAGACCCCCACCGGAGGCCAACCCCCAAGTGAGCTAGTGGAGAGGGCGGAGGCTCCACCCATCAGAGGTCCACCGGAGGCTCCGCTCTGGCCTCCGCTCGTATGCACCAGAGGGTAGTTTGGGCGGACCCCACACCGGACCCGCACCGGAGGCCCGCGTTGGAGGAAGACGCGGAGGTTCCGGTGGTTTCACCGGAGCCTCCGCTGCATATAAAAATGCCTTCTCAGCTTTGTCTCTTCTAGCTCTTTTCATTTCAAACAAATTTGTAGCCCATAGATATTGTATACTTGATGAACCTGGGCATTTTCATGTATCAAATAAACATTATTCCAATAGGGATGTTGTCATTTAGTTATCAAAACGGAAGATGATCTTTCATTCTCCCCCTTTTTGGTAATTGATGACAACATCCCTATTTGCATAATTAAACACACAACATGAACGGAGCTCCCCCTAAAGGTATGCTCCCTTCATGTTGAGAGAATTTAGATGCAATGGTAATATGAACATATGAATAATAGTGAGCACACAACACATAATATAATAAGTTCATAAGCTCACAAAGCATAATACAAGGTTCACGACACATAAGAATTTAAAAAACCGAAGTTTCCAAATTAAAAACCAAACTACCTCAAGCAAGAGAAAGATGTCATTCGAAAAACATGCTTGAGGGAGAACCATGCAAATGCCCGCCCCTAATAGATATATGTCTCTTCCCCTTTGGCATCAAGATACCAAAAGAGGGGGAAACCGATGCTAGTGCCACGAAGATCACTCGGAGGAGATATCCATGCTCGGAGAGGGGGCACGGCGGTGAGAAATGGTGGCTTCTTCTCCTTCTTCGTCAGACCACTCAATCAAGTTGCCCTGGGAGTCTTTGGCTTGCCACTTGTCCCAGTTGGTGATGCTAGGAAGAACCGGGGAATCCACAGATTCTCCACCATCACGACGAAGCTGACGAGCTGCCTGGGCTGCATTGCGGTGCTTGAGCTCCTTGTCATAGTGGGCTTCCCATTGACGCTGCTCAATCTTTTTGTTCAATTTGAACACCTTCTTGAGTGCCCTAGCCATCCACTTGAAGGCATTGTCAGAAGGAGGAGGGCGAGAGGGACCGGCCTCTTCTTCTTCTTCCTCATCAATGATGACACGGGGTTTGGGCTTGTTCTTGCGAGGAGCAGGTGTAGGATGCACAGGGGGCTCGTTGTGGTCCTTGATGAGGAGTTTCTTCTCCATGTGAGGAATCCAATTATCATTATCAAATGGTTCATTAGGAAACTTGTCCTCCCACACATGCAAGATGATCTTCATAATGAAGGGCCCAAAGCAAGCATTCTGGCGGTTGATAACCACGTGCCAAAGCTCATTCCACACATAGTCTAGCACATTGAGCTTCTGAGTTGAACCGGCAATCCGCTTCTCATGAGTGCAAAGCATCAGATTCTTTAGGAAGCCTTGGATCTCATCGACATTCCCCGCCTTTGGGTTGATGGTATCGCGATAGATACGGAGCATGATATCATACGTGGGGTAGAGACCCTTGACGAACCTAACTGCAAATTTCTTCCAGTGATACATACGGGTGAGTTGATCCTTGGAGAGAGATTGTGTGTTGATGGCATGAATACGGAACCAACCATTGTCGAACTCCTCACGAGCTGCAAATGGTCCAAAATCCGGGTATCCTCCAAGAATAGTTCCAACTTCAGACCACTTGATTGTCAGCTGCCTTCCCTGGGTCATCCAAATAAGATTACGCTCGGTCTCATTGGCGAGATGCACTGTGGCCAAGAACTGACAAACTAGATCTTCATCATAGTCTTGTTGGACACTCATGATGGGAGCAAGTCCAAAAGTCTCAACAAGATCAAGTGCCTCCCCAAAATACTTGGGATTCCTCTCCAAATGCCCAAAATTAATAGCATGTTGAGGAGCAACATTCTCCTTGGGCTTCCTCATCAAGATCTCATTGTTGATTTGGCTCTGGAATTTGGTGTGGAACCGAGGATCCTTACCACGGAACCGTGGCATCAAGCGGTCGCGGTCAACGACATATGGATTCTCGCGGCGTTCTTTCACGAACGCCGCCTCAGACATCTGGGAAGCAGATTTCTCCCTTTGTGGCAATCTCTTCTAGGGAGCCGGGAATCTCTTGCGCTTGGGCTGAGATGGGTCAAGGGTTTCTTCAATTTCATCAACCCTAGGATCCTTGCGACGAGCCACGCTCTTTTGACGACTGCCCTTGCCTTTGGAGTCGGAATCTAAGAAAGAAATAGGAGGAATAGCATGAAGAAAAGGTAATGCTCAAGTCTTAGGAGATGCACAAATCCAAGGAACAAAGATATCAATGGTATTAGGGTTGAATAACCAGGGTTAGGGCATATGACAAATCCACCCTAAGAACCGGAGCGATTCAAGCCTAATACTCACTATCTAGGTTGCTAAAGTTTGTACTCGTGATCTTCTACTCCCAAAATCCAAATCCACATATCTAGATGTTAAGAACATGAAACTCCTATGCATCCCCATCCATAAACTAGATGAGAGAGAGAGCACATACCCGCACCATCCATGGTGGAAAGGAAGGAGGAAGAAGATCCCGGGGTGGTCCAAGGCAAGGAGGAGGGCTCCCGGCGGTGGAGCACCCGATTTCGGCGGCGGAGTCCTTGGGCGCAGCAGCGGTTGAGAGGGAGAAGAGGGAGGGCGAGTGGGGAAACAAGATTGGATCTTAGTTGACCCCCGCTCGCCCTAGATCTTATCCCGCAGAAACGCCTCGGGCGGAGCCTCCGGTGGTTTCCCAGGAGCCTCCGCTCCCTGCCCAGCGGAGCCTCCGGTGGTTTCACCAGAGCCTCCTCCCCCTGTCCACACCGTGCACCAAAACTGCGGTACGCTGAGCAATTTGCACCAGCGGAACCTCCGGTGGGATCCGGTGGACATGGGCAGCGGAGCCTTCGGTGGTTTCACCAGAGCCTCCGCCCCTGTCCACACAATGCACCAAAAGTGTAGTTCGCTGAGCAATTTGCACCAGCGGAACCTCCGGTGGGATCCGGTGGACATGGGCAGTGGAGCCTCCGGTGGTTTCACCGGAGCCTCCGCCAGACCAAGTTTACGCACGCCGAAATCATAAAAACCAGAGCATTAAGAATGGAATAAAGTATTGGGTAGAGGGAGCTTGGGTTGGAAATTAGTCACTTATGCACGAGAGACATTACTCGAAGGGGTTCGCAAGATGCAAAAGAGTTAGAAAACCGAACCCGCACGAGTTGTGAAGGCGGAAGTATGATACGCGTGAAAGAGCCAAAAGTACCAAAGGTCGGTGGCCGAAGCCACCATGTTTGAGTGTGTACTTTGGCACCGCGAAGATATATCTTGGGTCCAAAAATACTACTCACAATTAAGCACAATAAGTCACAAATTGACTAGATATGCAATGATGAATTGATTTTCACATAATAAGAGGAGTGTATACTCATGAGTTGAGTAACACCCCCCCCCCTATATCCATGCCTACATCCAAACCTAATAGCATGCATAATGAAGGTACATATGCAAGGTTTCAAGTGAAGTTGGAAGAATCTATGACATTTAGTTCATTCCTCAAAGCTCGAAATCTTGGTGCATCAAGGGCCTTCGTGAAGATATCGGCAAGTTGATCCTTGGTGGGAACATATGAGAGATCAATATCACCTTTCTCAACATGATCCCAAATGAAATGATGACGAATCTCAATGTGCTTCGTCTTGGAGTGAAGAACGGGGTTGTAGGCGATCTTGATAGCACTCTCATTATCACAAAGAAGAGGCACCTTGTCAAAATGAATACCATAATCCTTCAAGGTTTGCCTCATCCAAAGTAATTGGGCACAACAACTTGCCGCGGAGATATACTCGGCCTCGATGATGGAGAGAGCAATGCAGTTCTGCTTCTTGGAAGACCAACATACTAAGGAGCGGCCAAGGAATTGGCAACCCCCGGATGTGGACTTCCTATCCGTCTTCTCTTCCGCATAATCCGCATCCGATTATCCAATGAGCTGAAAGCTTGAACCCTTGGGATACCAAAGACCAAAGTTTGGGGTATGAACTAAATATCGAAAGATTCGTTTCACCGCTTCCAAATGACTTTGCCTCGGGATGGCATGAAACCTTGCACATTTACCTACGCTATACATGATATCCGGTCTAGATGCACAAAGGTAGAGCAAAGAGACAATCATGGAGCGGTATACCTTTTGATCCACCTCTTTGCCGTTTGGGGTCGGGTTTCAAGTCAGGGAGTCTTCATAGGCGTGGCATCATGCATATTAAATCTCTTGAGCATGTCTTGAGTGTATTTGGCTTGTTTGATGAAGGTTCCTTCATGATATTGATTCACTTCAAAGCCAAGGAAGAACTCCAACTCTCCCATCATAGACATCTCAAACCTATCGGTCATAAGCTTGCAAAACTCCTCATTGAACAAGGTGTTAGTAGACCCAAAAATGATGTCATCCACATAGAGTTGGCATATGAACAAGTCACCTCCAATCGTCTTGGTAAAGAGGGTGGGATCGATTAAACCAACATTAAACCCATGATCCACAAGAAACTCTTTAAGGTGCTCGTACCATGCACGTGGAGCTTGTTTAAGTCCATAGAGCGCATTATCTAGTTTATAGACATGATCAGGGTGGTTGGGATCCTCGAAACCCGGAGGTTGCTTGACATATACTCACTCATTAATGAGACCATTGAGGAAAGCACTCTTAACATCCATTTGTTGTAACTTGAAATTATGATGAGATGCATAAGCAAGTAAGATGTAAATGGATTCAAGACGAGCTATGGGGGCAAAGGTTTCACCGAAGTCAATACCTTCGACTTGAGAAAAACCTTGAGCCACCAATCTTGCCTTGTTGCGAATGAAAATACCATCTTTGTCTTGCTTGTTCTTGAACACCCATTTGGTGCCAATAACATTTTTGCAATCCTTGGGTCTTGGCCCTAGTTTCCACACTTTGTTGCGCTCGAAGTTATTGAGTTCATCATGCATGGCTTCAATCCAATCTTGATCTTCGAGTGCTTCATAGACCTTCTTGGGTTCAATGAAAGAGACAAACGCATGAGCCTTGCTAAAGTACGCCAATTGCCTCCTAGTGACCACTCTTCCACGAACTTTCCCAAGAATCTTGTCCTCCGTGTGATCCGCTCGTTCAAGACTCTCTATCCTTCTCTTTGCTCTACGTGCTAGCATCTCCTCCAAAGATTCCTTGGATATAGATTGAGAATCACCTTCTTCATCGGAGACATGTTCATCTTCATTTCGTCCTTGATCAATAATGGGTGATGGATCACCACTTGGTTGAGCTCTCTCAACAATGATAGAACCTTGATCATGATTAAGATGAGTAGCTTGGCCTTGATCATTAGCTTGGCCTTGATTGCTTATTTGACCTTGATCAATAGCTTGAGGGCTTGGTGCATCTTGTTGAGTATCTTGATCATCAATGGGTGTAGTCAATGGCTCCACTTGAGTGGGGCATAGTCCTTCTCCCTCCGTCATCCGGTAACCCTCAATGGGGATTATTTCACCAATCCCCATTCCTCTTATGACGATGGGAGGAAATGCATCTCCTACAACACCATGATCTATACGCCCCCCTTGGGAGCCGGTATCCTCATAAAACACCACGTCTATAACTTCTTCAACTTGTCTGGTGGACTTGTTGTAGACTCTATAGGCGTGAGCGTTTGTGGCATAGCCAACAAAGATACCCTCATAAGATTTGGTCTCAAATTTTGACAACCGTTTACCTTTCTTGCGAATGAAGCACTTGCACCAAAGACCTTGAAATGAGATACATCCGGTTTCTTGCCCGTGAGAATCTCACAGGGAGTCTTGTTCAAGATCTTGCGAAGATATAACCAGTTGGTAGCATCACATGCGGTGGATACGGCTTCGGCCCAAAAGTTATAGGGAGAAGAGAACTCCGCAATCATGGTCCTAGCCGCATCCATCAAAGTCCGGTTCTTTCTCTCTGCAACACCATTTTGTTGAGGGGTATAAGGAGTGGAATATTGATGAGCAATGCCCTCTTCACTAAGAAAACCCTCAAAGGTTTAGTTCTTGAATTCCGAGCCATTATCACTCCGGATGGCCAATATGGAAGCATTGTGTTGGCGCTCCCCTAGAGTGATAAACTCGATGACTCTCTTTTGAGTTTCACTTTTCCTCCTTAAGAAATACACCCAACAATATCTTGAATAATCATCCACAATCACCAAACAATACTTCTTTCCTCCGAGACTATCATAAGATAGTGGACCAAAGATATCTAAGTGAATGAGCTCGAGAATTCTTGTGGTGGAGATAGTGGTGTTGGTTGGGTCAAGTTCTCCGTGTTGCTTCCCAAAGGCGCAAGAGCTACACACACGATCTTTAGCAAACTTAGCCTTGGTTAGTCCTAGAACATGATTGCCACTTTGAAGGTCATGCAACATTCTCATATTGGTGTGGGCTAACCAGCGATGCCAAAGCCACCCCACATCAACTTTAGCCATTAGGCATGTCGCGGCACACGTGTCTCCTTTAGAGAAGTCCACTACATACATGCCATTCTCGACAAACCCAACAAAGGCTACTTTAAGAGTTGTTTCCCAAGTTACAATCACATTATCTTTATTAAAGAACGAGGTAAAGCCACAATTTGCAAGTTGAAGAACGGACATCAAGTTATAGCCAAGGGACTCAACAAGGAGAACATTCTCAATTGATAAATCATTTGAGATAGCCACCTTGCCTCCTCCCAATACCTTAAGATTGTACTTGTCACGAATAGTAACGCAATTGATATGAGGTAATGGAGGTTCAATATTACTCATTGCGTCATAGCTTCCGGTCATATGTTGGGATGCACCACTATCCACTGTCCATCTACCTGTCCCGGAAGCACTTCCCTACAAGAGATCAATTTCTTGATTTAGGTACCCATCCTTCAATGGGTCCTCTTTTGTTAGTAAAAAGGGTCTTAGGATCCCAAATAGTCCAATGAAAATCATCACCATAAGAAGTACCAACGTATTTAGCATAAACATGTCCATCTCTAGATTTCATAAGAACATAAGATGGGTTATATTTTCCGGCGAAGTCATTGTGAGTGATGCCCCCTAGAGGTATCACCACCCACAATGGTGTTGGTATCCTTCTCCTTGGTCACCTTGATGGGGGGATAGCAACCCGGTAGGCCCACTTCAAGGTATAATCCGGCCCGAGGTGAGCTGATCAATACCCGGATAGGGGTAAAAAGGTTACTAGAAGGCTCAAAGGCTTGTGAAATTCGTAACCCGGCTTGTGGGTTGCGATAAGGGAAGTTAGGCTTTATATGTGGAGTTCGAGTAGGACTCAAGATGTGCCTTGAAAGGCAAGTTAGGGGTGTACGGGTGCTTTATAAACCGGCCCCTAGGTTTAGTTTGCCAGAGATTCAAGTCATAACTGTAACACCTATTATCGAGTATCCAGTATAATCATATCGAGATCCGGCGAGTTGTTTTCCGGCTCTTAGATTGCTTTTCGCCATGTCTTCCTTCGAGCTAAACCCTCTCCCAAATACCTGTGTCGACTTGCCCCTAGATCAGTTACCCTCGGTAACATCTGCCGTGATTATCCCACGACAGTTGGCGCCCACCGTGGGGCCTGCGTCCAAAGGTGTTTACATCACGGGAGAAGCTCGGAAGAGTATGGAGAACTTTGTCGTCGGCGAGATCTACTCCAATGACGAAGGAGAGCAGATAGTGGACAATTCCGGGTGGGAGTTGGAGCCGGATCACTTCGAATCCGGATCCATGGTGTCAATCGGCCAAATCAAAATCTTCATCGGCATGGTACGTACGCTCAATTTGAAAGGACAATATCATGTGCATGTTACAGGGACTTCCAGCAGGGACAAAGGGGCGTTGAAGCAAACAGTGGATCCAGCCTCCTCGGCCACTTCGGGATCCTTGAGATGGGCGGAGCAAGAGGTAACATGGAGCAGAAGGGATACCCGGTCCAAAGGCCGGTTTATTATGTCAGCGAGGTGTTATCGGAAGCAAAGCAGCGTTATCCACATTGGCAGAAGTTGGTGTTTGGGGTCTTTATGGCCAGCCGGAAGTTGAAGCCATATTTCCAAGAACATCCCATAACAGTGGTTAGTTCAATACCAATGTCGGATATCATCAGAAACTCGGATGCAACGGGAAGAATAGCCAAATGGGCAATAGAGATGGGAGATTATCATATCAGCTACGAGCCCAGATCAGCAATCAAGTCACAGGCTTTGGTCGATTTTGTTAACGACTGGACACACACTGGAATGGCTACTATAGTCCCAAATTCCGAGTCATGGACCATGCACTTCGATGGATCAAAGCAGTACGAAGGGTCAGGAGCTGGAGTGGTGCTGACGTCGCCAAAGGGGGACAAACTAAGTTACGTGCTACAGATTCACTTCGATTGTTCAAATAACGTGGCCGAGTATGAGGCCCTACTGCACGGCTTGAAGATAGCCAAGGAGATGAACATCAGAAGGATACGATGCTTTGGGGATTCGGATCTTGTGGTGCAGCAGGTATCAGGAACCTGGGATAGGAGGGACGCCACTATGGCAGCGTATCGCAGAGAGGTTGATAGGGTTGCCGGGTGTTTCTCCGGGTATGAAGTGGAGCACGTAGACAGAAGAAAAAATGAGGCAGCGGATGCACTCGCCAGACTCGGCTCGCGTAGAGAGCCGGTTCCACCTAATGTTTTCCTGGATGAGCTATGGCGACCGTCAGTTAAATCCGAGTCTGAGGAAGAACTAGCAAATCGAGACCCGGATGAGGAGTTTGTGGCTACAATACGTACTGTTCCCGAGTGGACAGAGCCATATCTGGCCTATTTATCACGGGGCGAATTGCCAGAACAGGAAGTATTAGCAAGACAAATCTTGAGGCGGGCAAAAGGATATACTATTATCAATGGGGAGCTGTACAAGAGAAGCGCGACAGGAGTCTTTCTGCGCTGCGTGACACCGGAAGAAGGCCGACAAATCCTTAAGGAGATCCACGAAGGTGATTGCGGGCATCATGCGTCCACAAGATCCCTTGTGGCTAAGGCCTATCGGCATGGGTTCTTCTGGCTCACGGCCTTAACAGACGCGGAGCGGATAGTGGCAAGATGCGATGGATGTCAAAGGTACGCTCGCCAAACTCATGTGCCGGCTATGGAGTTACGGACAATACCACTAACCTGGCCATTCGCTGTTTGGGGTATGGACATGGTTGGCCCTTTCCATATGTCACCATGCAAGAAGACACATCTTTTAGTGGCTGTCGATAAGTTTACCAAGTGGGTGGAGGTTATGCCGGTTACCAATTGTGAAGCGGCCACAGCAGTCAAATTCCTGAAAAGAATCATATATCGGTTTGGATATCCCCACAGTATAATCACTGACAACGGAACCAACATGTCCCTTGGAGAGATGGAAAAATTTTGTGGCAACAATGGAATCAGGCTTGATGTGGCATCAGTGGCACATCCGCAAGCCAACGGGCAAGTGGAGAGGGCGAACCAAGAGCTACTTCGAGGATTGAAACCGCGGCTAAGGGTCCCTTGTATCAGGGCCGCTGGAGCGTGGGTTGAAGAACTCCCTTCCGTGGTCTGGGGTATCAATACTACACCTAACCGGTCCACCCAGATGACGCCTTTCTTCATGGTTTACGGCGCAGAAGCAGTATTACCAAGCGACATCATTCATGATTCACCAAGAGTGACAGCCTACGTCGAAGTAGAGAACGAGAAGAACCGGCAAGACGCCGTGGACATGTTAGAAGAACAAAGGGAGCAAGCCTTAGAAAGGTCAGCCATATATCAGCAGGATTTGCGAAGATATCATAGCCGGCGGGTAAAAAGCCGGGTCTTCCAGGAGGGAGACTTGGTCCTGCGCTTGGTTCAAACAAACGAGGGAAAACACAAGCTATCGCCGCCATGGGAAGGACCTTTCATCATAAGCCGGAGTCTACATAATGGGTCATATTACTTGATAGATGCAAGAGAAGAATCGGCCACAGTCAACGACACTGCTCATACTACTGCACCTATGCAAGAAAGAGATAGACCATGGAACGTGGCTCAGCTACGTCCATACTATACTTAGCAGAAAATGATGTAACAGGCAGCAGGTTTCAGACGCACTCTTTTCCTATCCAGGGCACCCTTGGGGACTGGATGGGTTTTTAATGAGGCGGCTTGCTGGCCCAATTTTTTCATATCAAATAAAAAGGGATTATCAAGAAAAGAAGCAAGTTTTATTTATGCAATGTGAATATTCAGGTCTTGAGGGCTGGTTGCTCATACAAGCACAGCTGTAAACTCAAAAAAGACCCGGCCTTGATGCCAATGAGTTATAGGGGCCGTCACTCGAAAAAACGAGTGCGGCTACAATCTTATAACCGGACAAAGAAGTCCAAATTTCTCGGCTATTCTTACTTAAGCTCGATGTGACTCGCAACGAAGTGGCATGATTCGTTCGCTTACGATTAAATGTCGGTCATGAGACCCAAACGGGACTTGCTTGACCCCGTTTTCGTATTGATGTAACAACATGGTATCCACGCGAAAGCCGGCTTATAGTACAAGATAGTCGAAAGGGTCATCTAAACCACAAGTTATGCAGAGTATAAGGCCGATAGCCGGAAACTCAACGATTATCAAGCATAACTTCAAACCTCATAAGAAGCTGTCCTGAAGTCTTGGGCATTCAGCGACAGGCGATTTGTTTCCTTGAAAGAAAACAATCATGTGCCCTAGACGCAGAAACCCGGACTGGGGACTTATGAGCTCTAAGGAAGAAACAGCATCATCCAGCCGATAAAATTAAAACAAGCCACGCATCCGGGTCTCAGGAGCTTAGGGATTCAGGTCTAAAACTGGTCCCTAGACGCCAACGACACCCGGAGGACGGGTCTTGCTAAGGAAAGTATAAGGAAAAGTATAAGGTATCGAGAATAAAGCAAGTGGATATCAAGAATAAGTAAATGCAAAGACACATTCATCAAAAGCCCAAAGGGGGCGCAAAGTGCATTGGGAGTTTAAATAAAAGTGTTACAAAAACCATAAAGTATCAAAAGAGCACAGGCGCTCTGCTTAAACGAATAGTAAAGACTGTTTTAACGATGCTTTGCCGGCTGACGTGTGTGAAATGATAGGCATTACTTCAAGCTGCAGGATCCATCTTGGCCTTGCCCTTGTCGCCACCAGTAGTTGCGGCGCCACTCGGGTCGGCAGCAGTCCCGGGTTGTGCAGCAGAAGTTGCAGGAGCAGAATCGGCCTCGGCCTTCTTGGCGGCTTCTTCCTTCATCTTGATCGCCTGCTCCTTCCAACGGGCAAGCATATCGAACGGCTGGGGGCGGTTCGCCTTGACAACCTTGTCATTAGCATCATAAGCAGGGAGAATCTCATCAATCTCCAAGCTGTCAGCAATAACGCTAGCCGGATGGCGGACTTCTTTCTGAATAGCCTTGAAGTCCTTTGGCAAAAACTTGGACCCATCCAAGTTGAACTCTGGAAATCCACTCATAAGTTTGGCAAGTTGTAGCTTGGGGGCGTATGCTTTAGCCAGTGCGAGCCCCCGGGTTACCCCAACTCGGCAGGAGGATCGTTTCCAATGCCAAATCCACTCGGGGATCGTGGAGCAGAATTCCAGTAATCTCTTCATATTATCTGGCTTGACATCCGGCAGTCGCAGCTCATCAAGTATCCAGCTAATTCCGCCGCAAAGTTGGCGAAGAGTATTCTTGATGGTTTTAAGCTTGGCAGCATCATCTTCTTCGGGGGCAGCATCACGTGGGCCTGCTAAGAAAGGCAAAAGGAGTAAAGATAGTAGGCAAGCAAGTGCAAGTGTTCAAATCAAAGCAATCCGAGTCATAAAAAGGTGAAATTCAAAAATCTTACCAGTCGCGGTACGGTGAACATCAGCAATTTGAGCAGAAAGAGTTGTAAGTTTTTCCTTAGCCCTGTGAGCTCTCTTCCTGTACTTTTTCGTCATCTTTTGGCACCTGCGAGCCTCAGTCTCAGCAGCTTCACGAAGGGCCGTTTCTTTTCCAATACGCTTGGTGGACTTGGCCAGCTTCTTCTCCAACTGTGAAACATAATCCTGTAAAGAAGCATGAAGAGGGATCAGCCAGAAACATTATGCAAAGTTCCAAGCAAGTTACCTAGTAAATTACTCGGAACTTGGGGACTAGGCATGGAGACAATTGATGATTAGTCGGGGTTACCTCGTGCTTGGTTATTAAGGCATCTAGTATGTTTTCTTCGTCGCCCTTCAAGGTATGAAGGGAATCTAGCATTTGAGCAAAGGTCATGTCTTCAGGGCGAAGTCGAGAAGGGCCGGAGGATTGGCCCTCTTGAGGAGGAGTTGTTCCGGGTTTGGGGGTCGAAACCCGGATTGTTTGAACGTCCGGGATAGGAGAGCCCGACTTGGTCTCTACAATGATGTCTTCGTCCACTTCTTCAGTGGGCTGGGGTGATGCAGTCTTTGGTGGGACTGGGTCCTTAAAAGGATCTTCTCCATTTCCATCCTCGGCCTCGTCCTCAACCTCAACGTCCATGTCATCACTCGGCTTCTCTTCTCCCTGCTCTTCTGATTCAGGGATGTCCGGGTCGCTTAGCGTAACTGTGGCGCTGGAGAAAAGAAGGGAGGCATTGATCAATGGAATATACGGAAAAAAGAAAAGTAACTAATACGAGAAAATGTAAGTAAAGGTAGTTACCCGGTGTTCACGGCATAGTCCGGGGGAAGCTCGCCGCTGGAGGCGGATGATGTCGGCAGGAGCACTGGCTGCGGCACGCGAAATTGCCCGGCAAGTGGATGATTAGGAGATGGATGACGTTGAGGAGATTGGGAAGGTTGAGCTGGAGGGGTACTGGCCCGATGAGTGGGTGAAGTGGAGATACCCGGGTTAAGGGGATCATCCCCCGGAGAATTCCGGGTCACCCTACGTTTAGTCGGGAGAGGGTCCTTCAAGAAGGGTGAATGTGATAATCGCTCGTTAAGTTCATGCATAGCAGCAAAGGAGTAAGGCGCACGAGACATAGAAGAGAAGGGAACCTTTTCAACTACCCCTCTAGCCTTCCTTTTGTTTCCAACAGGGGGCTCCTGGTCAGACTCGGTGGCCTCTGGGTCGTTTTCTTCTTCCTCCTCTTCATCCCCCGACCCTGAAAACCGGATAGGTATCAGATAAGAGAAATAACACAGGTGAAGGGCAGGTGTGAAGGGTATGGGAGAGTACCCTCATCATCGTCAGCAGACTCGTTTTCCTCTTCAGGGTCTTGAGAAGGAGGAGGATTTTCAACTTTCCAGAAGGGGTCGTTATCCTGTGAACAAATAAGCACAAGTGGTGGTTAGAGGCTATAAGGGATGAAAGTAATGAAATGAGAAAAAGGAGTCAGGTCTTACCGCTGGGGCGGGGTTTTCCCGAGTGAACGGGGATAACCCGGTAGTGTTCTTTATGACATCTAGTCTCTCCGTCAGGAAGCCCTTGATAGTCTTGTTGGTGTTACCGGCAGGGAAGTTTTTGGTGGAATAGCGAAGGGAATCTGTGACGTGACCCGAGTATTCGTGCAGCGACTTTGAGCGGATGGAGTTGGGTTGAACCCGGAACTCCACCCAAGTCTTTACCAAGTTAAGTCCGAGAAGGCCATGGGCTGAAAGGGCCGATAGTTCGGCCAAAAGGGGCCGAATTGCTTCCCTATCAGAGTCAGGAGCGAAAGCACTAAAAGACTCGGACGGCTCGAGGGGGGTCTCCGAGTAACCCGGCAGTTTCTTCTCACCGTCCGGAGAAGTGTCGTGGCAATAAAAGAAGGATAATTGCCAGTTTTTGGCGTCAGAGTTCAGGTTGAGAGGTGGCATCAGTGAGTGTTTGCGGCGCTGGATAGACACCCCGCCGCAGGTAAGAAGCGTTCCGTTACCGTTCTCATAGCATGGTTCGCATTGGAATAATTCGGTAAAAAGAACAAGGTTTGGCGGAGTGCGTAAGTACGACTCGGACAAAACTATGAAGTGGGTGATGTTCAGCATAGAGTTAGGCCCTATGTCGAACACCCGGAGGCCGTAGTGGCTCAAGACTTCCCGGAAAAAAGGGTGACCCGGAGGACGGAATCCCCGGGTCACATGCTCGGTAAAGCAAATTACCTCATTCCCGATAGGAGTGGGACGGGTCTCATCGCCAGGAGCCCTCCAATGTATTTCCTTTTGAGAAGGAAGGATTCCTAGCTCGGCCATCCCATCTAGCTTGGCCTTTGTCGTTGAAGACCGACCCCAGTTGGCAGAAGTGGTTTGAGAGGCCTTTGCAGAAGCCGGGTGTCTTCCTTGTCTTTTAGGAGCCATGGAGTTGACCTGCAAGGGACAGGAAATGTATGGAGTGAGATTCGGAGCATCAAGTCATTCGGGTTTGGAGACGTCAAGGCGTTGAAGGCTAAAATGAAACCCGGATAATGCACTACGACATTAAATGCAGAAGATTTTTCCGGGTGTTAGATGAGGTTGAGTAAATTGCTAATTACTTACACGTTCAGGTGAATTGGGTGTACATGGATGGTTGCCCATGCCTTTATTGTGGAAGGATTAGCTGGAAAAAGAGGATTTTCCGGGTGTTAATGCGACAGGCGGAAATAACAAGGTGGAATGGATCTAGATCGAAAAGCTTGCGAGCAATCTTGTGCAAAGATGGATGGCCGATAAGTGCGCGGGGATGAGCTGCGACTACGTATCAGGTGACTAAAGGAACTAAGGTCTATCGAAGCGGTTCAATTTGATGATATCGGAAAATCAGTTTACGGGTTGACCCAGATCCAATCTTGGTCAGATTGAAAAGGCTGCGAGCTTAAATTGTATGGTTGAGAAAGGCTTACCAAAAGAGTTGAGGTCCGAAGTGAGGGAGGTGCGTGGCGCGGCTTGAGTGTCGCGTCACGGCCCTCGATGAAGAAGCGCGGGTGTGACAACGGTGCTTAGTGGCGGTGCTGGATAGCTTGAGGACGAGTGCGGCCGGAGGTGGCCTTATCTTTCTTGAAGCGTGCGAGCCCAGTGGCAGAAGTTGTGAGGGAGCGTGGAGGAAAGGGATGGTGAAGCGGGATGAATGACTTAGGGTTACCATCGGCTGATATTTATAAGGAAGGTGGTGAGCTCGCCCGCGGCTGGAAAGCCGGAGGTTACGGAGCAATAATTATCCGCACAGATTTGGTGTTGCGGGTGTTTGGAACGCGATTTGTCCCGAGATATCCGGGATCCTTATCAAGAGTAGGGCCTTAATATCTTAGGGTTCAAATTTGAAAATGTTCGTTGGGCATTCGAGGAAGGATCGAACTGTCGAATGACCGCTGCGGAGCTATGTCTAGTCATATGTTAAAGTAACTTGACCCGGTTCACGTAAGCTTGGATGTTTCATGTCTTTTTAAGGAATAGCGAGCACTTCAAGAATGGATCTGTGAAGCCCGCGCTATCCTGGGGACTACTGATGGGGGGATAGCAACCCGGTAGGCCCACTTCAAGGTATAATCCGGCCCGAGGTGAGCTGATCAATACCCGGATAGGGGTAAAAAGGTTACTAGAAGGCTCAAAGGCTTGTGAAATTCGTAACCCGGCTTGTGGGTTGCGATAAGGGAAGTTAGGCTTTATATGTGGAGTTCGAGTAGGACTCAAGATGTGCCTTGAAAGGCAAGTTAGGGGTGTACGGGTGCTTTATAAACCGGCCCCTAGGTTTAGTTTGCCAGAGATTCAAGTCATAACTGTAACACCTATTATCGAGTATCCAGTATAATCATATCGAGATCCGGCGAGTTGTTTTCCGGCTCTTAGATTGCTTTTCGCCATGTCTTCCTTCGAGCTAAACCCTCTCCCAAATACCTGTGTCGACTTGCCCCTAGATCAGTTACCCTCGGTAACATCTGCCGTGATTATCCCACGACACACCTCTCACTCTTTTACAAAGACAACATTTTGATAGGGAGAAGTGACATTCTTGGATTTCTTCTTTGACTTGGAAACCAAGCCAAGTCCATCTTTCCCTTTCTTGGCTCCTTGAGAGCTTATGGCATCATTGAGAATTTTCTCTCTTCCTACAATGTTAGTCGTAGTGCAAGAGGTAGGCATGATAACAATGCTATTAGATGAAGATGCAACTTGCTTATTAGATTGTTGAGCTAGAAGCTTATTTCGAGACTTGGTGAGTTTGTCATGAATTTCTTTAAGAGACGTGAACTCCTTTTCTAGTTTTTCATGATTCTCAACAAGTTTCTCATGAGCTATTCCTAGCTTCAACTCTTCTTCTTCAAATATCTTAAGTAAAGCAAGAGATTTTTCATTATCTTTCCTAAGCTTGGAAACACTAATAGCATAAGTCTCTTGTAGACTAGATAGTCTCTCTTCGAGAGAGGCTCTCATGGATCTCTCTTTCTCAAGAGCTTTGACAAGATCATCGTCATGATTGTCGTGGCTACCACTATGGCTTTCCAAGGTCATGATGATTTCCTTCTTCTCATCTATGAGGGAGTTAGCATCATCAAGTTACCTTAAGAGGGCCTTTACCTTTTCTTTAGTTTCAGCTTCAAGACTACATAAACAAGAGCCTAGATTCTTAGCCTCCTCGTCATCAACAATGTTTTCAACACAATCCAATAGTGAGGGGGAACTAGTGGTAATAGACTTGGAGGTGGAAGATATTACCGCGGTGGCTTTTTCCATGACACATGTAGGTCGGATCGATGCCTTCTCATTGGGGGATTCAAATAGAGAGACCGCTATGGCGACATGGGCAACACCTACGACTTCATCTTCTCCTTCATCTCTGGAGTAGTAAGTTTCCAATGTGGGGCCTTCTTGAACATATAGATCCCTTGGGACTCTCCTTGCGAGATTCTTGTTTTGTGGAGCTTTGTTCTTGTCCTTGCGAATAAGCTTCCCTTCATTTTCTTCTCTTGGCTCAAAAGGACACTCCTTGACGAAATGGTTCGCACTTCCACAATTGAAGCATGTCCTTGGCCGCTCCCCCTTCTTCCTAAAGATCTTGTTTCTTGAAGGTCTAGGGGCACCGGCCTTGTGAGCCTCCCATCTCTTCCAATAACCATGCATGGCAAGAGTGATGCACTTATGAGCACCTTTGTATGTGTCTTCATAGTCCTCCTCCTCATCATCATCCTCATCCACTTCTTCTATCTTAGCAATCGCCTTAGACTTCAAGGCGAGGTTTGGAGACTTTCCAACTCTTCTTGAGCGAGCAAGAGCATCATCCGCGCTCTTGTGAGATAGGGATATGGATATGAACTCACTAAGAACACCAATGGAGTTGAGGGAGTTGTAGTCGGATCTTGTTCGAATGCTAGTGGCGAGGTTCTTCTCGAATGGAGTTATTGCCTTGACAAACTTTCTCTTGATCCACTCATCGGAGATCTCCTCTTTTCCAAAGTCCCTTAATTGATTGCCAAGGGTGACAACTCTTCTATATAGCTCCTCGGGACTTTCGTCTTCAAGCATAACGAAGTTCTCGGACTTGCCAAGAGCAACATCATACTTGGATGATTGGATGCTACCATTTCCTTGGAACAAAGTGTCAAGTTTATCCCAAGCCTCCTTGGCGGTCTTGATACGGCGGATGTGTTCAAGATGTTCTCTTGGGAGAGCCTTTTGGATAGTGACAAGAGCGGTCTTGTTGAGTTGAAATTCCACATCTTTTCTTGGAGTCAAGTTGCTTGGATCATGAGGGTGGAATCCATGGAGAATGCTTCTCCACAAAGCGGTGCAAGATCCTGAAACATGAGACTCCATATCGAACTTCCAAGATGAAAATTCATTAGTGTTAAGCATGGGAGGAACTCCAACGTTAACCATGTGTGGCATTGTGGCAATGGGATGGATAGAATCATAATTGGGAGGTGGTGGAACTTTAGAGTGAGACCCCGAACCATTAGCCGATTGAGACTTGGAGCCTTCGGAGCTCCCACCGCTCTTAGCCTTTTTATCGGCTTTTGCTTTGGCTTTCGCCTTAGCTAAAGCAATGTTAGCTTCCATTTCGGCGATGTCCGAAAGAGACTCTTCATCCGAGCTAACATCATTGGCGGTGAGAGGTGGTTCCTCGGACTCCTTGGTTTTCCCCATCAAGGCCTCCATCATTTTCTTTATGCTAGAAACCAACGAACTAACACTAGAGCTAACCTTAGACAATTTGGTTTGGATGGTTCCAACCGTTTCTTGTAGGTTAGATATAGTGTCGGCCATTTTGGCGATTTCCGCACTAGAACTTTCGGGGGCATTTTCATTGACCATTATACTCTTGGGCGGTTAAACCCTTAGCAAGAGCCGAGGCTCTGATACCAACTGAAAGTGCACTATAGTCAACTAGAGGGGGAGAGGGGGTGAATAGGTTGACTACCAATTTTTCTTTTTCTTTTCCTTTTAGTGTGGCTAAGCAAGATAAGATAAGGTTCTCTAGATGTGCATCTAGGTGAGCAACCTATGTGGACAAGATAATATACGCAACGGAAGTAAAACGAAAGGTAGCAAGATAAACCACAAGTGTAAACAAGGAGACAAGGATATGATTCCCGTAGTTCCTTCTCAATGAGAAGTACGTCTACGTTGGAGAGGTGGGGAGCCACCTAGGCACTCCTCAATAGCACGGTTGTGCACACCTTATTCTCCTTGAGCTTCTCCGGTGAGGGAGATTCTCGTTTCCACTATGAGGTCGACTTGAAGGCGTTGACCAAACCTTTACACGAGCTCGAGGTCACTCCACAAGATGGATGGAGGCTCTCGAGCAATCCGAAGCTTCTTGCAACAAGGTGGAAGCTACAAGCACAAGATCTACTAAGGTTTCTAGGCCTCGAGTAGGATTCTAGATCTACTAGGTTGTGGTGGATGGATTTGAAATTCCTTTGGTGGAAGTGTGGATCTAGGTCTCCTCTAGCTTTCCACAAAGTATGGGAGTGAATGGGTGGACGGAGAGGGAGATCTAGGTGGGTGAAGCTTTCATTAATGGCTAGGAGAGAGAGTGGGGAAAAGCTTAGCATTTATGAGGTAAGGGAAGGGGTATTTATACCCCTTCCCACAAGTGGCCGTTGAGCAGTCCCAGCTGCAACGGAGGCTCCGGTGGTCTTCTTATACGCGCAGCCGCGCTGCCCAGATCTCTTTTTCGCTTGGGCCAGAGGGGCGGAGGGTCCGGTGGATTTGGCGGAGGCTCTGCCCACCGGAGCTGCACCGGAGGTTCCGGTGGAGCCTCCGCCCTTATCCAACAAAGCCCTGTTTTGGCGGAGGCACCACCGGACGCGCACCGGAGGCCAACCCCCCAGCACGTCAGTTGAGAGGGCGGAACCTCCGGTGGGATTACCGGAACCTCCGCCCACCAGAAGCGCACCGGAGGTTCCGCTGGGGGATCCGCTCTTATCCAACAGAGCGTCATTTTAGCGGACCCCCACCGGAGGCCAACCCCCAAGTGAGCTAGTGGAGAGGGCGGAGGCTCCGGTGGTTTCACCGGAAGCTCCGCCCACCAGAGGTCCACCGGAGGCGCCGCCCACTGGAGGTCCACTGGAGGCTCCGCTCTGGCCTCCGCTCGTATGCACCTGTCAGACCCCCGGACCCAGGGATATACAAACTGTCATGTGCTCCTAGCAATGGACTCACAAGGGCTTTAGGGTTACCAGCCCCGGCCGCAACAAACAACGACAGGCAGACCGGATTCATCGGCACGTAGTTCGTATCCCCGGTCTACTACTCCTTGTGTCCATGCTAGTCATAACCAGATATGTATACCCAAGCGTCCACGAGTCGGATGAAACTGAAGGAACGGGACCAAAGTTATACAGAGCTGCTATGTGTCCAGAAAGTGCAACAACAATCGAGGGTTACTGGGGTTACCTCGCCCCAGGCCGATCACATCGACAGGCGGGCTCGGACATGGATCATCGGCTCCACAACCCCTCGATTGCGACAACTATGCAGGCATAGCCAAAACTGTATAACAATGAGCTCGAAACCAACAACCAATCAAAGCAGTAATCTAAACATGAAGCTTTATTCAACAGGTGTTAATAGAGTATAGCTTACAAGCAGAGGTCACACGACCCAACATTACATCAGACAACGAAAGGCAAATTATGTTGCTAATCAACAAGAACCAAAAAGTCCTAAGAGGCCGCAACATAAGGCGACGTCCCAGCCCATAGATTCCAGGCTGCTACCTGGGTACCCCAAACTACTCGTCGGTGTCCGTGTTGAATCACCATCGATGTAAGATCTTCTCCTGAACCAAAATTAAGCAAACCTGAGTACGGGAGGTACTCAACAAGACTTAATTAACCTATTATATATCTGCTTCTTTTAGAAAGAGTTATGAAGGTTGTTTTGCATAAAGCCAACTTTGTTTTCCAAGTTGAGGAAGGAATAGCACGTCTCAGGGAGTATTTTGAAAACAGATGAGAGAGATACTCAACTACTGATATCATCATCTTTTTAATCCACCAAATCATTTCAGCACCTCGTGCTTCAAAGATCACCTCCTCCAGCTGTTCCACACTATCTCATGCTACAAGGTAACCCCTCTCGGCATCTCCGAGGAGGCATCCTTCATTCGTTATCAACAAGTTTTAATCATTCCGTTTAAGTTGTCTATGATCACAGAATCCGTCACCAAGTCATCTTTAACCGCAGACACGGCTTTTCGAAAAGATTTAACCCTGCAGGGGTGTACAACTTTACCCACACGTATCAACCGACTCTTAGTGCCACATGATTAGCACTAGACCGGGAAGTGCCGGCATAGAGTGGTCGATTCCCAGCCTTTACCTTGTCGAACCATATCCATGAGTCAACCCAAACAGGGCTACCCCGTCAACAGGGAGTTGGCCACCTCCTGACGGCACCTGTTTTGTGAGTCGGGATCAAGATCCGTGTACGTCCATCACTTGTCCCGGTCATGACCTAGTTTTCTCCAAAACATTTTCCGACACACACGCAAATGGAAAGCTCAAACTACGTGGCTCATGGATAAGGTTAAACAAGTTAGTTAGCCGGGCGGGGTTCATCGGCCCACGTGTGGTTGTATGCTCAGTCTTGGCTCGAAGGCGAGAACTCGCTCCTAGGGGCATGAACAGGACAAAACGCCACAACCCATTGTGGCCTCACATCCATGCTGTGATTAGTCAAGTTATCAAAGGTAATTCAAATCATAAACACTTGACATAGTAGATTCACGCATTGACCAGATTCATCAACTAGGCATGGCTAAGCAAGACTCACAAGGTTTAGCGAAGCGCGCACAAACAAACCTATAGCTGCTAGGAGCAGTGGAGCAAGATATCTAGGTTATGCAACATATAGGAGAACTCTATCTACTGATATCAAATAGTTTTGAACCGAATGCAAAGTACGAGATTCAAATCACTTTGAAATCATATATGAGCAGATAAGAGGTTATGCTTGCCTTGGTTATAAGAAAAGCAGATAAAGATCTTCAGGAATAAGTGCTTGACTTGTCGGTTAAGATCAAGTATTCGTCATTGGATTGCTGGCCTTCTCTTCGGAGTCATGTTCTACCGAGGGGGAACAAACACCGAAAAGAAGAATAACAATCAACACATGGCATCGATGCAATGCGCAATATGTATGCATGAGCAGATTAATGCACTGAAATAAAGCCCTAAGCATGATCGTTGGGTTGCTAGGGTTCATATGACGGTTACACATTTTTACTGAAATTAGCCCGAAATGGACCCCGGAGGGGGTTTCGGGCGATTATGAAATTGAGTACAAGTTAAAGTTCTCAAATGAGTTTGAAAACATCATAGACATGTTGCATTTGTCATTTTGAGCAATTTGGTATATAACTTTTATTTTTCTAATTTTATTGAATAAAAACTTATTTTTCCATTTTAAATGATTAAACAACATTAAATAAATGCTCATTTTTGAACTTTGTCAAACATATATGAAAGTGACATAATTGGATAGAGTACATTTTTCTGAAGAACTCCATATCTTTACTTTATTTTTCTGATTAATATAATGAAAGTTATTCATTTTCTCTTTTTAATTCATTTTCTGGAAATTAGGAAAATTGTATTTGTGACATCACAGTGACATCACCCTGACGTCACATGGAGGGAAATCTTCACTGTGAGCAAACAATTGATCGATCGGTTGATCGATTCGCGAAATGGACTAGATGGGGACGTAGAGGAGGCCGAGGCAAGCCTG
The DNA here is from genome assembly GCA_028641055.1 of Alopecurus myosuroides. Lineage (NCBI taxonomy): Eukaryota > Viridiplantae > Streptophyta > Magnoliopsida > Poales > Poaceae > Alopecurus > Alopecurus myosuroides. The sequence goes on along the minus strand of CM054063.1, from coordinate 315,345,063 downwards.
GGGGTGGTGGCGCCGCTAGCATTTGGTCACCGGAGGCTCGCCGACTTCCATGGCCGCGGCGGCCGGCGGCGGAGCTCGGCGCGGAGATGGTACAGAGCGAGAGGGAGGGCATGGAGGGTACCGGGAGGTCCGGGAGCTCACCGTGGAGCTTGTGGTGTGGACGGAGATGGAAGGGGCGGCCGGAATCCTCGCCGGCGTGAGGTTCCCGCGGCGGTCGGAGCTCGGGAACGGCGGCCCGATTCGTCTCCTCCCGGGGTTTCCGGCTAGCGTGAGTCGCCGTGGAGCACGAGGGGAACACGCCGGAGCTTCCTGGAGCTTCAAATCGTCCGGGGGAAGCCGGAGTTGGCGACAATCGGCGGCGTCCGTGGGCATTAGGGTTAGGGTTCTTCGGGTTCCTCTGCAGGAAGGAGAGCAGAGGGAGAGAGAAAGAGCTCGAGGGGGAGAATAGGAGAAGGAAGGAACGGAAACCTCGGGCCTCATCCACTCGAGGAGGGGCAAGCAGGACGTGGTCGTGCGAGGCGGCAAGGAGGACACGCAGGTGCCTGCCTGCTGGAGGTAGAAGACAAACAGGATTTTCCACATAACCCCCTGGGTTTCGAAATTCTACAAAGGAGCCCTTTTCTTTAGAAAAACAGACATAAACCCATGTTTCCAGGGCCTTTTTGCAAGAACAAAATTTGGCAAAAATAATATTTGAAAACCTTATCAAATTTTCAACCTTGCCATGTTTTGTTTTGGTGTATTTGAAATATTTCTCAACACAAGATTTTGGAACCCAAATTAAGTACTATTTGTGGTATTTTCTCAAACCATTTAAATTCACAGTTTTAATTTGGTTCAAACATGATTAAATTTTTGTTTTGATGCATGTATGATATGAACACACACCACACACCCTAATTACCAAAACTGGGGATGTTACAAATCTACCCCCCTTACAAGAATCTCGTCCCGAGATTCCCGAAGGAGAAGAAAGAAGTAACACTGGTTTTGAACGATCTTCTCGAACCTTACGGTTCTCTTCTTAAAGAAATTGATCCGTAGCATCGTGAAGTGTTGCACGGATACAACTTAGGTAAGAGGGACACTCTTAGGAAAATGATCTTCACGAAGATCGAGTATCTCATGGATAAGTCATGACAGGAATGTTCATAATGAACTTTTGAGTTAACAGGCATGAAACACATCAAGATATCGGAGTGAGTAGAAGATGGTTTCAAGCTTGCGGACGATTGGTCTTGAAAGGGTTTAGAATATGAGCTTTGGACAAGAATTTAAATCCTTTTGGAAAAGAAAGGTTGAACAACTTTTGACATAGAGGTTTCTTCAAACAGAATACCAGAATGGGGAGGATGATCTTGAATATCACAACATAATACCCATAGACTAGGGAAAACACGAGAAAACACTGTAATCGTGCGCCAGAGAAAATTTGATACAGGATCATGTTCACTCTTCGGAGTGGACACGGAAGATAACGGAACTTCGTGTACTAACAACTTGAAGAAGGGAACTGATCATTGGCGGTTACAAAACACCAAGAGATGGTTCTCATGACGAACTTGTTTCCACTAAAACAAAGGTTTGGGAGATGGATAGGGAAACATTGGACGAATCAACTTCCAAGTTCTCCTGGATGTTCTAGATACCAATATCAGGTTAATGCAAGCCTTCTATAGGTAATCAGATGGAAGTGGAACTTCGAATTAGGAGAACGGTGAGGGAAAACTTGTTAGGATTAGCCACACAAGAATTCTCACGGAGAGTGGTGGTTCTTACGGATTCAAAGGATTTCAAAGTTAGGCCATCCGGCTAATTGTGTCAACCACAACATCAACCATGCCGGATTCTGAAAAGACCTAATTCGATACCCTTGAGGAAAACACCAACCATCATTGTTGCTTGAGATTCAGCTCTGGTTAGTGGATTTATAGCTCAGGCTCGGTATGTTTGAGCGAAGAGATTGCACCGGTTACCAACGAGATACATATGCTGGATTCTCAAGATATGGACTACGAAACCACGCTCAAGAAGGCACCGGTTACCAACGAGATTTCACCGGAGCCTCCGCTGCATATTAAAATGCCTTCTCAGCTTTGTCTCTTCTACCTCTTTTCATTCCAAACAAATTTGTAGCCCATAGATATTGTATACTTGATGAACCTGGGCATTTTCATGTATCAAATAAACATTAGTCCAATAGGTATGTTGTCATTTAATTATCAAAACGGAAGATGATCTTTCACATGTCAAAGTGGTTTTTTCAATCTCTCATGTGCATAAACAGCTCGTGCAATTGTGGTATTTCCACATCCAGTGATTCCATGAATTATAAATTTATCACTACATATTAGTTTGTACTAATTTTTTTTTTACCTTTTAATAATTCATGGTATCACTACATATTAGTTTGTACTAAATTTATTTACCTTTTAATAATTCATGGTATCACTACATATTAGTTTTCCTTAGGTAGATGCAACACCTTAATTATAAATTTACCACTGTATTTTTATTTTATATACACCACATATAACCATTTAGATGTGTTGATAAATACAATATTTTTTCTATGTATTTGTTTAGAGTTGTATTTTTTTCCAAATATTTATGCTATTATATTTTTTATTTTCCTCATATACACATATAAATCGATTTTTATTTGAATCTAATTAAACCGGAAAAGAGATAAAACTTATGATATCATAGGCTTTGTATTATCATGTGCTTAAATATGATTGAATGTTATTTTTTATTAATATTATTTGGTTGGGAGCACCAAAATGTACAAACAAAATATCTTGAAAGAGGTTTATGGGAGTAGATAACTTTAGAGTGAGAAGGGTGTACAAATGATGTGCCCTTGCATTCCCCATTCATGTCATCACTCGTTTACTTTACACTGGGCATCACAATTCAGTGGAACCACCCGGCTGTTCATGGAGTTCACTTGAACCTTCTCCTCATGTTTGGCGTTGTTGTTCGAGGAAGATAACTCACTTTCAAAGCGTGATCATGCAGCAGGACACACGCCCCGCCGTTAGATTATCTATTGTGAACATGTGGTAGCGCAGTCGAATATTCAGTGACAACGACGCTCATGGGAAGAAGATCATGCGGTACGGTAGATCTAACTTTTCAGTTCAATTTATGCGACATTTATCTGGAGGCTTGGTGTTTGGATGGTATTGACTCCCTCCTCATGGGAGATCGGGTGATATTTCATGGGTATTAGTACAATGTCTCTTGAAGTAAAAAACTTTGTGTTTGGGGAATAATGTGTTAAATTTAATCTCTGTTTCAAAGTGGATGGTTTTGAGTGGACATTAGTGGTGTCTTAAGGGCGGCACAGGGTGCTCAAAAGCATGTGATTTCTGGCCATGCTAGTGCGGGTATGTTAGTCGGAACCCCTACCTATGTTGGTGTGAGGTGATTTTAATATTATTCATTGTCAGGAGGAAAAGGAAAATGGTACTTTTAATGCAAGATATTACTTTTAACGTAATCATTGAAATCTTGGACCTGCAAGGAATACTTCTGCGAGGACAACAATTTACTTGCGCTAATAGAAGAGAAAAACCAACACATGAGAAGCTATATAGAATTTTACCAAGTGTTGAGTGGAACATACATTTCCATTCGTATTGGTACGTGCTTTTACCAATTTTTTTTGGATATGATCACACACGTCCTTAGTATTGACTCGAGTGAACAAGCTCACCTGGGAAATAAGTTTTAGTTTTTCTATTTTTTACTTTGAGCTATCTTGGATGCGCTAGGATGTCTTCTGTGAGATGTTTGGGCCTCGATTTCAAGTGCAGCGGTTTGTAAGCAATAATAGATTGAGCTTCACAGGGCAAATGCCGTAGGCTACAATAAAAGCAAGCAAAAATAATTTCAGGCTTCACAGGGCACGCATTGAAAAGGGTGCAGAACTACTACCTACTAGGAAATTGGTGAAAGCAAGGCACTTGCGCGCGCACAGCGCCGACAAGGGATGCACTGCGGCTGGACGGCGTTGCTTCCCTCACCACGGCTAGGAGACGACGACGGCGACGTTGACTGAGCTGTCTATCCATGAAGCTGACGCCTCTGCGTCGAGACGCCGGGTGAACAGCTCTCCGTCAAACCACACGGGCTAGAACGGCAAGAGAAGAGTTCAGTGGGGAGTCGAGGTCGAGGCCACATAGGGTACGACGTGCGCGTGCACAAGTGGGGCCTGGCTGTCTGGGAGACGTTGCCAGTCCACGTCATGGTCTTGACGGGGACGGTACTGGCCAGTGACATGAAGTCACGCGGTTTAGGTAGGGAGCGACGTGCGGCATGTCGAATCTGCGGGTACGAGAGATAGCTACCATGATGGACTCCGACTCCATCGGTCGACGGACGCAGAACAACATGACGATGGACTCCGTGCCGTGCACGGCTAATTAATTACCGCAACGTGCTAATTGCTAAACGGAGCGAGCCTAGCTCAGCTACAAGGATGCTAAAATGTTCGGCTCGATGATGGACATTGTAAATTGTTCCGGTACTTAGACGGGGCGGAGTTGAAAAAGTCATGCGGATATACGGGCTCAAGAGCAATGCTACACCTATGGAGGAGATTTACGGACTTCTATTACGGGATTAGGTTGGTGTGTCAGTGGGTGGGGCCCGAGAGAAAATCAGGAGGGCCGTATTAGTGTGAGGGCTAATCGAGAGCTGACACGTCCGTCTGTAGATTTCTTCCGTGGCCAATTTATCCGTAGGTGTAGTGTTTTCGTGGGCTCAACAAGTTTTTTGGGCCAGATTGAGAGCCCGTATACCCAGCCCGTACCAGAAACCATTTTCAGTTGTCCAGAATCCCCAAGACTGATATTTGTATAGGCTGAAGCCGCATTCTTCCCGGTTCGCAATCCGAAAACCTAGTCCGCCGCCGACGAGCAATCCAACCCCCTCCGACGAGAAATCGCGCGCAGATCCCGCCGCCGCGACGATGTGGCGCTCGTCGAGCTCCTCCACCCGCGGTGTCCATGTGCCTACATCGGGAAGCCATGACGACATCTCCTCCTCCGACGAGGAGTACCGGAGGGCCGTGGTCTCCGACGCCGCTCGCAAGCGCCGCGCCCGCAAGTTCACCTACGCGGAGGTGACGCCGCCGCGACGCTTGAGCTACAACGCAGTAACGGAGCTCAAGCGCAAGAGGGCAGAGCGGCGCCACCTGGCATCCTCCGGCGCGGGCGCGGGCTCCTCGTCGCCGCCGCGCACCGCTTACTCATGTCTAAGAAGTAGCGGACGGAGGCTGAGCTCGTGCTCCACGCCGGCGCTGCATCTGGCACCATGGTTGGACCGGAGGACTTCGTCGGCAAGAGCGAGGAGGACATTGTCTTAAAACTGATGATCGGCTGCAGCGTCTGTAAGGAGGAGGACCCTCGACAAGAAGCCGCTGGCGTAAGGGCTTGACCGGGCGACGAAGTCCGCACCGTGAAGTTCGTCAACGTCGACCGCAAGGATTAGGTTGCTGTAGACTGTAGTCTAGGTTAGGTCACTATAGGTTTAGGTTCAGCGGTTTAGGTTCAGCCGCCGGTAAGCTGTGTGTGATGATGCCAATTATACCGCCGGCGACGTGCTCCGTTGAATGTCTGAAGACAAGTTTATCTGAATCTTACTGCGTTTTAGCAGTTTAGCAAAAAAAAAATTGCATTTGTGTTCTTTCGGCACAGTCGCGAACTGAAAACCTACAAAAAAAAAAAAACGCGAACCGGAAAGCGGCGCTAGAGTTTCTCTTACTAAACTGCACTCACTTGTTTCAACACGTGAACGCTGGTAGCTCCTGCCTGACGTGCGTAACCACCGAGAAACTTTCTCGCGGTTCTGGTTGAATCACAGGGTGTCAAATCTTCTCGTGCTCAACTTTCTCTCTCGCGGTTCTGATCCAGATGGAGGTCGTCGCCAGGTGAACTGGATCAGAACTCTAGCACCAGAGCAGGTGCTAGCTAGCTGGGAGAAAAGAAAACCTTTAGCAACGAAATACACAGTGGAAGACATGGAGATCGACCTCGCATCCACATTGCAGTATGAACACAACGTCATGAATACGATGAATGAACCTGGTCGGCGAAACGTACCGATCGACCGGAAATTCCAAGTCGGTGCGAGAGGGGGCGGGACACATGCCAAGAACTGATGTTGCACCCGCGACAGGTGACGCGATGTACCGGCCGTAGAAAGATTCCACTAATAACATCTTACAACTATCTCCTCTTGCGATGATGTCAAGCCTAGCTTCGTGACGTTTAACTGCCGTTTGTAAGCTTCTCTGCTCGTCTCCTGATATGACAGAGCTATCATCTTCACCACATAATTCTGCGAATCTGGGTCTTCCGCTGGTACTGTAATCGAAACAGGTGAACAGCCACCAACTCTCGTGATATTTTGCATAAGCTGGCAAACTGATTATCGTGAGAAGATCTACTCCCTGCGTTCAACAATAGATATAGATGTATCTAGACATATTTTAGTGTTCAGATAAATCCATATATAGACAAATGCAAGTCATCTATTGTTGAAAGTAGTGAGTACACACTATTCACAATGGTTCTCTCTCTAGGAAGATACAAACTATCGAGTACGACCTGAAATGCAGTAAATTAAAACAGCACATGCTACAATGTCTATCTATTATACCTACTAAATGTACGCAAGTAAAATACCCGTGCGAGCAACCGGAAAGAATAAAAGAGTAAAATACCCGTGCGAGTGCGATGCAACCCGAGTGAAGTCAGGAAGAATCGAGAAAGACGACTGTGTGCTCCTTGGAGGAACCTTCCGAGTGCAATGTGCTCCCACGTTTTCGTTGTTGTTCCCATCACAATTGTTTTCCAAATTTTTCATAGGTGCAGTTTTCGTTGTCGTCCCTACCCTGAATTTTTTTCCGGATTTTTCATAGGTGCAATCATGTACCGTGTTTCCCCTCCCAAGGCCATTGGCATCCCTCTCCTTTTGCGGAAACGGATAAACATGCCCATGCGTAGCAATGGAAAAAAATCAACTTACTGTCAGAAAACGCCTGTCATGTGCAGAAAAAAGAATTCATAAGACCCAAATAGACAAAATAATTCTTGAGAGCTAACATGAGCATGAAAAAATTGAGCAGACAATCAACACCAGCTCTTTCCATGGATTAGCGTGCAAATCTTCAAGGCAATACCACACATGATGTTTGTTCAATAATATGCAACAACTCTAAACCATAATCGTACGAAAATATTTGAAGGGCTTCGTAGCAGAATAACAAAAAAAAATCTAACTAACGAACGCTAAAACTTGTCAGAATCTATCTATTAGTAATGCGGTAGCGGTTAGGTTTTGGTGACATGTCCTTATAGACCGAAACACGGGGATTGCGCTCCCGCATAAGCGTTGCTGAGGAAGACGATGTAGCCAACCTCAAGGTCGTGTAGAACTTGGCGTGTCGGTGACGACCCTGATGCAATGACGGTGCTCCTAGCGCCGCAAGTGCAGTGCCTCCGAGTACTCGCACACGTACGGTGAATTCCCGCAGCACGATGACGTGCCAAGGTGAAGTGATCTATCACGTGTGCAACCCTGACTTGGAGCCACAAACCGCGGAGAGAGAGAGGTGGAAGTGGAGGAGCTGGGAGAGGTCTCACAATTTTCTGTGATTTTTTTATGATAAAATTAATTAATTTTCCTCTCTTTATATAAGAGGAAAGGGGTGTGCCCTTCCCTTTAGCTCCTCTTGTGGGACTAATCAAAGGAGAGGAGAGGAGAGGGGTGTGGCAGCCCCTTTGGCCACATGGGCCTCTAAGGCCCATTAGGGGAAGGGCGGAGTCCCCCTTGTGGGCTCTCTCCTCGGGAGGGTCCCAAATAAGTGGGCTGCTCCTTATTATTATTTTTCTTTATTTCCTATTAAATTAATATATATATATATTTAATTCATAATTTAATATATTTGTATATTATTTAATTCTCGTGGCTCGAGAACTCTTTCCAGACCATTATGAACATCCTTCGATCTTTCATAAACCCTTCTGGTTTCCTTTTTTTCCACTTCCATAATTTCGATAATTCCAAAAACGATCTCCGATCGTCACCAAGCCCTTAAGTGTGTTACCCTACGGTTCAGGATAACTCCAGACATGATCGATACCTGTAATGTCCCAGCGTTTAGGAACTCACGGGGGGTAGAATATAAATTTGTGCATCTGCATGCATGTGTTTGCAAAACCTGAATAAATTTTTCGCAAAGTTACAACCCCGGAGTGAATAAGGTTCTACCCAGTAACTGATGCTTGGATAGAAGTTGTTACTGTCAGTTGGTGGAATTTTGACATGACCTCCGGGTATTATTTGAATTTGAGACACTAGTGTTTGAATTATTTGAATTTAGGACAATTGGAATTTGAGTTCGAATTATAATTAAATTTGAATCAAATTGAAAGGATAAGGTTATATATTAAGTTTAAATAATTTGATCACAATTGCTATAGCAAATAAGGAAATATTTCTAAATATCAACAAGTATAATAATAGAAAAACACTTATACTTTATTGATAATAATACAAATAATACAATGTTTTTACAATGGATTAAAAAGAAAGATAAATTACAATAGCTTTGCAATTAAGCTAATACAAGGAACTAAACCTAGAACTAAGCCTAGCTACTCCAGTGCATCCAAATTCTTCAGACCTGCAACATAAAAATACTAAACCAAAACACAAAGAGTTAGGAGGGGATTAGTACCCTCAGGTTGTCAGTGTGATGCACTGATGAATCATCACAGGGTTTACAACAAATAGGTAGTATCTGTTCTATTAAATTAGCCTCAGACCAGCATCATAGGCTTAGGCATGGAATTACAACTGGCAACATAAAAATATATCACCAGGCAAGGATAAGATCAATGAGAGTCCAGTGCACGGCAAGGATGAGACCAAACATGTACTGTGAAATATCTTCTCACTAGGTGGCAGGTACATAGCTTACTCACGAAGCAGCAAGCAGCTTAGTCACAAACAAGCACACAACACACTCAGGCACCACCTTTGGTGCTGTCAAAACTGAAGCTGGGGTATAAAATCCCCAACAGTCGTATGGGCAACACACACACCTCACATTCCCCTGCGCAAGTACAATAGCACAGGAAAGAACACCACCCAATCAATCACCTCACTGGATACTGGAGCAAGTGATTGCAAACTTGCAATCAAGCAAACAAGGCCAAGGTACCAGGGAGCACAAGGAGGGAAGCAAGCATTCCACAAGCACCAAAATCCACCAACCAATTTGATCTATACACAAGGTGAATATCCTGAGTACCCTCTAAGCCATTTTCTGGCTAAGTTGCACACAGGATGGGTTGGGGTGCTAGAACCCTCAGATAGGCATAGAAGTGCTATGCTAAACTCATCACAGGGATTTAATTATCAAGTCAAGTATCTGTTCTTAATTAAAGAAGGGCCTCAGGCTATGCATCATTGGCTTGGGGAAAAGGAAACAAGTGCAAGTATCTGTTCTTAATTTATAAGTACCAAAGAAGGAAAAGTTATCATGAGTAGTGCTCTGTTCTTATCAGCTGATACCAAGAATCAAGATAGAAAGGTTTATAGCAAAGGGATTTTGAGACAAAGCAATAGCCAGGAGCACTGGTTTATGCCACACACACACACATGGTTGCTGGGCACCAGATCCAAGGATCTGATACCCAGAACCAAGGGAATCATGAAATAAAAACAATAAGATAGATGCAAGTGTTGAGGGCATATTCTCTGAATAAACATTCAGAGTAACACCTCTCAACCATTTAGCACACCCATAGAACACTAGGAAGTATATACTTGATAATAGGAATTGTTATCAAATAGCCAGTAACAAGAATCCATCACAGGGATCAAACTCTAAGGGTATCAGTACACAGAAACAACATTGGGAGTAATCCCAAAATGATTTCCCACTAACAGCATCATCTCCATCACCAGAATCATCTCACAGCATATAGCAACAGAGGGATTATTTAGGGCACAATAAAAAAAATTCCCCATCCATCACAGAACATGGCATGGATTACATGTCTCATACATCAAGTAAAGCATAAGGTAACCATCCAATGCTACCAATCAAGCACTAGATCACAGAGAGCATCACAGGGAGGCGCATCACGAGCTAGCTCGATGGCTAGACTCCAGAGCAAGGAGGAAAGGGAGAATCCGAGAGAGAGAGAAAGGTTGGAGGGCAGAGAGAGAGGAGAGAGCAACTTACAGGTGGTCACCATCGTGGTGACCACATCTGGATGGAGGGAGGAGCACGGCGGGAGCCACGGTTGCCCAGCAGGCCGTCCCGGCGGCGACGTCCCCGGAAACGGAGCCACAGAAGCACCAGCATCAGCACATCAACTCCTGGAGCCTCCAGGAGTCACGTCGAGGAGCCATGGCCACCGCAGAGGTGGAGGAGCACCCCGGGTACCTAACCCTAGGGTTAGGGTTTGAGGATCTCCACGAGAGCCACACGGGGAGAAAAGCAGATCGAGGAGGGAGGCGTGGTAGCGGACAGGGAGGAGCAGGAGTGGTGCTAGGTCATGGTGGCGGAGATGGACGGAGGAGGGCGGAGGAAATCGCCGGCGAGGAGGAGGCTCTGCGTCGCCTCTGCGTCGCCTCACGCGGAAAGGGGAGGAGATGAGGACGCGGGGCTCGGGTGCGAGTGCAGCTGGTCTGGTCCAGCCCGGCCAGACCAGGGGGTTAGGTCCAACCCTAACCCCAGGGACCACCTGTCAGCCCTAGGGGCAGACATGTAATTACCTAAATTCTAATAAAAGGGTTAGAAAAATAACATATCAACTTATACAAATTTCAATTAAAATATCTATCAAATCAGTACAATTTTTTATAGAAACTATTTATTAAGCATAATAACACCAAAATAACTATAGCCTTAACAATTGATTATTTGGAAATAATTAATCTATAATAAAAACTTGTTGGAATAAGTAAATCAACTAAGGTTATATCCATTTAAATTTCAATAGTTAGTCATTTCAAAAATATGTCATAACTCCTGTCCCTGAGAAAAACAATAAGTAACCAAACAATTAATTAAATATAATATTGTTAACAACATCAAAATTCATTTATTATGGAGAATAGAGTGATCAAACAAAACAAGTTTTAATATACCAAATGAACCTTAAAAAAATTGCATACATTCCATCATTATGCATAATAGCATCATTTGCTTCTTTAAACATTGTCTTTACCGGACAATGATGGTATTTTGTAGAACAAGGAAGTCAGGATCCACCTCAAGCTTCAGACTTCATTACCTATCCGTATCCAGGCAAGTTCATCACTTGCTCCTGTCCCTTGAATTATTTCATAACAACTATTTTCAAAACCCCTATCGTACTACCACCTATTCCAAAGGAATGCATGATCCTATTTTTATAATAATATGACTAATTGAATGACTACCCGAGTGGTAGTGTTCTGTTTGGTGGGCGGATGGAACCATGGTAAGATGAATAGGTCAAAGGAAGGTTCCATCTGCATGGGAAAGTATTACCTAGGAATTAATCACAAATGCCGTCAGGATTCTTGCGCCGTAGATATCGCGTTGACCATGGATCTTCTATGGGGGAAGTAAGTCAATCGTGATACTTTTCTCGTTCGCATGTCAACGGACTGCCAGAGACGTACGCTGTAGGTCTTGCGGGACTACATGCACATGGGTGGGAGCCCTTACGTCCCACGGGCTCTGGGGTCTATGAGTGTCTGCCAGGGGCGCGTAGATCTCCATCGTGAGGGGTGGAATCAGGCGTTCAACCTGCTGGCAGAAATGGGTGGGCATGCGTTGTGCGGAGAAGCACGGTTTGGCTTGGACCAACAACCGGGCCCCACACCTGAGTGGGAGTGGACAGGATCGCGCGCCTGGTTGTGCAACATGGTCTTGGTCGTCCATGGGTAAAGTAACGCACCTCTGCAGAGTGTAAAATGATGTGGCATGTTACCCCTTGCTCCGGGAAGGAGCTGCGAACGCCGCAGGAAAGGCAACTCAATGAAAGTTCTAATCCTGTGAAGAATGGCGGGCATAGTTTTCAATATTAAAAGCAACCTCTTGAAGAAAGATTTGACAAAACTTGCATCTGTCCAGACTCCTTAGAGTCAAGGACCGTAGTTAGTGCATCCATTACTTCTGTACTTACAAGAACTTGCTGAGTAACGCTCGTTACTCATTCAATCCCGTTTGACCCCTTGCTTAGGTTATGAGAACTTAGAAGAAGCATCCTTCAACATCCTTGGAGGCCAGGAAGATATCTTCTACGAAGAACCGGACCTCTCCGGTGGAGTGGAAGGAGTTGACTATCTCATCCAGTACGGAGCAGACCCTAATGGGGATGAGTCTGACTAGGTTTAGCCTAGTCTAAATAACTACTTATCACGGTTGAATCGAGCAGTCATAGACTCTCTTAGTGGCTGTTGAGTTCCCGTGTTAGCAATTGTTTACTTTTCAGTGAGCGTTCTAACCTCAATAATGGATGACCTCAATGTGAGCTCATCCTTTTGTCAGTACACTTTGTTTTGTAATATATTTGTTGTATGACAATCCGACCCGCAATGTTTCTGCTGTACCACCCTGAGGGATGTAATATTTGCGGAACGATGTTCTGTGAGTGTTATATCAACGACTGGCGTACTACAACATGCAGTGGTATGCCGGGTCACCACAGCTGGTATCAGAGCAATTGCTTTGACCTTAGGTTGGAAACCTAGTAAAGGGATATACCCTGTAGGGTTTTAGAACGTACCAATAAAGAGTTCACTGGAAGTATGATAGGTATTCACTTGGGAATATTCTGGTCATATTTCCAGAATGTTGAATCTTTATGATGAAATATTATATAACATTTATGTTACTTGTGAACAGTGATCATGAACGGCGGGAGTTCCGGGAGAACTGAGTGGGTTAAGCATGAGAGGTTGGACCACTACAAGGGAGAGTTGACCGAGCAACTGCGAGCTTTGCTCCGAGCTTTCGAGTTCGACACCAACCTTAAAGTTAATTCTTACACGTATAAGGACGGGGAGATGGTTCTGAAGTATCGGGTATTAATTTTAATACCTAGGGAGTTAGCCCCACACATAACCACACCTAGTGGTGAAGGTAGGAGCCAAATGGCAGCATACCAACAGGCTTTAGTCCAAGCTTTAGCTACTATCAGGGAGTATAAAGCTAGTCAGCTGTCTGGTACTAGCTTCACAGCTATACCGCACGACCGTCTTAGTACAGAGTTGGCACTCGACCATTCTGTGCTGATAAAAACCAAGCCTAAGCTAGCCACTAGCCTTTTAGATCGCTACAGGAAATTGGTGGGATCCTTCTACAAGACACATCAGGTCATCGTGGATGACAAGGATGGAATATTGAAGGATTTAACCAAACCACCTAGCCCTGAGCAAAAGGGGAAGCAGAAGGCTGAGGAGAGTGATGGACCTTATTATTCCCCAGGACCTGGGGCAGCTAGGAAATCACACCATGATCGGCAGTCCAGGTATTCTACCACACCAGAACCCATTCACTACCCTGTCATACCACATAGTGAGCCAGAACCCTATGATCCGTTTGATATACCGGATACACCCGGAGACATAAAACCAAATACTTTTGGTGGGTCCCAGAATCAGATTCCTTCATGGAGAACTCTGATGGCTGGAGGTATGAATGGTATCCTGGTACTAGTCAGCATCCAAATCCATCTGACAACATGTCAGAGGATGAGGAGCATGATAGTGTGGAGATTGTGGCAGCCGAGGAGGCGGAGATAGTCGCCATAAATATCTCATCTGACGAGGAGGAGCCGGATGAAGCCCAACCGATGCAGGAGGAACCGTTTGATCACAGCCACTGCACGAGTACCACCTGTTTTGCAGAAGGTGAAGCCTCGCAGTACACTAGTACTGAAGAGTTTGTGTCTTACTCTGATGATTATCTGGACATGGATTGGCTCTCTTTGAGTGATACCCAGTCCATGGATACTTCTGACACAGACTATGTGCCATCTGGGAGGCCGTTCTATCCTGAGACGGTGCGCAGGACTCCACGTTACACAGGGTGGACTCCTGGTATGTACTCGGAGTAGTACCACGACATCCAAGAAGTGCAAGTGAGGGCTCGAGTTTAGTAGTAGTCTGGACTTTTGAGCCGTGTAACTAAATAAGGGTCAGAGTGTCCGCGTGACCCAGTTGTGTTTTCTACTGTTGCACTTTCGTTAATCACTGCGGTGAAGGCTTGTAACAAACTTATAAGTATATGTATAATAGGTGTAATATGTTGTTTGTATCTGGATTTGGATTTTGTTTCTCTTGTGTGATTAGTGTTGCATGTGAAGTGAGGCTCAGAAAGCATAAGCATGATGTAATTATGAGTTTTTTCGCTTCATATTGCAGGACTAAGGGGTTATGGAGAGTGGCGAGCCCAGTGTGGCCGAAGCCCAGCGCCAGGAGAGAGAAAACAAGGCTAAAGCTGATGAGGATGCTGCAAGAGCCGAGTTGCCACCACCACCACCACTCAGGCCACTGGCGGAGCAGAATTTCATGGAGTACATGCGATTTGTACAGGAGAACCAAAACAAGTTCATGCAGGAAATGCTTAACCAGGTGGGACCTGGGAGAGCAGCGGAACCCAGGACACTAACACTGTCAGATTTCCTCAAGACTAAACCAGCACCATTTGCCACGGCCAAGGATCCCATGGAAGCTGAAGACTGGTTAGTCGATACAGAAAGGAATCTTAGGGCTATCAAGGCCAGTGATGAGGAGAAGGTGGGCTTTGCTACACACCTTCTAAATGGTCCCGCAGCAGCATGGTGGGATAACCAGATTATTATGAAGCCACCGGGAAGGGAATACACGTGGAATGAGTTCAAGGAGAAATTCAGGGAATATCATGTTCCTGACAGCGTTATGGAGATTATGAGGAGGCAATTTGAGGATCTTCAACAGGGGACACACCACATGTTATGGTATGTCAATGAGTTCAGCAGGCTCTCCAGATATGCTACTGATGAAGTTGAGACCGACAAGAAGAAAATTAAGAGGTTCTTGAGAGGGATGGATCCTTATGCAGCCATGCAATTAAGGACATCCAAACCGGCTAACTTCCAAGAGTTGATGAACTCTGCAGTCACCTGGGAGAATGATTACAAGTTGGTTCAGCTAAACCGACAGAAGAAGGCCAAGTTCGAGCCCAAAAAGTTCCAACCCAGTAGACCTACTACAAACTTGAGCTTCAAGCCAAGAATAAGGTCGGGAGGAGCCCCACCCAATCGTGGACCATTCAATCCAAGAAATCAGATAATCTGTCATGGTTGTGGGCTTCCGGGTCATATCAAGAGTGAGTGCAAGAATCCCAGGGTTGTTTGTTTTGGTTGTGGAAAAGAGGGACACTATAAGACAGATTGCCCTAACAAGACAAATGGAGGAGGGTTCAACAAGGGTGGAGCAAAGCCTGGAGGAGCCAGCGGATTCTCTGCTGGAAGTGGTAGCAGTGGGAAGAACAATAATGGCAAAAGAGCGAGACCTTTCGGAAAACTGAACTGCGCATCTCTGGAGGAGGCTGACAACTCAGATACCACCGTACTAGGTACGCTCAGTCTTCTTACCCAATATGGCAAAGTTTTATTTGATACCGGTGTCACCACATCATTCATCTCTAGTTATTTTGTGGATAAGTATGGGGTAAGGTGTTCACGTTTAGAATGTCCTCTTACCGTTATGACGGCGGGAGGTACGCTCTTAGTTACACGTGCTAGGACAGATCAAGTCATCATGATCTGTGGTTGCACATACTACGCGGATCTGTTTGTTATTCCTTTGAAGAACATTGATGCTGTTCTTGGAATGGACTGGATGACGGAGAATGGAGCTTTGATTGATTGTGAGGAGAAGACAGTTTCTCTTAGGAGACCTGGAGGAGGAAGAGTTACTTACCAAGCAGATAAACATACTCA
Source organism: Alopecurus myosuroides (assembly GCA_028641055.1). Classification (NCBI taxonomy): domain Eukaryota; kingdom Viridiplantae; phylum Streptophyta; class Magnoliopsida; order Poales; family Poaceae; genus Alopecurus; species Alopecurus myosuroides. The sequence goes on along the minus strand of CM054063.1, from coordinate 315,329,056 downwards.
TGTAGAGGCAGAACCCCAACTTAACTCACTCAATGAAGCTAAATTAGAAGATATACCAGTAGTCAATGAATTTCCAGATGTTTTTCCAGCAGAACTGCCAGGAATGCCACCAGATAGGGAGATCGAGTTTACCATTGAATTGATACCAGGTACATCACCCATTGCTCAGGCACCATACAAGATGGGTCCTAAGGAGTTAAAAGAACTTAAGGAACAATTAGATGAACTGGAAAGTAAGGGATTCATCAGAGAAAGTGTTTCACCATGGGGATCACCCGTGATATTTGTAGACAAGAGAGATGGAGGTAGAAGAATGTGTGGTGATTTTAGAAACCTGAACAATGTTACTATTAAGAACAAGTATCCATTACCAAGAATACAAGATCTGTTTGACCAAGTTTACCGAGCTGGAGTGTTCTCCAAGATTGACCTCAGATCAGGGTACCATCAGATCAAGATTAAATCAGAAGATGTACCCAAAACAACTTTTGTTTCAAGGTACGGACATCATGAATACTTGGTTGTTCCTTTTGGACTGACCAATGCACCCGCTATTTTCATGAATTTGATGAACAAGATTTTCATGCCATACTTGGATAAGTTCGTGATTGTGTTCATCGATGATATCTTGATATATTCAAAGAACAAAGAAGACCATGCCAAGCATTTAAGAATAGCACTACAAGTTCTGAGGGAACATCAACTCTATGCCAAATTCAGCAAGTGTGAGTTCTGGTTAGACCAAGTAGAATTTCTTGGACATGTTATCAGCAAAGAAGGTATTGCAGTAAATCCTGACAAAGTACAGTCAGTCTTAGATTGGAAGGCACCAACCACGGTGAAGGAAGTTCGTGGATTCCTTGGAATGGCCGGGTATTATAGAAGATTCATTGAAGGATTCTCTAAAATAGCCGGGCCAATGACCAATTTGCTAAGGAAGAATACTCCTTTCATATGGTCAGATAAGTGTGAAGCCAGTTTTCAAGAATTAAAGAAACGACTAACAACAGCCCCAATCTTAGCAGTACCAGAACCGGGCAAGGATTACACTGTATATTGTGATGCATCCAAGAATGGATTGGGATGTGTGCTCATGCAAGATCGTAAGGTGATAGCTTATGGTTCAAGATAGCTCAAACCACATGAAGTTAATTACCCAACGCATGATTTAGAATTGGCAGCGGTAGTGTTTGCTTTGAAGAGATGGAGGTCATTTCTTTATGGATCAAAGTGTGAGCTTTACACCGACCATAAGAGCCTCAAATATTTCTTTACTCAGAAAGAGTTAAATATGAGGCAGAGGAGATGGTTAGAATTGATCAAGGATTACGATCTCACCATCAATTATACACCGGGTAAAGCTAATGTTGTAGCTGATGCTTTAAGCCGGAAGAGTACTGAAAGTCAACCAATTCAATATGAATTGCCAAAAGAGCTGCAAAGAGAAATTGAACAAGCAGAGATTGAGATACTGGAAGTACAATCTTTGGGGGGTTTGTATACCATGCAAGTCATGGAGGAAAGAACAAGTGATCTCAAGAATGAGATAATTCGGCGGCAAGACGAAGATCCATTCATAAAAGAAGAAATCCAAACGATTGGGGAAGGAAGACCTTCCGAATTCCACTTAGGAGAACATGGTTCATTATGGTTTAATAAGAGGCTTTGTGTACCTGATATTCCGGAGATCAAGAAATTGATACTTCGGGAGGCACATGAGACACCGTACTCTATTCATCCTGGAAGTACCAAGATGTATATGGATCTCAGAGATATATTTTGGTGGAACAATATGAAGAGAGAGATTGCCAAGTATGTTTCTGAATGTCACACATGTCAAAGAGTAAAGGCTGAACATCAAAGTCCGGTAGGACCATTACAACCTTTGGAGATTCCTGAATGGAAGTGGGAGGAGATTGGTATGGATTTCATTACAGGATTACCAATGACTAAAACCCAAAAGGACATGATCTGGGTCATTGTAGACAGGTTGACCAAAAGTGCACATTTCCTAGCAGTCAACCAGAGGGATCACGCCGAGAAACTGGTAAATATATACGTCAAGGAAATAGTTAGTAAACATGGAGTGCCAAAAAGAATAGTTTCGGATCGAGGATCTGTGTTTACTTCAGTATTCTGGAGAAAACTCCAGGAAGCTTTAGGTTCCCAACTAGATTTCAGCACTGCTTATCATCCTCAGACCGGAGGGCAAACTGAAAGAACTAATCAGATTCTTGAAGACATGCTTCGGGCATGTGTCCTTGATTTTGGAGGATCATGGGATGAACATTTACCATTAGCAGAATTCTCCTACAACAATAGTTATCAAAGCAGTCTTAAGGCAGCACCCTTTGAAGTACTGTATGGGCGAAAGTGTAGATCACCTATTTGTTGGTTCGAAACCGGAGACAAGTCTGAATTTGAACCAGATTACATCAAAGATCAACAACGGGTTGTTGATATCATCAGAGACCGTTTGAAAATAGCTCAAAGTCGTCAAAAGAGTTATGCAGATCAGAAGAGAAGAACATGGGAACCAGAAGTCGGGGATATGGTCTATCTCCGAGTTAGTCCAATGAAAGGGCTTATGAGGTTCGGCGTTAAGGGAAAATTAAGTCCTCGGTATATAGGACCTTACAAGATCCTGGCTCAGAACATGAATGTAGCTTATACCCTACAGCTACCTGATCGGTTAAAACAAGTTCACAATGTTTTCCACGTATCCCAACTCCGCAAGTGTTTGAAGGAGCCGGAAGATTCTGTTAATCAGGAGGAGTTAGAATTGGAATCAGACCTCACATATGTGGAGGAACCAGAAAAGATTCTAGCCGAAGATTGGAAGAGACTCCGAAACAGAGCAATAAAGTACTGTAAGGTACAGTGGAAACATCATCCTGAACGTGAAGCTACCTGGGAGAAGGAAGAGGAATTACGACAGAACTACCCCGAGCTATTTAGGTATTATTGTTACAACTTCGGGACGAAGTTCTCGTTAAGGAGGGAAGACTGTAATGTCCCAGCGTTTAGGAACTCACGGGGGGTAGAATATAAATTTGTGCATCTGCATGCATGTGTTTGCAAAACCTGAATAATTTTTTCGCAAAGTTAAAACCCCGGAGTGAATAAGGTTCTACCCAGTAACTGATGCTTGGATAGAAGTTGTTACTGTCAGTTGGTGGAATTTTGACATGACCTCCGGGTATTATTTGAATTTGAGACACTAGTGTTTGAATTATTTGAATTTAGGACAATTGGAATTTGAGTTTGAATTATAATTAAATTTGAATCAAATTGATAGGATAAGGTTATATATTAAGTTTAAATAATTTGATCACAATTGCTATAGCAAATAAGGAAATATTCCTAAATATCAACAAGTATAATAATAGAAAAACACTTATACTTTATTGATAATAATACAAATAATACAATGTTTTTACAATGAATTAAAAAGAAAGATAAATTACAATAGCTTTGCAATTAAGCTAATACAAGGAACTAAACCTAGAACTAAGCCTAGCTACTCCAGTGCATCCAAATTCTTCAGACCTGCAAAATAAAAATACTAAACCAAAACACAAAGAGTTAGGAGGGGATTAGTACCCTCAGGTTGTCAGTGTGATGCACTGATGAATCATCACAGGGTTTACAACAAATAGGTAGTATCTGTTCTGTTAAATTAGCCTCAGACCAGCATCATAGGCTTAGGCATGGAATTACAACTGGCAACATAAAAATATATCACCAGGCAAGGATAAGATCAATGAGAGTCCAGTGCACGGCAAGGATGAGACCAAACATGTACTGTGAAATATCTTCTCACTAGGTGGCAGGTACATAGCTTACTCACGAAGCAGCAAGCAGCTTAGTCACAAACAAGCACACAGCACACTCAGGAACCACCTTTGGTGCTGTCAAAACTGAAGCTGGGGTATAAAATCCCCAACAGTCGTATGGGGAACACACACACCTCACATTCCCCTGCGCAAGTACAATAGCACAGGAAAGAACACAACCCAATCAATCACCTCACTGGATACTGGAGCAAGTGATTGCAAACTTGCAATCAAGCAAACAAGGCCAAGGTACCAGGGAGCACAAGGAGGGAAGCAAGCATTCCACAAGCACCAAAATCCACCAACCAATTTGATCTATACACAAGGTGAATATCCTGAGTACCCTCTAAGTCATTTTCTGGCTAAGTTGCACACAGGATGGGTTGGGGTGCTAGAACCCTCAGATAGGCATAGAAGTGCTATGCTAAACTCATCACTGGGATTTAATTATCAAGTCAAGTATCAGTTCTTAATTAAAGAAGGGCCTCAGGCTATGCATCATTGTCTTGGGGCAAAGGAAACAAGTGCAAGTATCTGTTCTTAATTTATAAGTACCAAAGAAGGAAAAGTTATCATGAGTAGTGCTCTGTTCTTATCAGCTGATACCAAGAATCAAGATAGAAAGGTTTATAGCAAAGGGATTTTGAGACAAAGCAATAGCCAGGAGCACTGGTTTATGCCACACACACACACATGGTTGCTGGGCACCAGATCCAAGGATCTGATACCCCAGAACCAAGGGAATCATGAAATAAAAACAATAAGATAGATGCAAGTGTTGAGGGCATATTCTCTGAATAAACATTCAGAGTAACACCTCTCAACCATTTAGCACACCCATAGAACACTAGGAAGTATATACTTGATAATAGGAATTGTTATCAAATAGCCAGTAACAAGAATCCATCACAGGGATCAAACTCTAAGGGTATCAGTACACAGAAACAACATTGGGAGTAATCCCAAAATGATTTCCCACTAACAGCATCATCTCCATCACCAGAATCATCTCACAGCATATAGCAACAGAGGGATTATTTAGGGCACAATAAAAAAAATTCCCCATCCATCACAGAACATGGCATGGATTACATGTCTCATACATCAAGTAAAGCATAAGGTAACCATCCAATGCTACCAATCAAGCACTAGATCACAGAGAGCATCACAGGGAGGCGCAGCACGAGCTAGCTCGATGGCTAGACTCCAGAGCAAGGAGGAAAGGGAGAATCCGAAAGAGAGAGAAAGGTTGGAGGGCAGAGAGAGAGGAGAGAGCAACTTACAGGTGGTCACCATCGTGGTGACCACATCCGGATGGAGAGAGGAGCACGGCGGGAGCCACGGTTGTCCAGCAGGCCGTCCCGGCGGCGACGTCCCCGGAAACGGAGCCACAGAAGCACCAGCATCAGCACATCAACTCCTGGAGCCTCCAGGAGTCACGTCGAGGAGCCACGGCCACCGCAGAGGTGGAGGAGCACCCCGGGTACCTAACCCTAGGGTTAGGGTTTGACGATCTCCACGGGAGCCACACGGGGAGAAAAGCAGATCGAGGAGGGAGGCGTGGTAGCGGACAGGGAGGAGCATGAGTGGCGCTAGGTCACGGTGGCGGAGATGGACGAAGGAGGGCGGAGGAAATCGCCGGAGAGGAGGAGGCTCTGCGTCGCCTCACGCGGAAAGGGGAGAAGATGAGGACGCGGGGCTCGGGTGCGAGTGCGGCTGGTCTGGTCCAGCCCGGCCAGACCAGGGGGTTAGGTCCAACCCTAACCCCAGGGACCACCTGTCAGCCCTAGGGGCAGACAGGTAATTACCTAAATTCTAATAAAAGGTTTAGAAAAATAACATATCAACTTATACAAATTTCAATTAAAATATCTATCAAATCAGTACAAGTTTTTATATAAACTATTTATTAAGCATAATAACACCAAAATAACTATAGCCTTAACAATTGATTATTTGGAAATAATTAATCTATAATAAAAACTTGTTGGAATAAGTAAATCAACTAAGGTTATATCCATTTAAATTTCAATAGTTAGTCATTTCAAAAATATGTCATAACTCCTGTCCCTGAGAAAAACAATAAGTAACCAAACAATTAATTAAATATAATATTGTTAACAACATCAAAATTCATTTATTATGGAGAATAGAGTGATCAAACAAAACAAGTTTTAATATACCAAATGAACCTTAAAAAAATTGCATACATTCCATCATTATGCATAATAGCATCATTTGCTTCTTTAAACATTGTCTTTACCGGACAATGATGGTATTTTGTAGAACAATGAAGTCAGGATCCACCTCAAGCTTCAGACTTCATTACCTATCCGTATCCAGGCAAGTTCATCACTTGCTCATGTCCCTTGAATTATTTCATAACAACTATTTTCAAAACCCCTATCGTACTACCACCTATTCCAAAAGAATGCATGATCCTATTTTTATAATAATATGACTAATTGAATGACTACCCGAGTGGTAGTGTTCTGTTTGGTGGGCGGATGGAACCATGGTAAGATGAATAGGTCAAAGGAAGGTTCCATCTGCATGGGAAAGTATTACCTAGGAATTAATCACAAATGCCGTCAGGATTCTTGCGCCGTAGATATCGCGTTGACCATGGATCTTCTATGGGGGAAGTAAGTCAACCGTGATACTTTTCTCGTTCGCATGTCAACGGACTGCCAGAGACGTACGCTATAGGTCTTGCGGGACTACATGCACATGGGTGGGAGCCCTTACGTCCCACGGGCTCTGGGGTCTATGAGTGTCTGCCAGGGGCGCGTAGATCTCCATCGTGAGGGGTGGAATCAGGCGTTCAACCTGCTGGCAGAAATGGGTGGGCATGCGTTGTGCGGAGAAGCACGGTTTGGCTTGGACCAACAACCGGGCCCCACACCTGAGTGGGAGTGGACAGGATCGCGCGCCTGGTTGTGCAACATGGTCTTGGTCGTCCATGGGTAAAGTAACGCACCTCTGCAGAGTGTAAAATGATGTGGCATGTTACCCCTTGCTCCGGGAAGGAGCTGCGAACGCCGCAGGAAAGGCAACTCCATGAAAGTTCTAATCCTGTGAAGAATGGCGGGCATAGTTTTCAATATTAAAAGCAACCTCTTGAAGAAAGATTTGACAAAACTTGCATCTGCCCAGACTCCTTAGAGTCAAGGACCGTAGTTAGTGCATCCATTACTTCTGTACTTACAAGAACTTGCTGAGTAACGCTCGTTACTCATTCAATCCCGTTTGACCCCCTGATTAGGTTATGAGAACTTAGAAGAAGCATCCTTCAACATCCTTGGAGGCCAGGAAGATATCTTCTACGAAGAACCGGACCTCTCCGGTGGAGTGGAAGGAGTTGACTATCTCATCCAGTACGGAGCAGACCCCAATGGGGATGAGTCTGACTAGGTTTAGCCTAGTCTAAATAACTACTCATCACGGTTGAATTGAGCAGTCATAGACTCTCTTAGTGGCTGTTGAGTTCCCGTGTTAGCAACTGTTTACTTTTCAGTGAGCGTTCTAACCTCAATAATGGATGACCTCAATGTGAGCTCATCCTTTTGTCAGTACACTTTGTTTTGTAATATATTTGTTGTATGACAATCCGACCCGCAATGTTTCTGTTGTACCACCCTGAGGGATGTAATATTTGCGGAACGATGTTCTGTGAGTGTTATATCAACGACTGGCGTACTACAACATGCAGTGGTATGCCGGGTCACCACAATACCTCTCTTCGATCAATGATCATCAGCGGGACCTGGATGCCCAAATGAGCCATGTGCATTCCACGAATGAATGTAGTTGAACTATAAACACACACACACACGCATATTCTTTTTGTTCTCTTTGATGCATGTCTTGTCCGAGATCTGATAGTTGACATCTCCATGTCATGTTCAATCTCGTTACCGACAAGAGCCGTTTAAATCATTACCATGATCTTCCATCCCTTATGACCTAGTCATATGCTGCACAGTTTTATGGATGTAATATCACCGAGTGACCACAAAGTATCTCTCCGTCACGCGGATAAAAAAAAATCCCTCCCTTGATACATACGCCTCAACACATACCTTTGGAATACCTGATGTACACCTTTATGATCACCCTGTTACGGTGTGACGTTTGATGCAATCTAAGCAGCCTCCGAGACATCGATTAAATATGCTTTCACGGTCTAAGGATTAGGATATTATATTTCTTAAATACTGCAGCGGTAAACTTTGTGACACAATCGTGTTGCAATACTTATGTTGGGTATGCCCATTATCTCATTCATCCAATGAAATAACCCCATTGTCAACTAACATAAATGTCACATGATCGTGAAACACTCGATCATCAATTCACCAATGAGCTAGTTAGTATAGAGACTCATTAGGGACTCTGGTTGTTTAATACCACACATGTATTAACGTTTCTTATTAATACAATTATAGCATGTTATAAAACTTATTATAAACTTAATGATATATGACAATAAATACTAATCATTTATTTGCCTCTAGGAAAAATCTTCAACATTCTCCCACTTTCACTAGAGTACAAATAAATGATACGTCATAAACGTATCCTTAATTTCTGATGTTCCATGTTGTTTTCATGCCATATGCTACATGTTTTTCTTACACTTATGTCATTTTTACGATTTTCCGGGACTAACCTATGACAAGATGCCACCGAGCTAGTTCATGTTTTCTCCTGTTTTTAGTTTCAGAAAAGTTGTTCTGGAAATATTCTCGGAATTGGAAAATTCAAAACCCGGAAGTCTTAGAATTCCCGAAGGTTCCATAGAGTCCCGAAGAGGCCTAGAGGGGGGCCACACAATAGGGCGGCGCGCCCCTTGGCCGCGCCTAGGGGTGGTGTGGGCCCCTCGGGCGCCCACCGCCATCTCCCTTTCGCCCATATATCCGCCCCCCGATGCGTGAACCCTAAAAATATACCACTTTTCCAAAAAAAAAAACCGAGGCCGCCGTCATTGTTAACCCGAGACCAGGAGGGTTCTGGAGTTCTCCCCGGCACCCTGCCGGGAGGGAAAATCATCACCGGAGGGCTGTACACCACCATGCCCGCCTCCGAAGTGATGTGTGAGTAGTTCATTCTTGGACTACGGGTCCATAGCAGTAGATAGATGGTTGTCCTCTCCTCTTTATGCCTCATGTTTAGATCTCATGAGCTGCCTCGCATGATCGAGATCATCTTATTGTAATGCTACATGTTGTGTTTGCTAGGATCCGATGATTATTAAATGCTATGTCTCTTGATTATCAATCTATCATGTTGTCTTCATGTGTATGTTAATTATGATCTTGCATGCTCTCCGCTATTAGTAGATGTTCTGGCCAAGTAGATGTTAATGAATCCAAGAGAGGGTATGTATGCTCGATAGTGGGTTCATGCCTCCTTTGCATCTTTGCTCGAGTGACAGAAACGTAACAGATGGAGGATGTGTTGTTGCCATTAGGGAGAAAACAAAAATATTTACATTGTTTACATTACACACTTTGCTTACTGCGATAATCTATTGCTTGCAACTTAATACCCAACATTTGTTCGAATGATATTCGAAGGGTGGACTATTAGTCATCGATGCAGTTGGAGGACGGTCTACGTATCTTGTTGTAATGCCCGCATGAATCTCATAGTAATCATCATGTCATGCATGTTTCATTATCTATCAATTGCCCAGCTGTAATTTGTTCACCACACATGTTAGCTATCTTTTATGGAGAGACACCTCTATTGAACTGTGGATCCCGGTCCATTTTCTCATACTGATAATACTACCGCTGCTTCCACTGTTTTTATACTGCTCCTGTCGTTTTCATATTGTTCTCATACTATTTTCCACACTATACGTTAACCTCTTTGTGTTCAGCAAAACCGGTGAGATTGGCAACCTCACTGCTTCATTGGGGCAAAGTGAATTGACTGTGTTGTGTAGGTTCCACGTTGCTGTTGAACCGGTAGTGCACCCTGCCACCTCAGCTGCATCAACCTTCGAAAGTTACTTCTTTCTCCTACCGGTCGATTCAACCTTGGTTTCTTTTCTAAGGGAGACTTGTTGTTCTGCTCATCAATCCTTCCTCTTGGGGTCTCCCAACGAGTGCAAGACCTGCACCATCAAGCACTTTTATGGCGCCATTGCCAGGGAGGAAGAGAATTTCTGCAAGGGGAGTCTCTCACCTCTAATCTCTTTACTTTGTTTTTGTTTTGTTTTGTTTATTTTATTTTGTCTTGTTTGCTTCTCTTTATCAAAAACATAAAAATAATCAGTTCTTATTCTAGTTGTTGTTTTTATCCTGTTTTTAATCTTGCTAAAATGACTACCCCTGAGAACACTAAGTTGTGTGACTTTACTACCACCAACAACAATAATTTCATTAGCACACCTATTGCTCCACCTGCTCCTACTGCTGATTTTTATGAGATAAAGTCTGCCCTGTTAAATCTTGTTATGAGAGAGCAATTTTCTGGTGTTAGTACTGATGATGTTGCTGCCCATCTTAATAATTTTGTTGAACTATGTGAGATGCAAAAATATAAATATGTAGATGGAGATATTATTAAACTAAAATTGTTTCTTTGCCTAGAAATAGTATTGATTCTTGAACTAAGTGTAAAGATGCTTTTATTGGGAAATAGTATCCTCCTGCTAAGATTATATCTTTAATAAGTAGGATTATGAATTTTAAGCAACTTGATAATGAGCATGTTGCTAAATCTTGGGAAAGAATGAAATCTTTAGTAAAGAGTTGTTCCACTCGTGGACTGGCTACTTGGATGATCATCCAAACCTTTTATGCATGTCTGAATTTTTCTTCAAGAAACCTTCTGGATTCAGCTGATGGAGGAACCTTTATGTCCATTACTTTGTGGGCAACAATAAATCTTCTTGATGATATGATGGTAAATTATTTTGAATGGCACACTGAGAGAGCTACAATAGGTAAGGAGGTGAATTCTGTTAAAGAAACCTCCTATTTGAATGATAGACTTGATGCTACTATGTCTATGCTTGTGAATGTCCATGCTCCTATTGATCCAAACAATGTTACTTTAGCCTATTTTGTTTCTCAAGAAGATCATGTTGATGTGAACTTAATTAAAAATAATAATTTCAACACCAATGCTTATAGGAATAATTTTGGTAGCAATAATTATAGGCCATATCCTCCCAATAATAATAATGGTTATGTCAATTATTATGGTAATTCCTACAACAATAATAAAAGTGTACCTTCTAATCTTTAAAACATGCTTAAGAATTTTATTAGTACACAAACTGCTTTTAATAAATCTGTTGAGGAAAAGTTTGGCAAAATTGATGTTCTTTCTTCTAAAGTTGATAGCCTTGCTCTTGATGTTGATTTTCTGAAACTAAAGGTTATGCCTCACGATGTTAAATAAATCAAAACTCTAAATTCGATTCAAATTTGAATTGATGACAATGTTAGGATGTTAGCTTAATTGCATGCTAGATGGGAAAGAGAAGATGAAATAGATAGAAAGAACAATATAGCTAATGTTTTCACCATTACCACCACTAGTAAAACTGAAGCTTCTCATGCTAGTAAGCCTTCTACTATCAATGGTAAAGTAATTGGTGTTGGCAATACTCCCACTTCTTCTATTAAAAGTGAAAAACTGCCTGAAACTGCTAAAAATGTTCCTGATAAAAGTGCTGAAATTTTTAGAAACATGGGAGACAATGGTCCCATTACCTTTGATAAAAATGATCTTGACTTTGATGATTGCAATATAACTGAAGTGATTAAGTTCTTACAAAATCTTTCTAGCTGTCCTAATGCTAGTTCTATGAATATGGCTTTCACAAAACATATTACAAATGCTCTCATGCAAATTAGAGAGGATAAATTAAGGTGTGAAGCCTCTATCCCTATAAAGTTAGATGATGGTTGGGAACCCATCATTAAAAAGAAAGTGAATGATTTTGATTGCAATGCTCTATGTGATCTTGGTGCTAGTATCTCTGTCATACCTAAGAAACTTTATGCTATTCTTGATTTGCCACCTTTGGAGCACTATTATTTGGATATTTGTCTTATTGATAATATTAAAAATAAACCTTTGGGGAGATTTGATGATGTCTTATTATGGTTAATAATAACCTTGTCCCCGTTGATTTTGTTGTTATGAATATTGAATACAATGCTTCTTGTCCAACTGTTTTGGGAAGACCTTTTCTTAGAACTGTTGGTGTTGTTATTGATATGAAAGAGGGGAATATTAAATATCAATTCCCACTCAAGAAAGGTATGGAGAAATTTCCTAGAAAGATAATGAAGTTGACTTTTGGTTCTATTATTCGAAAAAATTACAACTTGGATGCTTCTTCACATGAAAACACGTGAATCCACTTTTCTGGGCCTAGCTAAAAGGCCTTAAAGAAAATCACTTCTTGGGAGATAACCCATGGTTTTATTTTTTTGCTTTGTTTTTCTCTGTTTTATTTGAGTCAAGGGGTTTTATACTTCTGTAGAAACTTCTTTGTATCTTTATTTTTATGTTTTAGTTCTGCCAAGAAAAGTTTCTAGCGAAAGTTGGAGTTGGTTTTGGATTTCTGTACAGGAAACAGATTTCTGTTGTGCACCGTAAAAAATCGTATAAATTCCAGAAAGATCAAAATGACCTGAAACTTAATGAGCTTATTCCTCAGCTCATTTCGAAACTTTTTTGTTCTTTATGTTTTTCTATCTGAGCAACTTAAGTTTCCCAAAAAAAATCGTCTTTACAAACTGTTCTTGTTTTTGGCAGATTCTACCATTTTTCTTTGCATTTGCTTTTTACTATGTCGAGTGGATTTCTTTGCTTCACGAAACATCAGTGGCTGTAGCTAATGTTTAAAAGTATCAATAGCACTTGTTACCATGCCTAACGCATGGATTTTTTATTGATGCACTAACCCTCTAATGCGAACTACTTTGAGTGTGGTGTGAAGAAAGTTTTCAAGGGTCAAGAGAAGAGGATGATATAATGTGATCAAGAAGAGTACAAGGTTAAAGCTTGGGGATTCCCCCGTGATTCATCCCAGAAAATTCTAACAAGACTCAAGAGTGTAATCTTGGGGATGCCTGATGACCCACAAGTATAGGGGATCGCAACAGTCTTCGAGGGAAGTAAAACCCAAATTTATTCATTCGACACAAGGGGAGCCAAAGAATATTGGTGAGGCTTAACAAGTGAGTTGTCAATTCACGTCCAACTGAAAGTATTTTTGTTCGCAGTGGTTTATCAGTAGTAACAGTTTTATAGTAGCAGCAGTAGTGAAATAATAGCAGCAGTGAGATGAAAACAGCAGTAGCAGTGTTTGAAGTAAACATCGGGATTAAGTACTGTAGGCATAGGGATAGATGTACGGGCGTTGCATGGATAATATAGTTTATATAATAATCAAGACATGGGCATTGCAGATAAATAAGATAAAGCATCCAAGCACTAAGTAACCAGAGGCATGTGTTCCGTAAATAGTCGTACGTGCTCGCAATGAGAACTTGCACAACATCTTTTGTCCCACCAACCCGTTTTCAGCGGGGCCTCAAGGGAACTACTGGTAATTAAGGTGCTCCTTTTAATAGAACACCGTACCAAAGCATTAACACTCCGTGAACACATGTGATCCTCACATCACAGCCATCCCCTCCGGTTGTCTCAATTTCTGTCACTTCGGGGCCTCGGGTTCCGGGCAACGATATGTGTAATCAACTTGCAGGTATGATTAAGAAACAATAATTATCATCATGATTCAATAACATGTTCAGATCTGAGATCATGGCACTCGGTCCCAAAGTGACAAGCATTAAGCATAACAAGTTGCAACAATGTCAATAGCACTCATAGAAGATACTAGGCACTATGCCCTAACAATCACGACATTATTACATGAACGATCTCATCCAATCCCTACCATCCTCTTCAGCCTACAGCGGGGGAATTACTCACAATTGGATGGGGGAAAGATGGATGGTCGATGGAGAGGCGTTGGTGATGACGATGGCGATGATCTCCTCCAATTCCCCGTCCCGGCAGGGTGCCAGAACAGGAAATTCTGATCCCCGAATCGAGGTTCGGGGTGGCGACGGAGCTATGGACTTCTTTCTGGAAAACTATCGAACCCCCTCAGGTTTTAGGGTTGAAGGCGATATATAGTCGAAAGGGGAGACCGAGGGGGGCTCTGGGTGGCCCACACCATCAGGTGGCGCGGCATAGGGGGCGCGCCACGGGTGGTGTGGCCCCCCTCTGGTCCCTCTCCTGGCCCCCTTCTGGCTCCCGGGGTCTTCCGGTGTTTTAAGACCAATGGGGTCTTTTGTGGGCAATTTCCCGAAAGTTGATTTTTCTGCACAAAAACGAGACACCAAGGTAATTCTGCTGAAAACGGCATTAGTACGTGTTAGTTGCATTCAAAACACACAAGTTTAGATGAAAACAATAGGGAAAGTGTTCGGAAAAAGAGATACATTTTCGACGTATCAACTCCCCCCAAGCTTAGCTTATTGCTTGTCCTCAAGCAATTCAGTGACAACTGAGTGCGATAAAAGAGTTTTACGAACACATTTGTTTCATATGATGTAAATATACTCACTATATGATCAAATACTTAATTATTCCCATGATAAGATACATGCAAGATACTGTCACTTAATAGCTATGCAAACCATGAATAGATAACAACATTTTAATAATAAACAACATGAAGCATAACTATTTGCAAGATTGTAATATTCATAATATGATCTAATAAAGTGGTATCTCACTTGCCCTTATGTGTGGGGCAAACCATAAATGCCAGGGCACCTCTGAAGTTCAAGGGAAGACTAGATGTAAAGATATCAAAGATACAAGTGTCAAAATTATACCACAATCAACCGTGCTTTGGGACAAACACATCGCACTAAGAATGACCATTATACTCTCAAGAAAGTGCTCAAACAATATGACGGGAATATGCCCGAGAGGCAATAATAAAATGGTTATTATCTTATTCCTTGTTTATGATGAATGTTTATTTCTCATGCTAGAATTGTATTAACCGGAAACGTTGATACATGTGTGCTTAATAAACAAACAATGGTTCCTAGTAAAGCCTCTCTTTTAACTAGCTCGTTGATTAATTGATGATCAAGGTTTCCTGATCATGAACATTGGATGTTATTAATAACGGGGTCATGTCATTAGAAGAATGATGTGATGAACATATACCCAAAGAGAATATAGCAATGCGATCAAGTCATTTAGTTTACATTGTTATATCAAACATACGAAGTAACTTATTCCTTAGACCATGAGATCATGTCAATCGCTGATATTGGAAGAGTGCTTTGATGGCATCAAACGTCACACCGTAACAGGGTGACTATAAAGGTGTCGTTAAGTATTCGGAAAATATTAGTTGAGGATCATGGATCAAGAGTGGAATTTGTCCATCCAAATGACGGAGAGATATACTCTGGGCCCTCTCGGTGATATCACATCGAAACCGCTTGCAAGCACGTGATATGATCACAAGGATGTTATATCACGGGAACGAGAAAAGAGTACTTGTCGGTAACGAGATTGAACAAGGTATGGTTGATACCAATGATCGAATCTCGGACAAGTAAAATATCGCGAGACAAAGGGAATAGTTCACGACGTTGTTGGTTCACACGATCACGAGAGTCATCGTTGAATATATAGGAGTCATCACGGATCTCCAGATCCCGCTGTTGATTATTGATCGGAGAGGAGTCTCGATCATGTCTATCTTATTCGCGAACCGTAGGGTGACACACTTAAGGTTCGATGAAGCATTTGAGAGGATACGGAATATCGGAGAAAAGTTTGGACAGCACCGAAATTGTTTCGGGGAATATTGAAATAGTCACCGAAATTGTTTCGAGTAATTTTGAAATAGTTCAAGGGGATTCTTATCAAATGGTTGTTAATAGATTTAACAACTAACTCAAGGGGTTATATGTTAATGTTTGTTAATGGAATTAACAAATATTAAAATAAAGAAATAAAATTGTTTTATTTATTTATTAAAGAAAACCCTTGGGATTTTGAGTGGGAATTAATGGAAGAATGAGTGGGTTGAGTGGAGACTCCACTCACATGATGAGGGAGAGGTGGAGGCAGCCAAAAATTCGTGGCTGCCATCCCCTCCTATAAAAGGAGGGGTGAGAGCTCCCTCTCCCCCACACACACACTTGTGTCATCTCTTCCTCCCTCCTGCCGCTGCTCCACCACTTGTTCGTGCGCTTGGCGAAGCCCTGAGCAATGTTTTTCTCCACCACACCACGTCGTCGTGCTGCTGGAGTTCCGAGGGATCCTCTACTTCCGCGCCCCGCTGGAACGAGGGAACGGAGGTCGTCATCAACCGTACGTGTGACCGATCACGGATGCACCGCCGGATTGCGGTGCCATCTTCTCGCTATCGGGATCGGTGTGAGTACGACTACGCCAACAACGAGATTTGATCTCGTACCACTTTGAGTCTTCGAGGGTATGTGTTCTCCTTAACCCTCTTGTTGCCCGTTGCACTTCGTCTCATAGATTAGATCTTGGCCTTTCGGGTATCTCTCGCGTAGGAAAATTTTTGTTTTCTATGCAACGAACCCTTCAGTGGTATCAGAGCCGGATCTATGCGTAGATGTTTTGTACGGGTAGAACACATAGGTGTATGTGGGCGTTGATGATCATGTTATTACCTCCTTGATTATTTTATGATCTTAGTGGCATAGTGGGATGAAGCGGCCCGGACTAACCTTACATGTCCACGTACATGAGACTTGTTCCACAACTGACATGCAACTTGTATTGCATAAGTGGCTTGCGGGTGTCTGTTTCTCCTACTATAGTTAAGATCTAATCTATGAAGGGTTGTTAAAAATGTGTTTATCAATGTTGTGGTTGATGTTCGTAGGTATGAACGGTTCTATCATCGAAAGCCCTAAGCCACGTAAAATATGCAAAAATAATTTAGAGGCGTCTAACTAGTTTTTGCTGGGCATGTGATGTGATATGGTCAATATTACAAATTTGATTATGAGATGATCTATTTTGTAAATTATTGATATACCGGAAGGTATCCATATGATTGTCTTCTTCTTGATGGACAATAAAGATTGGGTGCCATGGTACTTGGTACCACGTCGGTGGAATGATGGAGATCATACCATGATGCACATGATGGAGATCAAGTGCAAGGAGGACCATATCATATCACGTTATCCTTACATGTGATGTTTGTGATGTTAATCCTTTTATGCATCTTGTTTTGCTTAGATAGCGACGGTAGCATTATAAGATGATCCCTCTCACTTAATATCAAGATAATAATGTGTTCTTCCTTAAGTATGCACCGTTAAGAAAGTTCGTCGTTTCGAGACACCACGTGATGATCGGGTGTGATAGAATCAACGTTCGCATACAACGGGTGTTTTCAAGCCTAGCATGTACAGACATGGCCTTGAAACACATGCAATACTACGGTTCTACTTGGCGAGCCTAGCATGTACAGACATGGCCTCGGAACACGTAACCGAAAGGTAAAGCATGAGTCATATGGATGATATGATGAACATATCGATGTTCGCCTTTGAAACTACATCATCTCACGTGATGATCGGTTTTGCTGTAGTGAATTTGGTTCGTGTAATCACTAAAGACGACTAAGAGGGATGTTGTTTTTGAGTGGGAGTTCATGGTTTAATTTTTAAATTAACTTGAACTTATTTATCATGAACAACCAATCAAAGTGAATTTGCACAAATTGTAGTATTCATTGGCATCTATAATTACCTTACACTTAGATTGTTAATTGAGATATAACTGTTATGATCTGGTAAATACCATTTAAGATTGGTACCGTATTAGTGAAATTTAAAATTGAGTCCTATTGTAGATTTTTGGTATTTCCTACCTAGCTCCATGTGGTTAATGATTGATTAATCTAGAGAGCAAATAATTCCTACTTAGAATACAGAGTCATGTTTGCTTTCGTATTACTTTATCTTCAAAAAGAATGTTTTGTTGATCAAAGTGATTTTGGAACTGAAAAGAGTTGTTTTCAGAAACAATCAAGTGAAAAGATATATTGATATCTAGAAACTTATTTGTTGCAACATGACTGGGTATAATTTAGCGTGACAATGTTTGCTTATATTATCTGAATATATGCAAATTTAGCGTGACAATGTTTGCTTATATTATCTGAATATATGCAATGATTGAAGACGCTAGGGGTTTGAATATTCCAAGAAGTTGGGCGCTGAAAATTATCCTCTAAATCCCTTCCTTCAAGCTATAGTAGCTTAATCATAAAATTGTTATGATGGGATGGATTAGAAGTATGGGTAAAGTAGTTTACCTTACTTGGAAATTGCTAAGAGTGGAATCTAGAAGAATGCTATTAATATGGTGATATTAGTAGAACATTCAAACTCAAAGTATGACTCAATGGGTGATAGTATATGACTAACACGCCAAAGAAAATGAGCTAGTAAGACTAGCATTGTTTGATGTTGAATGATTCTTCTGTAAAGGAAAGGGAATATTGAAAATAGAATTACAAAAAAGATATATGGCAGAAAAGAAGATAACTGGAAAGTCCAGCTCAGGAGTATATGCTTGATATACAAGTTATAGATGTATTACTAGTGAACAAAGTATTTTTGGGTATTTTGATACCACATTGGTTGGTATGAGTTGTCATACAAAGCAACGCAATGAAAGAAATACAAGGGCCTAAAAGGAACTAGTAATAGATGTGGAATCGATTATGACAAGAACATAAACAAAGTGTTATTGTGTTCATTGTCGTATCGAACCAACCAGTCAAGATTTATTTGAAGAACTTAATAATTTGTTATTTTGTTCTAGTCTTTTGTGAGAACAAATGAGATTGTTCAAACTATGATCATATTCCATAATTGATGGATATGTTAATATAAATCATGTTGGTAAAGTAAACATCTATAAGACTAAATGCTAAACGTTGCAAGACGTTGAAGAGTTTCACTTAAATTGTGACACCACCATTTTAGTTCATATCGGAAAGGAAAACATGAAGGAACTCCATATTGATGGACTTCCGGAGTCATTTTATTGACGCTTGTGAGACCTCTTCCAAAAGATGACTAGAATTCCGTTCTTAGGCCAAAGTAGAATGGACGACTAATTTAGTGGATATTATACATATTGATGTATATAGTCCATTATGTGTAGTCATGTATGGTGGATTAATTTTTCCTTCATAAAATTCTGTCGATGATTTAAGTAGATATGTGAGTATATCTATTTAAAGGGAACAGAGTTTGACATTTTGAATTGGTTCAAAAGGTTCTTAATATGAAGTTAAAATCAATGTAACAAGATAATCAATTATTTATGATTGGATCATAAAGGATAAAGTTTGAGTTACAAGTTTAGCAAAACATCTGAGAAGTTGCAGAATTGTTCTACAACTTATACTTCTCGAATACCCCACATTAGATTGGAGTATTCAAAAGACAAAATCAAACCCTGTTTGACATGGTAAGTTTAATAAAATTGCCATTATAATTTTGTAGTTTATACATTAAGGACAACCGCTTTTACACTGAAAAGAGCACCATCATGATCCGTTGAAATTGACAACAAATAAGATATGGTTTGGGTAATGACCCGAATTGTCATTTTTCTTAAGTTTTGGTATGCATAGCATGTGTAAAATGTTTACAACCAAAATAGGATAAATATATGTTTATAAGGTTATCCCAAATAAAACATTGGGTATTTCTCCTATCACCGAACCAAAAGACAAATGTTGTTTGTCAGAAAAGGGTTGATTTCTCGAGAAAGTAGTTCTTGCGAAACAAGTGAGTGGGAGCACAGTACAAACTCAACGAGATTAGAGAATCTTCGTTATCATGTCAAGAGTAGCGCAGCACTGGAAGTTGTTCCGGGGTTTACTATTTTGACTAAGTAGAAGACACTACAAATGTTGTAGAAACTTCAAATGAGTTTGCGAACTGTACCGGAAAAGTCCAAAAACTTTGTACTTAGAACAACTTGTGGTTTAAGTGTAAAGTGTTGTTTTGACAACAAAGGACCTGGACCTTATAAAGGAAGCAAATGATGGGCCCTGACTTCGTAAAATTGACTATGAGTCATTATATCCGCCATAGTATCCTTGTATGAATATCAAGTATGTGACTTGGTAGTCCTTTCGATAGGCATGATGCCTAACGATAGCAAAAGGGTCTATATAGCGACAAAGACATGGATTTTACATCCTTTGAAAGTTGTACTTATCGAAAAGTTGTTTTCGACGAAGTTCAAAGAGTTCACTACTACAAGATTTTGATCTTCCGTAGTGATGCTTAGTCTTTGCAGTTAGTTCTAGCAAAGTTACATATTATGATATGGCAGTTGAATAACAAAACCAACTCTCCTCTCAAGGAAGTTTTATCAAGGATGTGTACTTGACACAGTCTGAGAGTTTTGTAAAATTCAAAAAGGTTGCTAGAAAGGTATGCACACTTCAATAGTTGAAGTGAGCATAACGAAGTTGAAATCTTTACCTTAATGAAGTTATCAAAAGAGTTTGATTCCATCATGAACGATAAAGATGCTTGTAAAGTTACAAGAAATTAAGTGGGAGCGCTATGACATATTTCCAATACTTTATGTAGATGACATATGGTTGATTGGAAAATATGTATTTTAAATTAACACGGTTAAGATTTTCATATTGATGAAAGGCTTAGAAGATATTGGGCATCGATATCTATAAAAGATGGATTGAAGCGCTTGATATGATTGAAGCCAAATTACATAGATGAAATATTGAAGTAAGTCAATATAAAATTGATAAGAAGGAGTTCTTGTCACATGGAAAATAATTGAGCAAGATTCATGTGTTTTGACACATGATGAGCATCATTGAAATTGAGATTTCTAAGTCATGTTTCCATGCTATGTATACAACCAGATGAGTCCTATGCTATAAAATGTTATAGCAGGATAATTCATATGATGATTAGACAATAGTGGGAGAGATCCTTGTGTCATTTTCGAAATGCTAAGGATATGTTTTTCTATGTAGTAATGACAAAATATTAGTTGTAATATGTTACACTAATAGTCTTGTCATTTATTCAAGAAATTTTATCTCAATTAAAATATGTGATGAAGGGTAGCACAATAAGATGGAAGAAAGTTCCATTCTGGATTTGAAAGAGTTTCAAAATTAAAATATTGTGACAGATACTACAACAAAGGCTAAAGTATATCGTTGTGTTGACAACTGATAATAAGCGTATTTTGTGTCAAGGAGTTCTTTATTGAACTTGGTGAATTTCCAAGAATGCTGAAACTATGAAGCTACATTTTCACAATGTTAGTAACATCAGTTTAAGCTGAGGAATTAAGGTATCACCGGAACTTGGTGAATTTCCAAGAATGCTAACACTATGAAGCTACATTTTGACAATGTTAGTGACATCAGTTTAAGCTGAGGAATTAAGTTTTCACCGATTGACCATATATATACAAAGCCATCTCATTAGAGAATGAGTGATGCGTGTAGACGCAAAGAACATGCAAATACAATAGGACCTGAACAGTTCAGATCTTTTTGATAAAGTTTACCACATGCGAAGCATGGTAATAACACTGGAACGCCATATGTGTTAAGTGCTTACAGACTAGATTATTGACTCTAGTGCAAGTGGGAGACTGACGGGAATATGCCCGAGAGGCAATAATAAAATGGTTATTATCTTATTCCTTGTTTATGATGAATGTTTATTTCTCATGCTAGAATTGTATTAACCGGAAACGTTGATACATGTGTGCTTAATAAACAAACAATGGTTCCTAGTAAAGCCTCTCTTTTAACTAGCTCGTTGATTAATTGATGATCAAGGTTTCCTGATCATGAACATTGGATGTTATTAATAACGGGGTCATGTCATTAGAAGAATGATGTGATGAACATATACCCAAAGAGAATATAGCAATGCGATCAAGTCATTTAGTTTACATTGTTATATCAAACATACGAAGTAACTTATTCCTTAGACCATGAGATCATGTCAATCGCTGATATTGGAAGAGTGCTTTGATGGCATCAAACGTCACACCGTAACAGGGTGACTATAAAGGTGTCGTTAAGTATTCGGAAAATATTAGTTGAGGATCATGGATCAAGAGTGGAATTTGTCCATCCAAATGACGGAGAGATATACTCTGGGCCCTCTCGGTGATATCACATCGAAACCGCTTGCAAGCACGTGATATGATCACAAGGATGTTATATCACGGGAACGAGAAAAGAGTACTTGTCGGTAACGAGATTGAACAAGGTATGGTTGATACCAATGATCGAATCTCGGACAAGTAAAATATCGCGAGACAAAGGGAATAGTTCACGACGTTGTTGGTTCACACGATCACGAGAGTCATCGTTGAATATATAGGAGTCATCACGGATCTCCAGATCCCGCTGTTGATTATTGATCGGAGAGGAGTCTCGATCATGTCTATCTTATTCGCGAACCGTAGGGTGACACACTTAAGGTTCGATGACGCATTTGAGAGGATACGGAATATCGGAGAAAAGTTTGGACAGCACCGAAATTGTTTCGGGGAATATTGAAATAGTCACCGAAATTGTTTCGAGTAATTTTGAAATAGTTCAAGGGGATTCTTATCAAATGGTTGTTAATAGATTTAACAACTAACTCAAGGGGTTATATGTTAATGTTTGTTAATGGAATTAACAAATATTAAAATAAAGAAATAAAATTGTTTTATTTATTTATTAAAGAAAACCCTTGGGATTTTGAGTGGGAATTAATGGAAGAATGAGTGGGTTGAGTGGAGACTCCACTCACATGATGAGGGAGAGGTGGAGGCAGCCAAAAATTCGTGGCTGCCATCCCCTCCTATAAAAGGAGGGGTGAGAGCTCCCTCTCCCCCACACACACACTTGTGTCATCTCTTCCTCCCTCCTGCCGCTGCTCCACCACTTGTTCGTGCGCTTGGCGAAGCCCTGAGCAATGTTTTTCTCCACCACACCACGTCGTCGTGCTGCTGGAGTTCCGAGGGATCCTCTACTTCCGCGCCCCGCTGGAACGAGGGAACGGAGGTCGTCATCAACCGTACGTGTGACCGATCACGGATGCACCGCCGGATTGCGGTGCCATCTTCTCGCTATCGGGATCGGTGTGAGTACGACTACGCCAACAACGAGATTTGATCTCGTACCACTTTGAGTCTTCGAGGGTATGTGTTCTCCTTAACCCTCTTGTTGCCCGTTGCACTTCGTCTCATAGATTAGATCTTGGCCTTTCGGGTATCTCTCGCGTAGGAAAATTTTTGTTTTCTATGCAACGAACCCTTCAGTGGTATCAGAGCCGGATCTATGCGTAGATGTTTTGTACGGGTAGAACACATAGGTGTATGTGGGCGTTGATGATCATGTTATTACCTCCTTGATTATTTTATGATCTTAGTGGCATAGTGGGATGAAGCGGCCCGGACTAACCTTACATGTCCACGTACATGAGACTTGTTCCACAACTGACATGCAACTTGTATTGCATAAGTGGCTTGCGGGTGTCTGTTTCTCCTACTATAGTTAAGATCTAATCTATGAAGGGTTGTTAAAAATGTGTTTATCAATGTTGTGGTTGATGTTCGTAGGTATGAACGGTTCTATCATCGAAAGCCCTAAGCCACGTAAAATATGCAAAAATAATTTAGAGGCGTCTAACTAGTTTTTGCTGGGCATGTGATGTGATATGGTCAATATTACAAATTTGATTATGAGATGATCTATTTTGTAAATTATTGATATACCGGAAGGTATCCATATGATTGTCTTCTTCTTGATGGACAATAAAGATTGGGTGCCATGGTACTTGGTACCACGTCGGTGGAATGATGGAGATCATACCATGATGCACATGATGGAGATCAAGTGCAAGGAGGACCATATCATATCACGTTATCCTTACATGTGATGTTTGTGATGTTAATCCTTTTATGCATCTTGTTTTGCTTAGATAGCGACGGTAGCATTATAAGATGATCCCTCTCACTTAATATCAAGATAATAATGTGTTCTTCCTTAAGTATGCACCGTTAAGAAAGTTCGTCGTTTCGAGACACCACGTGATGATCGGGTGTGATAGAATCAACGTTCGCATACAACGGGTGTTTTCAAGCCTAGCATGTACAGACATGGCCTTGAAACACATGCAATACTACGGTTCTACTTGGCGAGCCTAGCATGTACAGACATGGCCTCGGAACACGTAACCGAAAGGTAAAGCATGAGTCATATGGATGATATGATGAACATATCGATGTTCGCCTTTGAAACTACATCATCTCACGTGATGATCGGTTTTGCTGTAGTGAATTTGGTTCGTGTAATCACTAAAGACGACTAAGAGGGATGTTGTTTTTGAGTGGGAGTTCATGGTTTAATTTTTAAATTAACTTGAACTTATTTATCATGAACAACCAATCAAAGTGAATTTGCACAAATTGTAGTATTCATTGGCATCTATAATTACCTTACACTTAGATTGTTAATTGAGATATAACTGTTATGATCTGGTAAATACCATTTAAGATTGGTACCGTATTAGTGAAATTTAAAATTGAGTCCTATTGTAGATTTTTGGTATTTCCTACCTAGCTCCATGTGGTTAATGATTGATTAATCTAGAGAGCAAATAATTCCTACTTAGAATACAGAGTCATGTTTGCTTTCGTATTACTTTATCTTCAAAAAGAATGTTTTGTTGATCAAAGTGATTTTGGAAAATACAGTACGTCACAAGCCATTTGGATTCACAAGAGCGGCTCCCATATGAAGGACGCATCTGGGTAGAAGGTCATCCCTCTTTCTCTTTTGTTTACACAATTATGCTTTGACTGATAAATCATGGGCAAAAATAGTGAAGAGATTTTGTGTGTATTAATGTGGGGCTGGACACCCGCTGTCAGCTCTTCTATCATTTGGATAAGCGGATGAAGCCACTAGTCCAGGGTGTAAAATCCAATCAACAAGTGAGATAAAGATTATCTATTTACTTCCTCATGAGCTAAAACAGGGGCACAAAACAGGAATAATTTTTAGCAGGTTTTAAAGGTAGGACATAAGCAATTTACTTGGAGTGGCAGTTAAATACCACATATAGGTAGGTATGGTGGACACATTTGGCAAATTTTGGTTTTTGGGAGTTGGATGCACGAGTAGAGCTCATACTCAGTACAAGTGAAGGCTAGCAATAGACAGGGAGTGACAATCAAGACATCAACAACTATCATAATCATGTTTGCGACAAAGTAAAATTAACCGAGGCATAAAATCGATACTAGAACTCTGAGGCAAAATAAATCATCGAGGCTTATTGGATTTTTGTTTTCAGTCTTAGCATGCATGAGCATGTGCCATGTCGATTCAAATGAAACAGTCAGAGGAGGCTACCACAATGTCATACCCTTCTACGAATAGAAAAATGCGAACAAATATTTATACGACATGTCATTTACTATTAATAAATTGGAACAAAACATGAGAGAGCACGAACTATTAAGCAGCCATTAAATCACATATATCTTATATGAACAAACTAAGCATGCTCACATGGATGGGTATATGTACAAAAATGAAAACAAAGAGAGTTCATACCAGCCTCTCACCACAACTTGAATTGTCATATATCGTCATTATTGCTCTTCACTTGTGGCTCGAATAATATGTAATGAAAACCAAGCTCCAATGGTGTCACAGACGACTATTGAAATCTGCAGCAAACTTTAGAAAACCAAAGAAGAACAACAAATATTTTGGGTTTTTCAATTAAAACAAGAGCAGAAAGAGAACAAGCAAACAAAGCAATATATATTTGGATTTTTGAATATTAAACTGCAACTTAAAGGATAAAGCAAACCAACTAAAGAAACAAATAGAGATAAACAACATAAATATTTTTGGTCTTTTTGTGTTTTGGAAAGCGAAAACAAAACAATAAAAACAAAAGAAATGAAAGAAACGAAAACAAGCAAAAGAAAAGAAAACATGGATATACAAAGGACTGACAGAAACATGATGTATAAATGAGCGTGGTGTCGGTATACCTCCCCCCAAGCTTAGACTTTTGTCCTAAGTGGAGATCAATCATGGCGCGGGAAATATCCCCACAGTGGTGGGTCATCTCTCGAGTGGTCGTACTCGGGCCCCCAAGAGGAAGATGAAGCAACTGGCACATAGTGATACGTCATAAACGTATCCCTAATTTCTGATGCTCCATGATCATATTATGCCAATTGCTACTTGTTTTCTCCATTCTTTATGTCATTTTTATCGATTTTCCGGACTAACCTATTAACAAGATGCCACAGAGTCAGTTGCCTGTTTTCTGCTGTTTTTTAGTTTCAGAAAAGTTGTTCTGGAAATATTCTCGGAATTGGAAAACAAAGCCTGGAAGTCCTATTTTCCCCGGAAGCATCCAGAAGACCGAAGATGAGCCGAAGAGGGGCAGCAGGGGGCCACACCATAGGGTGGCGCGGCCCCCCTGGCCACACCAGCTATGGGTATGGGCCCCCCTGGCCTCCACTTCCTTTTCCCTTTCGCCTATTTAAGCCCCCCGGATGGAAAACCCTAAGTACCTGATCAAAATCCCCGAAAAAGTTCCGGAGCCGCCGTCACCGTCAACCCCATATCAGGGGGGTTCTGAAGCTGTTTCCGGCACCCTGCCGGAGAGGAGATCATCACCAGAGGCTTCTACATCACCATGCCTGCCTCCGGAGTGATGCGTGAGTAGTTCATCCTTGGACTACGGGTTCGTAGCTGTAGCTAGATGGTTTTCTTCTCCTCATATGCATCCATGTTTAGATCTCGTGATCTTCCTATCATGATCGACATTGATCTTATGTAATTCTCTGTGCTGCGTTTGCTGGGATCCGATGAATATTGACCTTATGCCAAGTCTATTATAGTCTTTATTTGCATAAGTTATTTGTGATCTTGTATGCTCTCCGTTTCTAGTTGTTATTCTGGCCAAGTAGTTGCTAGTAACTCCAAGAGGGAGTATTTATGCTCGATAGTGGGTTCATGCCTCCTTGTTTCCTTGCTCGAGTGACAGAAAAGTGAAGGGGGAGGATGTGCTGTTTCCATTAGGGAGAAAACAGCGGTGAGAGTGCCCGCGTGCATAATCATTGCTTACATTACAAACTTTGTTTAATGCAATTATCTGTTGCTTGCAACTTAATACCTAAGGGGGTTCGGATGATAACCTGAGGGTGGATTATTAGTCATAGATGCAGATGGATGTCGGTCTATGTATCTTGTTGTAATGCCCGCACTAAATAGCATAGTAATCTTCATGTCATATTGTGCACTACGGTGCAACCTCTATTTGTCAATTGCCCAACTGTAATTTGTTCACCCAGCATGCTATCTTTTATGGAGAGCCACCACTAGTGAAACTATGAACCCCGGTCCATTTTTCCACACCGTTAAACAAACCACACCAATTTTCTGCTTTTTTGACTTTCTGCAAGCATACACTATTTTCCACACTATACGTCTAATCTTTGTTTTCGGCAAAACCGGTGAGATTGACAACCTCACTGTACCGTTGGGGCAAAGTATTTTGGTTGTGTTGTGTGCAGGTTCCACGTTGTTGCCGACACCGGTGAAGCGCCAGCACCACCGTCAGTGGCATCAAACTTCCGAATGTCCTCTTTCTCCTACTGGATTGATAACCTTGGTTCTTAACTAAGGGGAAATACCTACCACTGTGCTCATCACACCCTCCTCTTGGGGTCTCCCAACAGACGTGTTTATCACGAGCATTAAGGATATTTTCTGGCGCCGTTGCCGGGGACTCAAAGCCATCAAGAAGCAACCACTCCCTCGTCAACTCTGCCAGCAACAAGGACATTTTCTCGCGCCGTTGCCGGGGAGAAGGAAGTCTTCTGGCAAGGGGAGTCTCTCACTCTCAATCTCTTTATTTTGTTTATTGTCTTGTTTTTATTTTTGTCTTCTTTTTATTTCTCTATATCAAAAACACACACAAAAATTAGTTTATTTCTCTATATCAAGAACACAAAAAATTAGTTTATTTCTCTATATCAAAAACACACAAAAATTATTTACTTGATAGCTCTTATTTATTTGCTTGCTTTTATTCTGCTAGAATGAGTATTTCTGAAGTAGAGGTTCGTTCTTTTAGGCAACAAGGGGGAGAAAGTTTAAAAGATGCTTGGTATAGAATAAATAATACTCATAAGAGGTGCACAATAAAAATTGTACCTTGATACTCCTGAGAAAAATTTATGTTGGTATTTCTGGCTGGTATAGGCATGTGTTAGATACTCTTACGAGTGGAAATTTTCTAGGAACTGCTGCTTTGGAAGCCTGCAATTTGATTGAAAGTTTAGTAGGAGCACCTCCAATTACAGCTGTTAAAACTGAGATCACTTTGGAGGATGTTATTGATAAACTAAACTCTTTGGAAATGAGCTTACCAGTCTTCCTTGATAATGCTAGCAAAGTTAATGAATTACTAGTTACTATTGATAAAAGAATCACTGCTCTAGAAGCTAGCAACACTCATGATAGTAAAAGTGTTAGGATTGGTAAACTAGAGGATGCCATGGGAGCTTTAAGATCAAACTTTTCATCTCTTAAATTCAAAAAGGAGAAAGCTATTGTGGGAAAGGAGCAAAGATTTATGTATGCTTCTAAGATGGCCAAACCCAAATCTCAATATGTGCTGAAACTTGCTATAACAATTAATGAGACTAAGAATGACCTTCATGTTGAATCTTCAAAAACATCTAAAGTGCCTATTGCGGCAAATAATGGTTTAGAGGAAGGTATAGATGATGCTTCTTCACTTGAAAATACTTGAGTTGTTTTTTCTATGCCTAGCTGAAAGGCGTTAAAGAAAAGCGCTACCGGGAAGACAACCTGTTTTATTTCTCTGTTTTCTTTCAGGTTTCCTTTGTTTTCTTTAGTGTGCTTGCACCTGGGTTTTTCTATTTCCTTAGCAACCCCTCTGTATTTTCTTTTTGATTTTTTGTTGAGCCAAGTAAAGCCACTATTGGAAAGTTGACACTATATTTCGGATTTCTGCCGAGGAAATAGATTTCTGCTGTCCACTGTAAATTCCATTAAAAATCACATAAAATTCAAAATTACCTGAGATTTTTTGTGCATAATCCTGAGTTATATACGCAACTTTTATTAGATGGCCACTTTTTGATTTGAGCAATAGAAGATTTTTGAAAAAAAGATCGATCTTTACCTGTTGTTCTGTTTTTGACAGATTTCTGCCATTTATCGCATATGCATCTTAATCTCTTTCTTTTGGTGTTCTTTTGAGAAAAAGAGGTTTAAAAGAAATTGTGACAGTAGCTAATGTGTTTTTGAGTGTTAGACTTGTGTTGAAACTGACGCATGTGGATTTATTATTTCAATTGCACTAACGTTACTAATGAAGATTGTGAGAATTTTGATGTGAAGGAAGTTTTCATGGATCAAGAGAAGAGGATGATATGATGTGATCAAGAAGAGTGAAAAGCCTAAGCTTGGGGATGCCCCGGTCGTACATCCAAGCAAATTCCAAGAAAACTCAAGCGTCTAATCTTGGGGATGCCCAAGGCATCCCCTTCTTCATCAACAAATTATCAGGTCACTTCTAGTGAAACTATATTTTTATTCGGTCGCATCTTATGTGCTTTGCTTGGAGCGTCTTTTTTTTCAGTTTGCTTTTTATTTTACTTTCAGTTTGTTTTTACTTTCATAATAAGCTTGGTTGGACCCCAGCATTATTTTATTGGAGAATGACACGCTCCGCTTTTTCATGAGAATACGTTGTATTCTTAATTTCTGTCTAGCTGCTGCATTTATTCAGCTCCTGTTTTGCATGCATCTCTTATTGGAGCTGTTAGTTTTAGTAGTATTATTTGAGTACTCTCATGTTTTCTCGCTGTATCACAAATAGTATTTTTTTAAAGCATGTTTTGTATGGTGCTTGTTGGGAGAAACAAAAGAAAATTGCTGCCTGAAGTAGAATTTATAACAGTACTAGTAGAAGCTTGTATAGACTGTGACTAGGACTTTTTCATGCCATGCTAAATGTTATTTTAGTTTTAAAGCCTTGTGGTTATTTGGTATCATGATTAGCCTCAAATAGCTGAGAGTTTTTAATATGTGTTGAAAGATTCATGAGTTGTTCTTGTCATAGTAAATCATCAATATATGCGATTCTCTTTCGAATGTTTTACTTGGTTGACTTGGCGCATGCTCACACCATGTTTATGACTACAAACCTGTCATGAATAGACTCCATGACCACTTAGTTTTTGAACTTGTGATACTGCTTATGTTTTAATTAATGATGCTTATGTCGCTATGCATGATTATGGCTCTTATGCTCTCTTGATTTGTCGCTCCCAGTCTTTTGCTAGCCTCCACCTGTACCGAGTATGAGCTCTACTCATGCATTCAAAATCCCTTAAGCCAAAGTTTTTCCCATTGTGTCCACCATACCTACCTACATGTGGTATTTAACTGCCATTCCAAAGTAAATTGATCATGTGTTACCTTTAAAACCTTCAAAATTACTTCTGCTTTATGTTCCTGTTTTTGCTCACGAGGACGTAAAAAGAGAATCTATATTTCACTTGTTGATTGGATTTCACACCCTGGACTAGTGGCTTCATCCTCTTATCCAAATGATAGAAGAGCTGGCAGCGGGGTGCCCAGCCCCAAATTAATGCATACAAAATCTCTTCACTATTTTTGCCCCTGATTTATCAGTCAGAGCATAATTGTGTAAACAAAAGAGAAAGAGGGATGATCTTCTACAACAGTTGCGTCCTTCACCATGGGAGCCGCTCTTGTGAATCCAGTTGACTTGTGACGTACTGTATTTTTGGTTTGCTAGCATACATCTCGCAAAATATAGACATTCTTCCACAAATGTAAAACTTTTAATACCTCTGTTTAATAAAATAAAAACTCTAGCACATGAGTGATCCCTGCTTCCTTCTGCAAAGGGCCTTTGTTTTAATTTTATGTTGAGTCTCCATCTTCTAACTTTATGCACATTTGTGAGAGAATTTTTACCATTCTGAGTTCTATGTGCATTTGTCCCATAAGCATCAATAATTACTTCATGATGTGATATCATTCGTTCTTAAATTATTTGTTCTAGTCTTCCTCATGAACTTTGAAGGTGTCCTGGCATTTATGTTTTTCCCCACTCTTAAGGACTATCAAAATATCACTTTGCCATGCTTTCTCTTTACCTGAAACAAACGTTTACCTTTCTTTGCATTATTATTCATGATCCTTTATTTGAGTTACTCTTCGTGATGCAAAGTAATTGCTATGCTTTATTATTAAAGTTTTATTTATCATGCATGTGTTTAAAGTTTTATGATCTCAGCGTGCATATGCTTTTACATTAGGTTGATCAAGTTTGTGTTAGTAGCATGTCACGTCAGAAATTATTGTTTTATCATTTACCTACTCAAGGACGAGTAGGAACTAATCTTGGGGATGCTTGATACGTCATAAATGTATCCCTAATTTCCGATGCTCCATGATCATATTATGCCAATTGCAACATGTTTTCTCCCTTCTTTATGTCATTTTTATCAATTTTCCGGACTAACCTATTAACAAGATGCCACAGAGCTAGTTCCCTGTTTTCTGATGTTTTTTAGTTTCAGAAAAGTTGTTCTGGAAATATTCTCGGAATTGGAAAATTCGAAGCCCGGAAGTCCTATTTTCCCTGGAAGCATCCAGAAGACCGAAGAGGAGCCGAAGAGGGGCAGCAGGGGGCCACACCATAGGGTGGCGCGGCCCCCTGGCCGCGCCAACTATGGGTGTGGGCCCCCCGGCCTCCACCGCCTTTGCCCTTTCGCCTATTTAAGGGCATCTCCAGCCGTCCCACCAGAGCCCCCCCAGGGGGCCTTTTTCACGGCGGAAGCGGTGAATAGCGCTGTTTCTTCACCACTCGGCCCCCCCCAGAGGCCCAAATAGCGCCGTTTCGGCGCTATTTCGTGCCGCGGCACCCAGGCCAAACCCAGCCCGCTGGGTTCGGCCTGGGGGGGGGGGCGAAACTGCGGGGCCGCGGGCGTGGGCCAGCTCTGTCAGCGACGCGAAAAGCACGGGAACAGAATCCACCGCTCGTGACCTTCTTCTCGGCGCCCGCGCCGTCAAAGGCTGCCGTCGTTTATGGCGTGGCGGCCGCCCAGTGCATGCGCCCCAGTCAAAGGCTGCCGGATTAATGGCGGGGCGGCAGCGGTGACACGCGCAGCGCGGCGACTGGCCCACCAGGCTATAAAAAGGGTGCCCGCCCCTCTCCATCCGCCCATTCTCGCCTCCTCCTCCTCGCCGTTCTTCTCCATTCTCGCCTCCTCCTTGCCGTTCTTCCCCATCCTCGCCGCAAAAAGATGGACCGTCTCTGGGACGCGTGGCCCGAAAGCGACGACGACGAGTTGCAGCTAGCGCAGCAAGTGGCGCCGGAGCAGCAAGTGGCGCAGGAGCAGCAAGAGGCGGCGCCCGAGCAGCCGCCTGTCCAGAACGAGGTGCCACCCGAGCAGGAAGCAGCGCAGGCTGCCCGGCGGGCTGCCCGTCGCTGGAGGAGGGAGCGGAGGAGGCAGCCCATATGGCCGGAGCAGCACGCCGCTCTGTACTCCATCGAGACCGCGCAGAACGAGGGCGCGTACCGCCAGGTTCGCGGCGTCGTCGAGCAGGCGGCGGAGGCGGCGGAGGCTGCCGCCATTCGGGCCTCTCTGGAGACGCACCAGAGGGAAGAGGCGGCGTGAGAGGTGCGCCGGCAGCTGGCCGAGAACGCTGTGTCGGCCGGGCAGCAGGACATCATCGCGCTGTACGAGGCCGACCGACGGCAGGTGGCGGTGCAGAGCGAGCGGCGCAACCGTCCGCCCTCCGAGCAGGCGCAGCTGCACCGGCTGCGGGTGCAAGGCCGAGCAGAGCGGGCGGAGCAACGCTGGCTCGCCGCGGCGAGGGAGGGCGAAGCTGGTCCCTCCAACCAGCTGGGGGCGAAGGGGGGCCGCGAGGAGGACGCCGATGAAGACGACGATGCCTAGGGTAGTTTAGTTTAAATTTCCGTCAAATGTTTAGTTTAAATTTCCGTCGAATATGTACGCACTTCGCTAAATCAATAAAATTCGCCTAGTTTTTCAAATTGCGTTTGTTTGGGCCGAAATTTGGGCTCGGGAGCGACTGGGAACACTGCCCCCCAGGTTCCAGAATAGCGCCGTTTGGCGCCGCGGCGGCCCCAAAACGGCGGCGTTTTGGGCCCTGGGGGTCGCAACGACTGGAGATGCCCTAAGCCCCCCGGATGGAAAACCCTAAGTACCTAATCAAAATCCCCGAAAAAGTTCAGCCGCCGTCACCGTCAACCCCAGATCAGGGGGTTCTGAAGCTGTTTCCGGCACCCTGCCGGAGAGGAGATCATCACCGGAGGCTTCTACATCACCATGCCTGCCTCCGGAGGGATGCATGAGTAGTTCATCCTTGGACTGCGGGTTCGTAGATGTAGCTAGATGGTTGTCTTCTCCTCATATGCCTCCATGTTTAGATCTCGTGAGCTTCCTATCATGACCGAGATTGATCTTATGTAATTCTCTATGCTGTGTTTGCTGGGATCCGATGAATATTGACCTTATGCCAAGTTGATTATAGTTTTATTTGCATATGCTATTTGTGATCTTGTATGGTCTCCGTTGCTAGTTGTTATTCTGGCCAAGTAGTTGCTAGTGACTCCAAGAGGGAGTATTTATGCTCGATAGTGTGTTCATGCCTCCTTGTTGCCTTGCTCGAGTGACAGAAACGTGAAGGGGGAGGATGTGTTGTTGCCATTAGGGAGAAAACAGCGGTGAGAGTGCCCGCGTGCATAATCATTGCTTACATTACACACTTTGTTTAATGCAATTATCTGTTGCTTGCAACTTAATACCTGAGGAGGGTTGGATGATAACCTGAGGGTGGATTATTAGTCATAGATGCATATGGATGTCGGTCTATGTATCTTGTTGTAATGCCCGCACTAAATAGAATAGTAATCTTCATGTCATATTATGCACTACGGTGCAACCTCTATCCTTCAATTGCCCAGCTGTAATTTGTTCACCCAGCATGCTATATTTTATGGAGAGACACCACAAGTGAAACTATGAACTCCGGTCCATTTTTCCACACTGTTAAACAAACCACAATAATTTCATGCTTTCTTTACTTTCTGCAAGCATACACTATTTTCCACACTATACGTCTAATCTTTGTTTTCAGCAAGACCGGTGAGATTGACAATCTCACTATACGGTTGGGGAAAAGTATTTTGGTTGTGTTGTATGAAGGTTCCACGTTGTTGCTGACACCGGTGAAGCGCCGGCACCACCGTCTGTGGAATCAACCTTCTGAAGGTCCTCTTTCTCCTACTGGATTGATAACCTTGGTTCTTAACTAAGAGGAAATACCTACCACTGTGCTCATCACACCCTCCTCTTGGGGTTTCCCAACAAACGTGTGTATGACGAGCATCACATAGTCATAACCGCGGTGCTGATATGGGATATCTGTGGTGTGATAGGGCTGGACGAAATCACCATCGCCCCCCTCGTCGGCATCCTCCCCTTGCTGGGGGTGATGCTCAAGGTATGTGTCCAGCTCCCTCTCAGAAAGCTTCCATCCTTGCCTGCTATTAAGATTAAACAAAAGAGGTGCAGGAAAAAGTACTTCCCTAACAGTTTTAATAACTCTCCACTCGGATCGTTTGGAGAAAATTAATTCAAAAGATAGATTATGTAAGTGAGCATGGGTAGAAAGAAACTTATGTTGAACCATGGAAATTAGATCAAGCCTCTCTATAGGAAGCTGCAGGTCTAGAGGGTGCGGCTCCAAACCATGCAAAGCTAGCGAGCGTGAGGCAATAAGACCTCCACAAACTCCGCCCTTCTCACTGTTATGTGAGAGACGGTAAGCAATCAAAGCGCCAAAATTATAAGACCTATCACATGTTAAGGCAGCTTCAATAAATGCCAAATCATAGACAGATAGATTGTTGGAAGTTTTTCTAGCTAACACACATTTAGAAATAAAATAGGCAAAGTATCGAATGCTAGGAAGTTGAATTTCTCGAATTTTACCACTCTCCCCTGTGAAGCTTCTTCCTTGGCAAATCTCCTCATATAATTCCAGCATTGGTTTAGGCTTCCCTTTTATCTTCTCACAAAAACCCCACTGTGGTACCTTGATAGTTGTAAAAAAATCACTGAAAGGCAAGTTTACAGCTTTATTGTAAATTTTATATTGGACCAATGGGTTAGTTGAGGACCATTTAAAACGAATATCCTGCACCACAGACATAGTTAGTTTCACATATTGGATAGGTTCATCCTCAATGAAACGGTCCAAGCCTGCATTATGCACAAGAGTGTTGAAATCCTGCCAAATTTCCGTAATCCTCATGAATTCCTGACACGGATAAATTGATGGGAACACTCTCTCTTCACGGTGCACGAACATGACCTCATGCAACTCCAACTCATGATGGTTTAGTTCATGAACATTGTGCTCCATCTCTGAAATTTTTCAACAATCATCACAAAAATTAATTTCAAACAACTATAAGGTGGAAAATACCATAGGGACTTATATGAGAGCTAAACATACATCAAAACTACATTATTTCTAATCAAATCAAGCATGCAAACTCACATAATCTGTCACCTACGGTACCAAAATACTGAAGAAACACTACACTAAACAAAATTCTACTTGGATCATCGGAGGAGTCACATACCGGAGATCAAACAACCAATCTCAGCGCAAATGATGGGCTGAAGAAGGAGATCAAAAATCTAGAGGAAGAATAGCAAGAACACGGTTTCCAGGAAATGTTTTCAGTTTGGGAGGTGAGAGAGAAGACTTTGGCAATGGAGAGAGTTAGTGGAGGGCCAGGGGGCCCCACACCATGTGTTGGCGCCACCAGGGGGCTAGCCGCGCCACCCTATGGTGTGCCTGACTGGTGGTCCCCCTGGGGTCTCCCAGGTGGCTCTCTGCCTCATTTTTGACGTAAAAATTTATTCTAATTTTTCTAGAATTTTTCGAGAAACTTTATTTTTGAGGTATTTCCAGAATTTTAATAATTAATAAAAACCAAGAAAACGAAAGTGAAAAGGTGGAAAACAAAATCAAAACCAACACTACATAGGTTCTACGACACTCTAATGGAAGAATATCCAAAGAAAATAAAGGTGGTAGTGGTGAAAACAAAAGTATGGGGGGGTGAAAACATGCATAACCTCAGTAATCATGGTGAAAACATCAGGAAAACATGCATAAGGATGGTGGAAAACATGATTGTACTGAAGTAGCAATGTGATAACATAAGTAAACATGGTGAAAACATAATGGGAAAGGTGAAAAGATAGTGAAAACATTTCCCACTTCATTTAAAATCATTTTGTTAACAAGGGTGATCAAGTCTTGCTACCAAAATAATCTTATATGAAACAAAATTTTGTTTCTCACTAAATACTCATGTTACCTCAACCTTGATAGACATAGTCCCAATCATAATAATTTCATATTCTTTGGGTGGCTTTGGAATAGGACAATAAAATTCTCCAATCTTGATGGTCTCAATATTTTCAATGGAATTTAGACCATATTTTCTATCAATCTTCTTGGGAAAATAAACAGTGTGCTCTTTATCATTAACATTGAAAGTTACTTTTCCTTGATTGCAATCAATAACAGCCCCTACAGTATTAAGAAAAGGTCTTCCAAGAATAATAGACATATTATCATCCTCAGGCATTTCCAACACAACAAAGTCAGTTAATATCAGACAATTATTAGCTACTTGAACCTGAACATCCTCACATATACCCACAGGAATAGAAGTAGACTTATCAGCCATTTGTAAAGATATATCAGTTGGTATCAATTTTTCTAGGAGGAGTCTTTTAGAGAGAGTAAAATGCATGACACTAACTCCAGCTCCTAAATCACACAAAGCGGTTGTAACATAATTATTTTTAATAGAACATGGAATAGTTGGTATACCATGATCTCCAAGCTTCTCAGGAACCTTGACATTAAAAGAGTAATTAGCAAGCATAGTGGAAATTTCCTCATTAGGAATCTTCCTTTTGTTAGAGACAATATCTTTCATATATTTTGCATAAGGAGGCAATTTAATAGCA
Source organism: Alopecurus myosuroides (assembly GCA_028641055.1). Lineage (NCBI taxonomy): Eukaryota > Viridiplantae > Streptophyta > Magnoliopsida > Poales > Poaceae > Alopecurus > Alopecurus myosuroides. Next base: position 315,291,950 of record CM054063.1, on the reverse strand, counting down.
TCAGTTATTGGAATTTGCAAGAACAAAGGTTTCATCCATTCACAAAACTTATTATAGTGTTCTTCTTTTGATTTATTTTTCTTATTAGGAAAAGGCATTGGTTTTTGTACCGAAGGTTCTCTCTCATTACCATGCTTATTAGCAATAAAATCTTCCTTAGTGTACTTTGCAGTTTTAGTTTACTTTTCAGGTTCACCTACAGGTTCTTCTTTATCAGAAGCTTCACTTCTATCATTACCACTTTCAGTTTCAGCATCAAAGATAGATATACTATTAGCATCTTTAGCAAGTTCAGAGGATTCTACAAGAGTTTTATGTTTCTTCTTCCTTTTCTTCTTTTTATGAATAACATTATTATTAGTTTGTTGAGAATCTTGTTCAATTCTTTTAGGATTTCCCTCAGGATATAAATGATCTTGTGTAGCTATACCACTTCTAGTTCTTATTTCATAAGCATGTTTTTCTTTAGAAGCATTAACTAGCAAATCTTTTTGCACTTTAGTAAGTTGATCAATTTGAGTTTGAACCATTTGAAAATGTTTAATAAGCATTTTAACATCATTAGAGGTTCTTTCTATAATGCCATGCAAATTATCAATAGCTCTAGAGTTTTCCATTAGGTGGTTTTGCACTCTCATATTAAAATTATCTTGCTTAATAACATAATTATCAAATTAATCTAAACATTGATCAGGAGGTTTATTATAGGGAATGTCTCTACTATCAAAATATTGGAGAGATTGTACCTCAATAGTGGATGAGTGAGGGATTTGCTTACATAATTCTTCTATAGGTGGAAGATTCTTCACATCTTCAGATTTAATACCCCTCTCTTTAAGAGATTTCTTGGCTTCTCTCATCACTTCATCATTTAATTCAATCATTCCCCTCTTCTTGGGTGTTGGTGTTGGTGTTGATACTGGAGTAGGGGTTGGCTCAGGCTCAACCATAGTCCAATCATCATGATTTTGGCTTACTTTAGCCATTAATTCCTCAGCTTCTTCTGGAGTTCTTTGCCTGAAAACACAACCAGCACAACTATCCAGGTATGTCCTAGATTCAACGGTTAGTCCATTATAGAATATATCAAGAAGTTCATTATTTTCTAGCTTATGCCCAGGTGTAGCCCTAACTAAAGAACAAAACCTTGCCCAAGATACAGGCAATTTCTCTCCTTCCAATTGCTTGAAATTAAATATATTTTGTAAAGCAGCATGTTGAGCACTAGCAGGAAAATATTTCTGAAAGAAAGCATTAACCAAACCAATAGGACTATCAATAGATCTCGGAGACAAATTATTAAACCAAGTTTTAGCTCCATCTTTTAATGGGAAAGGGAATATTTTAGCAACAAAGTAGCTACGTTTCTTAAGATCATGACAGAATAAACTGCTCAAAGAGGAGAGCTCATTCATATGTTTCATAGCACTTCCATTTTCAGTACCACAAAAAGGTTCTTTCTCAACAATAGATATATAAGATAAATCAAGAGAGAAATCATAATCCTTATCCCTAATATTAATAGGAGAGGTGGCAAACTTAGCATCAAGAGATAATTTATATTTAACAACACGACTTTCAATAAGACTTATAACAACATATTTATCCTTCATAGCATGTATTACATCAATAAAATCATCATTAAGTTCAATATAGGAATCATCAAAATATTTACTAGGATTTTTTTCTAAACTAAGGTGAAATAGCAGGAGTAAGATGATTTTTATCAGGAGTTTCAGTGTTTGCAATATTCTTAGCTTTAAAAATAGTAGCATCTAAAAAAGGACCGAGAGAACCACTCTCATCAAGCACAGTAGAAGAATCATCAAGAGTATCAGAAGTATTTTCAGATTCAGCAGAAGTAGCATGTGTAACATGTGGTGGTGTAAGCAGCTTACTCATAACAGACGGTGAATCAAGAGCAACAGAGGTGTTTAGAGTTGTACCTCTTCTTGTAGTGGATGGTAATATAGGAAACTTTCCATCATGAGTCTTACCCATGATGAATGATGGCAGTAGATAATAATACTCTCTGGTGAGCTTGCAAATAAAGCTATGCTCCCCGGCAACGGCGCCAGTAAATAGTCTTGATGACCCACAAGTATAGGGGATCACAAAAGTCTTCGAGGGAAGTAAAACCCAAATTTATTGATTCGACACAAGGGGAGTCAAAGAATATTTGTGAGCCTTAACAAGTGAGTTGTCAATTCACCTACACCTAAAAGTACTTTTGTTCGCAGTGGTTTATCAGCAGTAACAGTTTTATAGTAGCAGCAGTAGTGAAATAATAGCAGCAGTGAGATGAAAACACCAGCAGGAGTGTTTGAAGTAAACAACGGGATTAAATATTGTAGGCATAGGGATAGATGAACGGGCGTTGCATGGATAAGATAGTTCATATAATAATCAAGACATGGGCATTGCAGATAAATAAGATAAAGCATCCAAGCACTAAGTAACCATAGGCATGTGTTCCGTAAATAGTCGTATGTGCTCGCAATGAGAACTTGCACAACATCTTTTGTCCTACCAGCCCGTTTTCAGCGGGTCCTCAAGGGAAATACTAGTAATTAAGGTGTCCTTTTAATAGAACACCGGAGCAAAGCATTAACACTCCGTGAACACATGTGATCCTCACATCATAGGCATCCCCTCCGATTGTCCCAATTTATGTCACTTCGGGGCCTCGGGTTCCGGAAAACGATATGTGTAAACAACTTGCAGGTATGATCAAGAAACAATAAATATCATCATGATTCAATAACATGTTCATATCTGAGATCATGGCACACGGGCCCAAAGTGACAAGCATTAAGCATAACAAGTTGCGACAATGTCAATAGCACTAATAGAAGATACTAGGCACTATGCCCTAACAATCACGACATTATTACATGAACTATCTCATCCAATCGTTACCACCCCCTTCAGCCTACAGCGGGGGAATTACTCACACATGGATGGGGGAAACATGGATGGTTGATGGAGAGGCGTTGGTGATGACGATGGCGACGATTTCCTCCAATTCCCCTTCCCGGCAGGGTGCCAGAACAGGAACTTCTGATCCCCGAATCGAGGTTCAGGGTGGCGGCGGAGCTACGGACTTCTTTCTGGAAAACTACCAAACCCCCTCGGGTTTTCGGGTTGAAGGCGATATATAGTCGAAAGGGGAGACTGAGAAGGACTCTGGGTGGCCCACACCACCAGGTGGCGCGGCCTAGGGGGGCGCCCGGGGGTGGTGTGCCCCCCTCTCACTAGTAGAAAAAGGCGCACCAAATTGAGATTCTGTGGCGCACCTAGGGGCCAGAGGGGTGCGCCACAGAATTCACGCCATACAATATTTTTCTGTGGCGCACCGTGGCCGTGCGCCACAGAAATGTCAATTCTGTGGCGCACCTCAGCCGTGCGCCACAGAAATTTGCAATTCTGTGGCGCACCAAGGGGGGGGGGTGCGCCACAGATTTTTTTTTTGAATTTCAAAAAAAAAGGCGGCTAGATCTGGCCGCCGGAATTTTTCGAAATTTCGAAATTTCGCCGGATTTCGTCGGATGCTCGCCGGAGTTGGTGTGTGGAGGATAGGGTCACCGGAGTTGGTGGGGAGGAGAAGGAGAAGCTCGCCGGAGGTGGTGGTGGTGGTGGTGGAGTTGGAGGAGAGGTGGTGGTGGAGGAGGAGAAGGAGGAGGAGCTCACCGGAGGTGTGGTGGTGGTGGTGGAGGAGGAGGAGGAGGAGCTCACCGGAGGGGTGGTGGTGGTGGTGGAGGAGGAGGAGGAGGAGCTCGCCGGAGGAGCTCGCCGGAGGTGGTGGTGGTGGAAGAGGAGGGGTGGTGGTGGTGGAGGAGGAGGAGAGGTGGTGGTGGTGGTGGTGGAGGAGGAGGAGAGGTGGAGTAGTAGGTGGAGGAGAGGAGAGAAGTGGAGAGGTAGAAGATGAGAAGTGGAGGAGAAGTGGAGGGGAGAAGGGAAGAAGAGGAGGGAAGGAGGGTAGAAGAGGAAGAAGAGGAGGGGAGGAGGCAGGATTTCGAATCCTGCCTCCACAATTCTGTGGCGCACCAAATGAAGGGGTGCGCCACAGAATGTTTTTTATTTTTTTATTTATTTTCTAGTCAAAATCTTAAAACTGCCATAACTTTTGTTCCTTTTGGAATTTGGCGATTCTAAAAAAAGCTCACAGGCCGAAGGCGAGTGAGGTTGTATTCCTTTTTCTCTCTAGTTTTTTTTTGATATCTTGATCTTTTTTTCGATATCGTATGCAAAAGTTATGCCCATTTTACTTTTTTTAACGAACTTTTGCTCAGAAAGTCGAAATTCATATTTCAAAATTTGATAAAAAAGTAGACCTTAAACTCTCCGTGCATCTATAAGGGATTTATTTTTTGATGCTTTTTAGACCGCCAACTCTTCCGTCAAAAACTAGAAAAGGCGTTCCCGGGGGGGGGGGGGGTGGAGTTGGTGCGTGTGGACAGAATTTTTTGGGATGGGAATTCTGTGGCGCACGTGGCAGTGGTGCGCCACAGAAATGTCATATTTCTGTGGCGCACTAACCACCATGCTCCACAGAATAGGAGTGTGGCAATCATTGGTGTGGGCCCCCAGCTTATTTCTGTGGCACACCCCTATCCAGTGCGCCACAGAATTCCCATTTTCTGTGGCGCACCACGGTCCCGTGCGCCATAGAATGCCCTTTTTCTGTGGCGCATGCCCACCCGTGCGCCACAAAAATATATTTCTGTGGCGCACCAAGAAGCCATGCGCCACAGAATCTGTTCCATAGAAAGGCACTTCTCTACTAGTGTCTGGTTCCTCTCCTAGCCCCCTTCTGGCTCCCGGGGTCTTCCGGTGTTTTAAGACCAATGGGGTCTTTTCTGGGCAATTTCCCGAAAGTTGATTTTTCTACACACAAAAACGAGACACCAAGGTAATTCTGCTGAAAACAGCGTTAGTCCGCGTTAGTTGCATTCGATACACACAAGTTTAGAGGAAAACAATAGGAAAAGTGTTCGGAAAAGGAGATACGTTTTCGACGTATCAATGCCCAAGGCATCCCCTTCTTCATCAACAATTTATCAGGTCACCTCTAGTGAAACTATATTTTTATTCGGTCACATCATATGAAATTTTCTTGGAGCGTCTGTTTGTTTTTCTTTTGTTTTCCTTTATGTAATAATATTGTTGAACCTAGCATCTTTGTGTAGGAGAGAGACACGCTCCGCCTTTTTGTTTGAATACTCGTTGTGCTCGTATTCATAGTTTTTCTTCTAACTGCTGCAAAATTCCTTTTTAGCTCCTGTTTTTCTTGCATCTCTTATTCAGAGCTGTTAGTTTTAGTAGAGTTGTGTTAGTACTCTCTTTTTCCATTGCTTTATCTCTTGTTGATTTTTTGTTTAGTATGAAATCTTGGTGTTGGAAAGCAGTAGTACAGTTTTCGTGCTTATACCGGTGCAAATAGAAGCTTGTATAGACTATGGCTAGAATTTTTCATGTAATGCTAGATGTTATTTTAATTCTAAAGCCTAGTATTTATTTTTGTAGCACGACTTGTCTCAAATAGCTGAGAGTGTTTAATGTGCCTTTGAAAGAATCATGAGTTGTTCTTGTCATATTGAAACATAAATTTGTGGTGTTCTCCTTTCAATGTTTTATTTGGTTGACTTGGCGCATGCTCACACCATGTTTATGACTACAAACTAGTCACTTATAGCCTCTATGATAAGTTAGTTGAACTTGTAGTACCACTTATTATTTGATTAATGATGTTTTTGTCGATGTGCATGATTATGGCCATTATTGCTCTCTTGATTTGTCGCCCCTAGTCATTTGCTAGCCTCCACCTGTACTGAGTATGAGCTCTACTCGTGCATTCAACTCCCAAAAACCAAAGTTTTCCAAATGTGTCCACCATACCTACCTACATATGGTATTTAACTACCACTCCAAAGTAAATTGCTCATGTGTTACCTTTAAAACCTTCAAAATTATTCCTGTTTTCTGCTCATGTTTTAGCTCATGAGAACGTAAATAGATAATATTTATCTCACTTGTTGATTGGAGTTTCACACCCTGGACTAGTGGCTTCATCCACTTATCCAATTGATAGAAGAGCTGGCAACGGGGTGCCCAGCCCCAAATTAATATAACAAATTCTCTTCTCTATTTTTGCCCCTGATTTATCAGTCAAAGCATAATTGTGTAAACATAAGATAAAGAGGGATGACCTTCTACCCAGATGCGTCCTTCTATGGGAGCCGCTCTTGTTAAGTCTAGTTGGCTTGGAACATACTGTATTTTCTGTTTACCATTCATTGACATAAGCATACACCTCTCTAAATTTTTTTAAATACCTTTCTTTAACAAAATAAAAAGCTCTAGCACATGAGTGATCCCTGCTTCCCTTTGTGAAGGGCTTTTGTTTTACTTTTATGTTGAGTCTCCATCTTCTAACTTTATGCACAATTGAGAGAGCATAGTTTCCATTCTAAGTTTAATGTGCATTTGTCCTAGAAACATTATTAATTGATTCATGATGTGTTATTGCTTGTTCTCGAATTATTTGTTCTAGTCTTCCTCTTAAACTTTGAAGGTGTCCTGGCATTTATGTTTTGCCCCACTCTTAAGGACAAGCAAAATATCAGCTTGCTATGTTTTCTCTATGCTTGAAACAAATTTATAAGTTTCGAGTGCATTATTATTCATGATCTTGTATTTGTGTTACTTTTCATGATACAAAGTGATTGCTATGTTTTATTGTTAGAATTATATCTATCGTGCTTGTGTTAAAGTTCTATGATCTTAGCTATGCTTATGCTTTTACAATTTAGATGATCAAGTTTATGTTGGTAGCATGTCACCTAAGAAATTATGTGTTTTTATCGTTTACCTACTCGAGGACGAATAGGAACTAAACTTGGGGATGTTGATACGTCATAAATGTATCCTTAATTTCTGATATTCCATATTGTTTTAATGCCACATGCTACATGTTTTCCTTCGATTTATGTCATTTTTATCGATTTTTCGGGACTAACCTATTGACAAGATGCCACAGAGCCATTTCCTGTTTTTTGCTGTTTTTTAGTTTCAGAAAAGTTGTTCTGGAAATATTCTCGGAATTGGAAAATTCGAAACCCTGAAGTCTTAGAATTCCTGAAGGTTCCACGGAGTCCCGAAGAGACCCGGAGGGGGGCCACGCTTGGGGGCGGTGTGGGCCCCTCGGGCACCCACCGCCATCGCCCTTTCGCCCATATATCCCCCTGATGCGTGAACCCTAAAAATATACCACTTTTGCACGAAAAACACCCGAGGCCGCCATCATCGTCAACCCGAGATCGGGAGGGTTCTAGAGTTCTCCCCAGCACCCTTCCGGGAGGGAAAGTCATCACCGGAGGGCTCTACACCACCATGCCCGCCTCCAAAGTGATGCGTGAGTAGTTCATCCTTGGACTACGGGTCCATAGCAGTAGCTAGATGGTTGTTCTCTCCTCTTTATGCCTCATGTTTAGATCTTGTGAGCTGCCTCACATGATCGATATCATCTTACTGTAATGCTACATGATGTGTTTGTTGTGACCCGATGATTATTGAATTATATGTCTCTTGGTTATCAATCTATCATGTTGTCTTCATGTGTATGTTATTTATGATCTTGCATGCTCTCTATTGTTAGTAGATGCTCTGGCCAAGTAGATGCTAGTGAATCCAAGAGGGAGTATTTATGCTCGATAGTGGGTTCATGCCTCCTTTGCATTCGCGCTCGAGTGAGAGAAACGTGACAGATGGAGGATGTGTTGTTGACATTAGGGAGAAAACAACGATGTTTACATTGTTTACATTACACACTTTGCTTACTGCGATAATCTGTTGCTCTCAACTTAATATCCAACGTTTGTTTAGATGATATTCGAATGGTGGATTATTAATCATAGATGCAGTTGGATGACGTTCTTTGTATCTTGTTGTAATGCCCGCATGAATCTCATAGTAATCATCATGTCATGCATGTTTCATTATCTATCAATTCCCCAGCTGTAATTTGTTCACCACGCATAATAGCTATCTTTTATGGAGAGACATCTCTAGTGAACTGCGGACCCCGGTCCATTTTCTCATAGTGATAATACAACAACTGCTTCCACAGTTTTCACACTGCTACTGTTGTTTTCATTTTGTTCTCATACTATTTTTCACACCATATGTTTAACCTTTTTGTGTCCAGCAAAACCGGTGAGATTGACAACCTCACTGCTTCATTGGGGCAAAGTGAATTGATTGTGTTGTGTAGGTTCCACGTTGCGGCTGAGCCGGTAGTGTGCCCTGTCACCTGAGATACATCAACCTTCGGAAGTGATATGTCATAAATGTATCCCTATTTTCTGATGTTCCATGTTGTTTTCATGTTATTTCCCACATGTTTGCTATACACTTTATGTCATGTTTATCGATTTCCCGGGACTAACCTATTGACAAGATGCCACAGAGTCAGTTCCTGTTTTCTGCTGTTTTTAGTTTCAGAAAAGTTGTTCTGGAAATATCTCGGAATTGGACGATTCAAAAGCCAGAAGTATTAGAAGTCCCGGAGGGTCCAGGAAGTCCCGAAGAGGCCCGGAGGGGGACCACAGGGTGGCCACACCATAGGGTGGCGTGGGTCACCCTGGCCGCTCCACCAGGTGGTGTGGGCCCCCTGGCCACCCCCCGGCATCGCCCTTTCGCCCATATCTACCCCCTGATGCAAAAACCCTAGAGGAATCAGCCTTTTTCCACGAAAAGTTCTGTAGCTCCGCCGCCGCTGCCGACAAGTTTCGGGGGACAGAAATCTTTGTTCCGGCACCCAGCCGGCACGGGGAAGTGCCCCCGGAGCCATGTCCATCAACTCCACCACCATCTTCATCGCCGCTGCTGTCTCCTATGATGAGGAGGGAGTAGTTCTCCCCCGGGGCTGAGGGCTCTACCGGTAGCTATGTTTCATCTCTCTCTCTCCCATGGTGTGATCTTCATCTGATCGTGAGGTTTGTAATTTAGTTGAATAAGTAGATGTTACTCTTCATCTGTTATGCTACTCATGTGGTTTTGTTATGAGATCTCCGTAAACACTCTGATCATAGTGTAAAGGTGACAGTGTGTGCACCGTGTGGTTTAGCATGATATTTATATCTTGTGTTGGATGACCCTATGAAATTGTGGCGTTTGTTTAGTACCTTCTAGGGCGATCATAGTGACAACGTGGGGTTAACTAGACATGGGAATACAAACTTGAGGAGTGTTGTTACAGCCCTACGCAATGAATTGGTGTTTGTTATTCAACCGGAGAGTGGTTCGTAGTAGCATAGTGAAGAGAGATATTTATGCATTCAATTATTTTATCATTGTTGAGAGTGTCCACTAGTGAAAGTAGGATCCCTAGGCCTTGTTTCCAAGCATTGAAACACTGTTTTACAATCAATTCTGCTACATGTTTGCTTGCTGCCATTTTTATTTCAGATTGCTATTATCACTTATAATCATCCATATTACTTGTATTTCACTCTCTCTTCGCCGAACTAGTGCACTTATACAACTGACAATTGTATTAGGTGTGTTGGGGACACAAGAGACTTCTTGTATCGTAATTGCAGGGTTGCTTGAGAGGGATACCTTTGATCTCTTCCTCCTTGAGTTCGATAAACCTTGGGTAATCCACTTAAGGGAAACTTGCTGATGTTCTACAAACCTCTGCACTTGGAGGCCCAACACTGTCTACAAGAATAGAAGCGTGCGTAGACATCAAGCTCTTTTCCGGCGCCGTTGCAGGGGAGGTAAGGTAAAAGGTTCTCACATCCTCGGGTGTGAGTGCTCGAAGTTATTTCCTTTAGATTCTGCAATTATATCTTTTTGTTTCTTGTTTTTATTTTCACTAGTTAGGCTTAATGGGAAACAACAAAAATATGAGAGAGCTTTATAATATTTATTTTGAGTTAGGACATGAAGTATTTGAACAGAAAATTTAAAAACCTATGGAGCTTTATTTCCATGCTAGTAGCAATGTTATTAGTATAAATTATTTGAACACCATTATTGCTATGGAAAAGTCTATGCTTGGGGGAGCTATTTTTGATGAATATGGTATTTTTAGTCCCCCAACTTATGAGAAGGAAATTTTCTTTGATGATACTTTGCCTCCAATATATGATGATTACAATGATGAATATCATATTTTCAGTCCACCTACTATTGAGGAGAAAATCAATTATGATTACAATATGCCTCCTATATTTGATGATTATGGTGGTGAGGATTATAATGATAACTATTTTGTTGAATTTGCTCCCACTACTATTAATAAGAATGACTATGCTTATGTGGAGAGTATTGATTCTTTTATGCATGTGGCTCATGATAAGAATGTGCTATGTGATATTTATATTGTTAATTTCATTCATGATGCTACTGAAAGTTATTATGAGATAGGGAAGCATAGTCTTATGCATCTCAAACATATCAAGTTTCCCTTCTTTATGTTGAATGTTCTGAATTTGCACTTATTTTGTATTCCTATGCTAGCCACTTTGTGCTTTATTGACTTGTTTTTCTACAAGATTATTTTTCATAGGAAGTGGGTTAGACTTAATATTTTTTATGTTTGCTTCTTGATGCTCTCTTTTGCTTCAATTCATATTTCTCATGTGAGCATCTTCTGAAATTATCATGCCTAGCTAAAAGGCTTTAAAGAAAAGCACTTCTTGGGAGATAACCCATGGTTTTATTTTTTGCTTTGTTTTTCTCTATTTTATGTGAGTCAAGGGGTTGTATACTTCTGTAGCAACTCCTTTGTATCTTTATTTTCATATTTTAGTAGTGCCAAGGTTTCTGACGAGAGTTGGAGTTAGTTTTTGGATCTCAGCGCAGGAAACAGATTTCTGCTGTCCACCGTAAAAACTCGTAAAATTCAAAGAAACATCAGAATGACCTGAAATTTCTTGTGCTTATTCCTAAGCTAATTACAAAACTTTTTAATTCTTTAAGTTTTTCTATTTGAGGAACGTAAGTTCCTCGAAAAAATTCGTCTTTACAGACTGTTCTGGTTTTGACAGATTCTGCCATTTTTCTTGCATTTGCTCTTTTACGATGTCAAGTGGAGTTCTTTGCTTCACGAAACATCAGTGGATGTATCTAATCTTTAAAACTATAAATAGCACATGTGCCATACAGAACCCATGGATTTTTTATTATTGCACTAACCCTCTAATGCGAATTACTGTTTGATTATGGTGTGAAGGAAGTTTTCAAGGGTCAAGAGAAGAGGTGATATATGTGATCAAGAAGAGTGCAAGGTCATAAATTGGGGATTCCCCCGTGGTTCATCCAAGCATATTTTTAGAAGACTTAATCATATAATCTTGGGGATTCCTAAGGCATCCCCTTCTTCATCAACTATCTATCAGCTCACTTCTCGTGAAACTATATTTTTATTCGATCACATCATATGAAGTTTACTTGGAGAGTCTGTTTGTTTTTCTTTTGTTTTCCTTGCTGCAATACACATCACTGGAACCTATCATACTTGTGTGGGAGAGAGACACACTCCGTTTTCATTGCTTAGAACACTATAGTTTTCATTCTTATTGTTCTGCGAGTGTTCACTTCTTGCTAGTACTGCGTTTAGCCCTTGTTTTCATGAATCTCTTATTCATAGTTGTTAGTTTTAGTAGAGTTGTGTTATTACTCTCTTAATTAATTTCTATATCTCTTGGAGAGTTTTTGTTGTTTGGTGTTTGGTAGAAAATGCTACGTGTGGTAGATGGTATAACAAAAAAGCTTGCATATTCTTGTAGATCATTAAGCTGGTTCACTTGATATTTTGTTGTTGTTTTGAGATATTAATTTGCTTAATGGTAAACTTGCTGGTTTAGTAGAGTAAAAACAATTAATGGTTGGTCTAGAAGCTTGAAACTGTGCCACACTCAAATAACCAGTTGATAGGATAATGATATATGACTTCCTTTGCTGATAGCAATCGTAATGGTTTTCTGTTACGCGCTACGGTCGGGGTAGCCAACAGTGACTTGTCACTGCCACGAACCCTCTTGGAGTGATTTTCATTATGCCTTGTGATATCATGATTTTATTTGGAATCTTTTAACTTGTGAGTTCTATGTTGCGGTTTTCTGGCACTTCCACCATCCAAATTTGCTAGCCTCTTCGGTACTATGCATTGCCCATTCTCAAATTGAGAGTTGGTGCAAATTTCGCTAGTACATCCAAACCCCGTGGGAGAACTTTGTTCTTCTACACACAAGCCAAAATTTAACTTCCCCAAAACAGCCACCATACCTGCCTTACATGGCATTTCCATAGGCATTCCGAAATATATTGCCATACAACATCCATCATCATTATGTTAGTTGTCATGCTTCATTGTTATTTTGCATACTGCTACACTGGCAGGAGCATTTAGTTTTATTTACATCAGAGATATTTAAGTTTGAGTTATGGGTACTAAAAGTGTGATGATTCATTATAAAATAGAGTGTTGCCCCTACCAGTGAGGTTATAAATCAAAATAATAAAAAAATAAAAAAATAAAGACAAAAAGAAAAAAGAGAGGCAAAAGAGAGATAATAAAGAGAGAGGGGGTAGCAATACTATCATTTATTCCACACTTGTGCTTGGTTGGCATCATTACTTCAGTTTGGAGAGAGTTTTCATATTATGACTTACATAACTATGTGGGGAACTTACATTATAGAACTTGCCTTGTATATTCCAATGATGAGCCTCCTCAAAAGAGCTCCAGGTCTTCGTGAGCAAGCAAGTTGGATGCACCCCCACTAGTTCCATTGGATAGCTTTCATACACTTATAGCTCTATGTGCATCCGTTGTGTGGCAATCACTACTCCTTACATACCTTCGATTATAAGACTTCCTCTTGTCTAATGATCACTTTCAGTTGTGCGAGACTTTATCCCATTGACCATCCAAACCTCCCATGATATTCTTTTAGCCATAACATCCTGGTGCTAGGAACCAATACAGAACGCTTGCTTGTTTTGAGTGCACAATTATTTGAATGATTTTCCTACGTGCATATTGTTGTCACTTGACTTGATCCTAACATGGGTTGTTGTGAGAGTTTGATGACTTGGATGATTATATTGTTGTTCTTGAAGCTTAAAACATCTCTAATATACTTTGCACAGTGGATTGTCTTTTAGTATTGATTCATTGAAAGGTTTTACTTTTTTTTCCTAATAGTTTATACATTACTCTTTGATATCAACTATAAACCACAGTATTTATTCATTTGATTCTAGTTTACATGCTTTACATTACTATGATGATCAAGTTTATGTTGGTAGCATGTCACCTCAGAAATTATTTGTTTTGTCGTTTACCTACTCGAGGACGACTAGGAACTAAGCTTGGGGACGTTGATACGTCATAAACGTATCCCTAATTTCTGATGTTCCATGTTGTTTTCATGTTATTTCCCACATGTTTGCTATACACTTTATGTCATTTTTATCGATTTATCGGGACTAACCTATTGACAAGATGCCACAGAGCCAGTTCCTGTTTTCTGCTGTTTTCAGTTTCTGAAAATTTATTTTGGAAATATTCTCGCAATTGGACGATTCAAAAGCCAGAAGTCTTAGAAGTCCCGGAGGGTCCAGGAAGTCCCAAAGAGCCCCGTAGGGGGACCACAGGGTGGCCACACCCCCTGGCCACCCCCCGACATCGCCCTTTTGCCCATATATACCCCTGATGCATAAACCCTAGAGGAATCAGCCTTTTTCCACGTAAATTTTCGTAGCTCCGCCGTCGCTGACGACAAGTTTCGGGGGACAGAAATCTCTGTTCCGGCATCCTGCCGGGACGGGGAAGTGCCCCGGAGCAATCTCCATCGACTCCACCGCCATCTTCATCGCTGTTGCTGTCTCCTATGATGAGGAGGGAGTAGTTCTCCCCCGGGGCTGAGGGCTCTACCGGTAGCTATGTGTTTCAGATCTCTCTCCCATGGTGTGATCTTCATGTGATCGTGAGCTTTGTAATTTAGTTGAATAAGTAGATGTTAGTATTCATCTGTTATGCTACTCACGTGGTTTTGTTATGAGATCTCCGTAAACACTTTGATCACGGTGTAAAGGTGACAGTGTGTGTGCACCGTGTGGTTTAGCATGATATTTATATCTTGTGTTGGATGACCCTATGAAACTGTGGCGTTTGTTTAGTACCTTCTAGGGCGCTCATAGTGACACTGGTAGAAAAAAGGCCTTCGGTACGCCCCCATTAGTCCCCAAAATAATCGGCCCGCGACCATAGGGGTCGTTAGTCGCGGTTCGGGACGAGACCCGCGACCAATAGTCTGGGCCCAGCGCGCTCGGTCCACAGCTGTCGGAGGGGAGGGGCTTTAGTCCCGGTTGTCCAGACCAACCGGGGCTAATAGGTCATCGGTCTGGCCCCACGGCCTTTAGCCGCGGTTGTCCAGGTGAACCGGGACTAAAGGCCCATCCCTATATATAGAACTCAGCTCGCTGCACTTAGCCACATTTGGTGTCACTTCTGCTCACAACATTCACAAGGGGTGGTGGGTATGCTTTTGGTTCCTACTATGCACACTAGGTGTTCGATGAAATGCCCGATAGCATGAAACACACATGATATTAAGTGTCCGAGCCGCACTTGAGCCTTTTCATTTATTTTACCTCCGCGGTCGCGGTTAGCAACTTGAACCCTTTCATGATTTGTATTATTTCCAGCTAGTTAGTTTAACAAATGCATGATGCTTAATTATATACTTTATATAATAATAATGCAGATGAATCGGCAATGGATGTACGGTAACCGACTCTCCGGCGAGTTCACTACGGGTTTGAAAGATTTCCTCGTAGTGGCAAATGCGAACAAGCAGCGAGGTTTTATTATCTGTCCATGTGCTGAATGTAAGAATGAGAAGGGTCACTCCTCCTCAAGAGTCGTTCACATGCACCTGCTTCGGCACGGTTTCATGCCAAGCTATAATTGTTGGACCAAGCATGGAGAAAGATGGGTTAGAATGGAAGAAGATGAAGAAGAGGATGATATCGATTTCAACTATCATGACGCTTTCGGTGATACCTTCATGGAGGATAATGCTGAAGGTGGGGAAGGGTTTGGTGAAGGTGAAGAAGAGGCACATGATGAGCCCGCTGATGATCTTGGTCGGACCATTGCTGATGCACGGAGACGCTGCGAAACTGACAAGGAGAGGGAGAATTTGGATCGCATGTTAGAGGATCACACGAAGTCGCTGTACCCAGGATGCGACAATAGTCTGAAAAAGCTGGGCTGCACACTGGATTTGCTGAAATGGAAGGCACGGGAAGGTGTAGCTGACTCATCATTTGAAAATTTGCTGAAAATGTTGAAGAATATGTTTCCGAAGAATAACGAGTTGCCCGCCAGTACGTACGAAGCAAAGAAGGTTGTGTGCCCTCTAGGTTTAGAGATTCTGAAGATACATGCATGCATTAACGACTGCGTCCTCTACCGCGGTGCATACGAGGATTTGAATGAATGCCCTGTATGCACTGCATTGCGTTATAAGATCAGAGGAAATGACCCTGGTGACGATGTTGAGGGCGAGAAACCCAGGAAGAGGGTTCCCGCCAAGGTGATGTGGTATGCTCCTATAATACCTCGGCTGAAACGCCTGTTCATGAACAAAGAGCATGCCAAGCTGTTGCGATAGCACAAAGAGGACCGTAAGTCCGACGGGGAGTTGAGACACCCCGCTGATGGAACGCAATGGAGAAAGATCGACAGAGAGTTCAAAGATTTTGCAGCTGACGCAAGGAACATAAGATTTGGTCTAAGTACTGATGGCATGAATCCTTTTGGCGAGCAGAGCTCCAGCCATAGCACCTGGCCCGTGACTCTATGCATCTACAACCTTCCTCCTTGGTTGTGCATGAAGCGGAAGTTCATTATGATGCCAGTGCTCATCCAAGGTCCGAAGCAACCCGGCAACGACATCGATGTGTACCTAAGGCCATTAGTTGATGAACTTTTACAATTGTGGGGCAGACCTGGTGTACCAGTGTGGGATGAGCACAAAGAAGAGGAATTTAACCTACGAGCGTTGCTTTTTGTAACCATCAACGATTGGCCTGCTCTCAGTAACCTTTCGGGACAGTCAAATAAGGGATACAAAGCATGCACGCACTGCTTACATGAGACTGAAAGTGTATTTTTGGATAATTGTAGGAAGAACGTGTACCTGGGTCATCGTCGATTTCTTCCCCGAAATCATAACGTAAGAAAGAAAGGCAAGCATTTCAATGGCAAGGCAGATCACCGGCCGAAGCCTGCGGAACGTACTGGAGCTGAGATATTTGATATGGTCAAGGATTTGAATGTCATCTTTGGAAAGGGTCGACCTGGCGGACAATCAGTTCCGCAGGGAGTTGACGGGCACGTACCCATGTGGAAAAAGAAATCGATATTTTGGGAGCTACAGTATTGGAAAGTCCTAGATGTCCGCTCTGCAATCGACGTGATGCATGTTACGAAGAATGTTTGCGTGAACCTGCTAAGCTTCTTGGGCGTGTATGGGAAGACAAAGGATACAAAGGAAGCACGGCGGGATCAGCAACTTTTGAAAGACCCAGATGACCGGCATCCGAAATGGTTTCAAGGTCGTGCCAGCTACGCTCTTACGAAAGAAGAGAAGGTCATTTTTTTTGAATGCCTGAGCAGTATGAAGGTCCCGTCTGGCTTCTCGTCGAATATAAAGGGAATAATAAACATGGCGGACAAAAAGTTCCAAAACCTGAAGTCTCACGACTGCCACGTGATTATGACGCAATTGCTTCCGATTGCTTTGAGGGGCCTCCTACAGGAAAATGTTCGAGTAGCCATTGTGAAGCTGTGTGCATTCCTCAATGCAATCTCTCAGAAGGTAATCAGTCCAGAAGATCTACCACGGTTACAGAACGATGTGGTCCAATGTCTTGTCAGTTTCGAGTTGCTGTTTCCACCATCCTTCTTTAATATTATGACGCACCTCCTGGTCCACCTAGTCGAAGAGATTTCCATTCTCGGTCCTGTATTTCTACACAATATGTTCCCCTTCGAGAGGTTTATGGGAGTATTAAAGAAATATGTTCGTAACCGTGCTAGGCCAGAAGGAAGCATCGTAAAGGGCTATGGAAATGAGGAGGTAATTGAGTTCTGTATTGACTATGTTCCTGACCTTAAGCCGATTGGTATTCCTCAATCGCGGCACGAGGGAAGACTAAGTGGAAGAGGCACGATCGGAAGGAAATCAACGATATGTATGGACGGTCATTCTATGACTGAAGCACACTACACAGTTCTGCAAAATTCGAGCTTGGTGGCTCCGTACTTCGAGCAACACAAGAATATTTTACGCTCGAACAACCCGGGGAAGCCTGAATCATGGATTAGAAAGGCCCACATGGAGACTTTCGGCAGTTGGTTGCGAAAACATTTAATGAATGACAATGATGTTGGAGATCAGCTGTACATGTTGGCCAAGACACCATCTTCGACTATAACGACTTTCCAAGGGTACGAGATTAATGGGAATACATTTTACACGATCTCCCAAGATAAAAAGAGCACCAACCAAAACAGTGGTGTCCGCTTTGATGCAGCAACCGAGATTGGGCAAAAGGTCACATATTATGGTTACATAGAGGAGATATGGGAACTTGACTATGGACCCTCCTTTAAGGTCCCTTTGTTCCGGTGCAAATGGTTCAAGCTAACAGGAGGTGGGGTAAAGGTGGACGAGCAATACGGAATGACAATGGTGGATTTCGACAATCTTGGTTACCTTGACGAACCATTCGTCCTAGCCAAAGATGTCGCTCAGGTTTTCTATTTGAAGGACATGAGTAGCAAACCGAGGAAACGGAAAGATAATAAAACGATTAGTACATCATGTGATGATCCAAAGCGCCACATTGTTCTTTCAGGGAAAAGAAACATCGTGGGAGTGGAGGACAAGATAGACATGTCAGAAGATTATAATATGTTTGGTGAAATTCCGCCCTTCAAAGTCAACACTAACCCAAGCATTAAGTTAAATGATGACGATGCTCCATGGATACGGCCAGATCGTAAGAAAGCAGGGACACAAGGGAAGAATTGATGTGTAATAATTTATTGTGCACCAAACTTTTTTGAATGGATCATGTGAATTATATTATCTCTGATGTGTTTAAGACTAACTCCTTTGCAAAATATTTGAGAAAACGAGTGGAAAGCATGGAAAACAGAAAGTTACTTAAATGTCTCAAAACTTTGTGAGATAAAATATCTGATTTCATAACTTTTATTAAAAACAGAAAACATACGAACATACGAACCTTGCGGAATACAAATTCTTTTATTGAAAAGAGAGAACATACGAACACTACTCCTCGTCGTCGTCGTCGGGGAACTCGTCGGTGACCTCCTCCGGGTCATCGACGTCGGCGAACTCGTCGGTGACCTCCTCGTTGTCGTCGGAGGTGCATGATGGTATGTCCGAGATAGGCCCCCACCTCGGATCGTCGGAGGCCCAGACTTCGCCGGCGCGGTCGGCCCGACGACGCTCTTGCAGCGCCCTCGTCCTCGCCTCCCGAGCGGCATCTAATGCGAGGTGGCGTTCGAGGCGGCGCTCCGCCCGCTCAGCCGCGCGGGTCTGCCAGAGCTCCTCGTCGGCGCTCTCCTCCCCCGGGTTGTTCCGGTAATACTCGCGGACGACGCGTTCTTCCCTGGCGTCGACTAGGCCCTGAAATGCGCGGTGACGGAGGTGGAGGTGGTCGGCGGCAGTGACGATCTGCGGCTTCGGCGCCCTTGCCTCCGCTTCCCAGACGGTGTGGCAGTCGTTGAAGTTCATCAGCGAACGCGGGCGGTTGAGGCGCCAGGCCGCCGCGTCCTAGGCGCGGGCGGCCTCCGCCGCCGTCGCAAAGGAGCCGAGGGGGATGCGGTCGTCCCCCCAGCGGATATCTGCGCTGAACATTCCGTTCTGCCGTGCTCGGACGCCGCGAAAGCCGGTGGTGCTGTTCCTCCTCGGAGGCATGGTGGAAGCGCGACGGTGCGTGGAGAGGAGAAGACGCGCTCGAGGCGCGACAGTTTATACCGCGCCCTCCTGGCCACGCGTCACAACTCCCGCGCCACGCGTCGCAACTCCCGCGCCACGCGCCACCCTAACAGAACCAAGCAAATAGTTGCACATTACTAACCGAGCTCAAAGTGAACACTGACCCATAGCATGGATGGATGTGTTAAAGGGGGGGGGGGGTGTAGAACAAAACAATCGGTATCACCATCATACAGCCCTACCGTGGCTACTCGGTGCAATATGCATACCAAATGCACGGTAGGACGTATGATGGCGAAACCGGATGTTTTGTACTTGCTCGATAAACTGAATATATGATGTATCAAACCTTAACGGGGAATGTAGAACAAAACAATCGGTATCGCCATCATACAGCCCCACCGTGGCTACTGGGTGCAATATGCATACCAAATGCACGGCAGGACGTATGATGGCGAATCCGGATGTTTTGTATTTGCTCGATGAACTGACCGGTGTATGAAGGTGGGCTATATATAGGGTCCTCTGGCTCACAAAGTGTTGTGCTAGGGTTTTGATCCAACGGTTAAGAAACCACCTCATCCAACGGCTCACAACAGCTCAAAAGAAACACACCGTAGCCCTGATCGAACGGCTCACAACAGCTCGAAAGAAACACACCCCGGATCCAACGACTCACAAGCGCTTTAAAGAAACACACGATCCGTGTGATTCTATCTGATTGGTCCAAACGAAACCCTAACCCATTTAGTCCCGGTTGGTGTCCCCAACCGGGACTAAAGGGATGTTTTCTTCTCGCTATATATATGTATGCATTGCCACACCATTGGCATAAACACATACAAACTCACCACTCTCTCTCATGGCTTCTACCGTACCCACTCTAACATGCATCCAGGCGGAGGCACTTTCCGCCTCGAACTACCACTGCCCGTGCGGCTACAACGTTCCCGCCGGTTGGATGCTGAGCGCCGGAGGAGTGCCGGTCCCTCCTCTTCCTGAAGGTGTGGCGCGTCGGGCGGCCATCACGAACCACTACTATCACGAGCTCACGCCGGAGCAGCGGAGGAATCCCAGTTGGCATCCCGATAACCAGCATACTTGGGATGCCTTCTTCATCAATCGGCGTGAGAGGGCGCTCGCCAGGTATGAGGAGGACGGCCTGCCTCCTGGGAACTTTCACGAGGCCGGTCGTCGGCTATGGTGGTCCGGCCGGACTCTACAGAGCGTCATGGACTACATCAGGGCCGGCGATATCCCCCGCCTGCGCTACCCTCAGGCACAGTCCTGGAGTCGTGATCCTCCGAGGGAGTGCAGAGCACCGTCAGACGATAGTGACGACGACGGCGGCGGCGACTACGACGACTACGAGTACATATACTATAGGCCTAGGCAGGAGTATGACTAGCAGATATCAGATCATGCATCTATGCTCTCCGTTTAGGTTTAGATCCACTCTAGCCATTATGTACTGCCTTTTTTATCTATATATATATTCAAGATGTGTGTGAATCTTTATGATTAGTTTTATTTTTCTGAATTTTCTGATATATTATTTGTATTTTTAAGATTTTAAAAAGAATTAGTTTTATTTTTCAAAATTTTCTGATATATTATTTGTACTTTAAGATTGGAAAAAGGAAAAGTATTTAAAAAACCACCTTTAGTCGCGGTTACTGTCACGAACCGGGACTAAAGGCTTTTTCCGCGCGGGAACGATAACGCCGCGAAAAAAATACCCCTTTAGTCCCGGTTGGGGACACCAACCGGGACTAAAGGTCCGCGGGGGGGCCTTTAGTCGCGGTTGGTGTCCCCAACCGGGACTAAAGGCTGCCCCTATATATTCTCTGCCCCCAAAAATTCCCAAACACATCTCGTCTTCTCCGCGCCGCCCTCGCCGATTCCGTCTCCGGTTGCTGCCCGTCGCCCCCACCGATTCCGTCTCCGGTTTCTGCCCGCCGCCCTCGCCGATTCTGTCTCCGGTAGGTGCCCGCCCGTGCGTTCTTGAGGATCTCTGGAGGACCGTGCACGACGATCGGAATTAAACGACGAAGACGGCCGTGGCCCCCGCCGGAGGATCTGTGTAGGGTTTGGCCGTGCCCATGCATGCGTGCTTGGCCATGCCCGTGCCGTGGCCGTGCCGTGGCCGTGCCGTGGCCGTGGCCGTGGTCGTGGCCGTGGCCGTACGTGGCCGTGCCGTGGTGCGTGGCCGTGGCCGTGGCCGTGCCGTGGTGCATGGCCGTGGCCGTGGCAGTGCTCGCGGGGGAGAGAGGAGAGTGGCGCCGTGGCCCTCGTCGGAGGAGGACGAAACAGAGACGCTGACATCACGCTGACGTCACGGCCTGCGGGAGAGAAAAAAAAACGCTCTTGGGCTGCACTCGGATTCTCAAAAAAAAAAAAGTTGGGCTGCACTCTTTTTTTGCAAAGTTAAAATAAATCCTAAATCAAAAAAATTCCTAAGTCAAAAAATTTCCTACTAAGTTAAAATAAATCCTAAGTCAAAAAATTCCTAAGTCAAAAGTTGGGCTGCACTCTTTTTTTGCAAAGTGCTAACCCTAAGTCTACTAACCCTAAAAATATATTTGTACTAATATTTGCTAATTCTACTAACCCTAAATATTCCTAAGTCAAAAAAATAATGAAAATAAGTTTTAATTCAATAAATTCAGAATATTAAGTGTAATATACCAAAATGACCAGAAAAGCAACTGCAACGTAGCTATGGGGTTCTCCAAGTCATTTGAGAAACTAATCTTGGACACACCTCTAAAGTATGGTTTTCCCCCTCCGGTGGTCATCGTTCTTCCACCGGAGTGACATATGGCGGACAATTTGAGAAAGAGGGTGTAATATTTGCTAAGTCTCCTATATACTTAATTAATTTTTACTATATGCATGTCTGCAGGAGTGATATATGGCGGACAATGGAGCCTTGCCGTATACAGAGCAGGAGGCTGAAGGTATTATATACGGCATGATAGCCAACCAGACCCATTATGTGCCGGGCCCAGAAGATGAGCAACAAGACGATGTAGTCTCTTCTTATCTGAACCTTGATGATCAAGAACGTGGAGGAACGGACATTGTCGATGATGAAACATGTGAAGCAACGGACATTGTCGATGATCAAGGAGCTGAAGGAATGGACATTGATGACGGAGGTCAACCGTCGACAAACGACGATCTCCAATTGCAAAGAACAACCACCTCCGGTGAGGTATATATATATATATATATATACATTGGGACTCTCCTAATACAAACTTACTGAAATGTGAATACATATGCACTAGCGCGCGCGACTCTCTTTCTTATTTTAGCCCTCGGCCGGATCTAGTATGACAAAGCGTGGCAAATCCAAGTCGATGAAAGATGGAGAAACATATACCATCGAATCAGTCAGTGAAATCGGCAAGCCCCTACAGCACACCACAAAGTTTATCAACCAATGCGGAGTCATTGTTAGAGACACCGTCCCGATCACCGTCCAGGAATGGAAGGAGCCAAAGAAAGCACGTGTTGGTTTCACTTATGTCGACAAGAGAACGAAAAAGATTATGTTTAGAAAGCTTATTGCACATTTCATTCTACCTCCGGAATACAACAAAAAAGATGAATTCGGTGAGGATGTTCCGGGTGGACGTGAGAGGAGGAGGATAGTCAAAGAGTTCGCTTTTCAGAAGATGGCCGAAGCATTCCGGAACTTCAAGAAAAAATTGTTCCGTGAATATGTCAGCAAGGGCAAGACTCCGATTTTCACTGGACAACATGAGAAACTGAGAGATGATTGGACAGAATTTGTGACGCAACATAAATCGGATCATTTCAAGGAAATGTCGGCAAAAAATAAGGCTAATGCGGAAAAGAAATAGTACCATCATGTTATGGGGCCAGGAGGATACCGCGTTTCGGCGCCTAAGTGGCAGGCAATGGAGGACGGCCTGAGGGCAAGAGGAATCCGTCTAGGTACAGAGGGATGGGACGAAAGAGCAAAAATGTGGTGGTACGGGCATGGGGGATCGCTAGACCCGGAGACAGGGGAGTGTGTTCACAGGCAGAAAAAGTTTGCTCCCACAAAAGACCTTGTTGACGCAATGACCTTAGCTCAACAGGGCGTGATCACGTTCAACAGAGAGAGAGACCAACTGACCCATGCCCTCGGGAATCCTGAACACGGAGGACATGTACGAGGCAAAGGCAGATTGCCGTGGAAAGTAGGGTTTTCCCAGGAGGGTGACCCATACTGTTACAGAAGCTGTAAGAGAGGTACGGACCGGGCTGCAGATCAACTGTCGAATCTTGCAGCGGAATTTAATGAGTTGAAGAAGATCGTGGCGGGAATACTTGAGAAAGAAAAAGCGGTGGCTGCAGGGCCGCATGAAGAACATGCAGCGGATCTCGGAAGCCAGCATCAGCGGAGAAGCAGCGTGGCTTCCACGGAGGCCCCGACTGCAGGTGCTAATGCACCGATGATCGAGAGTCGTGCACCGGAGCCTCACTACCCCGTGGATGATGTAAAGGAGATGAAAGAATGTGATCTGCATTATCCCGTGGGGAACATTTCCATGAAGGTAGCTACCGGCAGTGCTTTACCATCTACACCTGGAGCACTCCATCACAACAACCCCATTCCATATGGCTATGCTCGTGTCACGGTGGAAGACATAGTCCAAGCGTTTGAGGAAAAAGAAGTACATAGTGTTTCCAGGCGAGACGCCAAGGCTAACAAGTCCACCCCCCTCCGATGGTGCAGGTGCTGGTGGTGGTGGTGGTGGTGGTGCTGGTTCACCTACGCCTCCTTCACGCCATTCGACGCCGTCCCCCGATCCACAATCTCCGGCGGGTAAGATGCCGTCGCCCACGATTCCTCCTCCGGCGGTTAAGCAGCCGTCGCCCACGATTCCTCCTCCAGAGGAAAAGCAGCCGTCTCCCCCCATTCCTCCTCCGGAGGAAAAGCAGCTGTCTCCCCCCATTCCTCCTCCGGAGGATAATCAGTCGTCGCCCCCCATTCCTCCTCCGAAGGATAAGCAGACGTCGCCCTCCATTCCTCCTCCAGCGAAGAAACAGAGGCAGGCGGACAACAAGGGAACCTGCTCTTGGTCTATTAACCCGGAGCCTTATGTAGCTAAGACCACACGGGTACCGGAGCCATCACTGCAGCCTCTCCCCCCAAGGCCTTGGGAACTTAGTGATGCTGAAACCAAATTGGCCGCGAAGGCTGACGTTGACAAATGGAAGGGCCGACTGAAGGCGCTAAAGGAGCCTGAGCCCAAGGAAGTATTCCCTCCGACTGTAGACAAGTGGGCTACGGGTTTTTTGTCGACAGTGTCCCAAGCCGTGAAGAATTTGCCTAAAGACTATGATATTGAACTTCGTAAGCAAGCAGGAATATTGGAGGAGGAGAAAGAGAAAGCAAAAATAGTGGAGGAGGAGAAAGGAAAAGGAAAAATGAAAAAAAGCGGGAAACAAGTTGCCCAGCTCGGGATGCAGAGTAAACAATCGATCCCCCCGCTCATAGTGAAAGCCGCTCCGGAACAAGACCCCGAGGTCATAAATGCTGTGGCAGAAATGGGATTGACTGTACCTACTGCCATGCAAAATGCGTCCGAGGCCGGTATATCTCTTCGTCTCTTTTTAGGCCTAGACGATGCGCCAGTGGCTGAGGTAGGATTACAATATGAGAAGAAAGGGCCTCTCGTCGAGCCTGCGAAGGAAAAGGATCTACCACCACTAATGCAAGCTCTGCTACGTTGGTACAAACATTTCATAACATGGACCGACAAAGAATTTGTGTATGTGGATTATACAGAGGAGCATCACACTAAAAATTACTCTGTAACAGTTGAGATGAGTGAATTGTTCCAGCTGTTCAATCTGCGTGAGCTCGACAAATCTATCCTGAGTTGCTACGTTCTGTAAGTGATTTATTTCTACCTCATCTCGTTCTTCATTGCCTACACTATATATATATATATATATATATTGTCCTAACTATATTGTTGCGTACGCTATTATGCAGATTGAAGATTTGGGAATGCAAAATAAGACTCATCCATGATGTTGGGTTCATTGACCCACAAATCATCAATGGAACTATGTTAGAACGTCACCCCAAAGACATGGAGAAAGACTTGTACAATTTTTTTAAAAAGCATGAATCCAAAAGATATATTCTATTTCCTTACCTTTTTGGGTGAGTGTTTCTCTCATGTTCCCATTCTCTTTTGTTTACTCCATGCATGGTATGTCTAATCGATAAGTTATGCATGACTGTGCATCTAACGTGTCCGCAGGTTCCACTGGATTCTGCTAAAAATTGATCTTCAGAACTCCATAGTTTTGATCTTTGACTCTATGAATTCAAATACAGATCTTTGGATCAACATGAGAAAAATGATGCAAAGGTAATTATTTTTCAATCATTTGCGCTCTATATCGATCGGTCTCTTTTGTTCATTTCCTAAGCTAATAACTCCCTTGTTCATTTAATTTTATTTGCAATGTAGAGTTTGGAGACAGTTTTCACTTGGACATGTCGGTGGATTCAAACATGAGCTAAAATTTAAAAATGTGGTCAAAGGTGTGGATAAGCAGCCACCGGGGACCGGTCTATGTGGATACTATGTCTGTGAGAACATACGAAAAGAAATCTCTGAGAGGAAGAAGGACGAGACCACGCGGAGGGGTCTCAATAACTTGCGGAGGGCGCTTACTCCAGAAGCTCGCTTCCGACCAATTCAAGAGGAAATAGCAGGATTTTTCCTTAGGCATGTCATCGATAAGGAAGGAGAGTACCATGCGTCCACCGACGATGACTATTATCCGCATAAGCCATCTTAATTGTTTGAATTTGTGTATGGTCATCCATCTTAATTGTGTAATATGGAAACTTGTTCGAGGTTGTATATATGGTCACCCGATATTGAATATATATTATATATTCCTATTGAATTCTCCTTGTTTGAAATTTCATATATATATATATGCATGTATATAGTATCGTAATATATATATATATATATATATATATATATATATATATATATATATGTGTACTGAAACTTCATCAAAATTAAAATAAAACACAAAATAAAATATAAAAGAAATAAAACAAAACAAATTAAAAAGGAACCAGGTTTAGGGGGCCTAAAACCCTAAACCTGCGCAGGTTTTCAGTCCCGGTTGGCCACAAGAACCGGGACTAAAGGGCCTCCGCCGCGACGGATCCCTGGCGCCCACGTGGACGGGCCTTTAGTCCCGGTCCGTAAATGGCGGGACTATAGGGGGGGGGTCTTTAGTCGCGCATAGCTAGTCCCGGTTGCGCGGCCGGGACTACTGGCCCTTGCGAACCGGGACTATAGGCCTATTTTCTACCAGTGTGACGGCGTGGGGTTAACTAGACATGGGAATACAAACTTGAGGAGTGCTGTTACAGCCCTACGCACTGAATTGGATTTTGTTATTCAACCGGAGAGTGGTTCGTAGTAGCATAGTGAAGAGAGATATCTATGCATTCAATTATTTTATCATTGTTGAGAGTGTCCACTAGTGAAAGTAGGATCCCTAGGCCTTGTCTCCAAGCATTGAAACACCATTTACAATCAGTTCTGCTACATGTTTCCTTGCTGCCATTTTTTATTTCAGATTGCTATTATCACTTATAATCATCCATATTACTTGTATTTCACTCTCTCTTCGCCGAACTAGTGCACCTATACAACTGACAATTGTATTAGGTGTGTTGGGGACACAAGAGACTTCTTTTATCGTAATTGCAGGGTTGCTTGAGAGGGATACATTTGACCTCTTCCTCCCTGAGTTCGATAAACCTTGGGTAATCCACTTAAGGGAAACTTGTTGCTGTTCTACAAACCTCTGCACTTGGAGACCCAATAGTATCTACAAGAATATAAGCGTGCGTAGACATCAGGAAGTTACTTTTTTCTCCTACTGGTCGATTCAACCGTGGTTTCTTTTCTGAGGGAAATTTGCTGCTGTGCTCATCAAACCTTCCTCTTGGGGTCTCCCAACGAGTGCAAGACCTGCACCATCAATAAACTAGCTGCATTTTATTACTTAATCATAACTGCTTATCTCATAAGTGTTTCTGATCATGCTTTCTTGTGGAAGATGTTTTGTCAACGGTATGTACTACTCAGTTTTTTATGTTGTTTGAAACTGTTGATGTCACCTTGTTTGAGACCATTCCGTCATCACAATAACTTTTTTGGATATAATTATTTGTCAACTAAGTGAGACTTTTGTTTTCCTTGTGCTCTTTATTAGTCAATTGCACTAGAAACACACTTAGTCGGAGACCGGACTTTCTCTACCAATATATTATACTTATTCATTTCGAAACATCGACACATTTCTATATCAATGCAGATTTTGATACCCTATAGCACATCAGATTGATGTTTCTACAACGTTTCTTTCGACTTTTGGTCTTTTCAATCATCTAGGTTGGTGTTCAGTACTTTCCAACATAACATTTACTGTAAGATTCACCTTCCTTTACAACATTGAAAATATATCCACAGTTTTCCTAAACAATGAAAGATATACCTAACGTCATGCTCAGCGAATTTCACCAAATTCACCTCAACAGTTGTTCTTCAAAAGAACATGGGACACATGATCGTCGATCACATAACAAGGTTTCATATGGCGTCACCTATGACTTGGGCATAGGGATGCAACATGTTTTACAACCATCGTTATTATTTAACTAATCGTCCACACGAATATTTGTACTCTGCTAATACAAATCCAATAGACTCAAACATATCTACATTTCTGTAGTCAACATATTGATTTTGTACAAGACAAACTTTATGATAAAATTAACTTTATGTATTTATTAATGTTACATTCCTCACACGTAACTCTTATATGGAAGATTAAGTAAATCTCTTTTACTTAATGAGATTTTAATTAACATTTACCTTGCAATCTCAAATGTAACTAAATTACAGAATTTATGACTCCCGGTCATTTTTTTGAATTTGGGATCCTCAATTTTTCTTTGTAGTTCGCAGATGCATCATGAAATTAGTCTGTAACCCGATAGAAAATATTCTTGATGCCTACTGAGTTATTTATTTATTTATTTAATAAAATCTCTTTAATGAAATACTATGATATCCATAATTAATTTCATTTCCATTTGTAGAGTTTTGATTCCGGAACGCTTTCGTTGCGCTACTCAGCGCGCGGATCCGGGGGGGGGGGGGGCACAGAGAAACAGGAAGGCTCCCTACGGGACTGCTTACTTCGGGAGGGGGGCACAAACGGCCGATTTTCATAGCAAAAAAACCATAACTAGGGTTGGGCAGCCGCTCGCCAGAGCTAATCGTCAATAATGGCTCCTCCTCCTCCCGCCGCTCACTGGCCTCCATGGTGGAGTCGTGGAGGGCCGCGCCCAGGCCCTCCCACTGGGAGATGTCCTCGGGCAGGTCGTCGTCCTCCTTCACCGGGAAGCGCGGTGGGCTGCCAATGCACAACGGCGCAGCAGCACGACGACGCCTTGGAGGGGATGGCAGAGGGAACTGCATGGGACCCCACGCAGTGCGTGCCCCGAAGTAGGTACGTCGGTGGATGTCGTTCTCCTCCGTGAACCACGTGTCCTAGTGTCCGCTATCGAGGGCGAAGTCTGGGTGGCTGTGGAGGTCCTTCGGTAGCTCCTCCCGGCAGCGGAGGATCTCGACCTTCCACTCTAGGCCGTCCTTGGGGACAGGCGGCACCAAAATCCTCTCCGGAATGAGGTGCCATCCGTCCGCGAGGTGGACGTCGGGCCAAGGTAATGGGATGGCATTATCCCAGTACCAGTAGCACTTGCCCGGTTGGGGCGCAGCGGCACGAGGACCCTGCCTCGTTGTCGTTCTTGCCCCCAGTCCACCAGCAGTGAGGCATCGCGGCGGCGCACGGAGGCTGGGGTGCTAGGGTTTTTGTCGCCGGCGAGGTAGGGACGTAGTGAAGTGGGAGGAGTTGGGGCGGTGGAGTGGGGACGGGATGGGACGCGTGGCCGTTGATAAGACCGGGAGGGGAGGCAAATGAGCGGTTGGTCACTGACGGGTGGGCCACCCGTGTTGACCACGCGCGCGAGAGCGCATCCGTGTCGTGTCCGCAGCTGCTCATAGCCCAACCAATTTGGACCAGATTTGAGCATGACCGGACCAGAAACGGACCGCGGCGCGAGGAAAGAAGCCCCGTACGGGCCTGTTTTTCAGCGGGACTGCTCAAATCGAGGTTGTCCGGACGAAGTAGAGAGCCAAATAGGAGATGTCCTTACACTCTCTTCCAATAACACTTTCCTTAGAGAACTCATTTCTTGCAAGAAACCTAAAATTAGCAACACCTATGCCTTTATTGGTATTTGTTTACGAAAGTCATATACATAATCAATTATATTCTACAAAAAACTATTTGTTTGTAGGAGTGCTTGCCGTCATATGGTATCTGGCTATATAGTAATCAGAAGATTTTTAGTGATAAAATTTTCTCTCGTCTACAGGTTCTATTCCGGTGCATAAATATTCTCCATTAGTGGCCCATATTACAATGGGTGGGGTTTTGAGACCTTTTTTACGAAGGCCTATGTACGAATGGAAAATGCGGAAAGAGATATTTTTATCCCACATGGATTTGTTGTTTGATCTACGGATTGGGTCACCCTAGACGACGATAGTTTACTTCTGTTTGATTGCAATTCGATTGCTGCTTCATTTTTATGTTCTATCAGTACTTGTGGTTCGCGGCTGTGTGCATCACTGTTATGCAGATACCAGCCGGGTGTAACACTTAATGAAAGTAATAAAACCCCTTTATCAAAGAAAAAAATGGCGAGTACTTTTAGAAATTTCGATTTTCCAGCCATACAACTTTTCCTAAGATATCACCCCAAATTAGAGGTGTCAACGAGCCGAATTCGAGCGAATATCCTTCGGCTCGGCTGGAGCTCGATTAAACACATGAGGCCAAAAGTTTTGCTCGAGCTTGGCTTGCGAGATATTTTTTGAGCTTGGCTCGGTTCGCCAAATGCTCGACCAGCTAAGAGCGTGTGCAACATGAGACTTTATCTAAGAAAATATTAGACTTGGGTCTAGCACACCAAGAACTTCTCCGTCGTTTAGACATAGCTAGTGGATCTCATCTGAGAGAAAGAAAATATTTTATCTGCCACACTCTTGACACCATGCAGACACAACTATGTCTGACCGATGGACCACTTGTTGTTTTTTATTCTCTTACTCACCGTGATTTGTACTAGTCTTTTGTCCAGAATTTTTTAGCTAGACACATCCTCTCCACTGTTTATACATAGGTCTAGTAAAAAAAATGCTCTTAGTCACACCCTTAGATACAACGCTGCACACGCCCTAACAAGCCTTGTTAATTTTCTTTACTTTTATTCAATGCGTATTGCGCCGGTTCCGAAGACGAGCTCAAGTCTGACATTCTTTGTGTATTATTTCCCACTCTAGCTTTCAATCATCTTAACCGAGCGAAGTGCTACTAAAAATTGTTGTAAAAAAAATCTGTACATGGTTGCTGATGGGGATATGCTATGTTTTTTATGTTGTCATGGGCTAAGTGTACCGGCACTGAAGACTTAGGATATTTCCACGGCAAACAAGCTGGACGTCATCCATTCAGAAAATAAAGACAACATGCTATCACTAGGTAATTAACATCTTGCCGAACTATTCGAGCTCAAGTCGAACAACTCACGAGCTTCAAATCAGCCTTGAGCTTGGTTTTTTAAAGCCTCGAGCAGAGCACGAACCGAGCCTCTGATGAGTCAAGCTTCACGAGGCCGAATTTGCTGGACAGCCCTACCGTCACATGCATGACCTGTTTAATCATCTCATTAATTTACACTAAACTTTTTTACCTTTTATATAATCACACTTTGACTATATATACATTATTTTCATACATATAACATTATATTTGAAAACTTTTGTACATATAATAGATTTTGACATTTTACATTTACTGATATTAGGCTAGCATGTACCCGTGCATGTTAGTAAACACTCCCTTCAAGATTCTAGGGCAATAGGGCCATTGTTGGCCTTAGGCGTGGAGCTATTGACGCTACAATTTCAGAGAGACTGCTAGACTAAACTACCTGCAGTAATCAAATCCTGATGTCTATCCCTGTATTTCTTTTTTCTTTTTCTATCCCTCGGAAAAAAACGAGACCGACCTTCAAAAAACGATTTGTGGGAATGCTAAATCCGATATTTTTGGCCTTACACTTCCAATATATATATTATTATGGATAGCATGTCTTTATTTGAACATATTTAGTTTGTGGTGATAAATAAACATGCAACATATATTTTTCTACAAGCTTAACTACTATCGTGTGTTTCTCTAGGCGTATGTATTTTATGGTATATATTTAGTAATTTGTAGGGGTAATAATATGTCCACAGCGAGAAAATATCTTGAAAGAAATTAGTTGATTATGTTCTTCTAGCTTAGGAGTATGAGATATCGAGAACTAGCGTGTCCATGGATCCCCATTAATTCATGTCCTCACTTATTGAGATTGGTTGAGTCCCTCAAACTACCAAATTTTCCATATTAATTGTTAGGCAATGTTCTCGTAGATAACGAATTCGCGAAAACTCAATGGTAACCGTGGTAGCTCAATCTTAGGCTAGTCACAATGAGAAGTAACATACACTAGTAACATACATATTTTTTCTATACTATGTTACTATCTACACAATGGGAAGTAACATATAGATAGTGTCATATTTATTAGCACGTAGACTCATTGTATATTCGATTGTGTGATATGATGGTAAATAGCTAGTTAACACTCTCCTATCACTCCTCATTAAATATGTGTCACCTCATATTTTTTTTCCTACCTGGCACTTATGTTACTAGCTATGTTACTCCCACTGTGACCAGTCTTACTTGTGTGTGCGCGTGAGTGTGTGTGTGCGTGCATGCGATTTTCTCCTACAGTGTACTAGGTTTTTATTTATTAGAATAGATAGTTTCCCCTCTAATTAAACATCTAGTTAACCACTATGGGTATTTATGTTTTGAAGAGACGATCTACAGACGCACAGTGCTCGGCCATTTGACCGAACAAACTCGTAACTATGTTTTTTTCCAAATTTATTCCGATGAAACTAGACGGATTGTTCAATTGTTGATCGTTGCATTGTTTGATGTGTTGAATGAATATATTAGCAATTTAGCACATGATTTAAATCGAAATAGCAGCAGCTGAATTGCGACAGTAGCAACTACAGTAATCATGCAAATATCTAGATCTAGTACAGTAGACAGATTGATCCAATCTATAGCTAGAACTAGACATATGAATTCCAGGAATATCTCATACAGATGGAATAGAGTTACATACGATGGAGCGGTAGCGGCACCGCCGTTGTTGTTGTCCCCGGTGTCGGCCATGTCGTTGATGAAGAGCTTGCCGAGGTCAGGGAAGAAGTCGTCGTTGGGGAAGTAGTCGCCGTCAGCAGTCACGCGAGTGCGCTCCCCAAAAACCTGATCGCCCCTCTCCCGTACAGGATCACAACAGGCGGGGTTCCGGAGGCCTGCTGTCCCTTCTCACCGTGCACGCCGGAAGGAGGGATGGAGAAGACTTGATTGGCGGCGCAGTGCTTTGGAACGGTGGTGCGAAACCATATGACGAAGTGGCGGCTAGGGTTTACCGTATGCGCGTATTTATATGCGGGCTGGGAGAGACGTGGACGTAACTCCACGTCTGAGTCGGTTCGGCTCCACGATCCAGAAAGGAAACGGAAACGGTTTTGGAATTAACGCGTCCGTTAATTACCAAATTAATGACTCATTAAGTTTTCCCAACCGACAAAATAAACGCTCTCGGCTCGGCTCATTCCCGCAACCCGCGTCGTGACGTGTCGTGGCGAGGCGGGCGGAGGAGGAGGAGCGCGCGTGTGGCACACCTCTCCTCTTGCCTTGCCTACTCATACATGAGCTAGAATGGCTCACCTTATAAGGTGGTTCCACTCTCTCCAAACTAGCAATGTGGGACTAAACTTTAGTCCCACTCACTCCACTCATTATTCATGAATGGGCCATGACAATTTCAGGATTTTAGTGGGCTTAGTGGGCTAGACATGTGAGCCCATATTAGTAGCCCATACAAAATTCCAACAATCCCCCACAAAGTGTCATTAGCACATTTCATAAACTTTGTTCCAAAACATTGTTTATATACCGGTGTTAGTGGAGACTGTTAAGTTGAACTTTCACTTAGAACATCATGCTTCACTAGTTCACAACTTGAATAGTGGACTACGCCTTGAACTACAAGTTTGCTATGATACCAGTTTCACACAACGTCTGAACCGATACTAGGCTGTCGCAAGGCTTCCCCGCGGTTTGGAGAGTATGCGTCATACTCCGAAGGCCTTTCATGAGTTTATTAGAGAGCACCCGATTCTCATAGACTGCGACGTTTAACAGTCAGACTCATATAAGTGAGTTCCTCAGGAGATGTTCTGTAGGACACATCTCTGCTTATATATATAAGCCACTTGGAACACATTAAGACAAATGTCAACCTACCATACATATCAGGAGAGTATTGCATCTTTTATGGAGTGGAATAAAATATAAGGATACTCTCCTCTCAGCCGACCAACAGTTTGTCTCCCACTTCTAATTCACGGGATCTCCGATCACATAGAGTGGGTTACCACTGTGGGCAACTCATAACGTGGGTCTCAAACCCATCTCCCTCGATGCATTATCTATCACATTCCGTGATAAACCCTTTGTGAAGGGATGTGCCAAGTTCATAGATGTTTGGATATAATCCAACGCAATAACTCCGGAGTTCTTCAATTTCCTGACAGATTTCAATCTCCTCTTCACATGTCTTGATGACTTTGCATTATCCTTAGAACTGTTCACCTTGATGATCACAGTTTGATTATCACAGTTCATTAGGATTGCGGGTATTGGTTTTTCAACCATAGGCAAGTCCATCAAGAGCTCACGAAGCCACTCTGCTTCAACAGTGGCTGTGTCTAATGCTGCGAGTTCTGCTTCCATAGTTGACCTCGTTAAGATGGTCTGCTTGCAAGACTTCCAGGAAACAGCGCCACCACCAAGTGTAAAAATATAACCACTAGTGGCCTTAAACTCATCAGCATCGGATATCCAATTAGAATCACTATATCCTTCCAGAACCCTCGGGTTTCCGGTATAGTGAATTCCATAGCTCGCAGTGCCTTTTAAATAGCGCATAACTCTCTCAAGCGCATGCCAATGATCATCTCCCGGATTGGAAACAAACCGGCTCAATTTGCTCACAGCAAAAGAGATGTCAGGCCTGTGGCACTCGCCAAATACATAAGGGAGCCTATAATCTGAGAATATCTCAGTTGATCTCTAGTAATCCGTTGATTCTTTCGAAGCAACAAACTAGAATCATATGGAGTTGAAGAAGGCTTGCAGTCACTATACCCGAAGCGACTCAAGACCTTTTCCACATAGTGAGATTGAAGCAGTGTGATCCCACCATTATCATCTCTCAACAGCTTGATGTTCAAGATAACATCAGCTACTCCTAGATCCTTCATCTCAAAACAGCGAGATAAGAAATCCTTAACTTCCTTGATTAAATCAAGATTGGTCCCAAAGATCAATATGTCATCAACGTATAGACATAGAATAACTCCCTCGCCCCCACCATGGCGATAGTACACACATTTATCAGCTTCGTTTACAACAAAGCCTTCAGCAGTCAAAGTCCTTTCAAAATTTTCGTGCCATTGCTTAGGTGCTTGCTTGAGGCTGTATAATGACTTCAATAACTTACACACCTTGCCTTCCTGACCGGGTACTACGAAACCATCTGGCTGCTCCATGTAAATTTCCTCGTCCAACTCTCCATTAAGGAAAGCCGTTTTAACGTCCAATGAACGAGAAGACTGTGCGAGGCAGCCAGTGAGAGTAGCACACAAATAGTGGTCAGTCTAGCCACAGGTGAGTAAGTATCAAAGAAGTCTTCACCTTCTTTCTGGGTATAACCCTTGGCCACAAGCCTTGCCTTGTACGTTTCAATTGTACCATCAGGCCTAAGCTTTTTCTTGAACACCCACTTACATCCTAGAGGTTTACACCCATATGGACGATCAGTGATTTCCCAGGTTCCGTTAGCCAAGATGGAATCCATCTCGCAACGAACAGCCTCCTTCCAGTAGTCAGCATCAAGAGACGCATATGCTTCTGAAATAGTCTTGGGTGTGTCATCCACGAGGTACACAATGAAATCATTACCAAAGGACTTTGCAGTCCTCTGTCTCTTGCTCCTTACAGGAACTTCATTGTCATCCTCCTCAGGATTCTCAACGTGTTCTATCGGAATGGTGGATTCAGGAATCTCAGCTAATTCCTGACTAGATGAAACAGGTTTCTCCTGATTTGATGAGCTAGACATATCCTTCATAGGAAATATGTTCTCAAAGAAAGTCGCATCATTCGACTCCATAATCATACCAACATGCATGTCGGATACCTCAGATTTTACTATCAAGAATCTATAACCAATGCTATTAAAAGCATAGCCCAGAAGAACACAATCTACGGTTTTAGGTCCAAGCTTGCGCTTCTTGGGAATTGGTATATTGACTTTCGCCAAACAACCCCAAGTACGTAGGTAGGAGAGTTTCAACCTTTTCCTTTCTCATTCCTCAAATGGAGTAATGGTTTTATTCTTTGTGGGAACTCGGTTTAGGACATGACATGCAGTCATTAGCGCCTCCCCCCACCATGCCTTGGAGAGACCCGAAGTGTCTAACATGGCGTTAACCAAATCAGACAACGTTCGGTTCTTTCTTTCGGCCACCCCATTTGACTGAGGTGAGTAGGGAGGCGTCCTCTCATGAATAATACCGTGTTCAGCACAAAAAGAATTAAACTCGTTGGAAAAATACTCTCCACCACGATCAGACCTAACCCGTTTAATTTTACGATCAAGTTGGTTCTCTGCTTCGGCCTTATAGTTCTTGAAATAAGTTAAAGCTTCATCTTTAGATTTCAGAAGATACACATAACAATATCTAGTGGAGTCATCAATAAGTGTCATAAAATATTTCTTTCCACCTTTTGTCAATACGCCATTCATCTCACAAAGATCAGAATGTATAAGTTCTAGTGGTGCCAAGTCTCTCGCCTCCGCAGTCTTATGAGATTTGCGAGGTTGCTTAGCTTGAACACACACTTGGCATTTGGAACCTTTAATAGTACTGAATTTCGGAATTAAACTCATATTTGCTAACCGCGTCATGCAACCAAAATTAATATGACAAAGTCGTGAATGCCAAACATCACAATCATTATCGTGGCAAACATTATTAATAACTTTGGTGCAAATCTCTGACAAGGATAAGCGGAACAAGGCTCCGCACTCATAGCCTTTACCAATAAATTGTCCATACTTGGAAATTACAACTTTATTAGACTCGAAAACCAACTTAAAACCATCTCGACATAAACGTGAGCCGCTGACGAGATTTTTATTGATGGAGGGCACATGATGAACGTTCTTCAGTCGCACGATCTTCCCCGAAGTAAACTTCAGATCGACCGTACCAACACCACGAACAGTAGCATGTGACCCGTTCCCCATCAGCACGGGGGAAGTCCCTGTGGCCTGATAAGAAGAGAACATAGAAGCATCAGCACAAACATGTACATTGGCATCTGTGTCAATTAACCATTCAGGTGAATGACAAACTGAAAGAATAGTGGGAACTATACCGTACCCAGAGTCCTTCATCTCAGTGTCAGCCATGACAACATTAGCGGTATTGCCGATGTTCTCCTGCGGCTGCAGCTCATAACGCTCAGGGCACTTTGGACCCCAATGGGTCAGTTCACCGCAAACGTGACATGACCCCTTTCTCTTCTTGAAGTTGGTAGAGTGCGACGGCTTAAACTTGCCATCGGGCTTGCCTTTACCCTCGGATTTCTTCTTGTTATATTTAGACTTGTTGGGCGGGTAATGTTTCTTCTGTACCACATGAGAAGAAGAACCTACCTCAGCAACCCGAGCACGTGTATCCTTTGCTCTCGCCTTCTCTTCCACATCAAGAGATCCGATGAGGTGCATAACGGAAAACTCCTGTCTCTTGTGTTTTAGAGAAGTAGCAAAGGTGCTCCATGAAGATGGAAGCTTGGCAATAATGCCTCCGGCCACAAACTTGTCCGGTAACATACACTTAAAGTGCTCAAGTTCTTTAGCGAGTGACTGTATCTCATGAGCCTGTTGAACAACAGAGCGCTTATCAGTCATCCTGTAGTCATAGAATTGCTCCATGACATACAGCTCGCTGCCAGCATCCGAGGCCCCAAATTTGGCCTCGAGTGCAGCCCACATATCCTTGCCGTTATCAAACGACATATACGGATCCACGATGGAATCATCGATAATACCGAGGAGGGCACTTTTAAACATAGTGTCCATATTCTCAAAGGCCTCCAGCTGTGCTGGATTGAGATCGCCCTCAGGCTTGCCCTTGGTGGCCGCATAGCAGCGCAAGGTTTGAAACCATAGCACTGCTCTCGTGCGCCACCTCTTATAGTCCACACCCTTGAAAGGGATTGGCCTTGTCGCCGCAATGACA
Organism: Alopecurus myosuroides; assembly: GCA_028641055.1. Classification (NCBI taxonomy): domain Eukaryota; kingdom Viridiplantae; phylum Streptophyta; class Magnoliopsida; order Poales; family Poaceae; genus Alopecurus; species Alopecurus myosuroides. Next base: position 315,254,239 of record CM054063.1, on the reverse strand, counting down.
GACGGCGCAGGTGCAAAAAATTGCCTATAATCAGGTTTTTGGATTGTTGAATATATTAGCAATTTAGCACATGATTTAATTCGAAATAGCAGCAGCTGAATTGCGACAGTAGAAAATACAGTAATCATGCAAATATCTAGATCTAGTACAGTAGACAGATTGATCCAATCTATAGCTAGAACTAGACATATGAATTCCAGGAATATCTCATACAGATGGAATAGAGTTACGTACGATGGAGCGGTAGCGGCACCGCCGTTGTTGTTGTCCCCGGTGTCGGCCATGTCGTTGATGAAGAGGTTGCCGAGGTCGGGGAAGAAGTCGTCGTTGGGGAAGTAGTCACCGTCAGCAGTCGCGCGAGTGCGCTCCCCAAAAATCTGATCGCCCCTCTCCCGTACAGGATCACAAGAGGCGGGGTTCCGGAGGCCTGCTGTCTCTTCTCGCGGTGCACGCCGGAAGGAGGGATGGAGAAGACTTGATTGGCGGCGCAGTGCTTTGGAACGGTGGTGCGAAACCATATGACGAAGTGGCGGCTAGGGTTTACCGTATGCGCGTATTTATATGCGGGCTGGGAGAGACGTCGGCGTAACTCCACGTCTGAGTCGGTTCGGCTCCACGATCCAGAAAGGAAACGAAAACGGTTTTGGAATTAACGCGTCCGTTAATTACCAAATTAATGACTCATTAAGTTTTCCCAACCGACAGACTCATTAAGTTTTCCCAACCGACAAAATAAACGCTCTCGGCACATTCCCGCAACCCGCGGCGCGGCGGGCGGCAGAGGAAGAGCGCGCGTGTGGCACACCTCTCCTCTTGCCTTGCCTACTCATACATGAGCTAGAATGGCTCACCTTATAAGGTGGTTCCACTCTCTCCAAACTAGCAATGTGGGACTAAACTTTAGTTCCACTCACTCCACTCATAATTCATGAATGAGCCATGACAATTTCAGAATCTTAGTGGGCTTAGTGGGCTAGACATGTGAGCCCATATTAGTAGCCCATACACTTTGTGGGGGATTGTTGGGATTTTGTAAAAACTAGAACCTTTGCGTAGCGCAGCTACTAACTTCACATCTATGAAACTTTGGTTTGTAGAAGCATCGGTACGCTGTTAAATTAGTGTTGCACGAGAACCACCTCCCGTGCGTAGACCAAATGCGAATGCTCATGCATGGATCAAGAAAAAAAACCAAATCCGCCTACATATGGATGAACAGAAAACATGGCGGAAAAACTGTCGTCTCAAACTAACACTGGGATCAACATGGTTTTAATCAGAAACTGCGCGTTCGGCTGCTACAAGACCCTGGAACCGAACACATCGAACAAATATTGGGCAGTCACGGGATCCGGGGTCAGTTCACGTTGACATTTTCATGTGGAAGTGTATGCCATGTACTTTATTTTTCTTCTAAAGTTTCTGAACCTCTTTTGGTAGTTCAGGGCTCTTGTATCGACCGTTGTCGAGAGCTTCAGGGCTGCTGGATGCAGCATGGTGTTCGTGGTGACATCAGGTACGCAACATGAGGGTGTAAATAAAGCATTGCAGTCGATCGGACAGCAAGAGAAAGATCAACGTTCAGCAACACTTGGTTTTAGCTTTATTTTCGAAATACTCAGTTCAGTACGTGACTAAATCTGGAACTGAAACTGAATGATGATCCACGGCACGGGGCCCATTCACGTAGGCACTGACAGAAATGTGAATGCATATGGATCACGAAAAGGATCTGCTGGACGAACAAAAACATGACAACAGCCTATAGCTCATCCGATACAAGCTTTAATCAAAACAGCTTCACTTGTCACACATCTTATGAATTTTTTTTTTAGAAAAACAATCGGCTTATCCGCTTATATATGGATGAACAAGAACATGACAGCCTTTTATCGAAAGCGAAGCGAGTATCTAAACGAGAACATGACATAAGCTCATACATGTAAGCTCATACATATAATGATATAAACGTTCGATGCTACAATTATGGTTAATCCAAAAATTAAGGATCATCTGCCGCGGCTGAAAGCCCTCCAGAACCTCCAGTAAGACGAAGACACCACCTTGTGCACGAAGGTTTCGGTGTCGGCGCACAAGTCTTGCACAATCTCCGCAAGCTTCATAAGCTTCTGGGTGAAAACCTGGTCGTCGCCACCGAACTCCGCCGCGTCTCGCCTGAGCCTCCCGGCCCTCTCGGCGAATCCTTCAACGAGGCGCTTGACACCGGGTTCCTGAGCACCCTCCACCGCCGCCGCGTGCACCTGATCGGCGACCGCCTCGGTCGGAAACACGGGGATCGAGTCCCCGTCATGGGGCGTGTCCCTGACCACGTGCGCGAGGTACTTCACCGCGGCCAGGTGGACGACGTCGAACTCCTCCGCCTCCGCCAACATCCTCAGGCATACGCCCCGCACGCGGCGCGCGCTGGCGGCCACCTCCTCGACCTCGGCGCGCGTGGCGTCCAACCACGCCGCCTTGCCGCGCAGGGTGTCCGCGAGCTCCAGTTCCTTGGCGGCGAAGTACGCGGCGCCGCGGAGGCAGTAGTCCCTGTCGTCGGCCATGATCTTGATGACGTCGACGGTGCTGTCCTCGAGGCTTTCTGCCCAATCAAGCTGGGAGAAGGCGAGAAGATTGTCCCGCATGCCGGGGGGAGATTGCATCTGATCCTCCAAATCACCCAGCGACCTGGTAATCTCTGAACGGAAGATGGGCAGATCCTCGTCGTACGATGCATCCACACCTTCCTCCGCCATGGACCTAAAGTAATCCTCCTGGGTCATCGTAGTCGGTGCCTCTTCCTCCATGATGTGGTCCTCCTGGCTCATCAGAAGCGGTGCCTCTTCCTCCATGATTCTGTTCCGTGCGTGTCCTTTCCTGCCCTAGATTATCGCCGGCCTACCTATATATTTGGACTTGCCCCTCCAGTTTCCCTATTCGAGTCGGAATCGGAACTCGATTGGAACCCGAAATCTGACCCGAGGGCAGGCCCAACAAGGCCAGCAGGATTATCTCTCTCTATATAATGGTGATATTAGAGCACCTCCAACTCTTTATTCGTACGCGGCATTTTTTTTTTATCGAGCGCTTTCGCGCGCGGCGGTGGTGCGGTTCAGCGGAGACGTCAAATTAAAAAGCTGGATACAACACGCGCTAAATAAAAAGCAGTTTTTAACGGATACAGTCTGGACAAAGAAAAAAAAAACTAGTTCATCCACCCACTTCTTCGACGCCTAGTCTTCCCAATCGTTGTCGTCCGATATCGTGTACTCGGACAACAGCCAGAGGTCATCTTACCTCGGGTCTTCGTCGTCCCACTGCAGCACGGGGTTGTTCTCGTCGAGCTGCGCGTCGACGGCGGCCTTTCGGGCGCGTCACTCCGCTCGCGCCGCCACCCTCACCGCCATCTGTCGGTTGCCCCTATTCGAGTCGGAATCGGAACTCGATCGGAACCCGAAATCTGACCCGAGGGCAGGCCCAACAAGGCCAGCAGGATTATATCTCTCTATATAGAGGTATTACCGTATTAGCACCCATCGTATTAGCACCCATCATACACGAACTTGTCAAGGGGGAGCAAATTCATACAACAAGTCGCAAAAGTGAAAAAAGTTATACACGAACTTGTCAAGGGGGAGCAAATAGGTACACAACCAATCAGGGATCACCATTTGGCTGCCACGCAGGCCAACCGTTTTTGCAGAAACCCCCCGAAACTATTCTGGATATGCAAACAGGTCCATAACTAGCTAGGATGATTCTCACGGGTAGGCCCCACATGTCAGCGGCGGATGGAATTATTAAAATTAAATCGTTCAAGCGGGATTCAAACTCGCGACCTGCGCGATTGCACACAAACTTCCGTTGCCACAAGGACACGCGTGAGTTTCCAATATTATTAGGTCCTAGTTGTATTTATAATAAGCTAAACCTCGCCACCTATTTTGTAAGGAATATTAATGCTCAAGATTTACACTCCCGACAGCGAGATTACTTGCAAGATTTATAATAGACTTGATGAACTATACATAGTATAGTAGTAGAACACTGTACCCTTGCAAGATGCTCTTGATCCAACTCCAACAACGCACCACTTATATCCAGACGATGCGATAATCACGTCAATGGGCCCTGGCCTCTAGTAAGATTAGCTTAGCTTATCGAGCTGCCAATCAATACGTGTGGTCGCCGCTGATAATTTAGCTTGCTAGTCTCGTGACGATCGAGCCACCTAGCAGCAGCTTACCTTGCTCTCGAAGTGATTGAACATTAACAATGGGGATGGCTTGGTCGCGCCAGGGAGACGCACAGCCGAGAATCTCACATACAATCTAGCTCATGGTCCAATGCAACGGTGTGGCATGTTTTATGATGAACGGCGCGCGTCAGAACCGACATTTTACGGTGTGTAGTATGAGATGCGGACAGAAACTTTTTGGATGGTTGTGACTGTGGCCGCGTGTAGGGCTGGAATTAAAACTCGGAACTCGAGAGTTAAACGAGTAGCTCGCAACTCGACTCGGCTCGACTGGAACTCGTTGTCCAACGAGCCGAGTCGAGTTTTCGTTTTCGACGATAAACGAGTTCAAGCTAAACGAGCCGAGTTTACCGAGTACTCGTTTAGCTCGTTTAACTCGGTCAAAATAGTTTTTAATGATATTCTTGTTTATTTGAATATTTGTTTACTGATTATTGTAGTTTGTTTACTACAAATTGTTTGATGGTGACATATTTTCATTGATTATTGTGATGATTTTATTATACACGACCCAAATAATAAAAACATAATTATATATACATTATATAATGTTGACTTTTTATAGTTTTATAAAATTAGATAAGTTAAACGAGTAGCTCGCGATCTACTCGCGAGTTCAGCGACCCGAGCCGAGTTTTGATTTTGGAATCGTTTGTTGAACGAGTCGAGCCGAGCTCGACTCGTCAGATGACCGAGTTTGAGCGAGTCGAATCGAGCCGAGTCGGCTAGCCTCGAATTCCAGCCCTAGCCGCGTGAATTCCTGCAGGTGGACCGGTCAGCTTCTTGGGCGTGCTTTGCTCCTTGTCATTGGCGTCGTCGGTTTTGCACGACAACATGCACGGCGGCCAGCGGCACAGCTCCATCTTGCAACAGTTCATGCATGGCCTCGGAGAAGAAGCTGTACAGCGAGGGCAAGGAGTGGGAGCGGCTGCAACTCCATCACAATAAGCTGACGGAGCTGCGGTGTTCTACTAGTATACTATGTATAGTTGATCAAGTCTGAGCAATCTCGCCGTTTTTTGGAGTGTAACTTTTGAGCTTTAATATTACTTAGCGAGGTCCAGCTTAGTATTAATAAGTGTTATGCCAAGAATTATCAGAAACTCACGCATGTCCTTGTGTCAACGGAGGTGTGTGCGCGGCAGCCCTTTGTAGCAGGTCGTGAGTTCGATTCCCCCGATCTGATTTAATTTTAATAATTTTGTCAGCCGCTGACATGTGGGGCCCACAAGCATCTGGCCGGTTGTTGACCTGATAGCATCGTCGAGCACAGTTTGAGGGGGTTTCTGCAAAAACGGCTGGCCAGCATGGCAGCCAAATGGTGATCCCTAATTGGTTGTGTACCTATTTCTCCCCCTTGATAAATTCGTGTATGACTTTTTTCACTTTTGCAACATGTTGTATGAATTTGCTCCCCCTTAACAAGTTCGTGTATGATGGGTGCTAATACCTCCTCTATATAATGGTGATATTAGAGCATCTCCAACTCGTTATTCGTACGCGGCATTTTTTTTATCGAGCGTCGTCGCTTTCGCGCGCGCGACGGTTGTGCGGTTCAGCGGAGACGTCAAATTAAAACGTTGGATACAACGCGCTCCAACAAGCGCTAGATAAAAGCAGTTTTCAACGGATACAGTCCGGACAAAGAAAAAAAACTAGTTCATCCACGCGCTTCTTCGACGCCTACTCTTCCCAATCGTTGTCGTCCGATATCATGTACTCGGACAACAGCCAGAGGTCATCCCACCTCGGGTCTTCGTCGTCCCATTGCAGCACGGGGTTGTTCTCGTCGAGCTGCGCGTCGGTAGCGGCCTTCCGGGCGCGTCACTCCGCTCGCGCGGCCACCCTCACCGCCCTCTGCCCGTCCGAGAACGCGCGTTCCGCCGTGACATCCTCAGGGAACTGCTGCTTCCAGCTCGCCATGGCGCGCTCGTTCTGCTCGGCGATGAGGAGGCGCTTCTCCTGCTCGCGGGCGCGTTGGTGCTCCTCGGCGGTGACTAGGCGCGGTGGTGGCGCATGCTCGCGCGTTCATGCGTCCTGGAAGTTCATCGAGCGGCGGGGACGGCCAAGGCGCCACACCGCGGCGTCGTAGGCGCGCGCCGCTTCATGCGCTGTATCGAAGGTGCCGAGCGAGAGTCTCATCTCGCCGGAGCGGATCTCAGCAGAGAACGTTCCCGTGGGACGCGCGCACGCCGCGACAACCGCTGCTGTTTCGGCGACGCGGCAGCATCTTCTCCGGGCGCGAATCGGGCGTAGGCGGCGGTTGTGCGGTGGGGAGTTTCCGTGAGCGGGAAGAGAGAGAGGGGAGCGGAGTGGGCGATGAGCGGCGTGCGCGGGGCTCGAATTTTTTGCGCGCGCTATTTTGCCGCCACCGCTGAAGAGCGCGCGCCGCGGTTTTGCCGTTTCCGTTGGAGATGCCCTTAGGTACGTGATACGTAATAAACGTATCCTTAATTTCTGATGTTTCATATTGTTTTATTATTGTTTCCCACATGTTTGCTATACACTTTATGTCATTTTTATCGATTTTCCAGACTAACCTATTGACAAGATGCCACAAAGCCAGTTCCATGTTTTCTGCTGTTTTTAGTTTTCAGAAAAATTATTCTGGAAATATTCTTGGAATTGAAAAATTCGAAGTCCGGAAGTCTTAGAAATCCCGGAGGTTCAACGGAGTCCCGAAGAGACACGGAGGGGGGGCCTCAGGGGGCCCACACCATAGGGTGGCGCGCCCCCCCTTGGCCGCTCCAGGGGTGGTGTGGGGCCCCTGAGCCTCCACCGCCTCTGCCCTTTCGCCTATATAATCGCCCCGAGATGTAAACCCTAAATATATACCACTTTTACCCGAGAAACACCCGAGACCGCCGTCACCGTCATCCCGAGATCGGGAAGTGTTCTGGAGCTCTCCCCGGCACCATGCCGGAGGGGGATATCATCACCGGAGGGGTCTACACCACCATGTCCTCCTCCGAAGTGATGCGTGAGTAGTTCATCCCTAAACTACGGGTCCGTAGCAGTAGCTAGATGGTTGTTCTCTCCACTTTTTACCTCATGTTTAGATCTTGTGAGCTTCCTATCATGATCAAGATCATCTTTATGTAATTCTACATGTTGTGTTAGTTGGGATCTGATGAATATTGAATGCTATGTCTTCTAATTATCAATCTATCATGTTATCTTCATGCATATGTTATTTATGATCTTGCATGTTGTCCGTTGTTAGTACATGCTTTGGCCAAGTAGATGCTAGTAACTCCAAGAGGGAGTATTTATGCTCGATAATGGGTTCATGTCTCCTTTTCATCAGTGCTCGAGTGACACAAATGTGACGGATGGAGGATGTGTTGTTGCCATTAGGGAGAAAACAACAATGTTTTGTCTAAGGATGATGTTATTGTTTACAGTACACACTTTGCTTACTGTGATTATCTGTTGCTTGCAACTTAATACCCAATGTTTGTTCGGATGATATTTGAAGGGTGGAATTTTAGTCATAGATGCAGTTGGATAACGGTCTATTATCCTGTTGTAATGCCCGCATGAATAACATAGTAATCTTTATGTCTTGAATATGCACTACGGGTGTAGCCTTTATTTATGTCCATTGTCCAGCTGTAATTTGTTCACCACACATGTTATTTATCTTACTCGGAAAGACACCACTAGTGAACTGTGGACCCCGGTTTTTTTTCCTCATACTGATAAACACCTACTGCTTTCATACTGCTCTCATACTGCTCCTATTGTTTTCCTACTGTTTTCCACACCATACGTTTAACCTCTTTGTGTTCAGCAAAACCGATGAGATTGACAACCTCACTGTTTCGTTGGGGCAAAGTGATTTGATTGTGTTGTGCAGGTTCCACGTTGTTTCTGAACCGGTAGTGCGCCATGCCATCTCAGCTGCTTGACCTTCTGAAGTTACTCCTTCCTCCTACTGGTCGATTCAACCTTGGTTTCTTTTCTAAGGGAAACTTGTTGCTGCATGATGCACTTAGTTGGGAACCCCAAGAGGAGGGTGTGATGAGTACAGCGGTAGGAGTTTTCCCTTAGTTAAGAACCAGGATTATCAATCTAGTAGGAGAAAGAGAATCTTTAGAAGGTTGATGCCACTGATGGTGGTGCCGGCGTTTCACCGGTGTCAGCAACAACGTGGAACCTGCACACAACACAATCAAAATACTTTGCCCCAATGGTACAGTGAGGTTGTCAATCTCACCGGTCTTGCTGAAAAAAGATTAGACGTATAGTGTGGAAAAACAGTGTATGCTTGCAGAAAGTAAAGAGAGCAGAAAATTGTTGTGGGTTGTTCAACAGTGTGGAAAAATGGACCGGGGTTCGTAGTTTCACTAGTGGTGTCTCTCCACAAAAGATAGCATGTTGGGTGAACAAATTACAGCTGGGCAATTGACAAATAGAGGTTGCACCGTAGTGCACAATATGACATGAAGATTACTACTCCCTCCGTATCAAAATATAAGATATTTTAGCATTTTGTAGATATAATGTATCTAGACATGTTTTGGTGTGTAGATTCATATGCATCTTACACTAAAACATGTCTAGGTACATATTGTCTAGGAAATTCTAAAACATCTTATATTTTGATACGAAGAGAGTATGTTATTAGTGCGGGCATTACAACAAGATACATAGACCGACATCCACCTGCAACTATGACTAATAATCCACCCTCAGGTTATCATCCGAACCCCCTCAGGTATTAAGTTGCAAGCAACAGATAATTGCATTAAACAAAGTGTGTAGTGTAAGCAATGATTATGCACGCAGGAACTCTCACCGCTGTTTTCTCCCTAATGGCAGCAACACATCCTCCCCTTCACGTTTCTGTCACTCGAGCAAGGCAACAAGGAGGCATGAACCCACTATCGAGCATAAATACTCCCTCTTGGGGTCACTAACAATTACTTGGCCAGAATAACGACTAGCAACGGAGAACATGCAAGATCACAAATAACACATGCAAATAAAGACTATAATCAACTTGGCATAAGGTCAATATTCATCGGATCCCAGCAAACACAGCACAGAGAATTACACAAGATCAATCTCCATCATGATAGGCAGCTCACGAGATATAAACATGGAGGCATATGAGGAGAAGACAACCATCTAGCTACAGCTACGAACCCTTAGTCCAAGGATGAACTACTTACGCATCACTCCGGAGGAAGGCATGGTGATGAAGAGGCCTCCGGTGATGATCTCCTCTCCGACAGGGTGCTGGAGACAGCTTCAGAACCCCCCTGGTCTAGGGTTGACGGCGGCTGCGGAACTTTTTTTGGGGATTTTGATCAAGTGTTTAGGGTTTTCCATCCGGGGGGCTTAAATAGGCGAAAGGGCGAAGGCGGTGGCGCTCCAGTGGGCCCACACCCCTAGCTAGTGCGGCCAGGGGGGCGCGCCACCTATGGTGTGGCCCTCCTGCTGCCCCTCTCCGGGTCCTCTTCGGTCTTCTGGATGCTTCCGGGGAAATAGGACTTCCGGGTTTTGAATTTTCCAATTCCGAGAATATTTCCACAACAACTTTTCTGAAACTAAAAAAACAGCAGAAAACAGGGAACTAGCTCTATGGCATCTTGTTAATAGGTTAGTCCGGAAAACGTACAAAAATGCTATAAATAAGGGAGAAAACATGTAGCAATTGTCAAAATATGATCATGGAGCATCAGAAATTAGGGATACGTTTATGACGTATCAAGCATCCCCAAGCTTAGTTCCTACTCGTCCCCGAGTAGGTAAAAAAAAACAGTAATTTTTGAGGTGACATGCTACTAACACAAACTTGATCAATCTAATGTAAAAGCATATGCACGCTGAGATCATAAGACTTTAAACACAGACATGATAAATAAAACTTTAATAAGAAAGAATAGCAATTACTTTGCATCATGAAGAGTAACTCAAATAAAGGATCATGAATAATAATGCAAAGAAAGGTAAACGTTTGTTTCAGGTATAGAGAAAGCATGGCAAAGTGATATTTCGATAGTCCTTAAGAGTGGGGCAAAACATAAATGCCAGGACACCTTCAAAGTTCAAGAGGAAGACTAGAACAAATAATAACACATCATGAAGTAATTATTGATGCTTATGGGACAAATGCACATAGAATTCAGAATGGCAAAAAATGCTCTCTCAACTGTGCATAAAGTTAGAAGATGGAGACTCAACATAAAATTAAAACAAAGACCCTTCACAGAGGAAAGCAGGGATCACTCATGTGCTAGAGCTTTTATGTTATTAAACATTGGTATTAAAAGTTTGACACTCCTCCCATCCATCTTTTACAAACCATGGCTAACCGAATCCTCGGGTGCCTGCCAACAATCACATACCGTGGAGGAGTGTCTATATTTTGGGAGATGTATGCTAATGTCGACGAATGGTAAACAGAAAATACAGTACATCACAAGTCAACTGGATTCACAAGAGCGGCTCCCAGGGTGAAGGACGCAACTGGTGTAGAAGGTCATCCCTCTTTATCTTTTGTTTACACAATTATGCTTTGACTGATAAATCAGGGGCAAAAGTAGTGAAGAGAATTTGTATGCATTAATTTGGGGCTGGGTACCCCGCTGCCAGCTCTTCTATCATTTGGATAAACGGATGAAGCCACTAGTCCAGGGTGTGAAATCCAATCAACAAGTGAGATAAATATTATCTATTTATGTCCTCATGAGCAAAAACAGGAACATAAAGCAGGAGTAATTTTGAAGGTTTTAAACGTAACACATGAGCAATTTACTTTGGAATGGCAGTTAAATACCACATGTAGGTAGGTATGGTGGACACAATGGAAAAACTTTGGTTTAAGGGAGTTTGTATGCACGAGTAGAGCTCATACTCAGTACAGGTGGAGGCTAGTAAAAGACTGGGAGCGGCAAATCAAGACAGCATAAGAGCCATAATCATGCATAGCGACATAAGCATCATTAATTAAAACATAAGCAGTATCACAAGTTCAAAAACTAATTGGTCATGGAGGCTATTCGTGACTGGTTTGTAGTCATAAACATGGTGTGAGCATGCACCAAGTCAACCAAATAGAACGTTCGAAAGAGAGTACCATATATTGATGCTACTCAATAACCACAAGGCTTTAAAACTAAAACAACATTTATCATGGCATGAAAAAGTCCTAGCCACAGTCTATACAAGCTTCTACTAGTACTGTTATAAATTCTACTTCGAGCAGTAGTTTTCTTTTGTTTCTCCCAACAAGCACCATACAAAACATGCTTTAAAAAAATACTATTTATGATACAGCAAGAAAACATGAGAGTACTCAAATAAAACTACTTAAACTAACAACTCTAACAATAGATGCATGCAAAACAGAAGCTGAATAAATGCAGCAGATAAACAGAGACTAAGAATACAACGTATTCTCAAGAAAAAGCGGACCGTGTCACTCTCCAATAAAAGAATTCCGGGTTCCAACCAAGCTTATTAAGAAAGTAAAAACAAACTGAAAGGAAAAGAAAAAGCAAACTGAAAATAAAAATAAAAGACACTCCAAGTAAATCACATAAGATGCGAACGAATAAAAATATAGTTTCACTAGAAGTGACCTGATAATTTGTTGATGAAAAAGGGGATGCCTTGGGAATCCCCAAGCTTAGAAGCTCGATTCTTTTTGGAATTTTCTTGGATGTACCACCGGGGCATCCCCAAGCTTAGGCTTTTCACTCTTATTGATCACATCATATCATCCTCTTCTCTTGACCCTTGAAAACTTCCTTCACATCAAAATTCTCACAATCTTCATTGGCAACGTTAGTGCAATTGCAATAATAAATCCACATGGTTTAGTTTCAAAACAATTCTAACACTTAAAAACACATTAGCTACTGTCACAAATTCTTTCAAAACTCTTTTTCTCAAAAGAACACCAACAGAAAGAGATTAAGATGCAAATGCGATAAATGGCTGAAATCTGTCAAAAACAGAACAACTGGTAAATATAGTTTTTTTCAAAAATCTTGTTTTTCTCAAATCAAAAGGTGGTATGGTATAAATAGTTGTGTATATAACTCAGGATTAAGCACAAAAAAGCTCAGTTCTTTGATTTTTAACGGAATTTACAATGGACAGCAGGAATCTATTTCCTGTGCAGAAATCCGAAATATCGGCTCAACTTTCCACTAGTGGCTTTACTTGGCTCAACAAAAACTCAAAAAAAAAGATACAAAGGGGTTGCTAAGGAAATAGAAAACACCCAGGTGCAAGAACACGAAAGAAAACAAAGTAAAACTGAAAGAAAACAGAGAAATAAAACGGGTTGTCTCCCGGTAGCGCTTTTCTTTAAAGCCTTTCAGCTAGGCATCGAAAAATCAACTTAAGTATTTTCAAGAGAGGAAGCATCAACATCATATTTTTCTCTAATAATAGAGTCAAGGGGTAGTTTCATCTTCTTTCTAGGAAAGTGTTCCAAATCTTTCTTGAGGGGAAGTTGATATTTAATACTCCCCTCTTTCATATCAATAATAGCACCAACAGTTCTAAGAAAAGGTCTTCCCAAAATAATAGGACAAGAAGCATTGCATTCAATGTTCATAACAGAAAAATCAACAGGGGCAAGGTTATTATTAACCATAATAAGAACATCATCAATTCTACCAAGAGGTTTCTTCTTAGCATTATCAGCAAGATGAACATCCAAATAACAGTGTTCCAACGGTGGCCAATCAAGCATATCATAAAGCTTTTGAGGCATAACAGAGATACTAGCACCAAGGTCACACAAAGAATTGCAATCAAAATCATTTACTTTTATCTTAATGATAGGCTACCAACCATCATCTAGTTTTCTAGGGATAGATGTCTCAAGTTTCAATTTTTCTTCCCTAACTTTCATGAGAGCATTGGTAATATGTTTAGTAAAGGCCATATTCATGGCACTAGAATTGGGACTTCTAGCAAGCTTTTGTAGAAACATAATAACTTCAGAGGTGTTTCAATCATCAAAATCAATATTATTATCAGCAAAACTAATGGAACCATTATCTCCCACACTTCTAAAAATTTCAGCATTTTTATCAGAAGTAGTTTCAGCAGTTTTAGGCAGTTTAGCACGTTTCACCAAAGGAGTAGGGACTTTATTAACACCGACTACTTTACCATTGATAGTAGGAGGTTTACTAGCACTTGGAATTTCAGTTTTACTAGTTGTTTTGATAGTACAAACTCTAGCAATATTATTCTTTTCAGCTAGTTCTTCTTCTCTTTCCCACCTAGCACGTAATTCGGCCATCAATCTAACATTATTGTATATTTGAACTTGGATGGCATTCAAAGTTTTATTTTGTTTAACATATTGTGGCAAAACCTTCATTTTAGAAAATCAAAATCAATAGCAAGGCTATCTACTTTAGAGGCAAGAACATCTATTTTACCAAGCTTTTCCTCAACAGATTTATTAAAAGCAGTTTGTCTGCTAATAAATTCTTTAAGCATGTTTTCAAGATCAGAGGTAGAGATTTTATTACTATTGTAGGAGTTGCCATAAAAATTACCATAACCATTATTAGGAGGATAGGGCTTATAATTGTTTCCACCAAAATTATTTCTATAAGCATTGTTGTTTAAATTATTATTTCTAATAAAGTTCACATCAACATGCTCTTCTTGAGCAACCAAAGAGGCTAAAGGAACATTATTTGGATCAACGTGAGCTTTACCATTAACAAGCATAGACATAATAGCATCAAGCCTTTCACTTAAAGAGGAGGTTTGCTCAACATAATTTACCTTCTTACCTTGTGGAGCTCTCACAGTGTGCCACTCTGAATAATTTATCGCCATATCATCAAGAAGCTTTGTTGCATTGACCAAAGTGATGGACATAAAGGTACCTCCAGTAGCTGAATCCAATAGGTTCCTTGAGGAAAAATTCAGTACTGCATAGAAGGTTTGTATAATCATCCAAGTAGTCAGTCCATGAGTGGGACAACTCTTCACCATAGTTTTCATTCTTTCCCAAGCTTTAGCAATATGTTCATTATCAAATTGCTTAAAATTCATTATGTCACTTGTTGACGCGCGAACGCGTCACACGAACACGTCCTCGTGTACCCGCGACACCGAGGGAGATGCTCCGCAACTCGCACCGCGGGAGGCCTGCCGGAAGCGCGGTACGCAAGACAGTCCGGCAGGCGCTTTTTGGACCAGACGCCCCGGTTCCTCGGGAGGGACCCCGTCGGAGGATCCGGCGAAGATTGGCTGCTCCAAGTCGTCCTTAACGCCCCTGGAGCCTCGTGGATCGTAGCCTCCAAACCTGAAGAACAACGAAGAACGAGAAGCAAGATACAAGGGAGAGAGATAGATGAACACGATAAATTAGGGTTTGTGTTTGTTCGATTGGTGTTGGTTCAATCGGCCGTCACCCCTCATGTATATAAGAGGCGGCTGGACTTCCCGTGCAAGGAAAAGGCTTGGATTCATGTCCAAAAACCCTAATTTGCATCCAATTCGGATGTTTGGCTCGAACCTTCCAAAACTGTTCGGTCTGAAAACTGGCGGCATCTTGCGGGTCATTTTTGAGGCAGTAAACGTCCTCAAATCGGAATCACGTAGAAGACAAAGTCGTTAGTCTCAAAACAACGAAGAAATTTTACTTTATGTGTTTTCTCATCCGAATACATCTTGATGGTTTAATCTTGTCTACTCTGAAAAGAGTTCGAATTGAATCCGAATATGGCAGTTCTGGCCCATCCATATTTTGTAGATTCGGGGCTGTAAACAACCTCAGATTAAAATCTCGTCGAAGATAAAATTGTTCATCTCAAAAAAACGAAGAACTTTCATTCAATGAGTTTTTCCATTTGACCTCTCCTTAATTCTTCAAAATCAGGTGGAAGAAGTTCGACGCAATCTGAAGATTTTCAACTCGTTTCACCAATGCTCCCGCCAAAGTGCAGAGTATGTCTATGGTTTGGCGGATTTGCTCGCATAATGAGATGATTTGTAGTATTTTGGCTCTAGAAGTTGCATATGACCTCGGATTGAGATGATCCAAAAATCAAAGTTGTTTATTTCGACGAGACGTACAACTTTCATTCACATTATTTTTCCATTTGGGATCATCTCGTTGCCTTCTTTTTGTGAGCCAAAAAGGATTATCAACATCACTTCTCAAGGATATAAGCTTAGCAGGAGGATAATATTTTCCAATGAAAACATCTTTACACTTAGTCCATGAATCAATACTATTTCTAGGCAAAGATAGCAACCATTCTTTAGCTCTTCCTCTCAAAGAGAAAGGAAATAATTTCAGTTTAGTAATATCTCCATCCACTTCTTTATATTTTTGCATCTCACATAGTTCAACAAAATTATTAAGGTGAGCAGCAGCATCATCAGTACTAATACCAGAAAATTGTTCTTTCATCACAAGATTTAATAAAGCAGGTTTAATCTCATAGAAAGCAGCAGTAGGAGCAGGTGAAGCAATAAGTGTGCAAATAAAATCATCGTTGTTTGTGCTAGTGAAGTCACACAACTTGGTATTCTCAGAGGAACTCATTTTAGCAGAATAAAAGCAAGCAAATAAATAACATCTATGAAGTAAACTAATTTTTTTGTGTTTTCAATATAGAGAAATAAACTAATTTTGTGTGTTTTTGATATAGAGAAATAAAAACAAGACAAAAATAAAAACAAGACAATAAAAACAAAATAAAGAGATTGAGAGTGAGAGAGTCCCTTGCCAGAAGACTTCCTTCTTCCCGGCAACAGCGCCATAAAAATCCTTGATGCACTTAGTTGGGAACCCCAAGAGGAGGGTGTGATGAGTACATCGGTAGGAGTTTTCCCCTTAGTTAAGAACCAGGGTTATCAATCCAGTAGGAGAAAGAGAATCTTCAGAAGGTTGATGCCACTGACGGTGGTGCTGGCGCTTCACCGGTGTCAGCAACAACGTGGAACCTGCACACAACACAATCAAAATACTTTGCCCCAACGGTACAATGAGGTTGTCAATCTCACCGGTCTTGCTGAAAACAAAGATTGGACGTATAGTGTGGAAAACAGTGTATGCTTGTAGAAATTAAAGAGAGCAGGAAATTGTTGTGGGTTGTTTAACAGTGTGGAAAAATGGACCGCGGTTCGTAGTTTCACTAGTGGTGTCTCTCCATAAAAGATAGCATGTTGGGTGAACAAATTACAGCTGGGCAATTGACAAATAGAGGTTGCACCGTAGTGCACAATATGACATGAATATTACTATGTTATTTAGTGCGAGCATTACAACAAGATACATAGACCGACATCCATCTCCATCTATGACAAATAAACCACCCTCGCGTTATCATCCGAATCCCCTCAGGTATTAAGTTGCAAGCAACAGATAATTGCATTAAACAAAGTGTGTAATGTAAGCTATGATTATGCACGCGGGCACTCTCACTGTTGTTTTCTCCCTAATGGCAACAACACATCCTCCCCCTTCACGTTTTTGTCACTCGAGCAAGGCAACAAGGAGGCATGAACCCACTATCGAGCATAAATACTCCCTCTTGGAGTCACTAACAATTACTTGGCCAGAATAATCACTAGCAACTGAGAGCATGAAAGATCACAAATAGCACATGCAAATAAAGACTATAATTAACTTGGCAGAAGGTCAATATTCATCGGATCCCAGCAAACACAGCACAGAGAATTACATAAGATCAATCTCGATCATGATATGCAGCTCACGAGATCTAAACATGGAGGCATGTGAGGAGAAGACAACCATCTAGCTACAGCTACGAACCCGTAGTCCAAGGATGAACTACTCACGCATCACTCCGGAGGCAGGCATGGTGATGAAGAGGCCTCCGGTGATGATCTCCTCTCCGGCAGGGTGCCAGAAATAGCTTCAGAAACCCCCGGTCTAGGGTTGTCGGTGATTTTGATCAGGTGTTTAGGGTTTTCCATCCGGGGGGCTTAAATATGCGAAAGGGCAAAGGCGGTGGCGCTCCAGGGGGGCCACACCCCTAACTGGCGCGGCCAGGGGTTTATGTTGGTAGCATGTCACCTTAGAAATTAATGTGTTTTTATCGTTTACCTACTCGAGGACGAGTAGGAACTAAGCTTGGGGATGTTGATACATCATAAACATATCCTTAATTTCTGATGTTCCATTTTGTTTTTTTTATTGTTTCCCACAAGTTTGCTATACACTTTATGTCATTTTTATCGATTTTCCGGACTAATCTATTGACAAGATGCCACAGAGCCAGTTCCCTGTTTTCTACTGTTTTTAGTTTTAGAAAAGTTGTTCTGGAAATATATTCTCGGAATTGGAAAATTCGAAGCCCGAAAGTCTTAGAAATTCCGGAGGTTCCACAAAGTCCCGAAGAGACCCGGAGGGGGCCTCAGGGGGCCCACACCATAGGGTGGCGCGGCCCCCTCTTGGCCGCGACAGTGGGTGGTGTGGGGTCCCTGAGCCTCCACCGCCTCTGCCCTTTCGCCTATATAATCCCCCGAGATGTAAACCCTAAATATATACCACTTTTACTCGACAAACACCCGAGGCCACCGTCACCATCATCCCGAGATCGGGAGGGTTCTGGAGCTCTCCTCGGCACACTGGCGGAGGGGGAAATCATCACCGGAGGGGTCTACACCACCATGCCCTCCTCCGAAGTGATGCGTGAGTAGTTCATCCCTGGACTACGGGTCCATAGCAGTAGCTAGATGGTTGTTCCTCCACTTTGTACCTCATGTTTAGAACTTGTGAGCTGCCTATTGATGTCTACGCACGCTTCTATTCTTGTAGACAGTGTTGGGCCTCCAAGTGCAGAGGTTTGTAGAACAGCAGCAAGTTTCCCTTAAGTGGATTACCCAAGGTTTATCGAACTTAGGGAGGTAGAGGTCAAAGATATCCCTCTCAAGCAACCCTGCAATTAAGATACAAGAAGTCTCTTGTGTCCCCAACACACCCAATATACTTGTCAGGTATATAGGTTCACTAGTGCGGCGAAGAGAGAGTAAAATGCAAGTAATATGGATGATAATAAGTGATAATAGCAATCTGAAATAAAAGTGGCAGCAAGCAAACATGTAGTAGAACAAGCGGAAAATGGTGTTTCAATGCTTGTAAATAAGGCCTAGGGCTCCTACTTTCACTAGTGGACACTCTCAGCAATGATCACATAATAGAATGCATAAATATCATCGCTTCACTATGCTACTCCGAACCACTCTCCGGTCGAATAACGAACACTAACCATTGCGTAGAGCTGTAGCAGCACTCCTCAAGTCTATATTCCATCTCTAGGGCATCCCAGTGTCACTACGAGCGCCAAAAATTAATAAAAAAAGGCCACAATTTCATAGGTTCACCTTCCAACACAAGATATAAATATCATGCTAAACCACACGGAGCACACACTGTCACCTTTGCCCCGTGATCAAAGTGTTTACGGAGATAACAAAACCACTTGATTAGCATAACAGATGTAGACCAATCTACATATTCAACTAGATTACAAAGCTCATGATCACATATAGATCACACCATGGGAGAGAGAGATGAACCACATAGCTACCGGTAGAACCCTAAGCCCCGGGGGAGAACTACTTCCTCCTCATCATAGGAGACAGAAACGACGATGGAGATGGCGGTGGAGTCGACGGAGATGGCTTCCGGTGGCACTTCCCCGTCCCAGCAGGGTGCCAGAAGAGAGATCTGTCTCCCAAAACTTGTCGGTGGAGGCGACGGAGCTACGGATGTATTTTGCAGAAAAGATCAATTCATCCAGAGTTTATGCCTCGGGAGGGGATATATAGGCGAAAGGGCAATGTTGGTGGGCGCCCGACGGGCCCACACCCCTAGCTGGGGCGACCAGGGGGGAGCCCGTGCGAGTCTATGGTGTGGGGGCCCTAGGGCCCCCCTCCGGGTCTCTTCGGGACTTCTGGAAGCTTCCGGGGAAAATAGGAACTTTGGCTTTCGTGGCATCCAATTCCGAGAATATTTTCAGAACAACTTTTCTGAAACTAAAAACAGCAGAAAACAGGGAACTCGCACTTGGCATCTTGTTAATATGTTAGTCCCGGAAAACGTATAAAAATGCTATAAATAAGGGAGAAAACATGTAGGAATTGGCATAATATGATCATGGAGCATCATAAATTATAGATACGTTGGAGACGTATCAAGCATCCCCAAGCTTAGTTCCTACTGGTCCTCGAGTAGGTAAACGATAAAACAACAATTTCTGAGGTGACATGCTACTAACACAAACTTGATCAATATAATGTAAAAGAATATGCACGCTGAGATCATAAAACTTTAAGCATAGGCATGATAAATAAAACTTTAATAATAAAGCATAGAAATTACTTTGCATCATGAATAGTAACTCAAATAAAGGATCATGAATAATAATGCAAAGAAAGGTAAACGTTTGTTTCAGGTATAGAGAAAGCATGGCAAATTGATATTTCGATAGTCCTTAAGAGTGGGGAAAAACATAAATGCCAGGACACCTTCAAAGTTCAAGAGGAAGACTAGAACAAATCATTTAAGAACAAATAATATCACATCATGAAGTAATTATTGATGCTTATGAGACAAATGCACATAGAACTCAGAATGGAAAAAAATGCTCTCTCAACTGTGCATAAAGTTAGAAGATGGAGACTCAACATAAAATTAAAACAAAGACCCTTCGCAGAGGAAAGCAGGGATCACTCATGTGCTAGAGCTTTTATGTTATTAAACAGAGGTATTAAAAGTTTGACACTCCTCCCATCCATCTTTCACAAACCATGGCTAACCGAATCGTCGGGAGCCTGCCAACAATCACATACCGTGGAGGAGTGTCTATATTTTGGGAGATGTATGCTAATGTCAATGAATGGTAAGCAGAAAATACAGTACATCACAAGTCAACTGGATTCACAAGAGAGGCTCCCATGGTGATGGACACAACTGGTGTAGAAGGTCATCCCTCTTTCTCTTTTGTTTACACAATTATGCTTTGACTGATAAACCAGGGGCAAAAATAGTGAAGAGATTTTGTATGCATTAATTTGGGGTTGGGCACCCTGCTGCAAGCTCTTCTATAATTTGGATAAGCGGATGAATCCACTAGTCCATGGTGTGAAATCCAATCAACAAGTGAGATAAATATTCTCTATTTACGTCCTCATGAGCAAAAACAGGAACATAAAGCAGGAGTAATTTTGAAGGTTTTAAAGGTAACACATGAGCAATTTACTTTGGAATGGCAGTTAAATACCACATGTAGGTAGGTTTGGTGGACACAATGGGAAAAACTTTGGTTTAAGGGAGTTTGAATGCACGAGTAGAGCTCATACTCAGTACAGGTGGAGGCTAGCAAAAGACTGGGAGCGACAAATCAAGAGAGCATAAGAGCCATAATCATGCATATCGACATAAGCATCATTAATTAAAACATAAGCAGTATCACAAGTTCAAAAACTAAGTGGTCATGGAGGCTATTCGTGACTGGTTTGTAGTCATAAACATGGTGTGAGCATGCGCCAATTCAACCAAATAAAACATTCGAAAGAGAATACCATATATTGATGCTTTACTATGACAAGAACAACTCATGAATCTTTCAATACATATTAAACAGTCTCAGCATTTGAGTCTAATCATGATACTCAATAACCACAAGGCTTTAAAACTAAAATAACATTTAGCATGGCATGAAAAATTCCTAGCCACAGTCTATACAAGCTTCTAGTAGTACTGTTATAAATTCTACTTCAAGCAGCAGTTTTCGTTTCTCCCAACAAGCACCATACAAACCATGCTTAAACAAAAATACTCTTTATGAAACAGCAAGCAAGCATGAGAGTACTCAAATAATACTACTAAAACTAACAGCTCTGACTAAGAGATACATGAAAACAAAGGCTAAACACAGTACTAGCAAAAAGTGAACACTCACAGAACAATAAGAATGAAAACTAGACTGTTCTGAGCAATGAAAACAGAGTGTGTCTCTCTCCCACACAAGTATGATAAGATCCAACCATTTATTACAGCAAAGAAAACCAAACAAACTGAAAACAAAAATAAAAGACGCTCCAAGCAAAGCACATAAGATGCGACCGAATAAAAATATAATTTCATTAGAAGTGACCTGATAATTTGTTGATGAAGAAGGGGATGCCTTGGGCATCCCCAAGCTTAGACGCTTGAGTCTTCTTGGAATTTTCTTGGATGTACCACCGGGGCATCCCCAATCTTAGACTTTTCACTCTTCTTGATCACATCGTATCATCCTCTCCTCTTGACCCTTGAAAACTTCCTTCACATCAAAATTCTCACAATCTTCATTAGCAACGTTAGTGCAATTGAAATAATAGATTCACATGGTTTATTTTCAACACAATTCTCACACTTAAAAATACATTATCTAATGTCACAACTTTTTTCAAAACTCTTTTTCACAAAAGAACACCAAAAGAAAGAGATTAAGATGCAAATGCGATAAATGGCAGAAATCTATCAAAACAGAACATCAGGTAAAGATCGATTTTTGTAAAAATCTTATGTTGCTCAAATCAAAAAGTGGTAAACTTATACAAGTTGCGTATATACCTAAGGATTAACCACAAAAAAGCTCAGGTCATTTTGAGTTTTTTGTGATCTTTAATGGAATTAACAGTGGACAGTAGAAATATGTTTCCTGCGCAGAAATCCGAAATATAGGCTCAACTTTCCACTAGAGGCTTTACTTGTCTCAACAAAAACACAAAAGAAAAGATACAGAGGGGTTTATAAGGAAATAGAAAACACCCAGGTGCAAGCACATCAAAGAAAACAAAGGAAAACTGAAAGAAAACAAAGAAATAAAACGGGTTGTCTTCCGGCAGCGCTTTTCTTTAACGCCTTTCAGCTAGGCATACTAATTTGAGAAGATACTCACATAAGAATAAGAGTTGAAGCACAATAAGAGAGCATCAAGAAGAAAATAAAACACATTTAAGCTAACCCACTTCCTATGAAAAATAATCTTGTAGAAAAACAAGTCATGAAAGCACAAAGCAGCGAGCATAGAAAAGCAAAACAAGTTGAGATGCATAAAACCATATTTCCCTCTCTCATAATAACTTTCAGTAGCATCATGAATAAAATTAACAATATAGCTATCACATAAAACATTCTTATCATGATCCACATGCATAAAAGAATTAATACTCTCCAGATAAGCATAGTCATTCTTATTAATAGTAGTGAGAGCAAATTCACCAAAATAGCTATCATTATTATTCTCATCACCATCATAATTAAATATAGGAGGCATATTGTAATCATAGTTAATTTTTTCCTCAATAGTAGGTCGACTGAAAATATCATATTCATCATTGTAAACAGGTGGAACTAGAATACCACAATAATTATAATCATCATATATTGGAGCAAAAGTATCATCAAAGTAAATTTGTTCCTCCATGCTTGGGGGACTAAAAATATCATATTCATCAAAACTAGTTTCCCCAAGCTTATACTTTTCCATAGCATTAGCAATAATGGTGTTTATAGAGTTCATACTAATAACATTGCCACTAGCATGCAAATAAAGTTCCATATGTTTTTTAATTTTCTCTTCAAACACTTCATGTCCTAAATCAAGATAAATATTATAAATCTCTCTCATATTTTTGTTGTTTTCCATTAAGCCTAACTAGTCAAAACAAGAAACAAAAAGATATAATTGCATGATCTAAAGGAAATAACTTTGAGCACTCACACCCGAGGATGTGAGAACCTTTTACCTTACCTCCCCGGCAACGGCGCCAGAAAAGAGCTTGATGTATTTGCACGCTTCTATTCTTGTAGAAAGTGTTGGGCCTCCAAGTGCAGAGGTTTGTAGAACAGGAGCAAGTGTCCCTTAAGTGGATTACCCAAGGTTTATCGAACTCAGGGAGGTAGAGGTCAAAGATATCCCTCTCAAGCAACCCTGCAATTAAGATACAAGAAGTCTCTTGTGTCCCCAACACACCCAATATACTTGTCAGGTATATAGGTGCACTAGTTCGGCGAAGAGAGAGTAAAATGAAAACAATATGGATGATAATAAGTGATAATAGCAATCTGAAATAAAAATGGCAGCAAGCAAACATGTAGTAGAACAGGCGGAAAATGGTGTTTCAATGCTTGGAAATAAGGCCTAGGGCTCCTACTTTCACTAGTGGACACTCTCAACAATGATCACATAATTGAATGCATAAATATCATCTCTTCACTATGCTACTCCGAACCACTCTCCGGTCAAATAACGAACACTAATCATTGCGTAGGGCTGTAACAACACTCCTCAAGTCTATATTCGCTCTCTAGGGCACCCCAATGTCACTACGAGCGCCAAAAATTAGTAAACAAACGCTAAAATTTCATAGGTTCACCTTCCAACACAAGATATAAATATCATGCTAAACCTCACGGAGCACACACTGTCACCTTTGCCCCGTGATCAAAGTGTTCACGGAGATAACAAAACCACTTGAGTAGCATAACAGATGAAGATCAATCTACATATTCAACTAGATTACAAAGCTCATGATCACATATAGATCACACCATGGGAGAGAGAAATGAACCACATTGCTACCGGTAGAGCCCTCAGCCCCGGGGGAGAAGTACTCCCTCCCCATCATAGGAGACAACAACGGCGATGGAGATGGCGGTGGAGTCGATGGAGATGGCTTCCGGGGGGCACTTCCCCGTCCCGACAGGGTGCCAGAACAGAGATCTGTCCCTCGAAACTTGTCGGTGGTGGCGGCGGAGCTACGGATGTATTTTGCGGAAAAGGTCGATTCCTCCAGGGTTTATGCCCAGGGGGGAATATATAGGCGAAAGGGCAACGTTGGTGGGTGCCCAAGGGGCCCACACCCCTAGCTGGGGCGACCAGGGGGGAGCCTGCACGAGCCTATGGGGTGGGGGCCCTAGGGCCCCCCTCCGGGTCTCTTCAGGACTTCTGGAAGCTTCCGGGGAAATAGGAACTTTGGCTTTTGTGGCATCCAATTCCGAGAATATTTCCAGAACAACTTTTCTAAAACTAAAGATAACAGAAAACAGGGAACTGGCACTTGGCATCTTGTTAATAGGTTAGTCCCAAAAAACATATAAAAATGCTATAAATAAGGGAGAAAACATGTAGCAATTGGCATAATATGATCATGGAGCATAAGAAATTATAGATACGTTGGAGACGTATCACCTATCATGATCAAGATCATCTTTATGTAATGCTACATGTCGTGTTTGCTGGGATCTGATGAATGTTGAATGCTATGTCTTCTGATAATCAATCTATCATGTTATCTTCATGCATATGTTATTTATGATCTTGTATGCTCTCCATTGTTAGTAGATGCTCTGGCCAAGTAGATGCTAGTAACTCCAAGAGGGAGTATTTATGCTCGATAGTGGGTTCATGCCTCCTTTTCATCTGTGCTCGAGTGACAAAAACGTGACCAATGGAGGATGTGTTGTTGCCATTAGGGAGAAAACAACAATGCTTTGTCTAAAGATGATGTTATTGTTTACATTACACACTTTGGTTACTGCGATTATCTGTTGCTTGCAACTAAATACCCAACGTTTGTTCGGATGATATTCGAAATGTGGATTTTTAGTCATAGATGAAGCTGGATAAAGGTCTATGTATCTTGTTGTAATGCCCCCATGAATCACATAGTAATCTTTATGTCTTGCATATGCACTACGGTGCAGCCTTCATTTCTATCAATTGCCCAGCTGTAATTTGTTCACCACACATGTTATTTATCTTTCTCGGAGAGACACCACTAGTGAACTGTGGACCCCGGTCTTTTTTCCTCATATTAATAAACACCTACTGCTTTCATACTGCTCTCATACTGTTCCTACTATTTTCCACACCATACGTTTAACCTCTTTGTGTTCAGCAAAACCGATGAGATTGACATTGGTTGAGTATGAGATATCGAGAAGTAGCGTGTCCATGGATCCTCATGTCCTCACTTATTGACATTGGTTGAGTCACTCAAACTACCAATATTTCCATATTAATTGTTAGGCAATGTTCTCATAGATAACAAATTAGCGAAAACTCAATGGTAACCGTGGTATCTCAATCTTAGGCTAGTCACAATGGGAAGTAACATACATATTTTTTTATACTATGTTACTACCTCCACAATGAGCAGTAACATATAGGCAGTGTCATATTTATTAGCATGCAGACTCATTGTATATTGGATTGTGCGATGTGATGGTAACCTAGCTAGTTACCACCCTCCTATCTCTCCTTATTAAATATGTGCCACCTCATCTTTTTTGCCTACGTGGCACTTATATTACTGGCTATGTTACTCCCACTGTGACCATCCTTACTTGTGTGTGCATGTGAGTATGTGTCCATGCATGCGATTTTCTCCTACAGTGTACTAGGTTTTTTTTATTAGAATAGATAGTTTTCCCTCTAATTAAGAGTTTTTAGCATAAAACCACCACTTTAGAGCCAAAATTCCGGAAAACCACCACTTTAAGTTTGAATTGCAAAAAACCATCAGTCTAGAACTAAGAATTTTCAAATCGAGCCTAATACCGATTGGAGACGAATCGAGTCTCTTTCTGACAAGATGGGCCCACCACTAATGCTGACGTGGCACAGCCCGGACACGCCCATTAGCGTCCGTTAACGCCTGTGTCGGAAGAGGCGTTAGGTTTCACTCCCCCCCCCACGCGTGTTGCTCCACCTCTCCCTGACATTGGCGGCTGCGAGGCC
Source organism: Alopecurus myosuroides (assembly GCA_028641055.1). Taxonomy (NCBI): domain Eukaryota; kingdom Viridiplantae; phylum Streptophyta; class Magnoliopsida; order Poales; family Poaceae; genus Alopecurus; species Alopecurus myosuroides. Next base: position 315,228,220 of record CM054063.1, on the reverse strand, counting down.
CGGCGGCGGCGTATCCGGTGGCGACCCTGTCGGCGGAACAACATTTGACGGCATGGGCGACAGTGGGGGCCTCCTTTCTGGCCCGCATCGAGGTAGCAGCAGCTCGCAGACTCCTCGGCACTCCGGCGGGCTGTCTCCGGAGCATTCAGATGCGGCGACGGCGTCGATGCAGTTGACTCCATCACAGTCGATGGCGAGCATGTGGTCATACACATATAGCAGCGTCGAGTAAGCCCCTGCCCCTGTCTCTGTACTCTTTCTTGGATCATCCACAGCCCCTGTCTTTGAATGCGTGTACTGAATTGTATAAATGCGTCTAGATAATCAGAGGTGCTTAATTCGTGTAGAAATGCTGCTGGATTTTTTAGTGTTGTATTGTTAAATGAATTTTGAACTATGTTAACTGAATTTTGTAGTTTTCACTGAATTTTGTAGTGTTGAATGCATTGTGTACCGTTAACTGAATTTTCTAGTGTTAACTGAATTTTGTAGTGTTAACTGAGACTGAATTTTGTTGTGTTAACTGAATATCATCCCATGTCTCTATTTTTCAGCTTGGATGATGAGATTTGGGACATTTCTTTTAGTTTAGATGGTGGACAGACTGTTGATGTCAGTATGTGCAAGAGTGATATTACTATAAGCAGTTTGATGGCACAAATTGAAGAGCATGGGTATGATTATCTAGACACACTGTATTTTGTGAGTCAAAAGGGAAAAGGGCTAGAAGGAATAGAGGCTCTTTATAGCATGTCAAAGGTGGCAAAGATGTTAGATTTGTGCAAAGATGAGAAGATGGTCACATTGACAGTAAGAAAATATAGGGCACCATTGCCTCCATGGCTGAACAAGGATGAAGGAGTGACATATATCATTGAGGATATTTACCTTGTTGCTGTTGACTACTCAGAGGCCATCTACCATAGAACACAACAAAGTTGCAGTCTTGCTAAGGGGAAAAATGTTGTTTCTGGCCTACTAATTGAAGTACACTCTGTAGCATCTTCTGATGATGATGCAGTATGTGAGTTGGGTGAATATAAAGCAGGTGAGCAGGCCAGAATTGTTCCAGAGGAGGATGTGTTAATTAAGAAAATGAAGGGGAAAAGGAAAGTATGTAGTGAAGATGAGGTTCTTATGGAGAAACTCAGAGAAATGAAGAAGAAAAGAGCAGATCCTGACCTGCACATTGAAGGGGATACTGATGTGGAAAGAGCTATATTCAGAGGAGGATGAGTCAGAGCCAGAGGAGGTGGCTGAAGAGATTTCATTTCAGGCCAGGTGGCAGGGAGACAAGGTCCAGCTAGCAGGTGCCATCATGAAGCAAAGGAGGAAGTGGGTTTTAATTTTGTGCCCTCTTGTGATGACTACAACAGCAGTGATGTGGGTGACAGAGATGATGATGGCTATGTCCAGCCTTATGTTTTGCCAAGTGGAGTGACGAGGAGGTGTAAGCCACTGAAGAAGAGATTGTGGTATGATCCTAGTAGGGCAGATGCAGACCAGCAGTTAAGCTTATAGATGTGCTTCAAATAATTTCCATATTGCTCAGCTAAGAAATTTTCAGTATCATAGGAACTGTAGTGATAGGAGAATTGTCCAGTGTATTCAACCAAGTTGTCCTTTTTTCATGACATCCTCCAAAATTGCAAATGAGAAAACTTTCTGCATAAGGAAAATGGAAGGCATGCACACTTGCATTTCCCTTGGAGAAAACAATAAGGTTAGTGTTGACTGGTTGGCATTTCAATCTGAGAAAGCAATGAGAGCAAATCCAAACACTACAGTTGACACCTTGATTGACAATGTCAAGCAACAGTTTGGAGTGGAGGTGCCTAGGACCAAGGCCTATAGAGCTAGGAAAAAGGCTTTTCAGGTTGTCATTGGTGCTCACAAGAAACAATACACCAGGCTGAGAGATTATTTGCAAGCAATACTTGACACAAATCCAGGCAGTAGATGCATTGTTACCACCACTGAGCTGTTAAGTGACCCAAGTCCTAACCCCAGATTTCATGGGCTCTTTATCTGTCTAAATGCTTCTAAAGAAGGGTTTCTTAATGGTTGCAGGCCATCCATATGTCAGTTTATATTATTGTGTTTCAATTATGTTGTAGGGCTTTATATTATTGTGTTTCTCAATTATGTCATAGGGTTTTATATTATTGTGTTTGAATTATATTGTAGGGCTTTATATTATTGTGTTTGAATTATATTGTAGGTTTTATATTATCGTGTTTGAATTATATTGTAGGCATTATATTATTGTGTTTCAATTATATTGTAGGGATTTATATTATTGTATTCCATTTATTGTGTGCCTTATTATATTTACTACTTGTTGTATGGCTTGATGGCTGTTTTATTAAATTAGCTACTGGACAACAAATCTTAGCTGCAACTGGAAGAGATGGGAATAACAACATTTTCCCCATAGCATTTGGTATAGTACATAGGGAAGATACAGCTAGCTGGCTATGGTTTCTCACACAGCTGAGATATTGCATTGGTGAGGCTAGCAAATTTGGTAATTATACCATTATATCTGATAGGAAAAAGGTGGGTACTTTAGAACTTGAGAATATATCTTATCTTGTTCACTGAACATTGCAAGACAATTGTGAATTTTTTTTAAACTTATATATCTATTTGTTGATATAGGGTTTGATTAAAGCCATATCAAAGGTGTTTCCCAATTCCCCAAGTACATACTGTGTTAGGCATATCTATGCTAATTTTCAGAGGGTTGGTTTTAAGGGAGAAGAGCTGAAGAAGCACCTGTTTGGAGCCAGCTATGCATATAGTAAGAGTGGATTTGAGAAATCAATGGATGCTCTATAAATTGACTGTGAACAAGCTTACAACTGGGTTATGCAGATACCTGTTGAAGCATGGGCTATACATGCATTTGACACTACTTGCAAGACTGGTTTGGTTGTGAACAACCTGAGTTAAGTGTTCAACAAAATGATTCTTGATGTGAGGAACAAGCCCATACAGACAATGATTGATGGTATAAACGATAAGCTTATGGTCAAATACAGTGCAGCTAGAGAGAAAGCTGAGTCCACAAGATGGGAAATCGCAGCCTTTTACTCTAAGAAATTAGAAGAGGCAGGTAAGGCTAACTCATGCAGAAAGTCAGGAACAGACCCACTTGGGCCAGGCTGTGGTTCATGCAATGGTGGTTTCTGTTAAGATGAGTATGGTATTACTGTAATATTTTGAGCAAAACTGTGATGCTATCTAAGAGAAGTATGGTATTTCTGTAATATTCTGAGCAAAACTGTGATGCTATATGAGATAACTATGGTATCTATGTAAGACAAAATCATGAAATATGTTTAAGACTATGGGAGTGGCCAAATTCATGAAATCTGTAAATCTCAGAGAAAGTTTATTCTTGGAGCCTTTTGGAGTGATCATTTTAATCCTTTTGGTCATTTTGATCCTTTTGGAGTGATAATTTTGATCCTTTTGGAGTGATCATTTTGACCCTTTTGGAGTGATAATTTTGATATTTTGGAGTGATCATTTAGATCCTTTTGGAGTGATCAAATAGGGTTGTCGAGGACCCCCGAGGATCCTCGACAACCATTTAGATCCCGTTGGAGTGATCAAATAGGGTTGTCGAGGACTCCCGAGGATCCTCGACAACCATTTAGATCCTTATGGAGTGATCAAATAGGGTCGTCGAGGACCCCAGAGGATCCTCGACAACCATTTAGATCCTTATGGAGTGATCAAATAGGGTTGTCGAGGACCCCCGAGGATCCTCGACAACCATTTAGATCCTTCTGGAGTGATCAAATAGGGTTGTTGAGGACCCCCGAGGATCCTGGACAACCATTTAGATCCTTCTGGGGTGATCAAATAGGGTTGTCGAGGACCCCCGAGGATCCTCGACAACCATTTAGATCCTTCTGGAGTGATCAAATAGGGTTGTCGAGGACCCCTGAGGATCCTCGACAACCATTTAGTTCCTTATTGAGTGATCAAATAGGGTTGTCGAGGACCCCCGAGGATCCTCGACAACCATTTAGTTCCTTCTGGAGTGATCAAACAGGGTTGCCGAGGACCCCGAGGATCCTCGACAACCATTTAGTTCCTTTTGGAGTGATCAAATAGGGTTGTCGAGGACCCTCGAGGATCCTCGACAACCATTTAGATCCTTCTAGAGTGATCAAATAGGGTTGTCGAGGACCCTCCGAGGATCCTCGACAACCATTTAGATCCTTCTGGAGTGATGAAATAGGGTTGTCGAGGACCCCCGAGGATCCTCGACAACCATTTAGATCCTTCTGGAGTGATCAAATAGGGTTGTCGAGGACCCCCGAGGATCCTCGACAACCATTTAGTTCCTTCTGGAGTGATCAAATAGGGTTGTCGAGGACCCCCGAGGATCCTCGACAACCATTTTGATCCTCTGGAGTGATAAAATAGGGTTGTCGAGGACCCCCGAGGATCCTCGACAACCATTTTGATCCTTCTGGAGTGATCAAATAGGTACTACACCACTTTGAATTTTTTAAAGCTCCTTAAATCCTCCAAAAATTGGTAGTACAACACTTTGAATTTTAAAAAAATCCGTAAATCTTCTAAAAATTGCTAGTACATCACTACCAATTTATAAATACTCCAATAATCCTTCATATATTTCTACTACGTCCCGACCAATTTTTCAAGACTCCAAAAATACTATAAAATTGCTACTACATCACTTTTAATTTTAAAATACTCCAAAAATCTTCTACAAATTGCTAGTACATCACTACCAATTTGAAAATACTCCAATCATCCTCCAAATATTTCTAGTACATCCCTACCAGTTTTTAAAGACTCAAAAAATCCTCTAAAAATTGCTACTACATCAGTTTAAATTTTAAAATACTCCAAACATCTTCTACAAAGTGCTAGTACATCACTACCAATTTTTAAATACTCCAATAATCCTCCAAATATTTCTAGTACATCCCTACCAATTTTAAAGACTCCAAAAATCCTCTAAAAATTGCTGCTACATCAGTTTTAATTTTAAAATGCTCCAAAAATCTTCTACAAAGTGCTAGTACATCACTACCAATTTTTAAATACTCCAATAATCCTCCAAATATTTCTAGTACATCCCTACCAATTTTTAAAGACTCCAAAAATCCTCTAAAAATTGCTACTACATCACTACCAATTTATATATACTCCAATAACCTTCTAAAAATTGTTACTACATCACTACCAATTTATAAGTACTCCAAGAAATTCACATCACACAGTACAATTCACATCACACAGTTCAAATAACCAGTACATAAACTGAAGTTCAACATAGTACTCATAAGATCAACAGTACACCAACAATAGTTCAAATAAAAGTGGTCACACCACTGCTAATTGTCGGCTAACATTACAGCAACACTAGTTCAAATATCACTCCTCACATATTTCCTTGATTCTCTTGAACTTCTCCTTGTTTCTCTCACTCACTTTGAGCATATCAAATACCATATACTCCAGTTTTTTCTTCTCTTCCTTCAGAGCATCATTTTCTTCAACCCATGTCTTCTCCTTTGTCTTCATCACATCTGCATGGCTTCTCTGAACATTCTTCAACTCCACTATTTCTTTCTTCAACACTTCCACTTCATTTTGCACCTTACCTACATCCTCCTCACTATCTGCCATTATCTGTTTGTAGTTCTCCCTAAGAACCCTCCTAGTAGATTCACCCAGGTGCTTGTTCACATCAGCTATCAGTGATTTGTAGTCCTTCTCAACCCTTTTCTTCTCATCAGCCACCTTCTTCAACATCTCTCCATTCAGAATCTTCTCATCTATCCTAGCACTGTTGGTATCATCATACATGCTCCAGAGCCTACCAAGAGAATTCTTCATCGATGGTGGCCACTCCTCTACATCTACCCATGCCACAAATCCACAATTCTTCACTTGCTACAAAAAAAAATATTGCAAATTATTTTTACACTTATCTAGCACAGCTCTTATGTATGAAATTAACTTACATTATCTAGCACAGTAATAAATACAAAGAAAACAACCACATTATCTAGTCTAATCTCTCACTATGACACTACACTGCAGCTACCAACTATTGCACAATACACTGACTATTGCAACTGCACTAGAATTATCAACTGAACATTGTCAATGAACTGAACATTTGCCATTATCCTACAGGTACCAAAATTACAAGAAAATGACACTGCACTGCACTGCACTGACATCAATATCAACTGAACATTAGCCACTACACTACACTGACATCACTATCAACTGAACATTAGCCACTACACTACAGGTAACACAATTAGCAGAAATGGACACAACACTATAAACTGAACAAATTCACTCACATTAGGCACTGAGCACATGTAAAAACGCCTGCCAGTGTCACTGCCGCCGAAAGCAACGACTTCTGCGGCAAAAGGTTGTGCACGCGGCACAGAACTGGAGAATCCACAGCCAGCCCGTGGAAATCTGGGTCATCACACGTTTCTGGAGCATAATCCATGTCCACGGAGTCCTGTGCAAACACAAATTTCAAACCGTTCCAAATATTTGAGAAGAAATCGCGGCAAATCAAAAAAATCCCAAATTTTCGTATGAACTCTAACTCTAGAATTTGGGGAACTTACCCCTAGCAAGGATGCGGACGAGTACTCGTCGTCCCAGCTGGGCATTGAGACGGAGAAAGAGGGAGCGAGGCGGCGCCAATGTCTCTCCGGCGATTCCTTACTCGGCGGCGCCAATGTCGCTCCGGCGGAGACAGCAGAGGGCTCGAGTGCTTGGGGAAGAATGGGCTCGCCTCCAGTCCGCGTGCCCGCCTCGTCCAGTCAACGCGCCTCTTCCGACACGGGCGTGTCCGGGCTGTGCCACGTCAGCGTTAGTGGTGGGCCCATCTTGTCGGAAAGAGACTCAATTCGTCTCCAATCGGTATTAGGCTCGATTTGAAAATTCTTAGTTGTAGACTGGTGGTTTTTTTGCAATTCAAACCTAAACTGGTGGTTTTCCGGAATTTTGCCTCTAAAGTGGTGGTTTTATGCTAAAGACTCTATAATTAAACATGTAGCTAACCATTATGGGTATTTATGTTTTAAAGGGACGATCTACAAACGCATAGTGTTCGGCAATTTTGACCGAACAAACTCGTAACTATGTTTTTTTTTCCAAACTTATTCTGATGAAACTAGATGGATTGTTCAATTGTTGATTGTTGCATTGTTTGATGTGTAGAATAAAGGGTAGAACCTAAATATCCTGTTGTGGCCCGGAAGAAACCCACCCCCATCGACAGCTCTCTACGAGGAGGCAGGTCAACACTCTGAGATATGTTACATACGTAGTGATGAACGTTCCCACACAGTCAAGTGCGCGATTTGTATTGGCTCCAATGCCACGTTGACCGGCGGAGCACGATGTTGCAAGGAAAACACCTAAGACGACAGAAACAATAAAAAATAATCAAATTGCAACCAAAAAACAAAAACGACAGAAAATGATCAGGTATAGAAGTTTAGTTTCAAAAATAAGAACCTTTGCGTAGCACAACTAGTAACTTTAAATCTATGAAACTTTGGTTTGTAGAAGCATCGGTACGCTGTTAAATTAGTGTTGCGCGAGAACCACCTCCCGTGCGTAGACCAAATGTGAATGCTCATGCATGGATCAAGAAAAAACAAATCCACCTACATGTGGATGAACAAAAAACATGGCGGAAAAAGTGTCGTCTCAAACTAACACTAGGATCAGGGGCGTAGCCAGGACCCAGCTGCCCTGGCCTTGGCCTGGGTCGTGGGTGCAAATCGTGGCCTTGGCCTGGGTCGTGGGATCAACATGGTTTTAAGCTGCGCGTGCGGCTGCTACAAGACCCTGGAACCGAGATCTGGTGTCAGTTCACGTTGACATCTTCACGTAGAAGGTATTTTCTTCTGAAGTTTATGAACCTCTTTTGGTGGTTCAGGGCTTTGTCTAGACCGTTGTCGAGATCTTCACGGGCTGTTGGATGCAAGCATGGTGTTCGTGTGGTCTACCTCAGGTACCCAACATGCGGGTATAAACGCATTGCAGTCGATCGGGCAACAAGAGAAAGATCAACGTTCAGCAACACTTGGTTTTAGCTTTATTTTCGGACTGGTTTAGAAATACTCAGTTCAGTACGTGACTAAATCTGGAACTGAAACTGAATGATGATCCACGGCACGGGGCCCATTCACGTAGGCACTGACAGAAATGTGAATGCATATGGATCACGAAAAGGATCTGCTGGACGAACAAAAACATGACAACAGCCTATAGCTCATCCGATACAAGCTTTAATCAAAACAGCTTCACTTGTCACACATCTTATGAATTTTTTTTTTAGAAAAACAATCGGCTTATCCGCTTATATATGGATGAACAAGAACATGACAGCCTTTTATCGAAAGCGAAGCGAGTATCTAAACGAGAACATGACATAAGCTCATACATGTAAGCTCATACATATAATGATATAAACGTTCGATGCTACAATTATGGTTAATCCAAAAATTAAGGATCATCTGCCGCGGCTGAAAGCCCTCCAGAACCTCCAGTAAGACGAAGACACCACCTTGTGCACGAAGGTTTCGGTGTCGGCGCACAAGTCTTGCACAATCTCCGCAAGCTTCATAAGCTTCTGGGTGAAAACCTGGTCGTCGCCACCGAACTCCGCCGCGTCTCGCCTGAGCCTCCCGGCCCTCTCGGCGAATCCTTCAACGAGGCGCTTGACACCGGGTTCCTGAGCACCCTCCACCGCCGCCGCGTGCACCTGATCGGCGACCGCCTCGGTCGGAAACACGGGGATCGAGTCCCCGTCATGGGGCGTGTCCCTGACCACGTGCGCGAGGTACTTCACCGCGGCCAGGTGGACGACGTCGAACTCCTCCGCCTCCGCCAACATCCTCAGGCATACGCCCCGCACGCGGCGCGCGCTGGCGGCCACCTCCTCGACCTCGGCGCGCGTGGCGTCCAACCACGCCGCCTTGCCGCGCAGGGTGTCCGCGAGCTCCAGTTCCTTGGCGGCGAAGTACGCGGCGCCGCGGAGGCAGTAGTCCCTGTCGTCGGCCATGATCTTGATGACGTCGACGGTGCTGTCCTCGAGGCTTTCTGCCCAATCAAGCTGGGAGAAGGCGAGAAGATTGTCCCGCATGCCGGGGGGAGATTGCATCTGATCCTCCAAATCACCCAGCGACCTGGTAATCTCTGAACGGAAGATGGGCAGATCCTCGTCGTACGATGCATCCACACCTTCCTCCGCCATGGACCTAAAGTAATCCTCCTGGGTCATCGTAGTCGGTGCCTCTTCCTCCATGATGTGGTCCTCCTGGCTCATCAGAAGCGGTGCCTCTTCCTCCATGATTCTGTTCCGTGCGTGTCCTTTCCTGCCCTAGATTATCGCCGGCCTACCTATATATTTGGACTTGCCCCTCCAGTTTCCCTATTCGAGTCGGAATCGGAACTCGATTGGAACCCGAAATCTGACCCGAGGGCAGGCCCAACAAGGCCAGCAGGATTATATCTCTCTATATAATGGTGATATTAGAGCACCTCCAACTCTTTATTCGTACGCGGCATTTTATTTATCGAGTGTTGCATTCGTCGCTTTCGCACGCGCGGCGGTGGTGCGGTTCAGCGGAGACGTCAAATTAAAACGCTCGATACAACACGCTCCAACAGACGCTAGATAAAAGGCAGTTTTTAACGGATACAGTCCGGACAAAGAAAAAAAAACTAGTTCATCCACCCACTTCTTCGACGCCTAGTATTCCCAATCGTTGTCGTCCGATATCGTGTACTCGGACAACAGCCAGAGGTCATCCCACCTCGGGTCTTCGTCGTCCCACTGCAGCACGGGGTTGTTCTCGTCGAGCTGCGCGTCGACGGCGGCCTTCCGGGCGCGTCACTCCGCTCGCGCCGCCACCCTCACCGCCTTCTGTCCGTCCGAGAACACGTGTTCCGCCACGACATCCTCGGAGGGAACTGCTGCTTCCAGCGCGCCATGGCGCGCTCGTCCTGCTCGGCGATGAGGAGGCGCTTCTCCTGCTCGCGGGCGCGTTGGCGCTCCTCGACGGTGACTAGGAGCGGCGGTGGCACGAGCTCCTGCGCATGCTCGCGCGTTCGCGCGTCTTGGAAGTTCATCGAGCGGCGGGGACGGCCGAGGCGCCACGCCGCGGCGTTGTAGGCGTGCGACGCTTCGTGCGCCGCCTCGAAGGTGCCGAGCGAGAGTCGCATCTCGCCGGAGCGGATCTCGGCAGAGAACGTTCCTGCGGGACGGGCGCACGCCACGACAGCCGCTGTTGTTTCGACGACGCGGCGACATCTTCTCCGGGCGCGAATCTGGCGTAGGCGGCAGCGGCGGTGCAGTGGGGAGTTTCCGTGCGCGGGAAGAGAGAGAGAGAGAGAGAGGGAAGAGGAGTGGGCGATCAGCGGCGTGTGCGGGGCTCGAATTTTTTGCGTGCGCTATTTTGCCGCCACCGCTGGAGAGAGCGCGCCGCGGTTTTGCCGCTTCCGTTGGAGATGCCCTTAGGTACGTGATACGTCATAAACGTATCCTTAATTTCTGATGTTCCATGTTGTTTTCTTATTGTTTCCCACATGTTTGCTATAAACTTTATGTCATTTTTATCGATTTTCCGGACTAACCTATTGACAAGATGCCACAGAGTCAGTTTCATGTTTTCTGTTGTTTTTAGTTTCAGAAAAGTTGTTCTGGAAATATTCTTGAAATTGGAAAATGCGAAACCCGGAAGTCTTAGAAATCCCGGAGGTTCCACGGATTCCCGAAGAGACCCGAAGGGGGGGGGCTCAGGGGCCCACACCAGGGGTGGTGTCGGGCCCCTAAGACTCCACCGCCTCTGCCCTTTCGCCTATATAATTCCCCCGAGACGTAAACCCTAAATATATACCACTTTTACCCGAGAAACACCCGAGGACACCCTCACCGTCATCCCGAGATCGGGAGGGTTCTTGAGCTCTCCCCGGCACCCTGCCGGAGGGGGAAATCATCACCGGGGGGGTTCTACACCACCATGACCTCCTCCGAAGTGATGCATGAGTAGTTCATCCCTACGGGTCCATAGCAGTAGCTAGATGGTTGTTCTCTCCATTTTGTATCTCATGTTTAGATCTTCTGAGCTGTCTATCATGATCAAGATCATCTTTATGTAATGCTACATGTTGTGTTCGCTGGGATCTGATGAATGCTGAATGTTATGTCTTCTGATTATCAACCTATCATGTTATCTTCATGCATATGTTATTTATGATATTGCATGCTCTCCGTTGTTAGTAGATGCTCTGGCCAAGTAGATGCTAGTAACTCCAAGAGGGAGTATTTATGCTCGATAGTGGGTTCATGCCTCCTTTTCATCTGTGCTCGAGTGACAGAAATGTGACGGATGGAGGATGTGTTGTTGCCATTAGGGAGAAAACAACAATGCTTTGTCTAAGGATCATGTTATTGTTTACATTACACACTTTGCTTACGGCGATTATCTGTTGCTTGCAACTTAATACCCAACGTTTGTTCGGATGATATTCGAAGGGTGGATTTTTAGTGATAGATGCAGTTGGATAACGGTCTATTTATCTTGTTGTAATGTCCGCATGAATCACATAGTAATATTTATGTCTTGCATATGTACTACGGTGCAACCTTCATTTCTGTCAATTGCCCAGCTGTAATTTGTTCACCATACATGTTATTTATCTTTCTCGGAGAGACACCACTAGTGAACTGTGTACCCCGGTCTTTTTTTTCCTCATACTGATAAACACCTACTGCTTTCATACTTATCTCATACTGTTCTTACTGTTTTCCTACTGTTTTCCATACCATACTTTTAACCTCTTTGTATTCAGCAAAACCGTGAGATTGACAACCTCATTGCTTTGTTGGGGCTAAGTGATTTGATTGTTTTGTGCAGGTTCCACGTTGTTTCTGAACCGGTAGTGCGCTCTGCCATCTCAGCTGCTTCACCTTCTGATGTTACTTTTTCCTCCTACTGGTCGATTCAACCTTGGTTTCTGTTCTGAGGGAAACTTGCTTCCGCACTCTTCATACCTTCCTCTTGAGGTCTCCCAACGAACGTGTGTCTACACGCATCAAGCACTTTTCTGGCGCCGTTGCCGGGGAGGAAGAGAATTTCCGCAAGGAGAGTCTCTCACTTCCAATCTCTTTACTTTGTTTTTGTTTTGCTTGGTTTATTTTATTTTGTCTTGTTTGCTTCTCTTTATCAAAAACACAAAAAAAATTAGTTCTTATTCTAGTTGTTTTTCTTGTCATTTCGTTGTTATTTTTCATCATATTGTTCCCTAAGGTTACCCTGAAAGATTTGCCGGTAGGAAGTGGCTCTATACTTGGAAAGGACACTATTAAAGAATTCTTTGATCATGTTAGTAAGCATGATAATTTTGAAGAAAAATCCATAGTAGAACTTGCTCCCAATTATGAGACTGCTTCAACTTCTTTAGTTCACATGTAAGAAGGTAGGTTTGTTAATCTCCATCCCACATTTCAACATATGTTCCTCAATTTGAATAACATTGAAGATGTTGTGAAAAGAAACTTTATCTTAAAAGCTATGCTTAAAGAATTTGGAGATGTTGCTATAGAAGGTGGAAAATTCTTTGATCGTTTCAATATGCTTGGCTCATGCATAGACATTGTTGGTGCTCTTGAAAAAACTGAATCTAATAATGAAAAGGAGGATAAAATACCAATTCCCTTTAAATTGATAGCATTGCATGAAGCCCAAGAAAAGAATTTTGATTGGATTGTTCCTGAGAATTTTTTTGATGAAGATAGTAAGACTAAAAGTACTAAGATAGGAGCCTCTGAAACTCACTTAGATAAAATAAAATGCATTATTAAGGAATTTCCAAATCTTGATTTGAATGCCGCTCCACTTGAAAATACTTGATTCCACTTTTCTGGGCCTAGCTAAAAGGCGTTAAAGAAAAGCACTTCTTGGGAGATAAACCATGGTTTAATTTTTGCTTTGTTTTTCTCTATTTTCTTTGAGTCAAGGGGTTGTATACTTATGTGGAAACTCCTTTGTATCTTTATTTTCATGTTTTAGTAGTGCCAAGTAAGGTTTCTGACGAGAGTTGGAGTTGGTTTTCGGATTTCTGTGCAGGAAACAGATTTCTGCTGTGCACCGTAAAAAATCGTATGAAATCCTGGAAGCTCAGAATGATCCGAAATTTTCTATGCTTATTTATCAGCTAATTCCAGAACGTTTTCGTTCTTTAAGTTTTTCGATTTGAGCAACGTAAGTGCCCCGAAAAAATTCGTCTTTACAGACTGTTCTGGTTTTGATAGATTCTGCCATTTTTCTTGCATTTGCTCTTTTGCGATGTCAAGTAGATTTTTTTGCTTCACGAAACATCATTGGCTGTAGCTAATGTTTAAAAGTATCAATATAAATTGTTCCATACAGAACCCATGATTTTTTACTTGTTGCACTAACCCTCTAATGTGAATTACTCTTTGAGTGTGGTGTGAAGAAAGTTTTCAATTGTCAAGAGAAGAGGTGATATATGTGATCAAGAAGAGTGCAAGGTGAAAGCTTGGGGATGCCCCCGTGGTTCATCCAAGCATATTTTTAGAAGACTCAAGTATCTAAGCTTGGAGATGCCCAAGGCATCCCCTTCTTCATCAACTATCTATCAGGTCACTTCTCATGAAACTATATTTTTATTCGGTCACATCATATGAAGTTTACTTGGAGCGTCTATTTGTTTTTCTTTTGTTTTCCTTTGATTTCTTTTGTTTTCCTTGTTGCAATAATATATTTGGATCCTAGAATTCTTTGTTTGGGAGAGAGACACGCTCCGCTTTTTCGTTTGAAAACTTTCTATGCGTGTATTCTTAGTTTTTCGTCTAGCTGCTGCAAAAATTCCTGTTTAGCGCTCATTTTCATTGCATCTCTTATTCAGAATTGTTAGTTTTAGTAGTGTTATGTGAGTAATCTCATGTTTTCTTGCTGTAGCATGTAAAATTTTTTTGTTGAAGCATGATTTGTATGGTGCTTGTCGGGAAAAGAAACTGCTGCTTGAGGTAGATATTTTAACGGTGCAAGCAGAAGTTTGTATAGACTGTGGCTAGAACTTTTTCATATCATGCTAGATGTTATTTTAGTTTTAAATCCTTGTGGTTATTGAGTAGCATTATTATCCTCAAATGTATTAGAGTGTTTAATGTGCCATTGAAAGAATCATGAGTTGTTCTTGTCATATTGAAGCATAAATTTGTGGTGTTCTCCTTTGGATGTTTTATTTGGTTGACTTGGCGCATGCTCACACCATGTTTATGACTATGAACCAGTCACGAATAGCCTCCATGATAATTTAGTTTTTGAACTTGTGGTACCACTTATGCTTTTATTAATGATGTTTATGTCGCTATGCATGATTATGGCTCTTATGCTCTCTTGATTTGTCCCTCCAGTCTTTTGCTAGCCTTCACCTGTACTGAGTATGAGCTCTACTCATGCATCCAACTCCCTAAAACTAAAATTTTCCCATTGTGTCCACCATACCTACCTACATGTGGTAATTAACCGCCACTCCAAAGTAAATTGCTCATGTGTTACCTTTAAAACTTTCAAAATTACTCCTGTTTTGTGCTCCCGTTTTAGCTCATGAGGACGTAAATAGAGAATCTTTATCTCACTTGTTGATTGGACTTTCAGACCCTGGACTAGTGGCTTCATCCGCTTATCCAATGATAGAAGAGATGGCAGCGGGGTGCCCAGCCCCAAATTAATCACACAAAATATCTTCACTATTTTTGCCTCTGATTTATCAGTCAAAGTATAATTGTGTAAACAAAAGATAAAGAGGGATGACCTTCTACACAGATGCGTCCTTCTATGGGAGCCGCTCTTGTGAAGTCTAGTTGGCTTGTGATGTACTGTATTTTCTGTTTTTCATTGACATAAGCATACACCTCTCTTAAAATATACACACTCCTCCACGGTATGTGATTGTTGGCAGGCACCCGAGGATTCTGTTAGCCATGGTTTGTGAAAGATGGTTGGGACGAGTGTCAAGTTTTCATACCTCTGTTTAATAAAATAAAAGCTCTAGCACATGAGTGATCCCTTCTTCCGTCTGCGAAGGGCCTTTATTTTACTTTTATGTTGAGTCTCCATCTTCTAACTTTATGCACAGTTGAGAGAGCATTTTTGTCATTCTGAGTTATATGTGCATTTGTCCCAGAAACATTATTAATTGATTCATGATGTGTTATTGCTTGTTCTTTAATTATTTGTTCTAGTCTTCCTCGTGAACTTTGAAGGTGTGCTGGCATTTATGTTTTGCCCCACTCTTAAGGACTAGCGAAATATCACTTTGACATGCTTTAATCTATACTTGAAATAAACGTATATCTTTCTTTGCATTGTTATTCATGATCTTTTATTTGAGTTACTTCGCATGATGCAAAGTGATTGGTATGCTTTATTATTATAGTTTTATTTATCATGCTTCTGTTGAAGTTCTATGATCTCAGCTTACTTATGATTTTACATTATGATGATCAAGTTTATGTTGGTAGTATGTTACCTCAGAAATTATTGTGTTTTTCTCGTTTACCTACTCGAGGACGAGTAGGAACTAAGCTTGGGGATGTTGATACGTCATAAACGTATCCTTAATTTCTGATGTTCCATGTTGTTTTCTTATTGTTTCCCACATGTTTGCTATACACTTTATATCATTTTTATCAATTTTCCGGACTAACCTATTGACAAGATGCCACAGAGCCAATTCCTTGTTTTCTGTTGTTTTTAGTTTCAGAAAAGTTGTTCTGGAAATATTCTTGGAATTGGAAAATTCGAAGCCTGGAAGTCTTAGAAATCCCGGAGGTTCCACGGAGTCCCGAAGAGACCCGGAAGGGGGGCCTCAGGGGGGCCCACACCATAGGGTGGCACGACCCCTCTTGGCCGCGCCAAGGGATGGTGTGGCCACACTACCATGCCATCCTCCGAAGTGATGCGTGAGTAGTTCATCCGTGGACTACGGGTCCATAGCAGTAGCTAGATGGTTGTTCTCTCCAATTTGAACCTAATGTTTAGATCTTGTGAGCTGCCTATCATGATCAAGATCATCTTTATGTAATGCTACATGTTGTGTTTGCTGGGATCTGATGAATGTTGAATGCTATGTCTTTTGATTATCAATCTATCATTTTATCTTCATGCATATGTTATTTATGATCGTGTATGCTCTCCGTTGTTAGTAGATGCTCTGGCCAAGTAGATGCTAGTAACTCCAAGAGGGAGTATTTTATGATCGATAGTGGGTTCATGCCACCTTTTCATCTGTGCTCGAGGGACAGAAACGTGACGGATGGAGGATGTGTTGTTGCCATTAGGGAGAAAACAACAATGCTTTGTCTAAGGATGATGCTATTGCTTACATTACACACTTTGCTTACTGCGATTATCTGTTGCTTGCAACTTAATACCCAACGTTTGTTCGGATGATATTCGAAGGGTGGATTTTTAGTCATAGATGCAGTTGGATAACGGTCTATGTATCTTGTTGTAATGCCTGCATTAATCACATAGTAATCTTTATGTCTTGCATATGCACTATGGTGCAGCCTTCATTTCTGTCAATTGTTGAGCTGTAATTTGTTCACCACATATGTTATTTATGTTTCTCAGAGAGACACTGATACCACTCCAACGTATCTATAATTTCTGATGTTCCATGTTGATATTATGCCAATTGCTACATGTTTTCTCCCTTCTTTATAGCATTTTTACACATTTTCCGGGACTAACCTATTAACAAGATGCCAAGTGCCAGTTCCCTGTTTTCTGCTGTTTTTTACTTCAGAAAAGTTGTTCTCGAAATATTCTCGGAATCGGACCTCACGAATCCCGAAGTTCCTATTTTCCCCGGAAGCATCCAGAAGTCCGAAGTGGAGTCGAAGACGGGCACCAGGGGGGCCCCACCATAGCAAGGTGCGTCCCCCCTTGGCCACGCCTGGGGATGGTGAGGCCACCCTGGTGGCCCACCGACGTAGCCCTTTCGCCTATTTATTCCCCTCCAAAGGAAGACCCTACGTACCAGATAAAAAATCCCCGGAAAGTTCTGCAGCCGCCGTCATCGTCAACCCTAGATCAGGGGGGTTCTGAACGTGTCTCCCGGCACCCTGCCGGAGAGGAGATCATCACCGGAGGCCTCTTCCTCACCATGCCTCCCTCCGCAGTGATGTGTGAGTAGTTCATCCTTGGACTACGGGTCCATAGCAGTAGCTGGATGGTTGTCTTCTCCTCCTATGCCTCAATGTTTAAATCTCGTGAGCTGCCTAACATGATCGAGATTGTTCTTATGTAATTCTATGTGCTGTGTTTGCTGGGATCCGATGAATATTGAACTTATGCCAAGTTGATTATAGTCTTTATTGCATATGTTATTTGTGATCTTGCATGCTTTCCGTTGCTAGTGGTTGCTCTGGCCAAGTAGTTGCTAGTGACCGCAAGAGGGATTATTTATGCTCAATACTTGGGCTCATGCCTCCTTTTCGCCAGTGCTCGAATGACAGAAACATGACGGGTGAGGATGTGTTGTTGCCACTAGGGAGAAAACAACGGTGTGAGTGCCAGCGTGCACAATCATTGCTAATATTACACACATTGCTTAATGCGATTATCTGTTGCTTGCAACTTAATACCTAAGGGGGTTCGGATGATAACCTGAGGGTGGATTATTAGTCATAGATGCAGTTGGATTACGGTCTATGTATATTGTTGTAATACCCGCACTAAATATCATGGTAGTCATCATGTCATGAATGTGCACTACGGTGCAACCTCTATTTGTCAATTGCCCAGCTGTAATTTTTCACCCAACATGCTATCTTTTATGGAGAGACACCACTAGTGAACCTATGAACCCCGGTCCATTTTCCTACACTGTTAAACAAATCACTACAATTCTCTTTTTTCTTTACTTACTGCAAGCATACACCATTTTCCACACTATACGTATAATCTTTGTTTTCAGCAAGACCGGTGAGATTGACAACCTCACTGTACCGTTGGGACAAAGTATTTTGGTTGTGTTGTGTGCAGGTTCCGCGTTGTTGCTGACACCGGTGAGGCACCATCATCACCGTTAGTGGCATCAACCTTCCGAAGACCATCTTTCTCCTACTGGATTGATAACCTTGGTTCTTAACTGAGGGAAATTCTTACCGTTGTACTCATCACACCCTCCTCTTGGGGTTCCCAACACGCCATCACAAGCATCAAGAATTTCTGGCGCCGTTGCTGGGGACTTAAAATTCATCATCATCAAGAAGTCTCCCCGTCAAGGCACCATGAAGGCCTAGCAGACACCACTAGTAAACTGTGGACCCCCGGTCTTTTTTCCTCATACTGATAAACACATACTGCTTTCATACTGCTCTCATATTGTTCCTACTGTTTTCCACACCATACGTTTAACCTCTTTGTGTACAGCAAAACCGGTGAGATTGACAACCTCACTGCTTCGTTGGGGCAAAGTGATTTGATTGTGTTGTGCAGGTTCCACGTTGTTTCTGAACCGGCAGTGCGCCCTGCCTTCTTAGCTGCTTCACCTTCTGAAGTTATTCCTTCCTCCTACTGGTCGATTCAACCTTGGTTTCTTTTCTGAGGGAAACTTGCTGCTGCACTCTTCATACCGTCCTCTTGGGTTCTCCCAGCGAACGTGTGTCTACACGCATCAGTACGTCATGGAAAACAGCTCGAGAAAAAAGTCTCTCGCGCCCGTGGACTGCCAGCTCCGCCGCGGGCGCTCGATCTCTCTGCTCCCACCACCTCCCCCATAGCCGAGGGCAGATCCGAAACCGCCTCCTCGCCCTCTCTCCAACCCTTTCATAGTTCAGCATCACCATCGCCGGGTCGCAGCAGCAGCTGTCCATCTTCGCCGCGCTTAAACTCGCCTCTTCTCGAGCTCTCGGTCCCACGCGGCCGCGCCGGGCCGCACCGGAGCGCCCCAGCGTAGTCGCGCGACCCTCATGCGTCTCCCTCTCCCCTCGCCGCTGCCAGAGGCATTGCTGGGCAAAGCCCGACCGGCGCGGCGGCGGCAGGACTACTCGGTCGTTGTTCTGGGTGCGGCAGTGGCGCCTGCTCCGGCTGCTGGAGGTGGTGTTGTGGGCTGGAGGTGGCCTTGTACGGAACGTCAGGCTCATGGCCGTAGACGGTAGTGACTTTGGCGCTCGGCCTACTACTTGTGTGACGCATTGCTGCATCCTGACCACTTATGTACGCTACACGAGGATATCGGGGCAGCGGCTCCGGGCTTGGTGGTTTGTCGCTCTAGCGGCATCCTGCGTTGGCTGGTGGAGCATGGGGAGCTCCTCTCGGTGATAGCGGGTTTGTCGGGGCACCAACGCGCGGTCGTCCAATGGGGGTCACGGTGTTGGGTGCTCACTGCGGTGGCGGGTGGAGGTGGTGGTCCGGTGGGGAGTTTCGGGCGAAAGTTTTGCTCTGGTCTTGGTTGGAGCCGGCAGCGGCGACAACTCAGTGTCGCGTTTCTTTCTTGAAGGCACTGTCGTGAGGCTTCCACAGGGAAGAGGAAGTCGGGGCGGCGGCCCCGAATCCGCGACTGGATCATGGTCGACGCTTGTCGTGGCGCGAGGTGCTGCGGCGGCTGCGATTGGCAGAGCTGGTGGTATGGCCGGTCCTCTTTTGGCGGTTTTGTGTGGTTCGCGAGGCACAACCGGGCGAAAGCCCTGCCTTAGTGGTCTACCGGGGACGGCGATGTCAGCGCCTTCGGGCATCGCATCCTTCTTGAAGGCGTCGTCGGGGTGGTGCTCTCGCTCCTCCACGCCGGGTCCTCCGGGGGAAACCCTAGAATCCCGCTCGGGATCGGGCGAGGGCTGCGCCGCTTGCCTCCTGGGGCCTCGCCTTGGATGCTCCACTGGCTAGAGGGATATGTGGGGTGATGGTAGTTGGCAATGGTGATTATTCATCTTTGGCTAGGTGGTGCACGGCGTTCGGGTTAGATGTCGGAGCGGCCGCTCCGGACTTCTCCTTGCGTTGAGGTTTTCCTCCGCCGTGTTGGTGTCGGCTATGGTTGTTAGGGCGGCATGGTCGTCGACTCGTTTTGGAGTGTGGCCTTGCGTCTGGTGTGGATGTCTGAGCGGCGGCTCCAGGCTTCTCCTTGCGTTGAGGTTTTCCTCCGCCGTGTTTAGTGTTGACTACGGTTGCTAGGGCGACATGGTCATCGACTAGTTTAGGGGCGTGGCCTTGGGGCCGGCGTGGATGTCGGTGCGGCGGCTCCAGGCTTCGTCTTTGCGTGAGGATACCTCCGCCATGGTAGTGTCGGCTATGGTTGCTAGGGAGACATGGTCGTCGATTCGAGTTGTATATTTTTTATAGGCCTTGTCCTTCCTGTTTACTCCTTTATCAATATAAAAGGCAAAGTGTTTGCCTCATTTCAAACAAAAAAAGATATTTGATATGTCATGTATAAAAGACTAATTTACCCTCCCACCAAACTATATAATAAGATTGGAAATCCAACTAGATATCTCAAGATCAGATACAGAATAAAATAGAAAACGATGCTCTTTCTCCGAAGGATATCCTCCGGTTGTTGTGAGGCAGGCTGCTCTCATGTAGTTTTCATGGCCCAATTAATTAGAGGCCCATTTTAGCCACTGGCATTTATTTTTAAGACTGATTTGTTTGGTCCTGTACGGCCCAACTCGTGTTGCAGTACGAACGAGGCCGCAAACCAGCTCTCTGTTCTCTTACCGCTACAATAAAATAATTTGTTTGCTATAATTGGTCTCCGATTTTGCTATCGTAGCATAATTTGTTTACTACGAGGTCTCTGGCAAAGTCTCCGGCCATGCCCTTTTTGTTTTGCCAAAATAGCACAAATTATTTTGCTACAATTGTTTTCTGTTTTTGCTATAGTAGTACAAAGTCTTTGCTATAACGTCTCCGACAAGATATCTGGTGATTTCGCCGGCGAAGTTATTTTCTTTTGCTACAATTGCATTTGTTTTTGCTGCACTTGTTCTCTATGTTTGCTATAATAGTATATAGTTTTTTGTTATGAGGTATCCGACGAGTTCTTTTAGGTTTCTGTGTGGACAATTTTTTTTTACTACGTTACTGAAAACTTCTTATTTCAATGAACCGTTTTTTGCCCAGAGTAACAAAAGCGAGATTTGGGGGGAATTTCTAAAATTGCTACTATACTGAAAAGTTATTATTTTAATGAACCATTTTTTTCTCAAAATTAGCTAAATCTAGATTGGGGTTAAAACCGTACATGTTGACCCGACGGATTTCCCCCCGATCCTCCGGAGGACACCCAACGTTGTCCAATAAAATACGCCTCATGTGCACTTCTAGGGATTCTAGCTCCCAATCGGATAATATATGGGCAGCGCTAGGCGTAGGTCGCCCTACGCCAGCCAACTTTAGGTCCCCTCCCCTACCGTTAGATCTCCATCCAGTGGCTACAAATCAACAAATCGCAATTTTTCATTTTAGTCCCTGACGTTTTTAGAAACTGAACCCGCATTCCATAATGGGCTCAGTTAAGCGAAGAGGTATATCGCCTTGCCCCCGGTCATCTTGATAATTACAACAAAAATGCCATTGCAACAAAATCGCAGGTATCGCAACAAAATTTATTGTTCCGTGTACAAAAAAAAGTATTGCAACAAATTATTCCAAAAAAAATCGAAAGATAAGTAATGTTACAAATAATAGTTAAACAATATGTTATTGCGTTGCAACAAAAAGGTTACAACAATTCAACAAAAATCACAACCTATTGCAACAAAAAAAATATTTGCATCAATTAGAAAAGTTGGTAAGCAACAAAATTATTTGTTACTGTTTCGGATGCAACAAAAATCATCACCTACTTCAACAAAAAGGTAAATCAATAGCAATAAAAAAATTACATATTTACAACATGTGAATGAGCGCATAAACATATCATTCCAAATGAATTCTAATAGACATATAAGCATTTCCTACAAAATCATCCAGAAAAACATTGCAACATCTCGATTGTGGTTTCTCAACAAAATAAGTGCGAAGTTGTTATAATTTTTAAAGACGTACACAACATATGAAGGAAACACTTAGCGTTTACATGTGTGCACGTAGTGGGCTGTTGGAAAAAAAAATTGATACGAAATTACCAGTCAAATCGCTGCTAATTGGGCCTAATAATCAGTCAGGCCGGCCCAAATAGGCTCTCACGCACGAAAAAGAGCGAGCGAGCGCAAGGGACCTACACTAGTGTGCGTTAGGTCCCCCTAATATAAGGGTTTTCCATAATATATACGTTGTTCCGTTCAGATAAGACATGCTTTGCATGCTTCGTTCGAGTTCATATCAAACTCTTATTCCCGTGGGAGTTTTCGCAGGCGATACGGTGATTCTGTGAGGCGTGAGCACGTGGACACATCCAAGTTGTCAAGCTGAAACATACCACCGATATTGAGCCGAGAAGGAGCGCCAATGCCTGGACTTTGCGCTAGAGCTCGGGATACCATGTCTCCGCCCTGCGAGCCGCGACATGGTCGCTGCTATGGTCAGCCGGGACGACTTCGCCATCGTAGTCATGCTCACCTCGTGCGTTGGGCTCGACCTAGGCTTGTCATGGCACCTCGGTCTGGTTCGCGCTCGACATTTTCCTCTTGGCCAGGAGCTCGTTGGTGTCCACCCACGCCTATAGCGGCTTAATGGGCGAGGACATCAAGGTGTTCGCCATGCCGATCTTACAAGATATCATCGCCACGTACTCGCAGAACGATGGCAGGAATGAGTCACTGGACATAAACGACGATATGTTTCGGTCCGGGGGTCCAGGCAGGACTATGCCATCCTCATGGGTCTGCTCTTCGCGTGTAGCCACACTGACTTGGTCGACGCGATTCGGGCTTACTTCATCGTCCATCCAGGCTGAGCATGGCTTCGCACCCGGACCGGACAACTATGCGTGCATGGTCGTCCTCCTAGGCCGAGCGAGGACCTCGACGAGGCCATGAACGTGCTCAGCCGGAGCACGGCGATTCTAGACACCACAGTGTCAAAGTCGCTGCTCGGCACGTGCTGGACGTGTCGGAATGTGTAGCTCATTGACGTGGACACTTCCAAGTTGGTGACGAGCCTAAAGCATGCGCATCATTTTTATTCTGAATTGTTCGCTCCCCGAGGAAAAGCAAGATACATTAGGCTGCTCATAGTGGGAGTAACTAAGCTAGTAACATGCATGCCACATGGGCAAAAAATCTGATGTGGCAAGTAATAAATGAAGAAAGAGAGTGGTGTGGTAACTACCTATATTACTGTAACATCACACATTCCAAAGCAGTATGAGTCTATAAGCTAATAAATATGACACCACATATTTGTTACTACCCACTATGAAGGTAGTAACATAGCCTTGTGTTGCGTGTATGTTACTATCTTATGTTACTCACCACTATGAGCAGCCTTAGCAATCAGAATACCAATTGCAGATTTACTCTACGTGCAGAGTGTCGAGGCGTAATCTCCTGTGGCAGCCAATCAAGTGAAGTTTCGGATTTTGTCAATTTAATAATTAAAGCCCAATTATATCGGCCATGCAAGCCGTCGCATCGTTGGAGAGAAAAAACACGACAGAAAACAGAGCAGGCGAGAGAAAATTCTGGCGCTATTTTTGGTCGCATGCAGTGGGCAGTTACAATTTTTCCTTCGCTCCCTCCTTCCCCGTCGAGCCATATTTCTTTCCTCCCGATCCCACACTCAATCTGCCGAAAAAGGAGCTAAATCAGGGGTAGCAACTTTCATTGTCGCCAAGGACCCTGCACTGAAGATGGGAGGAGGTTTCTGTCTCGACATGAACTCCAGTTTCTTCAACAATAGAGGTTTGTACCATTTGTTTTTCTGTAGTTTAGCATGGTTCTATCGGTATCTAAACCTTGTTTTTGATGATAAGGTGATGCATGGTTATACTTGTTCAATTTTTAGATTAGTGTGTTATGTTCTAGAGATAGTAAGTAGATCTTTGTGTACAAATTTTAGATCATGGTTTTTTGTTTCACATACCAGTTTGTAGAATTCACAGAAGTCTAGATTTGAAATCGTTCGTTTCTGTTTCTAGATGGAGCACCTAGTGATAGTGCCGAGCATGTAGGCACTAGTAGAAAACGGACCTCTAGTCCATGGCAGTAAGGGGCTATAGTCCCAGATGGCAATCCAGGACTACTTATCCGGGACTAGAGGCCCCCCTTTTGTCCCGCCGGCCCATGACCCGCGACTAGATGGCAGCCCACGGGGAGCTCCCGGGACGCTCTCAGGGCAGGACTTTTAGTCCTCGGTGGAAATACAACCCGGGACTCGACCTTTTTATTTTTTTTATT
Source organism: Alopecurus myosuroides (assembly GCA_028641055.1). Lineage (NCBI taxonomy): Eukaryota > Viridiplantae > Streptophyta > Magnoliopsida > Poales > Poaceae > Alopecurus > Alopecurus myosuroides. Next base: position 315,203,799 of record CM054063.1, on the reverse strand, counting down.
TCCGATTTTTCTTTTCATTTTTTTAAACTCTAATCACTCTTCTTTCACTCTGAACTAACACTTCCTAGGAGGTCACCCATTGTCACCCATCTTCAGACTACTCCACTCTCAGCACGCTTAACTTCTGAGTTCCTTCACTCTCAGATTCCAAGAAACAAATCATGTTATACTGACAATAGTATGACGTCAATCATGTTAACCTTTAAGATATGATGTCGCACATCTTTATTTTGTGAATCCAAAAATTATTTAGTTAAACATAAATAAATAATAATAGTCTTGAATTCAAATAATAATTAATTAATTTAAATAATAATTAATCAATTAATTTAAATAATAATTAATCAATTAATTTAAATAATAATTAATTAATTCAAATAATAATTATTTACTCCAAATTGTTAGTCATTTCAACATATTATATTATCTTCAGATAGATATTTTTTCTCTTACTCCAAATTTCAACATAGCTCGGGTGTTAAATTAAATTTCCGAAATTTTATCACATATATACATCAATTGCTTAATTAAGCTTGCTCAGATCGATGATGCATATATATAGAATTAAATAAGGACATTTAAAATAGATATATATATAATTAAAAAAAGACACTACATAAGTCTTCTAGGGATCGAATATACAAATATCACACAGCAAGCAATACATAATATATATAGACGTCATGAGAGAGAGAGAGAGGGCTCCCATCTACACGGACTGCTCCTCCTCTGAATCACAAACAGTAGGAGACCGGGGGGCAAGGTGACGCTTCCCATAGCCAACGACACTGATAATACGGTACAACTCGTAGGAAAGGTACCCATCGATAGGTGCATATTCAATGTTGACCTGGTCAAGTGGGCACTTCTCCCAAAGATTGTGCCTGAAACTGAGCAAATCTTTCTTCATGGTACTGTACTTCTCGTCGATCAATGCGGCTGCCATATCAGCCATGGAAGTCCTCTCATACCGAAGCTGAAACAGGTCCTGGATATCAATATGGCACTGAGATGGTATCTCAATATGCGAGGTGTTCCTCATCTTCGCCATGTCATTCCTTATATCAATGCTAGCAAAAGTATGCCGTTGTTGACAAGGAAATCCATCAGTTCTCGATAATTTTTGTCACTACCGCAACAAAAAAAATGGAACAAATGTTAAACAAATAATGTTATGCAACAGCAAATTGGATAAAATGTTATGCAACAGGTATAAGTTTCAATGCAACAAGTATATTGTTTCAATGCAACAAATTTATTATTTTCAATGCACGTACGTACATATAACTAGGATTCAAATGGGAACATTTATAAATGTAATTTCTAATAAACATTGCTATATAAATACACATGAATATATATATTGCTTTCCTATGCAACAATTTCGGCCAATACATTATTGCTATATATGAATACAAATGTAATTTCTATAGCTTTCCTATGTAATTTCGGCCAATATATTATTGCTATATGAGTACAAATGGAATTTCAAATACACATTTCTATATGAATACAAATGGATACACACGTACATGTTGCTATCCTATACAATTTTCGATCCAATCAAAATAAGATCAAGGAGAAAAATGGGAAAAGGGAAAGAGAGGAGAAGATCGATCGGAGTGCTTATTACCTTGCCCATTGGAAGACAAAAACACGACTCTTGTGAGCAAGTTGGATGACGGACACATCCTTTTGATCGTCTGTGTACTCAAGATCAAGGCCAAGAAAACCCCTGCCATCCCCACGAAGCCATTGCTTCAAGAGGTCAAGATAAGCCGGAATTCTCCGACTCTCGTTCGTGTATGCGACTTCGATCTTCCGACCATGTGAGGTCACGTCCATAATATCTACTCCCATGGTGGAGAATGTGGAAAAATGAAGAGAGGAGAGCAAGAGGGAGAACAGAGGGCCGCGGTACTGTAGCAAATGAGGCGTTTTTCTCTGTTTTTAAGAGCCTCCCGACGGTGGAACAACTTCCGAAGCATGGGAGGCAAACGGATTGGGCATTTAGTCCCGGGCCGTAACACGACCCGTGACTAAATACTCTCCGGCTAGGCGAACGGTTGCCACGGCGATTTTTAGTCCCGGTCCGTGTTACCACCTGGGACTAAAAGTCTGCAAGGAGACGCGAACGGTTGCCAAAGGACTTTTAGTCCCGGGCCGTGTTACGACGCGGTACTAAAAACTTTTATGTCATATTGAGATAATTCTACAATTGTCCAACACACTCAAGTTAATTAATTTCAAGGCAAGATGTGATTGAAACCTCAAAATATGCCATGCTCATTTGCATGAGTGTTACCCATAAATCCCCAAAACAAGGGAATCATGGATGACACCATACTTTATTATTCATTGATAAACCATAAGACGGGGATGCATGATAATGCTCAATGAGCTCACTCAAGCCTAAACGAAAACGATACTAGATAATAAAAGCAAGACACACCGAAACTAGATAGACATGATAAAGCTGATAAAACACGGGGGATAGGTGAAACTCCCCCAAGCTTAGATGGTTGCGGTAATTTCTTCATTCTCCCTTCTTCTCGTACTCAGCCCACCACTCTTTCTTCTTCTTGTCGTAATCTTCCTTCCACTCTTCCTGCTTCCATGGAAAAGGCCTTCCAGTATGGAAGGACATGGGTGGATCATTGTACCTGAGAGTGGCAGCTTCTGCAATCTTCTTGAAACGTTCTTCATACTCACAGTTCTGGTTCTCCATGTCCCACATCAGAGCTTGGTACCTATCCATCTCTGATATGACACGCAGATACCTAGTCCCCAGGTCCTTGATCCTCTCCTCGTACTCCCCTATCTTCTTCTCCAGCTCCAGATTCATGAAGTGGTGGGCATCAAGGCTGCGTTCAACAATAGAGTTATACCTGAAAACTGTTTGTTCCAGAGCCTCCAGCCTCTCCTCCAGCGTGCCTTCGGTCTTGGGATCCTTCACCTCCTCCATGAGCAACACACCATCCTTCAAGGTCAGGGTTTTCATGGGGGTCATCACGGAGTTGAGGTAATGGTTCACAATGCCTCCCTTGGGTGGATCTTCCCCCCTAGGTTGGATCTGGAGCTTGACATGGCTAAACCCTGGCAGACAGAAACAGCAGAAACAAAGATCGTGCGAGAACTCTTGGTGCGGGATTAGATCGACAAAAGGGGGTATATATTGACGGGTTTTAGGGTAAGACGAAGTGTCGGAGTCGAAAACGAGACGGAACGGGACTCCGAGGTGGAAAAGGGGTACCTCCACGCGGCCAAGGAATCTGGTCGCGTGTGGGGTCCTCTTTTCCCCCTCGAGGTCCAATTCCTTCCAACTTTCTTGTCCCGCACGTTAATTTCCATAAAAAATGAGTTCCGTAAGTTTTCACGCAATTCCGAGAAACTTCCAAACACAATAATTGTAAATTATTGAATTTGGCTTTCTGAAACTGCAGGATCCCTTACAATTACCTCCTCCGGCGTCATTAACTTTATCTCCTCGATGGTTCCTATGAAGCTCTTTCCCGCAATATAATGTTTTAGGCGTTGTCCATTGACCACATGAGGTTTACCTTTCATATCACCGTGAAGACGGATGGCCCCTAAACGGTATACCTCATGTACTACCAACAGACCCTGCCATTTTGAAGCTAATTTCCCTGCAGAAAATTTAAAACGAGAGTTGTACAATAGGACTTGATCACCTACTTTAAATTCCTTTCTTTTAATTTTCTTGTCATGCCAAATTTTAACTTTCTCTTTAAACAATTTTGCACTTTCATATGCTTCATTCCTCCATTCATCTAATAGATTTAGGTCAAGCAATCTCTTCTCCCCCGCTATTTTTAAATAAAAATTTAATTTCTTAATAGCCCATCTAGCTTTATGTTCTAATTCAACGGGTAAATGACATGCTTTTCCATAAACCATTTTATAAGGAGACATACCCATAGGATTTTTATAAGCAGTTCTATAAGCCCATAATGCATCATTAATTTTAAGTGGCCAATCAGATCTAGCTCTGTTTATTGTTTTCTCTAAAATAAGTTTAATTTCCCTATTACTTAATTCAACTTGTCCACTAATTTGAGGATGATAGGGTGATGCACTTCTATGATTAACATTATATTTTGCCAATGTTTTTCTAAGAACACCATGCATAAAATGAGATCCACCATCAGTAATTAAAAATCTAGGAACACCAAATCTAGGGAAAATAATTTCTTTAAGCATTTGCATGGCTATGGCATGGTCTGCACTCTTAGTAGGAATTGCTTCTACCCATTTTGTAACATAATCAACAGCAACCAAAATGTGAGTATGTTTTGTACTAGATGCAGGAAATGGTCCCATAAAGTCAAAACCCCACACATCAAATGGTTCAAGTGGTAATGTATAGTTCATAGGCATTTCATTCCTTCTACCAATGTTTCCTACTCTTTGACATTTATCACAAGTTTGAACATATTCAGCACAATCCTTGAATAGAGTAGGCCAATAAAAACCACATTGTACCTTTGCTGCAGTACGATCTCCTTCATGGTGTCCTCCATAGGGACTGTCATGACAATCTCTTATAATAGCCTGCTGTTCATGCTCAGGTACACAACGTCTAATAATGCCATCAACACTTTTCTTATATAAGAATGGATCATCCCAAAAATAATGTCTAAGGTCATAAAAGAATTTCTTTCTTTGCTGGTAAGTAAATTGTGGTGGCATAACTTTCCCAACAATAAAATTTGCATAATTAGCAAACCAAGGAGATGCAACTTTAGCACTAGAAACACTAACAAGGGCAAGTTGTTCATTAGCATAACTATCATTAATAGGAATAGGATCATCGGGTATATTTTCCATTCTAGAAAGATGATCAGCTACGGGATTATCTTCTCCTTTCCTATCTACTATGTGTAAATCAAATTCTTGCAACAAAAGTACCCATCTTATTAGCCTAGGCTTAGCATCTTTCTTATTCATCAAATATTTAATAGCAGAATGATCAGCGTGCACAGTGACTTTTGAATAAATTATGTAAGATCTAAATTTATCACATGCAAATATTACCGCTAAAAATTCTTTTTCAGTTGTAACATAATTTCTTTGAGCACCATCTAGTGTTTTACTAGCATAGTAAATAACATTCAATTTCTTATCAACCCTTTGGCCTAAAACAGCTCCAACTGCATAATCACTAGCATCACACATAATTTCAAAGGGCAAGTTCCAATCAGGAGGTTGAATAATAGGTGCAGTTATTAAGGCTTTCTTTAAAACATTAAAGGATTCTATGCAATCATCATTAAAAGAAAACGGAACATCCTTTTGCAAAAGATTGGTTAGAGGCTTTGATATTTTAGAGAAATCTTTAATGAACCTACGATAAAAACCTGCATGACCGAGAAAACTTCTTATACCTTTGATGTCTCTTGGATATGGTAATTTCTCAATAGCTTCAATTTTTGCTGGGTCAACTTCTATTCCTCTTCCAGAAATACGATGCCCAAGAACAATTCCCTCTGTTACCATAAAGTGACACTTCTCCCAATTAAGAACAAGGTGTTGGTCTTCACAACGCTGCAAAACTTTGTTAAGGTTGAACAAGCAATTATCGAAAGAAGTACCATACACCGAAAAATCATCCATAAAGACTTCCACTATCTTTTCAATATAATCAGCAAATATAGCATTCATGCATCTCTGTAAAGTAGCAGGCGCATTACATAAACCAAAAGGCATTCTCCTATAAGCAAATGTACCATATGGGCAAGTAAAAGTGGTCTTTTCCTGATCATCACTATGAACTGGAATTTGAGAGAAGCCTGAATACCCATCTAAATAACAAAAGTGAGAATGTTTAGATAATCTCTCTAGCATTTGATCAATAAAGGGCAATGGATAATGGTCCTTACGAGTTGCTTTATTTAATTTTCTATAATCAATGCACATTCTATAACCAACAACAGTACGTTGAGCAACAAGTTCATCATCTTTATTAGGAACCACAGTAATTCCACCTTTCTTAGGAACACAATGAACAGGACTAACCCATTTACAATCAGCTATAGGATAAATAATACCAGCCTCTATGAGTCGAATTACCTCCTTTCTTACCACTTCCTTCATTTTTCGATGTAGACGGCGTTGGAAATCAACAACAGGTTTAGCATCTTCTTCCAAATTAATTTTATGCATACATAGAGCTGGACTTATGCCCTTAAGATCATCAAGAGAATAACCAATAGCCTTACAGTGAGCTTTAAGCACATCAAGTAATTTCTCTTCTTCCTCAGCTGAAAGGTTAGCACTAATAATAATAGGATATATATTTTTCTTATCCAAGTATGCATATTTCAGATTTTCAGGCAAAGGCTTTAATTCAAAACTAGGATCTCCTTTAGGAGGTGGGAGTACTCCTAGATTATCAGGTGGGATATGCAATTGTAATTATGGAGGTTGCTGCCATAATATTTGTTCTAAAGCTTCTTTTTCTGCATCATTAAATGGCTCTTCCTGATTAAGCATATAACGTTCCACCACGTCTGATGAAGCTACAGCTATATGAGCAAGAGTTTAAATTATATCTTTAGATTTTGGTTCTTTCTTAGCAGGTTTATCAGCAAATTTAGAAAAATTAAATTCAAGTTTCTCTCCAGCACATTCAATAAACACCCTTTCTCTAGGCAAATCAATTTCAGCACCAACAGTATGTAAGAAAGGTCTACCAAATATAATAGGACAGAAAGAATCTTGTGGACAACCAAGCACAATAAAATCAGTAGGATATTTTATTTTCCCTACCAATACTTCAACATCTCTAACAATTCCAAAGGGACTAATATAATCTTTATTAGCAAGCTGAATGGTCATACCTATTTCTTCCATGGTGATAGGATCAATATCAGGCTTAATTTCTTGATAGAGAGAATATGGAATGACACTAATGCTTGCTCCAATATCACATAAACCATGATAACAAGAAGTCCCAATAGAGCATGATATAATTGGCTTACCAACTTTGGATGAATTCCCTTTAATAACTTTGGTAGCATCTTCACATAAATAAACATCAACAGGATCTTCTTCATTTAATTGCTTAATAATAGAGACTTGGTTCTTGACTTCCACCTGTTCTTTAGGTTGAGAACATCTCTTTCTACTTTTGTCAGCAACAACAATAAGCAAATTCTCTTTAACTTTTTCAGGATAGGGAGGTGGTTCAATATATTCTTCTATTACTATAGATGACACTGGTGTTTCTTTAATAAATTTAGGGACAACAATAGAAGATTTAACAGGTTCAACGTAATATTCAAAGCCACTTTTAGGAATTTGAATGTGCTCAGCAAATTTTTTAGCTATTTCAATTGCAACATATGGATGAAGACCAAAATCTTTAATAACATTCTTGAACAAAATAGAACCAGAGAAACTTTCTACACATGAATATCCATAATCAAAATAAGCTTCATTACCTTTGTCTAGGTCCCAATATTCAGAGTTCTTCGAAATAATTTCCAATAAATTCCAAGCTTCTTCTGCAGTATTATTTGTAAAGCTTCCACTAGATGAACCATCCAAATATTGCTTCAGCCTATCAGGTAGTCTCACATAAAAGTTTATCAATATAAGTTTATTTGTGAGATCATGACAAGGATTCTTACGAAGGAGGTCCTTAAGCCTCCCCCAAGCTTGAGTAATACTCTCTCCAAGGTGTGGCCAAAAATTAAATTTAAAGCAACGGTTCTCATAAGCCTCTTTAGGAGTAAAATATTTAAGAAAGAAAACCTTCATAAAAGTATCCCAATTATGTGTAATTTCTTCATCCAGGGACATATACCATTTTCGAGCATCACCAGTTAAGGACTGGTACAATAACTTGCATTTTACCTTCTCCTCAGAAATAGCCTTGAGCCTAATTAGCCCACATATATCCTCAATAGCCCGTATGTGATCACTTGCAGCCTTTGTTCCATCCCCTGCAAAATACTCATTCCTAACAGCTTTAACAAATTCAAGGGGAATAATATAACCATCATCATGAGGTGCTTTTTCAACAACTTTAGGTTTAATAGCATAAACACTCTCATATAAAGCAAGTTTCAGCGAAGCATCTCTCATATAAGCCATAATAATAACAGGATGCAACAGCAAGTAAAATTCAGCTTTCAAGTTTCCTTACCAGACTTCTTACCAATAGCGCTACGCTCCCCGGCAACGGCGCCAGAAAAGTTTCTTGATGGATCCCAAGTGCAGGAGATAAATTGTAGTACTTTTCGAATTAGAAAGATTGTCGAACCCACGAGGAGCAGAAGGAACTGGTAAGTAGAATAGCAAAGGAATAATAAAAGAAACAGGTGTTTTTGTGTTTTAATTGTGTAGTGCAAGTAAAGTAAAATGCGGAAAGTAAATTGCAGCAAGTAGTAGGTCTCAATGAGAGACAAAGCCCAATCCTCTAATGCGGAAGAGGACAAGCTCAAGTGTGTGTTTGTGTCTTATATGTGGAAAACGTTCCCGAGGGCTGCATGGATTTAGCTGGCATAGTGATTCACTGCATAACATGTTTGTATATCTTGTCTAGTTTTAATCTTCTTCGGACGGAGCCACAAATAGGAATAGATAAATAAATAAACTATCACCCCTTATGATGGATCATGTGGCCAATTAAATGACAGCACGAGAATTATTAAGACATGATGTCCCACCATAGCCTTATGCTCTAAGGTCCCCGATACAAGTACCCTCATAATGCAATTCAACGACTCTGTCTCAAGTTCCTGTCACCTAAAGACATCATCACGTCACTAGACTACGGTGTTCTCCTATGAGCCCATGTAGGTGAAAGTGTTGTACAGTCGACGTCCGTACAACACCATCATAGAATCACATAAAAGATAAATACTAGACCAAATAACAACTCATCTCATGTAACAAATCATTGCCAATTCATCCTATGCCCTCAGGAACATGCGGGAACTACTCACAACGTGCAAACATGATATTGTATGGTGACATATGTAGTACAACACAATCTGAAACAATGGATCCACCACCAAATAATGACAAGTACTCAATCCCAAACATGCAACGGAGTACAATAACACGTATCTAGGGTGTAGCAATGATCAAACTATGAGGGGAACGGAGTGGATCACGGTGATGGTGATGGTGGAGATGCATGTGCTGGTGAGGATGGTAATGGAGATGCCTCCTCCCACGCCAAGGAGGAGATGGGGATGAAGATGGGGATGATTTCCCCCTTCTCCGGAGCTCCGGAGCAGCAGGTCCTGTCTCCCCCGCGGAGAGTTTCGCCGCCCTGGCGGCTCCGTCTCGTCTCGGGAAAATTAGGGTGTTCGTTTTCGGGGAAGACGGAGTCGTCGGCAAAAGGACCTCGGGGAGGAGGTGCTGTGGGCCCATTTGGGGGCCCTACACGCGGCCAGTGAATCTGGCCGTGTGGGCTACCCCGTTTTGGGCCTCCTCGCCCTCCTCCTTTGTGTCTTGTGCCCACGGCCTTTCTCCCGAAGAAAAACTGACAGGGTTTCTTTCCTTTCGCAATTTGGATACCTGTAGCTCCTGAAACATCAAAAACATGAAAACAAGTGTTTTCTGACACCCAAAAATTAAATACCAAAAATAGGGACTTTGTAGGAAAGTCCCATAAAATCATCTAAAACATGCAAAACAATGACATAACATTGATAAAACATCCCAATAATGCCTATATGGAGGGTATAAATGATGATATAAAATGCACGTATCAACAGGCGGCACCGAAATCCTCTCCGGAATGAGGTGCCAGCCGTCCGCGAGGTGGACGTCGGGCCAAGGTACTGGGATGGCATTATCCCACTACAACTAGCACTTGCGCCAGTTCAGGTAAGAACGCTACCATACACGGCTGTCCTCTTCGTCTTCAGGTGCAGCCGACGGGCCAGACGGAACACGGGCTAGGGCACGGCAGGGGTGGAGGCGGCGATGCGGGTTGGGGCGCGGCGGCATGAGGACCCTGCATCGTTGCCGTTCTTGCCCCCAGTCCACTAGCAGCGAGGCATCACGACAGCAGATGGAGGTTGGGGTGCTAGGGTTTTTGTCGCTGGCGAGGTGGGGAAGCAGCGAAGTGGGGGGGAGTTGGGACGGTGGAGTGGGGACGGGATGGGACGCGTGGCCTTTAATAAGGCCAGAAGGGGAGGCGAATGAGCAGTTGGTCACTGATGGGTGGGCCACCCGTGTTGACCACGCGCGCGAGAGAGCGTGCGTGTCGTGTCCGTGGCTGATCATAGCCCAACCAATTTTGGACCGGATTTGAGCATGCCCGGACCAAAAATGGACCGCGGTGCGAGGAAGGCAGCCCCGTAGGGGCCTGTTTTTCAGCGGGTCTGCTCAAATCGGGGTTGTCCGGGCGAAGTAGAGAGCCCCGTAGGAGATGTCCTTACACTCTCTTCCAATAACACTTTACTTAGAGAAACTTATTTCTCGCAAGACACCAAAAATTAGCAACACCTATGCCTTTATTGGTATTTGTTTACGAAAGTCATATACATAATCAATTATATTCTACAAAAAACTATTTGTTTGTAGGAGTGCTTGCCGTCATATGGTATCTGGCTATGTAGTAATGAGAAGATTTTTAATGATAAAAATTTATCTCGTCTGCAGGTTCTATTCCGGTGCACAAATATTCTCCATTAGTGGTCCACATTACAATGGGTGGGGTTTTGAGACCTTTTTTTACGAAGGCCTATGTACGAATGGAAAATGCGGCAAGAGAAACATGGATGACTGTTTGTTCTACGGATTGGGTCACCCTAGACGACGATAGTTTACTTCTATTTGACTGTAATTCGAGTGTTGCTTCATTTTTATGTTCTATCAGTACTTGTGGTTCGCGTCTGTGTGCTTCACTATTATGCAGATGCCAGCCGGGTGTAATACTTAATGAAAGTAATAAAACCCCTTTATAAAAAAATGACAAGTACTTTTAGGAATTTCGATTTTCCGGCCATACGACTTTTCCTAATATATCACCCCAAATTAGGGGTGTCAATGAGCCGAACTCGAGTGAATATCCTTCAGCTCGGCTCGAGCTCGATTAAACACACGAGGCCTAAAATTTTGCTCGGGCTTGGCTCTCGAGCTTTTTTTTGAGCTTGGCTCGGTTCGCCAAATGCTCGACCAGCTAAGAGCGTGTGCAACATGAGACTTTATCTAAGAAAATATTAGACTTGGGTCTAGCACACCAAGAACCAGCGTTTAGACATAGCTAGTGGAACCTATCTGAGAGAAAGATAATATTTTATCTATCACACTCTCGACACCATGCAGACACAACTATATCTGACCGGTGGACCACTTGTTGTTTTTTATTCTCTTACTCGCCTGATTTGTACTAGTCTTTTGTCCAGAATTTTCTTAGGTAGACACACCATCTCCACTGTTTATACATAGGTCTAGTAAAAAAAATATGCTCTTAGTCACACCCTTAGATACAACGCTGCACACGCCCTAACAAGTCTTGTTAATTTTCTTTACTTTTATTCAATGTGTAAATGCGCCGGTTCCGAAGACGAGCTGAAGTCTGACATTCTTTGTGTATTATTTCCCACTCTAGCTTTCAATCATCTTAACCGAGCGAAGTGCTACTAAAAATTGTTGTAAAAAAAAATCTGTACATGGTTGCTGATGGGGATGTGTTATGTTTTTTATGTTGTCATGGGCTAAGTGTACCGGCGCTGAAGACTTAGGATATTTTCACGGCAAACAAGTTGGAAGACATCAATTCAGAAAATAAAGACAACATCCTATCACTAGGTAATTAACATCTTTCCGAACTATTCGAGCTCAAGTCGAACAACTCACGAGCTTCAAATCAGCCTTGAGCTTGGTTTGTTAAAGCCTCGAGCAGAGAACGAACCGAGCCTCTAATGAGTCAAGCTTCACGAGGCCGAATTTGCTCGACAGCCCTACCGTCACATGCGGGACCTGTTTAATCATCTCATTAATTTACATTAAACTTTTTTACCTTTTATATAATCACACTTTCACTAAATATACATTATTTTCGTACAAATAACATTATATTTGAAAACTTGTGTACATATAACATGTACCATATAATAGATTTTGACAGTTTACATTTACTGATATTAGGCTAGCATGTACACGTGCATGTTAGTAAACAGTCCCTTCTTCAAGATTCTAGGGCAATAGGGCCATTGTTGGCCTTAGGCGTGGAGCTATTGGCGCTACAATTTCAGAGAGACTGCTAGACTAAACTACCTGCTGTAATCAATTCCTGATGTCTATCCCTGTATTTCCTTTTTCTTTTTCTATCCCTCGGGAAAAAACGAGACCGATCTTCCAAAAACGAATTGTGGGAATGCTAAATCCGATATTTTTGGCCTTACACTTCCAATATATATATTATTATGGATATCATGTCTTCATTTGAACATATTTAGTTTGTGGTGATAAATAAACATGCAAAATATATTTTTCTATAAGCTTAACTACTATCGTGTGTTTCTCTAGGTGTATGTATTTTATGGTATATATTTAGTAATTTGTAGGGGTAATAATATGTCTATAGCGAGAAAATATATTGAAAGAAATTAGTTGATTATGTTCTTCTAGCTTAGGAGTATGAGATATCGAGAAGTAGCGTATCCATGGATCCCCATTGATTCATGTCCTCACTTATTGACATTAGTTGAGTCACTCAAACTACCAATATTTCCATATTAATTGTTAGGCAATGTTCTCATAGATAACAAATTAGCGAAAACTCAATGGTAACCGTGGTAGCTCAATCTTAGGCTAGTCACAATGGGAAGTAACATATACTAGTAACATACACATGTTTCTATATTACGTTACTACCTCCACAATGAGAAGTAACATATAGGTAGTGTCATATTTATTGGCATGCAGGCTCATTGTATATTGAATTGTGCGGTGTGATGGTAACATAACTAGTTACCACCCACCTATCTCTCCTCATTAAATATCACTAGTGGAAACAGGGCCTTTTGTCCCGGGTCGTAAGGGCCATTTGTCCCGGTTGCGCAACCGGGATGGGCTAGCCGGGACAAATGGCCCTCCCCATTGGTCCCGGTTGTGCCAGCACCCGGGATGGTAAGGCTGGCCCACATGGCGACTCTGGGCCAGGGACCGCGAGGGAGTTCGTCCCGGTTCGTTTTAGGGACCGGGATGGATGCCTTCTTAAAAAAAGAATAAAGTCCGCCCATTTTCCCTGCCGCGGCAGGTTTTTTTTGTTCGTTTTTTTTTTCTCCTGCCTCGCAATCGCCAACCGGTCTCCCCTTCCCCAACCGCTCCAGGCCCACGTCTTTAATTAAGCCCACTGACACATTTTTTAGTCAAAAAGGCCCACTGGCCCGCGTCTTTTATTTATGGACAGTCAACGGTTCGAAGGGCCCACTGGCCCGCGTCTGTTATTATGGCCAGTCAACAGGGGCCACTGGCTAGCGGCCTGGTGGCTGGTTCGCCTGGTCCATTAAACTAAGACCGAAGGACGGTCAAAGGGCCGCTGTCCGCCTCGTCTTCCCGCCCCGCCTCGTCTTCCCGCCCCGCCTCGGCTTCCCACGCCCCACTCCCCACGCGCCACGCCTCGGCTCCCCGCATTCATGGCCGCCTGCAACCGCCGCCACGTCCAGGCCGCCGGTTGGCATGCCAGCCCACCCCGGGTCCTTTTTAAAGGACCCCCGCCGCCCGTACAACCCACCCACCCCGGACGCTTCCCTGGCAAAGCAACCCTAGCCGCCACCATGTCCCGCTGGTTCTCGAACTCCGGCAAACGCCCAAGGAACGACGACGGAGGCTCGTCGAGCGGCGCCGGCCGCATCCCGCCCCCACCGGCGGAGGCCTTCGGCTACGGCCCTGGAGGTGTCCGCCTCGGCGGGGTGCCGCGCGTCCCCGCGCCACCACCGGCTGCACGCCCGCCGCCCCGCGCCGCGCCCCCGGGCAAGCGGTTCCGCAGGTACGTCCGGGTGGACGAGGCGGAGTGGCACTGGAACAATGCCACTCCGGTCTTCTACAACGACGTGCACCTCCCGGACGGTTGGCACCTGAATCCCCAGCGGATCCCAGTTCCGCCGGCCCCGACCGGCGCGGCGCTGCTCGAGGAGATCGAGCGCCGCCGCGAGCTCCTGCCGGCCCCCGTCCGCAGGGAGCGGATCTACGCGCGCAGCTCCCCCTACTGGGCCGCCTGGCTCGAGCAGGAGCACGAGCAGCGCCGCCGCTCCTTCATCCCCACCCCCCTCGAGGCCAACGTGGACGACTACCCCCCGCCAGCGCCCGGCCGGGAGAGGGAGCTATGGCTCCTCGTGGACGAGCCGGAGGACTTCTCCGGGGAGCCGGACCCCGAGCTCCGGGCCCAACTGGAGGAGGCCTGCGAGCGCTCCCGCCGCTCCCTCGTCGACGACGAGATCAAGAGGTGGCATCGTGTCGTGGCCGCCGCCGCCGCCGACGCCGCTGCCATGCCACCGCCGCCGCCACCCCCTAACGAGCCTGCCATCCCCTGGTGGCAGGCCATGAACGCCGAGCTGGAGGCGTCCGAGGACATGCCGGAGCCGCAGCCGCTCCCACCAGGCCTGGAGTATGGCATGACCTGGGCCTGGACCGGCGGCGTTTGGGCGCCGGGGTCGCCGGAGCAGGAGGAGGAGCTGCCCCCGCCGCCGCCGCTGCCACAGGAGGTGCTGCCCCCGCCGCTGCCGTACGCGCCCCCGATGGCCCCCCCGGCGAGCCCGGCCCAGCCGCCTGCCCACCTGTGGCAGGCACCCGCGTATGTACACCTCTCCGACGACGAGGACGACTAGGTCGCCGCCGCCCCCCTATTATCTATAGACAACGCCCCTAGCTAGCTACCCCCCAAGAAACGGCCGGCCCGCCTGTGGCCGCGCCGCCGCCCCTAATGCAAGTACGGCCGGCCGCCTGTGGCCGCGCCGCCCCTATGTAAGCAAGGCCCCTGGCCCTATTTTAATATAAGTTGTGTTCCCCTAACCTACTGTGCCCCTAGTCCATCCCCGCCGGCGTTCCGCCGGCGAATCTGTCCACTCGTTCCCGCCGCTGGCAGGGCTTCGCCCAGCCATATCCACTCGTGCCCGCCCCTGGGGTGTCCGCTCGGCCTGGAGAGAGGGCCGCGCTTTTTTATACACTTGGGCCTTTAGTCCCGGCCCGTGCCACCAACCGGGACTAGAGCCCTTTGGTCCCGGTTGGTACCACGGCCCGGGACCAAAAACAAATTTCGAATTTCGGTGGCACCTCTGCGCGCCCAAAATTTTTTAGCGCCAAAATTTGAAAAGTGTTAAGTTTGCACATTAACAACTTTTATATACTTCCAAATTTGACAAAAATTCCAACATGAAAAATGCTAGAATTTGCAAAACTAATTTAAATCCATTTTTCGTTTAAATAAATAATTATTCTAACTATTGAAACTATTAATTATTTTTTCATTTGTATATAATTTGAATATAAATTATGGAAATTTATATTCAAATTATAAAGCGGCTCTGTGTCATACAAATTTCTGGAAATTTCCACCCATACACTTTTTTGAGCTAGGGCCTCATTTTCATAGTAGAAGTAGGGTGGCTTGTTCATCCTCTAGAGTCGATGTCAGTCCTGGCTGCTTGTCCATCCTCTACAGTCTGCTCTGCTCTGCTCTACTGCTCCTTGCGGCTCAGGTTGGTAACGGTCCATGCTTGCGTATGCTTTGTGAACTTATGGTTTGATTTGAGAATTTCAAAACTTTGATTTGATAATCTTTTGGCCGGAAGCACCTAGCAATATCTTTTAAACCTTGTTTCTCTCCCTATGCTATTTGTACTTCTCATCGGCTCTAATGTTTCTCTATCTGATTCTACTTCTCCTCTGCCTAGTTTACAGATGTTTGCTCTTTTCTGTAGATGTTTCTAAACTGTAAAATGGGCATGTCCCAGTAGTGGTGATCAGCGCCTTGTCTGCATGTTTCGCAGGACATGTCCATTTTACAGTGTAGAAACATCTACAGAAAAGAGCAAACATCTGTAAACTAGGCAGAGGAGAAGTAGAATCAGGTAGAGAAACATTACAGCCGATGAGAAGTACAAATAGCATATGGAGAGAAACAAGGTTTAAAAGATATTGCTAGGTGCTTCCGGCCAAAAGATTATCAAATCAAAGTTTTGAAATTCTCAAATCAAACCATAAGTTCACAAAGCATACGCAAACATGGACCGTTACCAACCTGAGCCGCAACGAGCAGTAGAGCAGAGCAGAGCAGACTCTAGAGGATGAACAAGCAGCCAGGACTGACGTTGACAGATATATATCCGAGCGGTGGACAGTCCCTGGCCAAGCAGAAGCAACTGCATCCCCTATCGATGTAAAGCAGTCAGTCAAAACTTTTTTGGGTTGTTTATGGTGATTAACTGCAATGAATAACAATAGAGGCCTGCCAGAATCACTTGTTCTATACCATGTGTCAACACATACTACATCTCGAAAGTAGTTATAATCCTGCAATATCTGTCTCGGCAATCTCAATTAAAGTGTCAGTTTGTGTCTGATCCCACCAACCCCTCAAAATCCTCCTATTAACTTCACCTATCTCAACTGAAATCACTGTCTTCATGTGGATGCCAAGCCTGTGCAAAGCTATCTCTCCTCCTCCAATACCGGAGAATAAGGACACCACATTAACACCATTGGGAAACATGTTCTTCAACACCGACAAGTGGCAACCCACAGTATCAATTTGGAATGAATTGCATTCCGTGTACGCTATCATTAGTGAGAGACTTCACGTCGGCAATCTCAATTAAAGTGCCAGTTTGTGTCTGATCCCACCAACTCCTCAAAATCCTCCTATTAACTTCACCTATCTCAACTGAAATCACTGTCTTCATGTGGATGCCAAGCCTGTGCAAAGCTATCTCTCCTCCTCCAATACCGGAGAATAAGGACACCACATTAATACAAATTATTGGTCAAACTTGCACCTACTCCATTCATAATCACATAATATGTATAAATATCATTTTGGTTAACAAAATCTCGTTCATACTACGTTATAAGAACTATGATCATGTATTCCACGTTTATTATTACACATCACCAACAACATCCCTATCTAGTCTTCTGAATTTTCTTCGTGTCCCTTGCTTATGATCGCTTCGGCCGTAACCATGGAGCATCTTCATTATTTAACGGGATGGTAGGGTCAGATTTCACTGTGAAGGGTGGAATTTCAACAAACTTATTATAATCTTCTGACATGTCTGTCGTGTCCTCGATTCCCACAATGTTTCTTTTCCCTGAGAGAACTATGTGACGCTTCGGCTCATCGTATGATGAAATTGTTCCCTTATTTTTCCTTTTCTTCGGTCTGGAAGACATGTCCTTCACATAGAAGACCTGAGCCACATCATTGGCTAGAACGAATGGTTCGTCATTGTAACCAATACAGTTGAGATCCACTGTTGTCATTCCATAAAGCGGGTCTACCTTTACCCCTTCTCCATTCAGGTTGACCCATTTGCACTTGAACAAAGGGACCTTAAAAGAAGGTCCATAGTCAAGTTCCCATATCTCCTCTATGTAACCATAGTATGTGTCAGTTTTTCCATTCTCGTTTGTTGTATCAAAGCGGACACCACTGTTTTGGTTGGTGCTCTTCTTATCTTGGGAGCTCGTGTAAAATGTATTTCCATTTATCTCGTACCCTTGAAAACTCCCAATAGTCGAAGATGGTGACCCTGCCAACATGTATAGCTGATCTTCAACAGTGGTGTCATTTATAAGACGTGTTTGCAACCAACTTCCGAAAGTCTCCATGTGTTCGCGTTTAATCCATGAGTCATCCTTCCCCGGGTTTGCAGACCGTACAATATTCTTGTGTTCCTCGACATACGTAGCCATGAACATAGAATTTTGTAGAACTGTGTAGTGTGCTTTGGTCAAAGAATGCCCGTCCCTAGGTATCATTGTTTTCTTTCCCAGCGTTCCTTTTCCCCTCAGTCTCCCCTCATGCCGCGATTCAGGAACACCAATTGTCTTAAGGTCAGGAATAAAGTCAACACAGAACCCAATGACCTCCTCTGTTCCATAGCCCTTCGAGATGCTTCCTTCTGGCCTAGCACGGTTATGAACATATTTCTTCAAGACTCCCATGAACCTCTCAAAGGGGAACATATTGTGTAGAAATACCGGACCAAGAATATGAATCTCTTCACATAGGTGAACCAGGAGATGAGTCATAATGTTGAAGAAGGATGGTGGGAACACCAACTCAAAACTAACAAGACACTGGACCACATCCCTCTGTAATCTTGTCAGACTTTCTGGATCGATTACCTTCTGAGATATTGCGTTCATGAATGCACATAGCTTCACAATGGGTACTCGAACATTTTCCGGTAGAAGCCCCCTCAATGCAATCGGAAGCAATTGCGTCATAATCACGTGGCAGTCATGAGACTTCAGGTTTTGGAATTTTTTCTCTGCCATGTTTATTATCCCCTTTATATTCGACGAGAAGCCAGACGGAACCTTGATACTGTAAAGGACTTCAAAGAATATTTCCTTCTCTGCTTTAGTAAGAGCGTAGCTGCTTAAGGAATGGCGCCCTGTATCTGTGTGCTTGTTGCTTGGGTCTTTCATACGTTGCTGGTCCTCCCGTGCTTCAGGCGTATCTTTTGACTTCCCATACACGCCCAGGAAGCATAGCAGATTGACACATAGATTCTTTGTCACGTACATCACGTCGATCGAAGACCGGACATCTAAAACTTTCCAATAGGGTAGCTCCCAAAATATAGATTTCTTCTTCCACATGGGTGCCCTCTTATCAGGGCCGTACGGAACTGGTTGGCTGCCAGCAGCCTTACCAAAGATTACTTCTAGGTCCTTGACCATATCGAATATATCATTACCACTACGGAGCTCAGGCTTCTTTCGGTTATCTGCCTCACCTCTGAAATGCTTTCCTCCTTTTTTCCTTAAGGGATGCTTGATCGGAAGAAATCTACGATGCCCCAGGTATACAACCTTTTTACATTTATCCAAAAAAACACTGTCAGTCTTATCTAAACAGTGTGTGCATGCATTGTATCCCTTGTTTGTATGACCGAAAATGTTACTAAGAGCTGGCCAATCATTGATGGTCACGAAAAGCAACGCCCGTAGGTCAAATGGCTTTTGTTCGTTCTCATCCCACACACGTACACCTGGTTTGCCCCACAGTTCTAAGAGTTCTTCCACTAATGGCCTTAGATACACATCAATGTCGTTGCCAGGTTGCCTCGGGCCTTGGATGAGAACTGGCATCATAATGAACTTGCGCTTCATGCACAACCAAGGAGGAAGGTTGTACATACATAGAGTTACAGGCCAAGTGCTATGACTGGAGCTCTGCTCCCCAAAAGGATTAAAGCCATCTGTACTTAGACCAAACCATAAGTTTCTCGCCTCTCCTGCAAAGTCTGGAAAGTCTCTCTCGATCTTTCTCCACTGCGATCCATCGGCGGGGTGCCTCAACTTTCCATCTTTCTTACGGTCTTCTTTGTGCCATCGCAACAACCTAGCATGCTCTTTGTTTCTAAACAGACGTTTCAGCCGTGGTATTATAGGAGCATACCACATCACCTTAGCAGGAACCCTCTTACGGGGAGGCTCGCCGTCAACATCACCAGGATCATCTGCTCTGATCTTATACCGCAGTGCAGTGCATATCGGACATTCATCCAAATTCTCGTACTTCTCACCGCGGAAGAGAATGCAGTCATTAATGCATGCATGTATCTTCTGCACATCTAATCCTAGAGGGCAGAGAGCTTTCTTTGCTTCGTACGTACTCTCAGGCAATTCGTTATCCTTTGGAAGTTTTGGCTTCATTAGTTGAAGTAAAGTCTCAAATGCCTTGTCAGTCACACCGTTTTGTGCCTTCCATTTCAGCAACTCCAGTGTGGTACCGAGCTTTGTGCTACCATCTTCGCAATTTGGGTATAACAATTTTTTGTGATCCTGTAACATGTTGTCCAGTTTCAACCTCTCCAATCTATTTTCACAGTCTTCCCTTGCATCAGCAATAACTCGGCCAAGATCATCATCGGGCTCTTCTGATGCATGTTCTTGATCACCTCCTTCTTCTGCATTCTCTTCCATTGCAGTATCGTCGTATTCAGGGAACAAAGGATCATCTTCTTCTTCTTCATCGTCTTCCATCACAACCCCTCTTTCTCCATGCTTGGTCCAGCAATTATAGCTGGGCATGAAACCTCTCCGAAGTAGATGGCCGTGAAGGATTCTTTCGGAAGAATGTTCTCTGACGTTCCGACAATCAACACATGGGCAACACATGAAGCCATTATCTTTGTTCGCCTGAGCTACAGCAAGAAATGCATTCAGGCCTGCCATATACTCGGAGGTGCGTCGGTCACCGTACATCCATCGCTGCCGTGCATCCATCTGCATCATATAATTAAGTTTATCAAAATACATATTAATACAGAGATAACCACAGTACATCGACAAATAATACTTTTTTATGTATCAGTTACAGATGAAAAAGATAATTTGTTAACCTCGGTCGAAGAAACCATTTTCAGTGAGCTTGTGTGCGTCTCGGGAATTTCGTCGAACACCTCGTGTGCATAGTAAAAAAAAAACAGCAACACCACACTCTCTCACACCTCCAAGCAAAAAAAAAGATGGAAGGAGGGGGGGGCTGGGGCAGTATATATAGGGGAAGGGGGCATTGGTCCCGGTTCGTGGACTGAACCGGGACAACAGGTCATGCGCGTGCCACGTGGCCTGTGGCTAGGCATTGGTCCCGGTCCGTGGCACGAGCCGGGACGGATATGCCCCCACGAACCGGGACCAATGCGCCCAGGCGATTCCTGTTGCCCCGGGCGCACGAACCGGGACCAATGCAGGGCATTTGTCCCGGATTTGGTTGCAACCGGGACAGCTGCCCCCCGGCCCCCTGGACGAGAGGGGTTGTTTCCACTAGTGTATGTGCCATCTCATCTTTTTTCCTAGGTGGCACTTATATTACTGGCTATGTTACTCCCACTATGACCAGCCTTACTTGTGTGTGCACGTGAGTGTGTGTCCATGCATGCGATTTTCTCCTCTAGTGTACTAGTTTTTTATATTAGAGTAGATAGTTTTCCCTCTAATTAAACATCTAGCTAACCACTATGGGTATTTATGTTTTGAAGGGACGATCTACAAACGCATAGTGTTTGGCCATTTGACCGAACAAACTCGTAACTATGTTTTTTTTCCAAATTTATTCTGATGAAACTAGACGGATTGTTCAATTGTCGATTGTTGCATTGTTTGATGTGTAGAATAAAGGGTAGAACCTAAATATCCTGTTGAGGCCGGGAAGAAACCCACCCCCATCGACAGCTCTCTACGAGGAGGCAGCTCGACACTCCGAGATTTGTCACATGCGTAATGGTGAACGTTCCCACACAGTCAAATGCGCGATTTGTATTGGCTCTAATGCCACGTTGACTGGCGGAGCACGTCGTTGCAAACAAAACACCAAAGACGACAACAACAACAAAAAATGATCAAATTGCAACCAAAAACTAAGAACCTTTGCGTAGCGCAGCTACTAACTTCACATCTATGAAACTTTAGTTTGTAGAAGCATCGGTACGCTGTTAAATTAGTGTTGCACGAGAACCACCTCCCGTGCGTAGACCAAATGTGAATGCTCATGCATGGATCAAGAAAAAAACCAAATCCGCCTACATATGGATGATGAAAACATGGCGGAAAAACTGTCGTCTCAAACTAACACTGGGATCAACATGGTTTTAATCAGAAACTGGCGTTCGGCTGCTACAAGACCCTGGAACCGAACACACCGAACAAATATTGGGCAGTCACGGGATCCGGGGTCAGTTCACGTTGACATTTTCATGTAGAAGTGTATGCCATGTACTTTATTTTTCTTCTAAAGTTTCTGAACCTCTTTTGGTAGTTCAGGGCTCTTGTATCGACCGTTGTCGAGAGCTTCAGGGCTGCTGGATGAAGCATGGTGTTCGTGGTGTACGTCAGGTACGCAACATGAGGGTGTAAATAAAGCATTGCAGTCGATCGGACAGCAAGAGAAAGATCAACGTTCAGCAACACTTGGTTTTAGCTTTATTTTCGGACTGGTTTAGAAATACTCAGTTCAGTACGTGACTAAATGTGGAACTGAAACTGAATGATGATCCACGGCACGGGGCCGATTCACGTAGCTAGGCACTGATAGAAATGTGAATGCATATGGATCACGAAAAGGATCTGCTGGACGAACAAAAACATGACAACAGACTATAGCTCATCCGATACAAGCTTTAATCAAAACAGCTTCACTTGTCACACATCTTATGAATTTTTTTTTTTAGAAAAACAATCGGCTTATCCGCTTATGGATGAACAAGAACATGACAGCCTTTTATCGAAAGCGAAGCGAGTATCTAAACGAGAACATGACATAAGCTCATACATGTAAGCTCATACATATAATGATATAAACGTTTGATGCTACAATTATGGTTAATCAAAAAATTAAGGATCATCTGCCGCGGCTGAAAGCCCTCCAGAGCCTCCAGTAAGGCGAAGACACCACCTTGTGCACGAAGGTTTCGGTGTCGGCGCACAAGTCTTGCACAATCTCCGCAAGCTTCATAAGCTTCTGGGTGAAAACCTGGTCGTCGCCACCGAACTCCGCCGCATCTCGCCTGAGCCTCCCGGCCCTCTCGGCGAATCCTTCAACGAGGCGCTTGACACCGGGTTCCTGAGCACCCTCCACCGCCGCCGCGTGCACCTGATCGGCGACCGCCTGGGTCGGAAACACGGGGATCGAGTCCCCGTCATGGGGCGTGTCCCTGACCACGTGCGCGAGGTACTTCACCGCGGCCAGGTGGACGACGTCGAACTCCTCCGCCTCCGCCAACATCCTCAGGCATACGCCCCGCACGCGGCGCGCGCTGGCGGCCACCTCCTCGACCTCGGCGCGCGTGGCGTCCAACCACGCCGCCTTGCCGCGCAGGGTGTCCGCGAGCTCCAGTTCCTTGGCGGCGAAGTACGCGGCGCCGCGGAGGCAGTAGTCCCTGTCGTCGGCCATGATCTTGATGACGTCGACGGTGCTGTCCTCGAGGCTTTCTGCCCAATCAAGCTGGGAGAAGGCGAGAAGATTGTCCCGCATGCCGGGGGGAGATTGCATCTGATCCTCCAAATCACCCAGCGACCTGGTAATCTCTGAACGGAAGATGGGCAGATTCTCGTCGTACCATGCATCCACACCTTCCTCCGCCATGGACCTAAAGTAATCCTCCTGGCTCATCGTAGTCGGTGCCTCTTCCTCCATGATGTGGTCCTCCTGGCTCATCAGAAAAGTTGCCTCTTCCTCCATGATTCTGTTCCGTGCGTGTCCTTTCCTGCCCTAGATTATCGCCGGCCTACCTATATATTTGGACTTGCCCCTCCAGTTTCCCTATTCGAGTCGGAATCGGAACTCGATTGGAACCCGAAATCTGACCCGAGGGCAAGCCCAACAAGGCCAGCAGGATTATATCTCTCTATATAATGGTGATATTAGAGCACCTCCAACTCTTTATTCGTACGCGGCATTTTTTTTTTATCGAGCGCTTTCGCGTGCGCGGCGGTGGTGCGGTTCAGCGGAGACGTCAAATTAAAACGCTGGATACAACACGCGCCAACAGGCGCTAGATAAAAAGCAGTTTTTAACGGATACAGTCTGGACAAAGAAAAAAAAAGCTAGTTCATCCACCCACTTCTTCGACGCCTAGTCTTCCCAATCGCTGTCGTCCGATATCGTGTACTCGGAAAACAGCCAGAGGTCATCTTACCTCGGGTCTTCGTCGTCCCACTGCAGCACGGGGTTGTTCTCGTCGAGCTGCGCGTCGACGGCGGCCTTTCGGGCGCGTCACTCCGCTCGCGCCGCCACCCTCACCGCCATCTGTCCGTCCAAGAACACGTGTTCCGCCGCGACATCGTCAGAGGGAACTGCTGCTTCCAGCGCGCCATGGCGCGCTCGTCCTGCTCGGCGATGAAGAGGCGCTTCTCCTGCTCGCGGGCGCGTTGGCGCTCCTCGACGGTGACTAGGAGCGGCGGTGGCACGAGCTCCTGCGCATGCTCGCGCGTCTTGGAAGTTCATCGAGCGGCGGGGACTGCCGAGGCGCCACGCCGCGGCGTTGTAGGCGTGCGACGCTTCGTGCGCCGTCTCGAAGGTGCCGAGCGAGAGTCGCATCTCGCCGGAGCGGATCTCGGCAGAGAACGTTCCTGCGGGACGCGCGCACGCCACGACAGCCGCTGCTGTTTCGACGACGCGGCGACATCTTCTCCGGGCGCGAATCTGGCGTAGGCGGCGGCGGCGGTGCGGTGGGGAGTTTCCGTGCGCGGGAAGAGAGAGAGAGGGGGAAGAGGAGTGGGCGATCAGCGGCGTGCGCGGGGCTCGAATTTTTTGCGCCCGCTATTTTGCCGCCACCGCTGGAGAGCGCGCGTCGCGGTTTTGCCGCTTCCGTTGGAGATTCTCTTAGGTACGTGATACGTCATAAACGTATCCTTAATTTCTGATGTTCCATGTTGTTTTCTTATTGTTTCCTGCATGTTTGCTATAAACTTTATGTCATTTTTATCGATTTTCCGGACTAACCAATTGACAAGATGCCACAGAGTCAGTTTCCTGTTTTCTGTTGTTTTTAGTTTCAGAAAAATTGTTCTGGAAATATTCTCGAAATTGGAAAATGCGAAACCCGGAAGTCTTAGAAATCCCGGAGGTTCCACGGATTCCCGAAGAGACCCGAAGGGGGGGCCTCATGGGACCCACACCATAGGGTGGCGTGCCCCCTTTGGCCGCGCCAGGGGTGGTGTCGGGCCCCTAAGCCTCCACCGCCTCTGCCCTTTCGGCTATATAACCCCCCCGAGACGTAAACCCTAAATATATACCACTTTTACCCGAGAAACACCCGAGGCCGCCCTCACCGTCATCCCGAGATCGGGAGGGTTCTTGAGCTCTCCCCGGCACCATGCCGGAGGGGGAAATCATCACCAGAGGGGTCTACACCACCATGCCCTCCTCCGAAGTGATGCATGAGTAGTTCATCCCTACGGGTCCATAGCAGTAGCTAGATGGTTGTTCTCTCCATTTTGTATCTCATGTTTAGATCTTGTGAGCTGCCTATCATGATCAAGATCATCTTTATGTAATGCTACATGTTGTGTTAGCTGGGATCTGATGAATGTTGAATGTTATGTCTTCTGGTTATCAACCTATCATGTTATCTTCATGCATATGTTATTTATGATATTGCATGCTCTCCGTTGTTAGTAGATGCTCTGGCCAAGTAGATGCTAGTAACTTCAAGAGGGAGTATTTATGCTCGCTAGTGGGTTCATGCCTCCTTTTCATCTGTGCTCGAGTGACAGAAATGTGACGGATGGAGGATGTGTTGTTGCCATTAGGGAGAAAACAACAATGCTTTGTCTAAGGATCATGTTATTATTTAGATTACACACTTTGCTTACGGCGATTATCTGTTGCTTGCAACTTAATACCCAACGTTTGTTCGGATGATATTCGAAGGGTGGATTTTTAGTCATAGATGCAGTTGGATAACGGTCTATGTATCTTGTTGTAATGTTCGCATGTTTCACATAGTAATCTTTATGTCTTGCATATGTACTACGGTGCAGCCATCATTTCTGTCAATTGCCCAGCTGTAATTTGTTCACCACATATGTTATTTATCTTTCTCGGAGAGACACCACTAGTGAACTGTGTACCCCGGTCTTTTTTTCCTCATACCGATAAACACCTACTGCTTTCATACTTCTCTCATATTGTTCTTACTTTTTCCATACCATACGTTTAACCTCTTTGTATTCAGCAAAACCGTGAGATTGACAACCTCAAATCTTCGTTGGGGCTAAGTGATTTGATTGTGCTGTGCAGGTTCCACGTTGTTTCTGAACCGGTAGTGCGCTCTGCCATCTCAGCTGCTTCACCTTCTGATGTTACTTTTTCCTCCTACTGGTCGATTCAACCTTGGTTTCTGTTCTGAGGGAAACTTGCTTCCACACTCTTCATACCTTCCTCTTGAGGTCTCCCAACGAACGTGTGTCTACACGCATCAAGCACTTTTCTGGCTCCGTTGCCGGGGAGGAAGAGAATTTCTGCAAGGAGAGTCTGTCACTTCCAATCTCTTTACTTTGTTTTTGTTTTGCTTGGTTTATTTTATTTTGTCTTGTTTTGCTTCTCTTTATCAAAAACACAAAAAAAATTAGTTCTTATTCTAGTTGTTATTCTTGTCATTTCGTTGTTATTTTTCATCATGTTGTTCCCTAAGTTTACCCTGAAAGATTTTCGGTAGGAAGTGGTTCTATACTTGGAAAGGACACTATTAAAGAATTCTTTGATCATGTTAGTAAGCATGATAATTTTGAAGAAAAATCCATAGTAGAACTTGCTCCCAATTATGAGACTGCTTCAACTTCTTTAGTTCACATGTAAGAAGCTAGGTTTGTTAATCTCCATCCCACATTTCAACATATGTTCCTCAATTTGAATAACATTGAAGATGTTGTGAAAAGAACCTTTATCTTAAAAGCTATGCTTAAAGAATTTGGAGATGTTGCTATGGAAGGTAGAAAAGTCTTTGATCGTTTCAATATGCTTGGCTCATGCATAGACATTGTTGGTGCTCTTGAAAAAACTGAATCTGCTAATGAAAAGGAGGATAAAATACCAATTCCCTTTAAATTGATAGCATTGCATGAAGCCCAAGAAAAGAATTTTGATTGGATTGTTCCTGAGAATTTATTTGATGAAGACAGTAAGACTAAAAGTACTAAGAGAGGAGCCTATGAAACTCACTTAGATAAAATAAAATGCATTATTAAGGAATTTCCCAATCTTGATTTGAATGCCGCTCCACTTGAAAATACTTGATTCCACTTTTCTGGGCCTAGCTAAAAGGCGTTAAACAAAAGCACTTCTTGGGAGATAAACCATGGTTTAATTTTTGCTTTGTGTTTATCTGTTTTCTTTGAGTCAAGGGGTTGTATACTTATGTAGAAACTCCTTTGTATCTTTATTGTCATGTTTTAGTAGTGCCAAGTAAGGTTTCTGACGAGAGTTGGAGTTGGTTTTCGGATTTCTGTGCAGGAAACAGATTTCTGCTGTGCACCGTAAAAAATCGTATAAAATCCTGGAAGCTCAGAATGATCCGAAATTTTCTATGCTTATTTCTCAGCTAATTACACAACGTTTTTGTTCTTCAAGTTTTTCTATTTGAGCAACGTAAGTGCCCCGAAAAAATTCGTCTTTACAGACTGTTCTGGTTTTCATAGATTCTGCCATTTTTCTTGCATTTGCTCTTTTGCGATGTCAAGTAGATTTTTTTGCTTCACGAAACATCATTGGCTGTAGCTAATGTTTAAAAGTATCAATATAACTTGTTCCATACAGAACCCATGAATTTTTACTTGTTGCACTAACCCTCTAATGTGAATTACTGTTTGAGTGTGGTGTGAAGAAAGTTTTCAATTGTCAAGAGAAGAGGTGATATATCTGATCAAGAAGACTGCAAGGTGAAAGATTGGGGATGCCCCCGTGGTTCATCCAAGCATATTTTTAGAAGACTCAAGTATCTAAGCCTGGAGATGCCCAAGGCATCCCCTTCTTCATCAACTATCTATCAGGTCACTTCTCATGAAACTATATTTTTATTCGGTCACATCATATGAAGTTTACTTGGAGCGTCTATTTGTACATCTTTTTTTTTCCTTTGTTTTCTTTTGTTTTCCTTGTTGCAATAATATATTTGGATCCTAGAATTCTTTGTTTGGGAGAGAGACACGCTCCGCTTTTTCGTTTGAAAACTTTCTATGCGTGTATTCTTAGTTTTTCTTCTAGCTGCTGCAAAAATTCATGTTTAGCGCTCATTTTCATTGCATATCTTATTGAGAACTTTTAGTTTTAGTAGTGTTATGTGATTACTCTCATGTTTTCTTGCTGTAGCATGTAGAGAAATTTTGTTGAAGCATGATTTGTATGGTGCTTGTCGGGAAAAGAAACTGCCGCTTGAGGTAGATATTTTAACGGTGCAAGCAGAAGTTTGTATAGACTGTGGCTAGAACTTTTTCATATCATGCTAGATGTTATTTTAGTTTTAAAACCTTGTGTTTATTGAGTAGTATTATTAGCCTCAAATATCTTATAGTGTTTAATGTGCCATTGAAAGAATCATGAGTTGTTCTTGTCATATTGAAGCATAAATTTGTGGCGTTCTCCTTTGGATGTTTTATTTGGTTGACTTGGTGCATGCTCACACCATGTTTATGACTATGAACTAGCCACGAATAGCCTCCATGATCATTTAGTTTTTGAACTTGTGGTACCACTTATGCTTTTATTAATGATGTTTATGTCGCTATGCATGATTATGGCTCTTATGCTCTCTTGATTTGTCCCTCCAGTCTTTTGCTAGCCTTCACCTGTACTGAGTATGAGCTCTACTCGTGCATCCAACTCCCTAAAACTAAACTTTTCCCATTGTGTCCACCATACCTACCTACATGTGTTAATTAACCGCCACTCCAAAGTAAATTGCTCATGTGTTACCTTTAAAACTTTCAAAATTACTCCTGTTTTGTGCTCCCGTTTTAGCTCATGAGGACGTAAATAGAGAATCTTTATCTCACTTGTTGATTGGACTTTCACACCCTGGACTAGTGGCTTCATCCGCTTATCCAATGATAGAAGAGATGTCAGCGGGGTGCCCAGCCCCAAATTAATCACACAAAATCTCTTCACTATTTTTGCCTCTGATTTATCAGTCAAAGTATAATTGTGTAAACAAAAGATAAAGAGGGATGACCTTCTACACAGATGCGTCCTTCTATGGGAGCCGCTCTTGTGAAGTCTAGTTGGCTTGTGATGTACTGTATTTTCTGTTTTTCATTGACATAAGCATACACCTCTCTTAAAATATAGACACTCCTCCACGGTATGTGATTGTTGGCAGGCACCCGAGGATTCTGTTAGCCATGGTTTGTGAAAGATGGTTGGGAGGAGTGTCAAGTTTTCATACCTCTGTTTAATAAAATAAAAGCTCTAGCACATGAGTGATCCCTTCTTCCGTCTGCGAAGGGCCTTTATTTTACTTTTATGTTGAGTCTCCATCTTCTAACTTTATGCACACTTGAGAGAGAATTTTTGTCATTTTGAGTTATATGTGCATTTGTCCCAGAAACATTATTAATTCATTCATGATGTGTTATTGCTTGTTCTTTAATTATTTGTTCTAGTCTTCCTCGTGAACTTTGAAGGTGTGCTGGCATTTATGTTTTGCCCCACTCTTAAGGACTAGCAAAATATCACTTTGACATGCTTTATCTATACTTGAAATAAACGTATATCTTTCTTTGCATTGTTATTCATGATCTTTTATTTGAGTTACTTCTCATGATGCAAAGTGAGTGCTATGCTTTATTATTATAGTTTTATTTATCATGCTTCTGTTGAAGTTCTATGATCTCAGCTTACTTATGATTTTACATTATTGATGATCAAGTTTATGTTGGTAGCATGTTACCTCAGAAATTATTGTGTTTTTATCGTTTACCTACTCGAGGACGAGTAGGAACTAAGCTTGGGGATGTTGATACGTCATAAACGTATCCTTAATTTCTGATGTTACATGTTGTTTTCTTATTGTTTCCCACATGTTTGCTATACACTTTATGTCAATTTTATCGATTTTCCGGACTAACCTATTGACAAGATGCCACAGAGCCAATTCCTTGTTTTCTGTTGTTTTTAGTTTCAGAAAAGTTGTTCTGGAAATATTCTTGGAATTGGAAAATTCGAAGCCCGGAAGTCTTAGAAATCCCGGAGGTTCCACGGAGTCCCGAAGAGACCCGGAGGGGGGCCTCAGGGGGCCCACACCATAGGTTGGCGCGGCCCCTCTTGGCCGCGCCAAGGGATGGTGCGGGGCCCCTAAGCCTCCACCGCCTCTGCCCTTTCGCCTATATAATCCCCCAAAACGTAAACCCTAAATATATACCACTTTTACCCGAGAAACACCCGAGGCCGCCATCACCGTCATCACCGGAGGGGTCCACACTACCATGCCCTCCTCCGAAGTGATACGTGAGTAGTTCATCCATGGACTACGGGTCCATAGCAGTAGCTAGATGATGAAGATCACCCGGAGGCTCAAGACTCGGATTCTGGAGCCGGGTTAGAGGATTCCCAACAGAAAGTCAAATCTGTTGGAGAATAAACATTTGGTTCCTACAATAATAATTCAACCCGGATGGGTTTGTAATAGGCTAGATAAACTGTTTTATTTCTAGCTCTATTTTCTGAAAGTGCGCATGTGCACTTATGCTACAGTTGGTATGTAATAACTCGGTTTTCTTGCTAAGTTATGCAAAAAAAAATCGGGTTACCTATTTCTACAACATCTTTGATTTGTGTTCGAAGCTTTTCTTGACTTGGTTTTTCTTTGCTTTCTAGCTCAGCCGGTTTTTCGCATGACATATTCTAGTGTTTGCAACTCTGGCGAGTTCAGGGTCATAGTAAGGTTGTTCTCTCCATTTTGTAGCTCATGTTTAGATCTTGTGAGCTGCCTATCATGATCAAGATCATCTTTATGTAATGCTACATGTTGTGTTTGCTGGGATCTGATGAATGTTGAAAGCTATGTCTTTTGATTATCAATCTATCATGTTATCTTCATGCATATGTTATTTATGATCGTGTATGCTCTCCGTTGTTAGTAGATGCTCTGGCCAAGTAGATGCTATTAACTCGAAGAGGGAGTATTTTATGCTCGATAGTGGGTTCATGCCACCTTTTCATCTGTGCTCGAGGGACAGAAACGTGACGGATGGAGGATGTGTTGTTGCCATTAGGGAGAAAACAACAATGCTTTGTCTAAGGATGATGCTATTGTTTACATTACACACTTTGCTTATTGCGATTATCTGTTGCTTGCAACTTAATACCCAACGTTTGTTCAGACGATATTCGAAGGGTGGATTTTTAGTCATAGATGCAGTTGGATAACGGTCTATGTATCTTGTTGTAATGCCTGCATGAATCACATAGTAATCTTTATGTCTTGCATATGCACTATGGTGCAGCCTTCATTTCTGTCAATTGTCGAGCTGTAATTTGTTCACCACACATGTTATTTATCTTTCTCAGAGAGACACTGATACCACTCCAACGTATCTATAATTTTTGATGTTCCATGTTGATATTATGCCAATTGCTACATGTTTTCTCCCTTCTTTATAGCATTTTTACACGTTTTCCGGGACTAACCTGTTAACAAGATGCCAAGTGCCAGTTCCCTGTTTTCTGCTGTTTTTTATTTCAGAAAAGTTGTTCTCGGAATTGGACCTCACGAATCCCGAAGTTCCTATTTTCCCCGGAAGCATCTAGAAGTCCGAAGAGGAGTCGAAGACGGGCACCAGGGGGCCCCCACCATAGCAAGGTGCGGCCCCCTTGGCCGCGCCTGGGGGTGGTGAGGCCACCCTGGTGGCCCACCGACGTCGCCCTTTCGCCTATTTATTCCCCTCCGAAGGAAGACCCTACGTACCTGATAAAAAATCCCCGGAAAGTTCTGCAGCCGTCGTCGTCGTCAAACCTAGATCAGGGGGGTTCTGAACCTGTCTCCCGGCACCCTGCCGGAGAGGAGATCATCACCGGAGGCCTCTTCATCACCATGCCTCCCTCCGCAGTGATGCGTGAGTAGTTCATCCTTGGACTACGGGTCCATAGCAGTAGCTGGATGATTGTCTTCTCCTCCTATGCCTCAATGTTTAGATCTCGTGAGCTGCCTAACATGATCGAGATTGTTCTTATGTAATTCTATGTGCTGTGTTTGCTGGGACCCGATGAATATGGAACTTATGCCAAGTTGATTATAGTCTTTATTGCATATGTTATTTGTGATCTTGCATGCTTTCCGTTGCTGGTGGTTGCTATGGCCAAGTAGTTGCTAGTGACTGCAAGAGGGATTATTTATGCTCAATACTTGGGCTCATGCCTCCTTTTGGCCAGTGCTCGAATGACAGAAACGTGACGGGTGAGGATGTGTTGTTGCCACTAGGGAGAAAACAGCGGTGTGAGTGCCAGCGTGCACAATCATTGCTTATATTACACACATTGCTTAATGCGATTATCTGTTGCTTGCAACTTAATACCTAAGGGGGTTCAGATGATAACCTGAGGGTGGATTATTAGTCATAGATGCAGTTGGATTACGGTCTATGTATATTGTTGTAATACCCGCACTAAATATCATAGTAGTCATCATGTCATGAATGTGCACTACGGTGCAACCTCTATTTTTCAATTGCCCAGCTGTAATTTTTCACCCAGCATGCTATCTTTTATGGAGAGACACCACTAGTGAACCTATGAACCCCGGTCCATTTTTCTACACTGTTAAACAAATCACTACAATTCTCTCTTTCTTTACTTATTGCAAGCATACACCATTTTCCACACTATACGTCTAATGTTTGTTTTCAGCAAGACCGGTGAGATTGACAACCTCACTGTATCGTTGGGACAAAGTATTTTGGTTGTGTTGTGTGCAGGTTCCGCGTTGTTGCTGACACCGGTGAGGCACCATCATCGCCGTTAGTGGCATCAACCTTCCGAAGATCATATTTCTCCTACTGGATTGATAACCTTGGTTCTTAACTGAGGGAAATTCTTACCGTTGTACTCATCACACCCTCCTCTTGGGGTTCCCAACACGCCATCACAAGCATCAAGAATTTCTGGCGCCGTTGCTGGGGACTTAAAATTCATCATCATCAAGAAGTCTCCCCGTCAAGGCACCATGAAGGCCTAGCAGACACCACTAGTAAACTGTGGACCCCGGTCTTTTTTTCCTCATACTGATAAACACCTACTGCTTTCATACTGCTCTCATATTGTTCCTACTGTTTTCCACACCATACGTTTAACCTCTTTGTGTACAGCAAAACCGGTGAGATTGACAACCTCACTGCTTCGTTGGGGCAAAGTGATTTGATTGTGTTGTGCAGGTTCCACGTTGTTTCTGAACCGGTAGTGCGCCCTGCCTTCTCAGCTGCTTCACCTTCTGAAGTTATTTCTTCCTCCTACTGGTCGATTCAACCTTGGTTTCTTTTCTGAGGGAAACTTGCTGTTGCACTCTTCATACCGTCCTCTTGGGTTCTCCCAGCGAACGGGTGTCTACACGCATCAGTACGTCATGGAAAACTGCTCGAGAAAAAGGTCTCTCGCGCCCGTGGACAGCCAGCTCCGCCGCGGGCGCTCGATCTCTCTGCTCCCACCACCTCCCCCATAGCCGAGGGCAGATCCGAAACCGCCTCCTCGCCCTCTCTCCAACCCTTCCATAGTTCAGCATCACCATCGCCGGGTCGCAGCAGCAGCTGTCCATCTTCGCCGCGCTTAAACTCGCCTCTTCTTGAGCTCTCGGTCCCGGGCGGCCGCGCCGGGCCGCACCGGGGTGCCCCAGCGTAGTCGCGCGACCCTCATGCGTCTCCCTCTCCCCTCGCCGCCGCCAGAGGCATTTTTGGGCAAAGCCCGACCGGCGTGGCGGCGGCAGGACTACTTGGTCGTTGTTCTGGGCGCGGCAGTGGCGCCTGCTCCGGCTGCTGGAGGTGGTGTTGTGGGCTGGAGGTGGCCTTGTACGGCACGTCAGGCTCATGGCCGTAGACGGTAGTGCCTTTGGCGCTCGGCCTACTACTCGTGTGCCGCATTGCTGCATCCTGACCACTTATGTATGCTACACGAGGATATCGGGGCAGCGGCTCCGGGCTTGGTGGTGTGTCGCTCTAGCGGCATCCTACGTTGGCTGGTGGAGCATGGGGAGCTCCTCTCGGTGATAGCGGGTTTGTCGGGGCACCAACGCGCGGTTGTCCGATGGGGGTCGCGGTGTTGGGTGCTCACTGCGGTGGCGGGTGGAGGTGGTGGTCCGGTGGGAAGTTTCGGGCGAAAGTTTTGCTCTGGTCTTGGTTGGAGCCGGCAGCGGCGACAACTCAGTGTCGCGTTTCTTTCTTGAAGGCATTGTCGTGAGGCTTCCACAGGGAAGAGGAAGTCGGGGCGGCGGCCCCGAATCCGCGACTGGATCGTGGTCGACGCTTGTCGTGGCGCGAGGTGCTGCGGCAGCTGTGACTGGCGCGAGGAGCTGGTGGTATGGCCGGTCCTCTTTTGGCGGTTTTGTGTGGTTCGCGAGGCACAACCGGGCGAAAGCCCTCTCTTAGTGGTCTACCGGGGACGGCGATGTCAGCGCCTTCGGGCATCGCATCCTTCTTGAGGGCGTCGTCGGGGTGGTGCTCTCGCTCCTCCACGCCGGGTCCTCCGGGGGAAACCCTAAAATCCCGCTCGGGATCGGGCGAGTGCTGCGCCGCTTGCCTCTTGGGGCCTCGCCTTGGATGCTCCACTGGCTAGAGGGATATGTGGGGTGATGGTAGTTGGCGATGGTGATTATTCATCTTCGGCTAGGTGGTGCACGGCGTTCGGGTTACATGTCGGAGCGGTCGCTCCGGACTTCTCCTTGCGTTGAGGTTTTCCTCCACCGTGTTGGTGTCGGCTATGGTTGCTAGGACGGCATGGTCGTCGACTCGTTTTGGAGTGTGGCCTTGGGTCTGGTGTGGATGTCTGAGCAGCGACTCCAGGCTTCTCCTTGCGTTGAGGTTTTCTTCCGCCCTGTTTAGTGTTGACTACGGTTGCTAGGGCGACATGGTCATCGACTAGTTTAGGGGCGTGGCCTTGGGGTCGGCGTGGATGTCGGTGCGGCGGCTCCAGGCTTCGTCTTTGCGTGAGGATACCTCCGCCATGGTAGTGTCATCTATGGTTGCTAGGGAGACATGGTCGTCGATTCGCGAGTTGTATCTTTTTTATAGGCCTTGTCCTTCCTATTTACTCCTTTATCAATATAAAAGGCATAGTGTTTGCCTCGTTTCAAACAAAAAAAGATATTTGATATGTCATGTATAAAAGACTAATTTACCCTCCCACGAAACTATATAATAAGATTGGAAAGCCAACTAGACATCTCAAGATCAGATACAGAATAAAATAGAAAACGATGCTCTTTCTCCGAAGGATATCCTCCGGTTGTTGTGAGGCAGGCTGCTCTCATGTAGTTTTCATGGCCCAATTAATTAGAGGCCATTTTAGCCACTCGAATTTATTTTTAAGACTGATTTGTTTGGTCCTGTACGGCCCAACTCGTGTTGCAGTACGAACGCGGCCGCAAACCATCTCTCTGTTCTCTTACCGCTACAATAAAATAATTTGTTTGCTATAATTGGTCTCCGATTTTGCTATTGTAGCATAATTTGTTTACTACGAGGTCTCTGGCAAAGTCTCCGGCCATGCCCTTTTTTTTGCCAAAATAGCACAAATTATTTTGCTACAATTGTTTTCTGTTTTTGCTATAGTAGTACAAAGTCTTTGCTATAATGTCTCCAACAAGATATCTGGTGATTTCTCCAGCGAAGTTATTTTCTTTTGCTACAATTGCATTTGTTTTTGCTGCTTGTGCTCTGTGTTTACTATAATAGTATATAGTTTTTTGTTATGTGGTATCCGACGAGTTCTTTTAGGTTTCTGTGTGGACATTTTTTTTACTACGTTACTGAAAACTTCTTATTTCAATGAACCGTTTGGGGGGAATTTCTAAAATTGCTACTATACTGAAAAGTTATTATTTTAATGAACCATTTTTTGCTCAAAATTAGCTAAATCTAGATTGGGGTTAAAACTGTACATGTTGACCCGGCGGATTTCCCCCCGATCCTCCGGAGGACACCCAACGATGTCCAATAAAATACGCCTCGTGTGCACTTCTAGGGCTTCTAGCTCCCAATCGGATAATATATGGGCAGCGCTAGGTGTAGGTCGCCCTACGCCAGCCAACTTTAGGTCCCCTCCCATACCGTTAGATCTCCATCCAGTGGCTACAAATCAACAAATCGCAATTTTTCATTTTAGTCCCTGACGTTTTTAGAAACTGAACCCGCACTCCACAATGGACTCAGTTAAGCGAAGAGGTATATCGCCTTGCCCCCGGTCATCTTGATAATTACAACAAAAATGCCATTGCAACAAAATCGCAGGTATCGCAACAAAATTTATTGTTCCGTGTACAAAAAAAAAGTATTGCAACAAATTATTCCAAAAAAAATCGAAAGGTAAGTAATGTTACAAATAATAGTTAAACAATATGTTATTGCGTTGCAACAAAAACGTTACAACAATTCAACAAAAATCACAACCTATTGCAACAAAAAAATTATTTGCATCAATTCGAAAAGTTGGTAAGCAACAAAATTACTTGTTACTGTTTCGGTTGCAACAAAAATCATCACCTACTTCAACAAAAAGGTAAATCGATAGCAATAAAAAATTACATATTTACAACATGTGAATGAGCGCATAAACATATCATTCCAAATGAATTCTAATAGACATATAAGCATTTCCTACGAAATCATCCAGAAAAACATTGCAACATCTCGCTAGTGGTTTCTCAACAAAATAAGTGCGAAGTTGTTATAATTTTTAAAGACGTACACAACATATGAAGGAAACACTTAGCGTTTACATGTGTGCACGTAGTGGGCTGTTGGAAAAAAAATTGATACGAAATTTGGGCTAACCAGTCAAATCGCTGCTAATTGGGCCTAATAATCAGTCAGGCCGGCCCAAATAGACTCTCACGCACGAAAAAGAGCGAGCGAGCGCAAGGGGCCTACGCTAGTGTGCGTTAGGTCCCCCTAATATAAGCGTTTTCCAAAATATATACGTTGTCCCATTCAGATAAGACATGCTTTGCGTGCTTCGTTCGAGTTCATATCAAACTCTTATTCCCGTGGGAGTTTTCGCAGGCGATACGGTGATTCTGTGAGGCGTGAGCACGTGGACACATCCAAGTTGTCAAGCTGAAACATACCACCGATATTGAGCCGAGATGGAGTGCCAATGCCTGGACTTTGCGCTAGAGCTCGGGATACCATGTCTCCGCCCTGCGAGCCGCGACATGGTCGCTGCTATGGTCAGCCGGGACGACTTCGCCATCGTGGTCATGCTCAGCTCGTGCGTTTGGCTCGACCTAGGCTACGCCTATAGCGGCTTAATGGGTGAGGACATCAAGGTGTTCGCCATGCTGATCTTACAAGATATCATCGCCACGTACTCGCAGAACGATGGCAGGAATGAGTCACTGGACATAAACGACGATATGTTTCGGTCCGGGGGTCCAGGAAGGACTATGCCATCCTCATGGGTCTGCTCTTCGCGTGTAGCCACACTGACTTGGTCGACGTGATTCGGGCTTACTTCATCGTCCATCCAGGATGAGCATGGCTTCGCACCCGGACCGGACAACTATGCGTGCATGGTCGTCCTCCTAGGCCGAGCGAGGACCTCGACGAGGCCATGAACGTGCTCAGCCGGAGCACGACGATTCTAGACACCACGGTGTCAAAGTCGCTGCTCGGCACGTGTTGGACGTGCCGGAATGTGTAGCTCATTGATGTGGACACTTCCAAGTTGGTGACGAGCCTAAAGCATGCGCATCATTTTTATTCTGAATTGTTCGCTCCCCGAGGAAAAGCAAGATACATTAGGCTGCTCATAGTGGGAGTAACTAAGCTAGTAACATGCATGCCACATAGGCAAAAAATCTGATGTGGCAATTAATAAATGAAGAAAGAGAGTGGTGTGGTAACTACCTATGTTACTGTAACATCACACATTCCAAAGCAGTATGAGTCTATAAGCTAATAAATATGACACCACATATTTGTTACTACCCACTATGAAGGTAGTAACATAGCCCCGTGTTGCGTGTATGTTACTAGCTTATGTTACTCACCACTATGAGCAGCCTTAGCAATCAGAATACCAATTGCAGATTTACTCTACGTGCAGAGTGTCGAGGCGTAATCTGTCGTGGCAGCCAATCAAGTGAAGTTTCGGATTTTGTCAATTTAATAATTAAAGCCCAATTATATCGGCCATGCAAGCCGTCGCATCGTTGGAGAGAAAAAACACGATAGAAAACAGAGCAGGCGAGAGAAAATTCTGGCGCTATTTTTGGTCGCATGCATTGGGCAGTTACAATTTTTTCCTTCGCTCCCTCCTTCCCCGTCGAGCCATATTTCTTTCCTCCCGATCCCACACTCAATCTGCCGAAAAAAGGAGCTAAATCAGGGGTAGCAACTTTCATTGTCGCCAAGGACCCTGCACTGAAGATGGGAGGAGGTTTCTGTCTCGACATGAACTCCAGTTTCTTCAACAATAGAGGTTTGTACCATTTGTTTTTCTGTAGTTTAGCATGGTTCTATCGGTATCTAAACCCTGTTTTTGATGATAAGGTGATGCATGGTTATACTTGTTCAATTTTTAGATTAGTGTGTTATGTTCTAGAGATAGTAAGTAGATCTTTGTGTACAAATTTTAGATCATGGTATTTTGTTTCACATACCAGTTTGTAGAATTCACGGAAGTCTAGATTTGAAATCGTTTGTTTCTGGTTCTAGATGAAGCACCTAGTGATAGTGCCGAGCATGTAGGCACTAGTAGAAAACGGATCTCTAGTCCCGGGCAGTAAGGGGCTATAGTCCCGGATGGCAATCTAGGACTACTTATCCGGGACTAGAGGCCCCCCTTTTGTCCCGCCGGCCCACGACCCGCGACTAGATGGCAGCCCACGGGGAGCTCCCGGGACGCTCTCAGGGCAGGACTTTTAATCCTGGGTGGAAATACAACCCGGGAATCGACTTTTTTATTTTTTTATTTCCGGTTTTTCTTTTCAATTTTTTTTAACTCTAATCACTCTTCTTTCACTCTGAACTAACACTTCCTAGGAGGTCACCCATGGTCACCCATCTTCATACTACTCCACTCTCAGCACGCTTAACTTATGGGTTCCTTCACTCTTAGATTCCAAGAAACAAATCATGTTATACTGACAATAGTATGACGTCAATCATGTTAACCTTTGAGATATGATGTCGCACATCTTTATTTTGTGAATCCAAAAATTATTTAGTTAAACATAAATAAATAATAATAGTATTGAATTCAAATAATTAATCAATTAATTTAAATAATAATTAATCAATTAATTTAAATATTAATTAATATAAATAATAATTATTTACTCCAAATTGTTAGTCATTTCAACATGTTATATTATCTTCAGATAGATATTTTTTTCTCTTACTCCAAATTTCAACATAGCTCGGGTGTCAAATTAAATTTCCGAAATTTTATCACATATATACATCAATTGCTTAATTAAGCTTGCTCAGATCGATCATGCATATATATAGAATTAAACAAGGACATTTAAAATAGATATATATATAATTAAAAAAGGACACTACATAAGTCTTCTAGGGATCGAATATACAAACATCACACATCAAGCAATACATAATATATATAGACGTCATGAGAGAGACAGGGCTCCCATCTACACGGACTGCTCCTCCTCCGAATCCCAAACAGTAGGAGACCGGGGGGCAAGGTGACGCTTCCCATAGCCGACGACACTGATAATACGGTACAACTCGTAGGAAAGGTACCATCGATAGTTGCGTACTCAATGTTAACCTGATCAAGTGGGCACTTCTCCCAAAGATTGTGCCTGAAACTGAGCAAATCTTTCTTCATGGTACTGTACTTCTCGTCGATCAATGCGGCTGCCATATCAGCCATGGAAGTCCTCTCATACCGAAGCTGAAACAGGTCCTGGATATCAATATGGCACTGAGATGGTATCTCAATACGCCAGGTGTTCCTCATCTTCGCCATGTCATTCCTTATATCAATGCTAGCAAAAGTATGCCGTTGTTGACAAGGAAATCCATCAGTTCTCGACAATTTTTGTCACTACCGCAACAAAAAAATGGAACAAATGTTAAACAAATAATGTTATGCAACAACAAATTGGATAAAATGTTATGCAACAAGTATAAGTTTCAATGCAACAAGAATATTGTTTCAATGCAACAAGAATATTGTTTCAATGCAACAAATTTATTATTTTCAATGCACGTACGTACATATAACTAGGATTCAAATGGGAACATTTATAAATGGAATTTCCAATAAACATTGCTATATAAATACACATGAATATATATATATATATATTGCTTTCCTATGCAACAATTTCGGCCAATACATTATTGCTATATATGAATAGAAATGTAATTTCTATAGCTTTCCTATGCAATTTCGGCCAATATATTATTGCTATATGAGTACAAATGGAATTTCCAATACACATTTCTATATGAATACAAATGGATACACACGTACATGTTGCTATCCTATACAATTTTCGATCCAATCAAAATAAGATCAAGGAGAAAAATGGGAAAAGGGAAAGAGAGGAGAAGATCGATCGGAGTGCTTATTACCTTGCCCATTGGAAGACAAAAACACGCCTCTTGTGAGCAAGTTGGATGACGGACACATCCTTTTGATCGTCCGTGTACTCAAGATCAAGGCCAAGAAAACCCCTGCCATCCCCGCGAAGCCATTACTTCAAGAGGTCAAAATAAGCCGGAATTCTCCGACTCTCGTTCGTGTATGCGACTTAGATCTTCCGACCATGTGAGTTCACGTCCATAATATCTACTCCCATGGTGGAGAATGTGGAAAAATGAAGAGAGGAGAGCAAGAGGGAGAAGAGAGGGCCGCGGTACTGTAGCAAATGAGGCGTTTTTCTCTTTTTTAAGAGCCTCCCGACGGTGGAACAACTTTCGAAGCATGGGAGGAAAACGGTTTGGGCATTTAGTCCCGGGCCGTAACACGACCCGGGACTAAATGCTCTCCTGATAGGCGAACGGTTGCCACGACGACTTTTAGTCCCGGTCCGTGTTACG
The DNA here is from genome assembly GCA_028641055.1 of Alopecurus myosuroides. NCBI lineage: Eukaryota > Viridiplantae > Streptophyta > Magnoliopsida > Poales > Poaceae > Alopecurus > Alopecurus myosuroides. The sequence continues at coordinate 315,162,864 of CM054063.1, read as the reverse complement.
ACCCGGGACTAAAAGTTTGCAAGGAGACGCGAACGGTTGCCAAAGGACTTTTAGTCCCGGGCCGTGTTACGACGCGGGACTCAAAACTTTTGAGGCGAGGCGAGCTGTTGCCCTGCCCTCCACTGGTCCCGGTTGGTAAGCTCATGGGGACCAGAGTCAAAAATTCTACTAGTGAGGGTATTCTAGAGTTGGGTAGAACCCTAATTTTGAGAACGCAAATGAGTACCCACTAAGCCAAACGCAGGTTCAAGCTAATCCTCCGAAGATCATAGATTTGAGTAAGTTCCTAGCCAAAAGCCCTAGTAGAGATTTCCCCTTTTCTGTGTCACGGAATAGAATTTGCACATGAGTTTTCTTCCCCGGTAGAGAATTTTCCAGTTTATGTGCCGCCGCAGAGAATTAACACATGATTTTTCGGCCCCGGCAGAGAATTGTCCAGTTTCTGTGCAACGGCATAAAATTAACACATGAGTTTTCTGCCCGACAGAGAATTGCCCAGTTTCTGTGCCGTGGTAGAGAAGTTGTACCACAATTTTTTGTAAATTTTGTTGCTTTCATGGCTCGAATAATTTTTGGTTTCTATTTAGACTTGTTTTGCCTAACTTGCACTACATTTTGTTCTGTTCTATGTGTGTAGATAATCTAGCAAATAAACGTTCAAGGAAGTTTTATACCACCAAGGAGAAACACCAAATTTATCAATGGATAATGCAACGTAATGGAACCTCCCAGAAAATCAAACGTGGAGTTTCGGCTCAGGTTGCAGCTATGGCTAACTGTCTAAGAAGGGTAGTCACAAGAATTTGAAGGCAGGGAATAAACAGAGGTGTCATCAATAGTGTGAAGTGTAGGAAGATCGACAAGGTGGGTGATCACTTGCAGATTGACTTTAAATCCCTAGCAATGGTGCCAGAAATTCTTGCTACAGAAACTATGGATGGTGCGCTGGGAACCCCAAGAGGAGGGTGTGTGAGTGCAGCGGTAAGAATTTTCCTCAGTTAAGAACCAAGGTTATAATTCCAGTAGGATAAATAGGATCTTCGTAAGGTTGATGCCACTGACGGTGGTGATGGCTCACTGGTGTCAGCAACAACGCGGAACCTGCACACAACACAACCAAAATACTTTGTCCCAACGGTACAGTGAGGTTGTCAATCTCACCGGTCTTGCTGAAAACAAAGATTAGACGTATAGTGTGGAAAATAATGTATGCTTGCAGTAAGTAAAGGAAGCAGGAAATTGTAGTGGTTTGTTTAACAGTGTAGGAAAATGGACCGGGGTTCATAGGTTCACTAGTTTTTTCTCTCCATAAAAGATATCATGTTGGGTGAACAAATTACAGCTAGGCAATTGACAAATAAATGTTGCAGCGTAGTGCACATTCATGACATGAAGATTACTATGATATTTAGTGCGGGGATTACAACAATATACATAGACCGTAATCCAACTGCATCTATGACTAATAATCCACCCTTAGGTTATCATCCGAACCCCCTTAGGTATAAAGTTGTAAGCAACAGATAATCGCATTAAGCAATGTGTGTAATGTGAGCAATGATTGTACATGTTGGCACTCACACCGCTGTTTTCTCCCTGGTGGCAACATCACATCCTCCCCCGTCACATTTCTGTCACTCGAGCACATTCGAAAAGGAGACATGAACCCAGTATCAAGCATAAATACTCCTTCTTGGAGTCACTAGCAACTACTTGGCCATAGCAACCACTAGCAATGGAAAGCATGCAAGATCACAAATAACATATGCAATAAAATACTATAATCAACTTGGCATAAGTTCAATATTCATCGGATCCCAGCAAACACACCACATAGAATTACATAAGAACAATCTCGATCAGGTTAGACAGCTCACGAGATCTAAACATTGAGGCAAAGGAGGAGAAGACAACCATCTAGCTACTGCTATGGACTCGTAGTCCAAGGATGAACTACTCACACATCACTCCGGAGGCAGGCATGGTGATGAAGAGGCCTTCGGTGATGATCTCCTCTCCGGCAGGGTGCCGGGAGACAGCTTCAGAACCCCCTGATCTAGGGTTGAGGATGACAGTGACTGTGGAACTTTTCATGGATATTTGATCAGGTATCTAGGGTTTTCCATCCGGGGGGAATAAATAGGCGAAAGGGCAAAGGCGGTGGATCCCTGGGGGCCAATAACACCCCCTGGCGCGGCCAGGGGGCGCGCCACCCCATGGCGTGGGCCCCTGGTGCCCCTCTTCGACTCCTCTTCGGTCTTCTGGATGCTTCCGGGGAAAATAGGAACTTAGGGATTTGTGGGGTCCAATTTCGAGAATATTTCCAGAACAACTTTTCTGAAATAAAAAACTGCAGAAAACAGGGAACTAGCACTTGGCATCTTGTTAATAGGTTAGTCCCGGAAAACGTGTAAAACTGACATAAAGAAGGGAGAAAACATGTAGCAATTGGCATAATATCATCATGGAGCATCGAAAATTATAGATACGTTGGAGACGTATCAAGCACCCCCAAGCTTAGTTACTACTCGTCCTCGAGTAGGTAAACGATAAAACACTATAATTTCTAAGGTGACATGCTACTAACATAAACTTTATCATAAAAATGTGAAGGCATATGTAAGCTGAGATCTTAAAACTTTTAACACAAACATGATAAATGGAACTTTAATAATTAAACATAGCAATCACTTTGCATCATGAGAAGTATCTCAAATAAAAGGTCATGAATAACAATGCAAAGAAATATATATGTTTGTTTCAAGTATAGAGAAAGCATGTCAAAGTGATATTTCGCTAGTCCTTAAGAGTGGGGCAAAACATAAATGCCAGGACACCTTCAAAGTTCATGAGGAAGACTAGAAAAAATAATTTGAGAACAAATAATAACACATTATGAATCAATTATTGATGTTTATGGGACAAATGCACATAAAACCCAGAATGGCAAAAATGCTCTCTCAACTGTGCATAAAGTTAGAAGATGGAGCCTCAACATAAAAGTAAAAGAAAGGCCCTTCGCTGAGGGAAGCAGGGATCACTCATGTGCTAGAGCTTTTTATTTTATTAAACAGAGGTATTAAAAGTTTGACACTCCCCCGATCCATCTTTCACAAACCATGGCTAACCGATTCATCGGGTGCCTGCCAACAATCACATACCATGGAGGAGTGTCTATATTTTGGGAGATGTATGCTTAAGTCAATGAATGGTAAACAGAAAATACAGTACGTCACAAGCCAACTGGATTCACAAGAGCGGCTCCCATAGAAGGACGCATCTGGGTAGAAAGTCATCCCTCTTTCTCTTTTGTTTACACAATTATGCTTTGACTGATAAATCAGGGGCAAAAATAGTGAAGAGATTTTGTGTGTATTAATTTGGGGTTGGGCACCCCGCTGACAGCTCTTCTATCATTTGGATAAGCGGATGAAGCCATTAGTCCAAGGTGTGAAATCCAATCAATAAGTGAAATAAATATTCTCTATTTACGTCCTCATGAGCAAAAACAGGAACACAAAGCAGGAGTTATTTTGAAGGTTTTAAAGGTAACACATGAGCAATTTACTTGGAGTGGCAGTTAAATACCACATGTAGGTAGGTATGGTGGACACAATGAGAAAACTTGGTTTTAGGGAGTTGGATGCACGAGTCGAGCTCATACTCAGTGGAGGTGGAGGCTAGCAAAAGACTGGGAGCGACAAATCAAGAGAGCATAAGAGTCATAATCATGCATAGCAACATAAACATCATTAATTAAACCATAAGAGGCATCACAAGTTCAAAAACTAAATGATCACAGAGGCTATTAGTGACTGGTTCATAGTCATAAATATGGTGTGAGAATGCGCCAAGTCAACCAAATAAAATATTCGAAAGAGAATACCATAAATTTATGCTTCAGTATGACAAGAACAACTCATGAATCTTTCAATGGCACATTAAACAATCTCAGCTATTTGAGGCTAATCATGCTACTCAATAACCACAAGTCTTTAAAACTAAAATAACATCTAGCATGATATGAAAAAGTTCTAGCCACAGTCTATACAAGCTTCTACTTGCACCATTACAAAATTCTACTTTAAGCAGCAGTTTCTTCTCCCAACAAGCACCATACAAGATATGTTTTATAAAAAATACTCTTCAAATGCTACATAAAGAAAACACGAGAGTACTCACATAACACTACTAAAACTAACAACTCTGATAAGAGATGCATGCAAAACAGGAGCTAAATAAATGCAGCAGCCAGACAAAGATTAAGAATACAAAGATTAAGAATACAAAGTATTCCCATGAAAAAGCGGAGTGTGTCACTCTTCAATAAAATAATGCTGGGGTCCAACCAAGATTATTGCAAAAATAAAAGACGCTCCAAGTAAAGCCCATAAGATGTGACCGAATAAAATTATAGTTTCATTAGAAGTGACCTGATAATTTGTCGATCAAGAAAGGGATGCCTTGGGAATCCCCAAGCTTAGACACTTGAGTCTCGTTGGAATTTTCTGGGATGTACCTCCGGGGTATCCCCAAGCTTAGGCTCTTTACTCTTCTTGATCATGTCATATCATCCTCTTCTCTTGACCCTTGAAAACTTCCTTCACACCAAACTTCTCACAATCTTCATTAGCAAGGTTAGTGCAATCGTAATAATAAATTCACATGGTTCAGTTTCAACACAAGAATAACACTCAGAAACATATTAGCTACTGTCACAACTTCTTTTAAAACTCTTTTTCTCAAAAGAACACCACAAGAAAGAGATTAAGATGCAAACGCAATTATTGGCAGAAATCTGTCAAAACACGACAACAGGTAAAGATGACTTTCTTCGAAAATATTATGTTCCTCAAATAAAAAAGTGGTCAACTAAGAAAAAGTTGCGTATATAGTCCAGGATTACGCACAAAAAAACTCAGGCCGTTTTAAATTTTTTGTGATTTTATACGGATTTAACAGTGGACAGCAGAAATCTGTTTCCTGCGCAGAAATCCGAAATATAGCCTCAACTTTCCATTAGAGGCTTTACTTGGCTACATAAAAACACAAAATAAAAGATACAGCGGGGTTACTAAGGAAATAGAAAACACCCAGGTGCAAAGAAAACAAAATAAAACGAAGGAAATCGGGTTGAAAACGGAGAAATAAAACGGGTTGTCTCCCGGTAGCGCTTTTCTTTAACGCCTTTCAGCTAGGCATAGAAAGCAACTCAAGTATTTTCTAGTGAAGAAGCATCAACATCATAACTTTCTCTATAGTGAAAAGGTAGCTTCATTCTCTTTCTAGGAAAGTGTTCCATACCTTTCTTGATTGGGAATTGATATTTAATATTCCCTCTTTCATATCAATAAACGCACCAACAGTTCTAAGAAAAGGTCTTCCCAAAACAATAGGAACAGAAGCATTGCATTAAATGTTCATAACAACAAATCAACTGGGACAAGGTTATTGTTAACCATAATAAGAACATCATCAATTCGACCAAAAGGTATCAACAAGATGAACATCCAAATAACAGTGTTCCAACGGTGGTAGATCAAGCATATCATAAAACTTTTTAGGCATAACAGAGATACTAGCACCAAGATCACACAAAGCATTGCAATCAAAATCATTTACTTTTATCTTAATGATGGTCTCCCAACCATCATCTAATTTCCTAGGGATAGATGTTTCAAGTTTCAGCTTTTCTTCTCTAACTTTCATGAGAGCATTGGTAATATGTTTAGTAAAGGCCATATTCATGGCACCAGCATTGAGACTTCTAGCAAGGTTTTGTAGCAACATAATAACTTAAGAGATATTGCAATCATCAAAATCAATATTAGTATCAAAAGTAATGGGACCATTATCTCCCACATCTCTAAAAATTTCAGCACTTTTATGAGAAGCAATTTCAGCAATTTGAGTCAATTTAGCACGTTTCACTGAAGGGGTGGAGACTTTGTTAACACCAAATTCTTTACCATTTATAGTAGGAGGTCTACTAGCACTTGGAGCTTCATTTTTACTAGTGGTGGTGATAGTGCAAACTTTAACAATATTATTCTTTCTAGCCAATTCATCTTGTCTTTCCCACCTGGCACGTAATTCGGCCATCAACCTAACATTTTCATCAATTCAAACTTGGATGGCATTCAAAGTTTTACTTTTTTTTAACATCATGTGGAAAAACCATCAGTTTTAGAAAATCAACATCAATAGCTAGGCTATCTACTTTAGAGGCAAGAACATCTATTTTACCAAGCTTTTTCTCAGCAGATTTATTAAAAGCAGTTTGTGCGCTAATAAATTCTCTAAGCATGTTTTCAAGATCAGAGGTAGAGATTTTATTACTATTGTAGGAATTTCCATAAGAATTACCATAACCATTATTAGGAGGATAGGGCTTATAATTATTTCCACCAAAATTATTTCTATAAACATTGTTGTTAAAATTATTATTTCTAATAAAGTTCACATCAACATGCTCTTCTTGAGAAACCAAAGAGGCTAAATGAACATTATTTGGATCAACTTGAGCTTTACCATTAACAAGCATAGACATAATAGCATCAAGTCTTTCACTCAAAGAGGAGGTTTCCTCAACAGAATTTACCTTCTTACCTTGTGGAGCTCTCTGAGTGTACCACGCTGAATAATTTATCATCATATATCAAGAAGATTTGTTGCATTGCCCAAAGTGATGTACATAAAAAATTCAGTCCTGGATAAAAGGTTTGTATAATCATCCATGTAGTCAGTCCATGAGTGGGACAATTCTTCACCATAGTTTTCATTCTTTCCCAAGCTTTAGCAACATGTTCATTATCAAATTGTTTAAAATTCATTAGGTCACTTCTCAGGGATATAATCTTAGCAGAAGGATAATATTTTCCAGTGAAAGCATCTTTACACTTAGTCCATGAATCAATACTATTTCTAGGCAAAGATAGCAACCATTCTTTAGATCTTCCTCTCAAAGAGAAAGGAAATAATTTCAGTTTAGTAATATATCCATCCACATCTTTATAATTTTGCATCTCACATAGTTCAACAAAATTATTAAGGTGAGTAGCAGAATCATCAGTACTAACACCAGAAAATTGCTCTTTCATAACAAGATTTAATAAAGCAGGTTTAATTTCATACAAAGCAGCAGAAGGAGCAGGTGGAGCAATAGGTGTGCAAATAAAATCATTATTGTTTATGCTTGTGAAGTCACACAACTTAGTATTCTCAGAGGAACTCATTTTAGCAAAATAAAAGCAAGCAAATAAATAACAGCTATGAAGTAAACTATATTTTTTTTGTTTTTGATATAAAGAAGCAAAACGAGATAAAAATAAAAACAAGACAATAAACAAAATAAAGAGGTTGAGAGTGAGAGACTCCCCTTGCCAGAAGACTTCTTTGTACCTGGCAACAGCGCCAGAAATTCTTGATCGCTTGGAGAGTTGACTTTAAATCCCTAGCAATGGTGCCAGAAATTCTTGCTACATAAACTATGGATGGTGCGTTGGGAACCCCAAGAGGAGGGTGTGATGAGTGTAGCGGTAAGAATTTATCTCAGTTAAGAACCAAGGTTATCAATCCAGTAGGAGAAAGAGGATCTTCAGAAGGTTGATGCCACTAACGGTTGTGATGGCTCACCGGTGTCAGCAACAACGCGGAACCTGCACACAACACGACCAAAATACTTTGTCCCAACGGTACAGTAAGGTTGTCAATCTCGCCGGTCTTGCTAAAAACAAAGATTAGATGTATAGTGTGGAAAAAAATGTATGCTTGCAGTAAGTAAAGAAAGCAGAAAATTGTAGTGGTTTGTTTAACAGTGTAGGAAAATGGACCGGGGTTCATAGGTTCACTAGTGGTGTTTCTCCATAAAAGATAGCATGTTGGGTGAACAAATTACAGCTAGGCAATTGACAAATAAAGGCTGCACCGTAGTGCACATTCATGACATGAAGACTACTATGATATTTAGTGCAGGAATTACAACAATATACATAGACCGTAATCCAACTGCATCTATGACTAATAATCCACCCTCGGTTTATCATCCGAACCCCCTTAGGTATTAAGTTGCAAGCAACAGATAATCGCATTAAGAAACGTGTGTTATGTAAGAAATGATTGTACACGCGGGCACTCACACCGCTGTTTTCTCCCTAGTGGCAACAGCACATCCTCCCCCGTCACATTTCTGTCACTCGAGCACAGGCAAAAAGGAGACATGAACCCACTATCGATCATAAATACTCCCTCTTGGAGTCACTAGCAACTACTTGGCCACAGCAACCACTAGCAACGGAAATCATGCAAGATCACAAATAACCTATGCAATAAAAGACTATAATCAACTTGGCATAAGTTCAATATTCATCGAATCCCAGCAAACACAGCACATAGAATTACATAAGAACAATCTTGATCATGTTAGGCAGCTCACGAGATCTAAATATTGAGGCATAGGAGGAGAATACAACCATATAGCTACTGCTATGGACCCGTAGTCCAAGGATGAACTACTCACGCATCACTCCGGAGGCAGGCATGGTGACGAAGAGGCCTCCGGTGATGATCTCCTCTCCGACAGGGTGCCGGGAGACGGCTTCAGAACCCCCTGTTCTAGGGTTGACGACGATGGCGGTTGTGGAACTTTTCGGGGGATATTTGATCAGGTATCTAGGGTTTTCCATCCGGGGGGAACAAATAGGCGAAAGGGAAAAGGCGGTGGAGCCCTGGGGGCCCCACACCACCCCCGGTGCGGCCAAGGAGGGAGGGGGCGCGCCACCCCATGGTGTGGGCCCGCTGGTGCCCCTGTTCGACTCCTCTTCGGTCTTCTGGATGCTTCCAGGGAAAATAGGAACTTAGGGATTTGTGGGGTCCAATTCCAAGAATATTTCCAGAACAACTTTTCTGAAATAAAAAACAACAGAAAACAGGGAACTCACACTTGGCATCTTGTTAATAGGTTAGTCCCGGAAAACTTGTAAAAATGACATAAAGAAGGAACAAAACATGTAGCAATTGGCATAATATCATCATGGAGCATCAGAAATTATAGATACGTTGGAGACGTATCAGTGGGTAGAAAGAAGATCCCTCCAGACATAGAAGCAATGGAGGTTGTCCCTGCTACCAAACACACCACTATACATCAACTAGCTGAAGCTATAAACATGCCAAAATCTATTATTTTCCAAAGGTACCATTTTTGTACACTGATTTTGTTGTTTAGTGTAGTACCGAAATGTAGTTGTTTCTAACCAAATAATTATTTATTCGGTTTGTGTAGGTTAAAAGAGAAGGAAATAAGAAGGTTCACGAGCGATGTGAAGCCCCTGTTGACAGAGAATGAGAAGCAACGTTTGGTCTATGCTATCTATTAAAGTTGAGCCTTCTACCTTTAATGATGTTCCCACAATGAAGGTTGGATTCAATGTTTTCCATTATGATGAGAAGTGGTTCTATAGATTAGGAGGACTGAAAATGTTTATTTGAGCAATAATGTTTGTTTCCGCAATGGCTAGATCAAGATATGATGCCGAAGGTAATTGCACATTTGATGGGAAGATAGGCGTTTGGTTTTATGTTGAATGGGTTCAAGCACAAAAGAGAAGTCCTAATAGGTATGTCCATTTTACATCATGCAAATTGAGAAGCTTATTGATGTTCATATTTGTCTTACACATAAGAGAAGTGCTAATAGGAATGTTTGTAACAGGGAGATGGGAGATTGGGTGCTCAAGCTGTGCAACCAAGTTGACAAGGACAAAAGTAGGGAGTACCTTGTTAAATTCGTGCTTCTGGCGATCAAGGCCAAGTGGCCATCTAGTGACAAGCAGAAAACGATCTACATTCAACAAGATAACGCTAAAACTCATATTCAGCCAGATGATCCAATATTTCTTAGTGAGACTGCAAGGGATGTGTGGTACATTCAGATGGTGTATCAACCTCCTAACTCACCGGACTGCAATATTTTGGATCTTGGTTGGCTTTCTTCTATTCAATCTTTGTTTCAAAAGAAAATGCAAAAATATCTTCAAGAAATACTTTTAAAGGTTAATCAATCTTTAGCAGAATATCCACATCAGAAACTTAATAGGTACGTGGCAGTACACATTTCTTCCCATTGGTATGCTTTTTACGTAAGGTGGAGTTGACTTGTTTCAATTTTGTTGTAGGATCTTCTTGAGACACCAAGCATGCATGCGGGAGATTATAAAGAAGAAGGTATCAATTCATTACAATGTACCTCACTTTAAGAAGCAAGCTCTAGAGATTCAAGGGAAGTTTCCAATCCGGTTGACATTAGAGAAGGAGCTCCTTGAAGATGCATTGGCGTGGCTTAACGCGAACTATCCTACTTCCTCTTAGAAACCAATGTTTAAGTTTTAGTTTTTGATGGAATTTTACCGGTGGACCAAAATGTGGGTTGTACTATGGACATTGGCCGAAAAAAAATATTTGAGCAAGTATTGAATTTTATTGGACGCACATATGAAACTTAGGTTTCTCGGAAGAGAAAAACCCCTTTTCTGTGCGGCGGAACAGAGAACACAGAACTCCAAATAATATGCGTTTTACTTCCTGTTTCAAGTAACAAAAAAATGTGAAATTGCAAAAATAATTGCATCCATAAATTTATTCATGAAATCATCATAGTTGTTCCATTACATTTCATAAGATCTGCAAATATTTCGGAATTACATTCCAATGCACTAGATGAACAACTCCATATTCCGCCACTCCCGTTTATTCGCTGCCAACACATAGAACTCCTAGATTTGAGTCTCACAGACTACTTCATCTTTGTTTTCATCAAGGTCATACGAGGAGGGGTTGCGATGGAAGAACACGCACACACCATTGTTGGTAACACCGAGAGTAGTGGCACAATTCGAGCACCAAAACTTGTCAAGGGGACGAGGCTTCTCACAAACTAAGCAACACCACATATCTTTAGGAACCGGAACCCTGGACAAAGAAACTGCACCATCTCACCTCGGACACCACAATAGCCACAACTGCAGGAGTGACGCATCCAACGCAAGTTGAGGTGTACCCGAGCATATGATCGATGCGGTACGTTCCTCTCTTCCTGATGAACTCAACATGCGCAACCAATTTCTCATGCTTTTCCCTCATCTTCTTGAAAGCCACTTCTTCATCTTCAACCTTTTCCTCTTAGGCGTTCTCCTCTATGTATCTTTTTCGCTTGGGAACTCTCGCGGCTTGGACCGCATCGATGCCTTGTCCCTGCACCACTTCGCCTTGCCCGCCTTGGCCCTGCACCAGAGCGTATTGCACCACCGCGCCTTGCCCGTCGTGGGCTCCATCTCCCTGCACCAGCGCTCCGTGGGCGCCATGTCCCTGCACCACCGCGCCGTGGGCGCCAACTATCTTCGGCACCGCGCCATGGGCAGCTTCTCCCTACACCAGCCCGACTTGGCCCGCAACTCCCTCCATGAGTGTTGCCTCTTCCGCATCCATGGAGGCGACCACACTATCGACCAGGGGGTCACGATCGTCTACCCAACTCAAACGAGAAAACGAAGAGGGGGTCGCTATTGAGCAGGGGTCACGTTATATATCAGTGGGGGAGGAAGTAGAACCGATCTCACCATGTGAACTCGAACGAGAAAACGAAGAGCACATGAAAAAGAAAGAGAAACGGAGGGAGAGAGGACGTGCGATCATGCCATGCAGACTCCGTTCACACCACCTACAGCGAACCTTTTCACACGGGTGAGAATTAAGGAAAGAGAAACGGAGGAGAGAGGAAGGTGCGGCTGGGGGTGGGATTTGGCCATAATTAGGCCACAGTTATTCAGGCTAATTAATTTGTACGGTCCTTGTGAGGAGCTAATTCCTGGACAAATATTTTTTCACTAGGGGGCCTGTAATCCCGGACGGAGGGAGTACTACTCTTGGTTAGTTTATTTATGACCAATTATCCCGTATACTGCATTTTGGTAGCATTCTAAAGTTCCTCTCGGTATAGCCACACCGAGCAATCATAGAGATATGTCTAGGCCAAGTTAAAGAGATATTAGTTCTCGTAAAAAATGATGTGTGTGTTTGTTATAGCTCTTAAAAGTTGCGTGGGACCATCAAATGATTTTGGTTAGGACATCACAAAGCATATTGTGTATGAAGATATACTCCCATAATAGTTGTATTATGTACTTTAAGAAGTATAAAAGTTGGAGTGTTCTTTATAATTTTACTCATGTTTGATGTGAATTTGTAGAAAATATTATAATCTCAGTTTAATTATATATAACACACCCTATCTCTAAAATCAACGCACGGGCAAAACTTGCTAGTATATATACTACTAGTTGAAATGCTCGTGCCTTGCTACGAGCCATCTCTATTAAATAGTTTTCTCTTTAACAATTGTTATATAGGATGAAGGAGATTAAATAATTTATTTTTCTCAATCAATGATGACACAGAAAGAGGGACTAAAATAATATTCTCTAAAATAATATGGAGATTAAAATATAGATATAACCTATTATTTTAATAAAACTATTTTATAAAAATAATAATTATTATTATAAAGCACACTCGAAAAATAGACTTTTTAAATTTAGTCCCTCGGGAATCAAGAAATGAAGGGGCAGTCCCAAATCCCTTTGACCCACCACCTATCGGCCACCGCATCTCACCTGACACGATCTTCTCCATCCTCTCTATGTCGGCCAACGGAACCGCCGCCCTCCTCGTACCGATGGGACGGAAAGGACATTCCCCCGAACTCCCCTCCCATCCCTGGTTCTCAACCCCGTTGTATCCTTGTCCTCGCCTTCAGTTCGACTACCGCCACTTGCTCGAGGTGCCGTCGTTGTCGTAGGCCCAATCTCCTGCCATTAACGTCGTCCTCCACCACCTACGTTGTGGCGAATTACCGAGACTGCAACCCAGTGCTCCCAAGCTGAACTGACCGACCATTTCTGCAGGTGCGATGTAGCTTAGGTTGCGGTATGGGCACCACCGGCGAAGGGGCAGACGCGCCACCGTAGCTCCAGAGGTGATGATCCCCAAGCGCTAGATGATGTTATTTCTCACATTCTTGATTGATAGAGAGTGTATTTGCTGCGGTCAATACATGTAGCTTACAGCCACTTTGTGGTAAAAATACATGGTATTAGCCAGAAAATTTAATATTCCTATAAAATATCTTCATAATCATCAAATGATCATGATTAATGACATAATATTTTCTGATGAAAAAGTCCTAGGCACATACCCACACACGCCCCATAAAAAAATCGTATAACGCGTAACATCCACTCTACATGTGCACTATGCAGTGCTCAGTGTAGCATGAAAAATCACAAAAATGACCATGTGGACAAAGTTCAGCACATAATGAACTCAAATAAAATAAATCGGATCTGACTCTCCACGGTATCTTATTTCGACTGCAACGACTACCTCTATTGTTGTGCCCTTCGCCATTACATTCTCCACATTGGACACGTGCACTTGGATCTCGTAAATGTTTGTTGCCCCCATTCTTGAAGGCACCCAGAATCCCAAGCATCCATGTTATTTTTTAAGCGCTTTATCTTTCTTCTTCCCCGTGTTTGCAACTTCAAAGCTGGAACGGGCCATAGTTGGATTCCATGATATTCCTGCCACTGGGATTGGTTATAGTAAGAATAAAATCTAGCCTCGCATGTCTCCTTGGTGGCCTCAATCGAATACTCCTCCAACCTTAACGTTCGTGGATTATTAAATCCCACTTTTCTAATATGTCCCGTCGTCCGCAAATGCTAGCAAGGGAGATGAAGCAATTTATCCCTCTTTCACGAGCACTCACATTTCTTGAGCAATACTTTACACGTCTGACCTCCATGTTGTACACCTCCTACTGTGGTGCCTCCTGGCTCATTGACTTGGTAAATACACTCGTCGTTATCAAAACATTGAGCCGTTTGCGAGTCGACTTTCCTTTTCTGGTATTCTATCCATTGTCAGCTTCTGGCGGATACTTGTACTTCTTGTTCATCTTGTTTTTTTCCTTCAATCTGATCATCTGTATTCTCACTGTACTTCTAAAAATACACATTCAACTTGTCGAATGTATATTGAACTATTGCTGTCACGGGCAACGCATGGACACCCTTGAGCACATTGTTGAAACATTCAGCCATATTGCTTGCCGTGTCTTTGTACCTCCTACCGCCCTCGTCAAAGGCTCTAGCCCACTTGTGGGTCATTTCCTCGTTCCTATGTAGGAACTCTTGACCCCCCGCCGATGTTGTAAGTATGAGTAATCGGTTGTACAATCTCGTGAAATGCCTCTCGGTGAAAGCGAGGCAACAATATTTGGGATCATCTGAAAGCTCCTTATTCCCACATTCCCTATATAAGTTGGACACAAAATGCCTCATGCGCCATCGATGGTGCAAAGGAGCATGCCCTGGGATATCGATGTCCGTCGCGTTGAGTATGCCTTGGTGGCGGTCCGAGATTACACAAACCTCTTTTTGAGGCTCGAAAATCTTGGTTCTCACTTTATACATGAACCACGCCCAATTATCGTTGTTCTCCGCCGTAACTAAAGCAAAAGCCAAAGGCAACAACCGGTCATTGGCATCATGCACTACTGCAACCAAGAGTGTGCCTTGGAACTGCCGGTCAAGAATGTGTCATCCACCCACTGGTAGAAAATAGGCCTTTAGTCCCGGTTCGCAAAGGCCATTAATCCCGGCCGTGCAACCAGTACTAAATATGCGCGACTAAAGGCCCCCATTTAGTCGCCCCTCTTACGAACCGCGGCTAAAGGCCCGTCCACGTGGGCGGGTGGCGTGCGCCGAGGGCGGAGGACCTTTAGTCCCGGTTGGCAACACGAACCGGGACTACATGCTATTTCGTTATTTCTTTAATTCATTTGGGTTTCCAATTATTTTTCACTCCAATTTTTTCACTCCCTTTTTTTTCACTCCAATTTTTCACTCCCTTTTTTTTTCAGAATTTTTATTATTTGCTTAGTGTCTAACTACAATTATCTCTAGTCAAATTACTTACTCGTGGTCAAACTTCCCGCTCGGTCACCCATCCTCCTACTACTCTAGCACTAGCACGCTTAACTTCCAAGTTCCATCCCGTCCCGTATCCAAGTGTTTCGCACGCATGTATGTGATACTAGTATCATATCAATCCTATTAACATGTTGGTCGATGTCACATTTCTTTATTGTCTGAATTTCAAATAAATCTTTTAATAAACAAAAGTAATGATGTAATTAATATTTTTGAATAAATAAATAAATATTAACTTTTTAATTTGTATTATTTCTAAAAAATATTCAGAAAAATAAAACTAATTCATTTTAAAATCTTAAAAATGCAAATAATATATCAAAATATTCAGAAAAATAAAACTAATTCATTTTAAAATCTTAAAAATACAAATAATATATAAAAAAATCAGAAAAATAAAACTAAATCATTTTAAAATCTAAAAAATACAAATAATATATAAAAAAATTCAGAAAAATAAAACTAATTCATTTTCCCCTTTCCTAAACGCAAATTAATCTGATAAAATTCATGAACCAAACCATATGAAATCTAAACCATAAAAAATTTGCAGATCCAAGTTTGGACTATTATTTTGGACACAAGAATTGTTTTGGCAATGACTATCTGTGAGAATGATTTGAACCTAACTTTTAAAATACATAACCAAAATGGACAAACTAAAATGTTCTGGATAGATATTGAAAAGATCTATCCATAGCACTTAGCCTCACATCAAGGTCAGCAACCAAATGAAAATACCATCCTTTTTAATAAGACCAGTAGGCTCTTCTATGATTTTTAGAATGAGTTCAAAAATGAATTTTGAAGTAAATCAAATTGGATGAGTTTGGTATTGACTAGATCTATGTTTTCCTGGCTTAGATTAATTTTTGGAGCTCTAGATTTATTTTTGGTGAACAGATATAGAAACAGTAGTTTTTCTGTTTTTGTTTTCTTGATGTGTTTTTGTTTGTTTTGAAATGTGTGTTTGATCTTATCTTGTTTCCTAGCTTGTATAGAGTGTTAGGACTTGATATTAGGTTGTTTGCTTGCAGAACATCTACCTTAGAAAGTGTGTGCATGATTGGAAACCCAAATAAAAATGGAACTAGCATTTGTTACTTTCTAGTTTTATTATTTTGGAATTGTGTGTGAGCTAGATCTTTGTGTCATTGCTTTAGTAAATTTTGTGCTGTGTTCAACCCGTGATTTTGTTTGAGCCATTACATAACATAGCGGTACATATATCCATTACATAATATAGAAATAATATAGCTAGGAATTAATATAGAAATAATATAGGAATTAATAGAAATACTTATATCCATTACATAATATATCCATTACATATATCGAACGCGCAACATAGCGGTACATAGATGCGGTACACAAACAACATCTACTCGAGCTCCGAAGAGTAGATGCGGAACAACTCGAAGGCAACGTATGCATCTATTGCTGCATACTCGAGATTGATCCGGTCAAGTGGGTTCTTCCCCCAATACATGTGATTCCTCGAGGGGAAACCTGTCTTCATGGTTTTGTAGTCGGGGTGGATGGAGGCAGTTGCCATCGGAGCCATCCCGGTCTTGTGCCCGTACAACTCATCAAAATGGATAAGGTCCTAAAGATCAATGTAGTGATCTTCAGGTATCTCAATACCCAACGTGCGCATCAACTTCTGTCGGTCTTGAGTGATGTCAACGCTACAGAAGTCGTAACCCTTGTTGACAAGAAAATCAACAAGTTCTTGAGATTGCTTTGAACTACTGCAACAACAAAAATGGAACACGTGTTAGATTTTGTTGCAACACGTGTATTCTTCCAATGCAACAACAAATCGAAAATGCAACAACGATCCTAAGAGAGATTGTACGTGTGCGTACCTTGCCCATTGGAAGACCAAAACGGTCTCCTTGAAGGCAATCTGGATGACGGCAACATCCTTATGATTCGCCGTATACTCTAGATCAAGCCCGAAGAACTTATGGTGTTCATCGGCTTCTTCATAGAGATCGACCAAACGGTTAAGAGCATAGGGGAGCCTCTCGCATATATTGGTATATGCCACGTCGAGATTCTTGCGGCATGGTGTGGGCACACGGAGAACGTTCCAAATGGGAGAATCCATGGGTGCTTGGTGGAGGAAGAAGAGAGGAGGAAGAGAAGAGAGGAAGAACAACATAGAGTCTCGGGTGCGCACTGTAGCAATGGCCTTCTGCCTCTCGCTCGCGAAATAAAACCGTGCGGGAGGAGAGCAGTTTGGATCTTTAGTCGCGGGTGGCCAGGCCAACCGGGACTAAAGACAGGGAGGCGAGCAGCTCCGACCTTTAGTCGCGGGTGGCCAGGCCAACCGGGACTAAATCCCTCCGCGCGCTACCCCAACCGCCACCCAAGACCTTCAGTCGCGGGTCGCCTCCCGAACCGCGACTAAAGACCCCTTTAGTCACGGTTCAGACATTTTGGGGACTGAAGGGGGCGTATGGAAGGACTTTTTTCTACCAGTGACCGAGATAACCGGCCTACAATGCTTGAAGGCCCTTACTTATTTCCCAAAAGCCCAAAATGCAAGCCCAAATACCCGGACATTTTCACCCTTGTACCCCCTTATATTTGTGCCAAATCGCTCCACCACCGTAACCATGCCCTGGTTTGTAGCTGCTATCGCTCCCAACAACCTAGGGAGTCAGCTATATGCTTCCCCCAATCACCATACAACATCTTAAATGCGGTATTCTTCGCCTTTTATGTCTTCCCATACTTCACCGTGTAACCGAATAGTGCTTTCACCGTACCTATGACATCCCTTATTGTAAAATACGGGAATGACGATATTTTGGTGGAAAGTCTATAACCAATAAAATCTGAGGTTAGTTGTCGGTGATAATTCTTAACTTCGATGCCATCGCTATGCTTGCCACCGCACATGTGAGTTGACACGCAACTTGTAATCTCCCATTGAGGCCCTCCTTTCCACGGTCTTGCATGCACACTCCATGGACACACTTTGTGGGCCTCTTCACATTTAACCGTGTAACGCTTCATGGAGTCCATACTCTCTTGTGTGGGCCATTCCCTATAGCCCTAATATGTTTTTCTATTGCCTGGCGATCTCACTTTTTATGGATGCATGTCCAGATGTCATAGCTACTGTATTTTATTGATTTGGCACCATTGATAAATAGTAATCTTTGATTTCCGATTCTGAAAGTAGTTGCAACATATGGCTTGATCTCTATTTATGTGGTGTGTGAGGAGTGACGATATCCCTTTCCATTTGTCCATTATGACCTTTATTTCTTGTGCAAGCAGCAAGTTGCTATATTCCACAGAAAATTAAGGCTAGGTTTTAGTTTCAGTCATCCTTTAAAAAAACTTAGTGATGGATTATTGTAGCTAGAAGGTGAGGCTTCCATGTTTACCTTTATTACTACATGTCTTTATATTCGTTTGAATTTTTTTTAATCATTGCATGACATTGTCCAAAATGGGTACTGTTTGAGGAAAATTTGTATAATTGTACTTGAATAAATTGTGCTCATTTTCCTTCTTAATGCCATTGACTGGTGCGGTGGGGCCCATGGAGTTCCAGTGGGCTGCAGGAAGGAGGGAAACATGTCGCACCCTGATTTCTAGGGGATACTCACCGTACGAACTGGATAGCAGATGCTTGGATTATGGGGCATAACTGCTCCCACGTCCCAGCTTCCTGGTAGGCCTACGCTTATGCGCGACAACACAAGCCCTGCTATTCCATCGTCGATGTAAACTATCCACTAGAGATCAAAGGCACTACTGTCGACGTACTTCATACCAATCACACATGGTACGTCAACAGCTTTGAACAAAGGATATCACAACAGATCTCTACGACACAAAAGGTTGAAATAACTTGCAAATGGCTCTCATTAGAGCAGAGATAGCAAATACAATCATTCAGAGGGCACATGCCCCAACAATACATCATTACAATACAGCGGAAGCATTCAACATGTCTGAGTACAGACAAGAACCAAATAGGCCTAAGAGGACGGAAACAAACAGACGGAGCCCATCCACGAAGTCTCGGATCCTGCCCGGGTCCGCTATCTACTCGTCAGCAGTCTCGTCATACTCCACGTAATAGCCACCATGTAGATCCTCGGAAACGTAGGTCTGCGGAAACCACAGCCCCAAAGGGGTCAGTACATAAACGTACTGGCAAGCAAGACTCACAGTTCACCAAAGTGTAACCCGTTAACACCAAGCACAGATGCCTTGGGTTCAACGGAAGAGAGGGGATATAAAAGATGCTGCAACTGGCTGCGCTAACCAACTACAGAGATTCTACCACTTCCGGCTAACAGAAAGGAGATAAAATCGAGGATTGTAACCAACTGAAAGATAACTTCAAACAAACCCATCCTGGATCTCGCCCCTTATCCAAAGAAGCAATCCGAGGATAACTCACACAGTTGTATTAAAGGTGAATCAAGTTATGGTGTCATCAACCTATTACTAGTCAAGTTATTAATCATTGGGTGTAACAGGTTTGATCATTATGTTTAAGTTGTCCTGAGTACTTGTTAGCCAGTACTTTCACCAAGTAATCCATAACCGCGGAAAACACGGCTTCTCGAGAAGATTATCCCTGCAGAGTTGCACCAATTTGGCCGTACACGCAAGAATAACCCGCCAGATGGAAATGCACTTCCACCAAGCGGGGTACTCTACACAACCAACCATTCTTCGCATCAAGCCCAAAGCACCTTGGGCGCACGGCTAATCGAGCCCAGAAGAAAATGGACCCTCATAGCACTCTAAGAACGTGTCCCCCTATATGCCGACTACGAAAGTTCCACCCTGGCCTGGGCTCGCAAAAACATGCATGCGGCAAATGGAAAACACGAACTAAATGAGGCGATTTGGACGAGATGCGAATCGGGTCAAGTTGAGGGGGGCGCCCATACTCGCTTCCCACATGCGGTTAGTGCGCTCATCATGGATCAGTAGACAAGACCCTTTTCCTATTAGGGTCGACACTAGCAGGCCTCAAAACCACACAGGGCCTCCTGCCGGTGCCTTATCATCAAATTATTATTAAGTAATAACATTAGCATGATTGATTGATTGATTGATTAAACATCGAGCCCCCAGAACATAATGGAATATAGTAACAGAAAGTAACGGGTAACAGACTCGAGCAAAACAACCTAAGCATGCTAGTAAGACACGGGCTCAACCAACGGGGTGATAGGAGTGGAGGTGAGGCAATATCAGGGTTAAGGGATTCATGTGATAGGTTCGTAACAGAAACAACAACTACTAAGGCTAGCAGAAAAGAACAACGGAAAGTATCGGTAATCAATGTTGAAAGGAACACAGTGGTTCATGTGAGTGATAACTTGCCTGCAAAACCCAGTAGCCTGGTACTGAGCTAACTCCTTAAAAGGGATGTCGTAAGTATCGTCGGTCTCAACGTCGTCGTGTATCCGAGAAGAAGCAAACAAACAATGCAGAAAGATAAACAATCAATATAATGGCATAGGTGCACAAACATGGGATGATGCATGTCATGTTAATAGATGCATCAAAATAAACTACTTGACAAGATAACACAATTTAATTGGACCCATATGCAATTGGATTGCCTATGGAAAAGATCCATTGAAATAAGTGGAAACAAATGATTTACAATTAATTATTATGTGAAAGTTGTTAGCATGATGCATGCATGATGGTAACAACAAAATAACAACAAATAACAATGATAGATGCAAGTGAAAAAGGATTGGAACAAGTTTTGGAAATCATTGATTAAGTTTGGAAAGTTTGGTTACTTAAACATGTCACACAAGTATTTGTTGTTTTCATCAAGTTAAATTGTTCTAAATAGATAACAAAGTTTATATTTGAAAAGAAAACAAGATTTTAGTTGGATTACATGTTTCACTTGTTGCAAAAGGATTTCAAATGAATTATTTATGAATTAAACAAGTTTAAGCAAGAATTAAATGAATTTAATTCAAACATGAACTTATTTGAATTTTTATTGGTTCAAAACATTAAGTGAGATTCATATTTGAAAATTTTATGCTTTTATGGTTTGAAAACATATTTTATATGTCCCAAAAGAATTTGTTTTGATCAAGTTATGAATTTAACAATATTAAATGATTTAAACAAGGTTTAAATCATTTAACCAATTTTAATTATTGAAAACATGAAACAAATTTTATATTTGGAAAGGTGGTTTAATTTTGCATGGAAAACATATTTCATTTGTTGAAATTGGATTTAAAATGAGCAAGTTATTATTTTGGCAATTTTTAATGCAATAAACAAGAAACAGTTGTTTTCAGCAATTTAAATTATTCAAAACAGCAAACAAAATTTATATTTGAAAAGAACATCAAATTTTAGTTGGATTACATGTTTCAAATATTGAAATTGGAATTAGGATGAATTTATTATGAATTAAACAATATTAAACAAGTTTTAATTGAATTTAAAGCAAGTTTGAATATTAATTGAATTTCATTTGGTCAAAACATAAATTCAAATTCACATTTGCAAAGTTCACACTTTGGTGGTTTGAAAACATATTTTGCATGTCCAAAAATATTTTATTTTGAGCAAGTTAAGATTTTAGCAATTTTAATTGAATTAAACAAGATTTAAATTGTTTAGGCAATTTAAATTATTCAAACAATGAAACAAATTTTATATTTGAATAGGTCATTCAAAATGGTATGAAAAACATATTTTATTTGCATTATTTGGAATTAGTATGAATTATTTATGAATTATTGCAATTTACATTTGAATTATTCAAATTTGAATTTTTAAATGCATTTGGAGTTTTCAAAACAGTGAACAAATGTGATATTTGAAAAGTTCATGGAATTTTGGTTGGGCTACATATTTTGTTTGTTGCAAACTGATTCAAAAGGAGAAGGATATGATTTTTACAATTTTTCTTGAGTTTAAGGCATTTTTGGAAAAGAAATAATAGACTAGGATTTTGTGCACCGTGGGGAACTAACCCCACGCTGGCTGGCAGCTGGGCCAGGGGGCCACGTAGGCGCCACGGGCGCGGGTGGAGGCTGACTGGTCTGTGGGGGTGTATGACGCGTGGGGCCAAGGGCGCGGGCGAATTCGCGAAAAAGATTTGGCCTTGCGGCCGCGGGGATTCGACCCCTCGCCCGCGCGCTGCACGCGAAGGAACGGAGCCACTGCGGTGCGGTCGCTGTTGCGATTCAGATACAGAGAGGTTTCGTTTTCAGACTAAAAGGCCGGGCTTGCTTCCCTGACGAAACTGACGGGATCTGCTGCGATCGACAGGCAGCGATCGACGGCGTTCTCCGGTGGTGCACGACGGGTGAGTGCTGGCGATTGACGTGTGGGTGCAGGGTGTGGACTCGGGTGCGTGACGTGCCAGCACAGGAGCAAAGGGCGAGGGAGGAGGAGATGATCGGAGCGCACCTGCCACTGGTTGCTGTCGAGGTACAGGCACGGCAAGAACTTGCCGGCGACGGCGCGGGCTCCACGGGCAGCCACGGCCGGTGGCGCCTGCAGCGAACTTGGGGAGGACGGTCTCCTCGTTCCATTCCCGGGGACGGTGGTTCCTCGAGGTGGCCATGGCGGTGAGGGCGACGGGAGGCCGTGGCTCTGACGGTGGTGTTCGATTAGGTTCAGAGAAAGAGCTACCGGAGAGGAGGGGGGATAGAGAGGACGGCGGCGATGGGAAGGAGGAACTAGGGTAGCTAGGTTAGCAGAGGGGGAAGGTGAGCTATATAGGAGGGAGTAGCTCCTGTACGGCAGCTCATCGGGCGGAGGGAGAGGCGATCGGGTGGCTCCGATGGGGTTCGTACAGAGATGACGTCGACTGGGGAAGAAGAAAGCGACAGCGCAGGGGGGGGTACTGGGCCATGTGGTTGGTGGGCTTAAGTGAAAAGATGGGCTGGGCTGGCTTTCTCCCTCTCTCTTTTCTATTTTCCTGTTTTCTGTTTTTATTTTTTTGCTGAAAACCAAATGGAAGAAAAAGGAGATATTTTAGGTTAGTAAAATTGTAGGAAAATTAGGTTAAGCTAATTTGATTAAAAGAAAACACTGCCAAGTTTTTGTTTTACAGAAGGTTTGAAAATAAATTGTTGTTTGGTATTTAAACCAATTTTGAATGAATTTTCCTATTAAGTCAACATTATGAAATAAAAGCATTTTGATAGGGTAGCCCCTATGAATTAAAAGATTAAAATTAGTTGATTGAAGTGATAATGTTTATAAATTGGTTATAACTCAACTTGTGTGCTGTTTGAAAGAATTTGATTTGAAATTGGAATATTTGGTTAATTAAAATAGAAACCACAATTTAATAGGGTGAACCCTATTATTAGTTGGGTTAGAATTATTGGAATGGTTTGATATTTGATAATTTCCAAATGAGGTGTTGATGATGATTTTGCTTTGAATTTGAAAACCAATTTGGAATTAATTAATTGAAATAAAAGCACCATTTTATTAGTTGATCAACATGGAATAAAATGGAACAATTTGGTTGTTTTCATTTGTTATTTTTATTCCAAAAGTTGTAACAGAACAAGTATGAAAACAAAGCAGTTGAATTTGTTTGAGTTTCATTGTGAAAACAAAGAATAACAGATGCAAAACAAAAGAAACAAATGCAACAATATGATGACATGATGCAATACTTTAATAACCATGCAACAAACATTTTAAGGGGATGGTTTTCATACTTGGGCTGTCACAAAACACAACGGCATCATGCTCGATTAAATATCCTTATTTTCTCATCACTTGCTTCCTTACCTTTGATTAATAGGATAACCGCTGCTTAAATCAAGCTATGAAGTGAGCCAATTGCTACCATATGGTCTTTAGGAAATGTTATATTTGATTTTAGTATTGGCATACCGTGAGCTAGAAATGCAACTTAGTTACCTCATAATCATTGTTTTACTTGATATTATTAATGAGGGTATGAAGCTCTTACATGTTCTCGTGTCATTTGCTGTTAGATAATGAACTATGGCTTATTTTATTCTATCTTAATAAACTCTATACACTTCTATTTGTTTCCTCCACACACTGATTTAGAATTCAGATTCTTGCTTGTCTTTACTACTACAAGAAAATTAAATATCTACTAACTCATCCATCAATGATACGAGACCAACATTTCTGAATCTTGGACATGCATTGTGGACACTCAAGTTAATTATAAATTGCATCACATTGTTATGTTCAGTTTCATTAATTCCTTGGTTTTATCTTATTATGTGAGCTGGACAAGCTCTCAAACTTATCTACCTATAGTTTAAATATATATTCGTTGGTGTTCAGATTGGTACGCTTGTCAATACACTTTAATTTCTGTAGCTATATGTATATATATTGAGGACATGAACGTGCACTGGTAAGTAAATATATTCCTTAGCATGTCATAATTTTTTTTTTTTTGCTTTTGTGTCATTTGAAAATATGAATGGTTTAACTGTCAAGTATACATGACACATCATATATTTCTGATTGTCTTTTCTGTAAAGAGTACTTACCAATTTGACCTGCACATCTATTTTTTTGCTGCATTTTTTTAGTAACTTATTACACCTCTGAACTGAACCGCTCATTTTTGTTTTGATCAAATGTTTGTCACAAATATCATTCGGGTGGATTTTATCCAGACCTAGCATTTTCGTAGTGCTTTTAAACAATAGAACAGAGGGGTTCGGTTCTTTTGATCACATTAATAAGACAGTCAAAAGAAACTACGCTGAAAAGCGAGCAGTAAGTTTTTTGGTTGTACCTGCAAAGAAATTGAGGCAGTACAACAATCACATGGCCAGACATCGTTTAGTTCATCTCTTTGTACTATGATTTCCAATAACCAAAAAAATCATACCATGTCAGTTGCATGTATTTTGAAGCTTCCAATCTATTTGAATCTTGTTGCACTTTACTTATTTGAGTACCTTTTTTTTTATCTTACTTAGCTAATCAATATAGTCATCCACTCATCCCAACAATTTTGCTACCCTATAGGTTCTTACAGAATTGTAATATCTGTACGTCCAATTCTACTGCAAGCAATATTGATATATTCCTTCTATATCCTAAGGGATGCTATCAGATCATCATTTGTCTACAACAGAAGTGAATGAAGCCACTGATCCAAATATTCTTTGAATATGTGGAAAAAGGCTGAGAATGTATGAAGCCTGCAATTGGAGTATCCGGAAACTGACAAACACAACAAGAATTTCCAAAGGCGACGCTCAAATGTTTGGCTGAAGGCCATTGGGAGGTTATTTTGTATGTTATGTGTTTTCATTACAACAATTTGTTTGGTTTAGAAGAACTAGAATCTACTCATTCAATGTACGTGTATGCTCCTATTCTATAACCAATTTGAGTGTTGCAACCAGTTCTGCTCCGGAAACTGAAAAGGAGTGTGGCTTGATGTTTTTTAACATTATTTGTGGATTTCATTAACGAGAAACTATTGGCAATATCTGAATTTTCATCAGTGAGATTACCTTTGCCAACAAAGTCCTTGGTAGTGTTCTTTCTTTCCTGTTAATTATGGAACAGTCGAACAGAGGTAGAAGTATAGCTTTGCAAGGTACATTGCAAAACTGCACGTTCCAGAAGTTTCAGCAACAAAAGAAATGTTTGCTAAGAATCAATGAATACAAAGCAATGTCTAAAACTACATTATGTGCAGGGGAAGTGTCATGCTGCAGGTGGCGGAGGCGGTGGTGCGTGTGGCATCGGATTTGCGTCGCAAAATTCAGAGAAGGCGTCCATCAGTTTGGGCCCCGATCTTGGATGGGGATTTCCCGGTAGCACCGCCTCTAACCGTGCTCTTCCGCTGAGATGGTTTAGATTGATCTGTGTACCCATGCGGCGCTGGACTTCAGTGGCACATAGTTCAAAGTTGCTGTCATCCGCAATCTTTGTCGCAACGTCAGGAGGTAAGTGAGTACGCATTCTGATCCTTGCGGTCCTTCGAATCTTGTCACTCCATGGCTTGGACGCTTCCTCGTCCGGCTCCGGCTCCGGCACCGGCTGAAGTGGCGGTGGAGGAAGTTGTTGCTCTTGTTCCTCCTCTGGACCTTGATTCGCCGCCAGCACCACCGGGGTGCTGTTCTTGGGTGACTCGAGGAGGGAAGACAACACCAGGGCGCCTTCCTTGGAGGGCTCGGACTCGGAGAGGGAGGGCACCTGGGCGCTGTTCTTGGAGTGCTCGAGGAGGGAATACGACACCAGGACGCGTTTCTTGGAGGGCTCGGAGATGGAGGGCACCTGGGCGCTGTTCTTGGGGGGCTCGAGGAGGGAGGGCGAGTCATTCAGCACGGGAGCGCAGTTCTTGCTCATGGCGATGTCGAAGGGCGAAGGTGAGACGCCCATCCACCGAGACGGCTCGAAGAGGAGGGAAGACGAAGCCTGCTGTACCAGGGCGCTGTTCTTGGGGGGCTCGAAGAGCGGCACGGGAGCGCAGTTCTTGCTCTTGGCGATGTCGAAGGGCGAAGGTGAGACGCCCATCCAGCGAGAGCTAGACGGTGGATTCTGTCCATCTCGGTTGCTGTTGTGGGCGATGTCGAAGGGAGAAGGTGAGACGCCCATCCACCTTGACGGTCGATCACCGCCGTCACGACAGGAGAGGTCGCTGTTCGTGTCGGCGTTCTTGGGGCGGTGGGAAGGTGAGACTCCCAGCGAGGAAGACGGCCGCTCGCCGTCCTCACCCCCGTTCCTCGTGTGCACGGTGCCGGCCCCCGGTGCGTCGTCGTCTCCTCCAGGCATTGCCCTCCACTGGCGGTGCGGGAGAAAGGGGAGGTGAAGCAGAGTCGCGGGCGGGGAGGGCGGAGGAGTGTATTTAAGAGAGAGAGCAGCTTGAGCTTTGGGGGAAATTTCTCTCTTGTTTTAACTTGGGGAGCAGGGGGCTATGTGCGGGGCGCCGATTGCCGTTGTATTTGAGATGGACGGACGGTTCTGCTCCGAACCGAAACCATGCTTCCCTTCCCCAATCCCCACCCACCGCTTCTTCTCCGTTCCCCTTTCACGCCCGCGGCCGCCACACTGCGCTGGCCCCCTTACCATCGATCTACCAACTTAGACAAGGTGCGCCGCAAGGCGAGGCGAGAGGTGCTCTAGCCTCGAGCTACGGCGGCACGACGTGCGAGAGGGAAATCTGGCAGGCGCCGCGGACGAGTGTCCATCCTCACGGCCGACGCCGAGCAGGAGCCCGTCAAGCGCTGGTGCGGGCGGATCTCCAGCCGGAGCCGCGGCGGTGCCAACGGTAAGGTATCATAAAGTATGTGGAGATAATAAAATTTTCAGCTGTAAGGTTAGCTGGCTACTCAGATAGACTCTATTTTGAGTCTCTTTTTTCGCAAACTTTTAGTGCTATAGATGGTCCTTCTTTTTTGTAAATCGTTTATTTGTTCAAGCTATACCTATGAACCTCCTGAAGGATACTGATTGCACGAGGAAGGGATTTTTTAGTTGAATGGGTACTCTTCTTTAGTATTAGTGACTAGTGAGGATATTAATTTGGACAGAGAGATTGTAGTTGGGACTCCCTTTGTGTCTTTGCCTCCTGTGCTAGCTTATTAGCTGCTTGCATGATATACAGACTTCGTGATAATTTGAGATTTCAAGTTGCTTTTCTGCTCATTCTAGCCGCGACACCAGTGGTCTGGGTGGTGCTGGAGCGAGGTGTCATGCACCTGGCAATTTCGGCTACTGCTGCGCAGCACCGAGAAGCACCACGTCTTTGTCGTCATCCACGTCCCCCACTTCTTGTTGCTGCTTGAACTAAGATCTAGACCATCGTGTGACAGAATCTGAAGCCATGCCTCTCGATTACGTGGATCTGAAACTGGTTTGGGTGATATAGAGAACTACCACTTGTTATAACCATATGGCTGGAGTGAAGCAGAAAAAAATGCATAGATGATTTCCAAACCTGGTTGCCTTTGACACTTCCATGTTTCCGCATTTTTTCTTACATGGATATCAGTGTACGAAGGTGGCGATTTGTGCGCTGTATGTAAAAACAAAATTCGTGCACTTTCTTGTGTAGCAGAGAAGTAGATATACTGTGGCCAAAATATGCAGGTTCACCTTTCGTCAAACAGTATTCATCTAGAAAAAAAGGAACAGTTTTTTTTTTTCAAAATGTGTACCTTTTGTTTCTTTGTTTCTCTAATCAATTGGGTGCGCATGTCCCCGTCTAGGGAAGTCCCACTAGCAGAATTTTTTAATATGAAAATAGTATGTGTTAACTTTGTGAACTCAATTGGTGTGCTCACAAGCTTTGCTTTTGATTTGATGTCAGATATGTGAAGATGTTCCTGTAGAGCTTAATGTTGATGTTCCTGGTTTTGACCGAACGACCAATCAATTTATCCATGCCACGGATACTGCAGGTTTGTGTTCCATCTATCATCATCGCTATCAAACTAGAGGGTGTGCACCTTCACTTGCACGTCCTATAAATAGTGAATTTACTTTGGATTTATTTGTTCAGTGAAACAGCTCTATGTATATTCAACCAAGCATGCCTCTGTTGTGCACATGCTTCGACTCTCCAGTTTAACATGTCTACATGGTTTCGCTTTAACACAGTCAGTTCATTTTTGGTACAAATAGCATTGAATGTTGTAAATACACTACTTCCACTCTCCAGTGTATTTACAAATAGCATTTTAAGAACAATGCAAATGCTTTTTTAGGAAGCATGTTGTAATTTGCCTTGCAATAAGATTATATTAACAGTCCTAAAAGAACTAGAGAGTGGCAGTAAGCTTACAGTTACTTTAATGCTCAATGTAAGTTGTACATGTTTATGACTTCGGCTCCTTTTTGTTGCGTGAAGTAAGATCTAGACGACTGTGTGAAATTATATGAAGCCCCATTTTCATGCCTCTCAGTTACATGCTCGTTGTGATACTAGTCTTGAACCATACGTGCTGCTGATATCAAAACTGCTGTTGCATACATTGGTATATTGCTGCAAGTTTTCCATCTTTCTCATGAAAGGCATTCCAGCCATTCCCCTCGGTTCTAGGATTGCACATGTCGAGTGGCTGAGAATTCAGTTTGCTAATTTGGGTTAACAATCACAAAAAAGTTACGATTCAGGGCTGAGAATTAAGGATGAAAAAACTAACTTCTTCATTTTTTTTCCAGCTTAGTGAAAACTTGGAACAGTAGCCACATCTGAACAAGCTGGTAGGCTGATTTCGTAAAAGACGACTACAAGTATGGGCGCTACGATTTTGCTGGTGATTGTGTGCATATTTATTACCCTCAGTCACTTGCTGCAACGGAAGCCTTGGAGTGGAGAAGCAACTGACAAATTCACACAACGGGAAAGTAAACCTCCAGCTATCTAATGAAAGTTTGCTTGCTCTAAAATACATGTCTTGAAGAACCATGCTAAGCAAAGAATCAGCTAACAAGCTGGCTATGCTTATGTCGCTTTCTCTTCCTACCCTAAAGTGGTGAACTCAAACCCATACTGGATAATCTTGCAAATATTGCAAAGTGTGTTGCCAACAGAATTGACTTGTGAAGGGACAGATTCCTAATCAAGGACAAAACTGTCGTAAAATTGGATCTTGCCAAAAAATCCGTTAAGGCCTCATTCTCGGATCTAGTTTCTTCAGTTCTTCGTGTGAAGGGTCCAAGAGATGCGCTCCAGTTCTTGAATTGACTGCAGCCCCAGTTGATGGAATTTTTACTTTTGGATGTTTTTAGTGCAAGTCTGGAAGATTTTAGTGTGCCCAAGATTCTGCTGGAAGAAGCACAGGAAAGGACTAAAAAACAGTCTGCTGTACTGGAGCCATCGAGGTGCTCAAAAGGCTAGTATGTGGAAATGCAGGTTGACAACAATCTAAAGGACGCCAAAAGACAAATTTCAGATTTTGTTGTGAAATCCTCTCATCTCAGTCTTCTTATCGACCCAAAGAGCGACCCTTCAGTGTCAAAAGTTGTTCAACAACTTGGTTTTGTTGGTCTGTAGCTTTACAGTGAGGAAAGTTCTACTCAAGCCGTCTGGTGGAGGATTGTTTGTCAACCTTTGTGAATAGACACCCTCCTATTGGAAATGAAGTTCAGCGTCCTCCAGAGGCTTGTGGTCTTATGCAAAGTTCATATTTCCATGGTCTCAATCCTTACGAGGAGTTGACAGAACCAGGAACTCTGTTCAAGAGTCTAATGGCCATCTTGCGAGACGTAGTTATATGCTACGATGGAACTGTGAGAAACGTCTGCAACAATTCAATTATGCAACTTAAGTACAAAGAAGATGACGTCACAGATTTTCCAAGTGCTATAACTCCCAGTGGGTGTCTTAGCTGCCACTGTTATGTCCAATCCTGCTTATGAGGCTGTCTTGGATTCTTCTCAGAGTAATAATACTTCATGGGAGTTGATGAAGGTAATAACGTTGTAAATTATTGTATAGTCAATATTATATGCATTGGTAACTCAATATATTTTTCGTCACTGCCGTTTAACGTGTTCTTAACCTAACAGGTGATACTTCAGACAAAAGTTAGCTATAAAAATGATACGAAAGATTGAAAAGTTATCCTGCTTTTGAATGACTGCTCTTGTCCCAAAAAGTTTTGCAAAGAAAAGGCTGCTATTGCAGTACAGGGCTGTATAAAGAATCCCTCTAAAGGAGTGTGCTAGTGATAGCTGGATTGAGTATGTATATTTGTGCAGTCAATTCTAGAGTTATTTTCATTAATTGTTTTTAGTATTTGTTGTCATTTGTGCCAAATGCCATGAATATGACATTTCCATTTTCAGGTATCATAAACAAACTAGTTTAAATGGAACGTCAGAAACCACCCTAGCATTGTGATGCTTTCTAGCTTTTTCATATGGGAAGCATGCATGCTCCTTTAAATAGATATGATACCTATCAACATATAGTCTCGAAAAAACCCGTGAATTATTTAATCCGAAAGTTGTGCATCTAGGTGAAACAATTATAAGTATGTGACTGCTATTGTGAACTGTTTCTTTCATGTTAGTTCACCAAATGCTTTACCTCAGCATTGATGACTTGCACCACTTGGATGATCGAAGAACCAGCTCATTTTTCTGTCAAAGTAAATAGATGAAAGAATAAGAGATGTGAAACACTTTGCTGCCAGAGCACATACATTACTCAAGAATAAAAAGCTTTGGTTATGTATATAATGCACAGGCTGTCTAAGTCATGTCTCCGTATCTCAATCATTTTCTGCTATTCCTTATCAAAACCAAAATACATGTCATGTGATATATTGGATAATGTGTTAAATGAGTCAAAATAAATTTGGGTGTTTCTGTTTTAAGAAACTGAATTGGCATGCTTTCCTGTTCGAGGTCTAACAAGACTTGATTATTAAGACCGAAATAGCCTACCAAGATGTCTTATATTCGGACAAAGGTAGTACTTATTATGCAAATAGATTGACATTCAGACATGCTATCTAATGAATTTTCATAATTATCTGGGTTCTAGATTTTTTTAAGGTTGGCAAGACTGTCACCACTATTGTCTTTCTATGTTTCATGGTTCAGCTTGGAGTAGTGACATTTTCCAGTAAACCATATGCAACAACAGGGGAAGTTAACTTGATCTGTACTCCGCAGGGTCTTCATGGTGCAGTAACCAAGCCGGTGGCTGCCTGGGACAGGCGCCGCCAGTAGTTGGTAGGCTTGTCGGTGTCGGGGATGGAGAAGAGACGTCCTCCTCCTTGCAGTCCTTTTCATTCTAGGAACTCGCTGCGGTGAATCAGCTAGCTATGCATGTGATGGCTGGCATTCATGTGTTGCTCAATCACACTTTGAGATGCCTAAAAATACTAGCTAGTCGTTCTGTGCCTGGCTGCTGCTAGTAGTTCTGTGCCCAGCGGTGCAGCTGCTGCTGGGGTGGTGGTTGTAGGCTTGGCTGGCCCCTGCCCCAGGCTTCGACTACCTCCTCGGGGCCTGAACTACGACGAGCTGGTGTGGGAGGTGTACAGCAACGAGGAGCTACTTTGACCGGGCACCTTACTGTGGTACAGCGATGTCGGTGCGATGTGTTACTCACAGCTGGTGCATTGCTTGGGTGACAATCTGAACCTTGCTGCTGCTAGCTCCCTGATAGGAGTTTCTTGTTTCACTCAAATACAGATTGTGTGTAGTGAACATTGAGAAGACTCCGGTCATTTCTCTTCTACTTGATTATATGTAGAATAAGTTTGTAAAAATATGCTCCCTCCGTTCTGACTTAATTGACATGGATTTGTCAAAAATACTGATGTACATCAACTAATTTGGGACGGAGGCAGTAGTCTTGCCTGATGCTGATTGAGATGTATTATTAAAGCCGCACATGTAGGTGTGTGTATGTAGCCGCAATCGGAGAACAGCTTGATGGTTTCTTTTTTCCTTCTCCTTCGACTCGTCGGCCTTTCGGAGGGCAGCTTCAATCCTCTTTTGGGCGGTCATAGCTTCTAGCCGAAGAGTAGCGTTCTGCGCCTCAAGGTAGTAGTCAAAACCAAGAGTTCTAAAAATAAGTGAAATAAACCAGTTAAGAGTGCAAGGCTAACAAAGGAAGTTTTTTTTTTTTTTTTTTTGAACAGGGAACGACCCCGAAGGGTCTAGACAGTGCTTGTATTCATCAGCGGTGGGTTACAAAGTACAAAGTGGACCTCAAAAAATAAAAGTATTGCAGGGAGGCCCCTTACAGAAATCAAACACACCCTGGACGGAGAACTGAAAACGCAATCGAGTCCCCCGTCGCCACCGTCGATGAGGAAGACGAAGGCCGCTCGACGATTCCCCACGCAAACAGCGGGGACGAAACCACTTGCTGCAGGGCGGGAATAATACACCGTGAAACGACCTTGAAGAAACCTTCGAAGAAGGTTATAGAAAGTCTGGCGCACCACCGTCGCCATGACCTGGAGTTGCTGCCTGACAGCATCTTCATTCGGCGCCCCAATTTGGCCCGCCGAGAGTATACTCCACGGAAGAACAGCACCATCATCATCCCGACCTCCTCCGCAACCGCAAACCGACAGCACCAAGCCCCTCCATCCCAAGCCACCACGACCTGATAGCAGAGAGAGCAGAGCAGCCGCAGAACCGAGACGAAGGAGGCATACAGGGCGCTTATTGAAACGAGCTGCGCCTGCACAACCTTCTACTCTCTCCCACCATGGAAGCTCGCAGAAGGAGCACCGCCACAACCTCCCCGTACCACACCCAAGCACAGGGACGGAATAACTCGAGAAAGCAGGGAAGACGGCCCAACACACAGAGATGGCTCCCCAGAACTCCACCGCCAGCAAAAGCTCCTGCCACCAGAGCTTCGTAGCGACAAAGGCCACGGCGAGCTCGCACCAGATCTGGCCGATGAGGACTGGTGCTCTACTCGAAGTCACAAGCTGAAACAAACAACAGAAAAGCAAACTAACTACCCTATCTACAGCCCAGGCATCGCCTCCTTGCCCATGCCGGACGGCAGCGCCGCCGGGGAGGGAAGGGAAGCCCGCCGGGACGGAAACCAGAGAGCAGAGGTCGACTCTCAAAACAGGGGTGGGGGTCCTCGTCGCGTTATCACTAAGGGTTGGTTGGATAAGGCTAACAAAGGAAGTGGTGACAGAAATTCATCAAAGCAGGTTCTTACCCTTCGCTTTGGAGAGGTTGGCCATAGCAGAATCCCTTTCCCTCCCAATGCCAATGAAGTGGATTCTCAGATCCTTCATACTCGCCAGGAAAGGCTAGAGTAACACAAGAATCAATAATCGAGTCAGATACTTGAGTCTGCGCTCGCCTGCAAGCAGCCAAACCCAGAATCGGGGGCTACTCCCATCGGGAGCGCTGATCGCGCACCCGACAGAACGAGCGGAAAAACGGAAGAAAAGCAAAAAAAAAGAAACTCACGTGGTCTCTAACCTAGAATTCAGGAGCCAAAGTATCAGTCTCCTTCACGCTCGGCGGCGGTGAGGAACTTGGCGGTGCCGATTGATTTGGTCCACTTCCCGCCTTTCCGCTGCCGGTCCTCCGTGCCGCCGGCCGTTGAGGAACTGCCGTTCTTTCGGGTATGCACCATGGTATGAGGTTGAAGAAATTCGAGGATTGAGGCAGTGGCTCTAGTACGGGAAACTAGAAGCAGATGCGGGCGCGAGGAATAAGAAGGGGAAAATTTACCCTTCCTCCCTCACAATATTTATAGCCAGGTAAATCCATCTCCACCGTTGATTTTTTTTCTCAGGGTAAATCAGCCCTACACGTGGCACCTGGAGGCCAACCGCTCCTCCTCCACGCCGTCCACTACGCACGATAATGTAGGCATTTACTGACAATCCCTATATTATCGCGCACCGAACGGTCAAAAAGTGGTCAAACTCCACTCGTACAAGCTACCATCTAACAAGATAAGCTTACATCACAAATATGTCTAGTCCCCTGACATGAAAACAGGGTATTGTGTCATTGGTGACGGCGACTACTCGATAAAAAAAGCACTCGAGTAACTAGAAAGTTTACTCGAGTCATGAATAGCTTTTTCATGAGAATAAGATTCACTCGAGAAAGCGCGTAAGTTGAGGTTTCCTCCTTCGCTACTCGAAGAATTGACTCGAACGAATCAATCTTAAAAATATCCCAGAAGCGTACAACTGCGCCAAAACTCTGGATGCCATGCTCGTGAGCGTGAGGGTAAGACCCGCGGAACATTTCCAACGGCCTGGGAGTTGCACCATTGCTGCGCTACCTAGTATTTTTTTTCCATACCGGCAGGTGTGATGAAAATTACGCATCGGGTAAACTAAACTGATAACTGTAATTCAACTCGGTAAGACTTTAGCAGTTCGAGTCGGGTTACCCCGGGATTTCTCAGGATCGAGCCAGAGGACTCGAACCCTGAATAGATTAGACGGCGTATTCTCCCGAGTGAGATTAATTGACCTCGATCTGTCGAGTAGCTCAAACCCGTAATAATCGCTTTCGTCCTAGAAAGATTGTTTGCAGGAGAAGTACCCGAAGTAATATGCCTGAGAAGTTTGAGTCCCTAGATCGAGTCCTTGACTCCATCAGGCACTCGGGGGCTACTGTTGTGGAGGCACCCGAGAGACCCTTCCTTAGGAGGGTACCCGGTGCGGCCCATTAAGGGGTACTGCAAGACTCCTCAAGCAATATATGTGAAGGCCCATGAAGAATCGGGCCGCAACAGAAGGAAATACTTTATTGGCAAGTGTAGGAAAGTATAGTTACCGACCGAAAGTCGAAGTTCATCTCATGTACGACCCCTGAGACCCCGGCTATCTTTATGAAGCACTGGATGGGGTCACAAACAAGACAGACAACCCCTGATTCAGAACTAGCCGAGATTCAATCTCCAGAGAGCACCCCCTGTAATCGATACTTTTCACCTCATCGGAATAAACACGACAGGCAGTAACCCGTCAAATCGAGTAGTCCACCAGTGCTCTCTTCCTTTATCAAACCCCGGGTCCCTAACCATGGGGATTGTTGAGCTCACATCCTCAAAAGTGATACATCTCAAACGTATCTATAATTTCTGATGTTCCATATTGTTTTCATGACATATGCTACATGTTTCCTATACAATTTATGTTATTTTTATGGATTTCCCGTGACTAACCTATTGCCAATATGCCACAGAATCGGTTCATGTTTTCTGCTGTTTTTGGTTTCAGAAAAGTTGTTCTGAAAATATTCTCGGAATTGGACGAAACAAAATCGCAGGGTCTTAGAAATCTGTCACGTACACGGAGTCCGAAGGGGACACGGAGGAGGGCCCTCGAGGGGCCACACCATAGGGCGGCACGGCCCCCCTTGGCCGCGCCACCAGGTGGTGTGCCCCCCCCCCCCCCGGCCACCCATCGACGTTGCCCTCTCGCCTATTTAAGATCCTCCGTGGGTTAGTTAACCCTAAAGACCCGAGTCTTTTTCCACGAAAAGTTCTGTAGCCGTCTTCATCGTCAACCCTAGTTCAAGAAGGTTCTAAAGCTCTCCCTGGCATCCTGCCGGGAGGGAGAATCATCATCGGAGGGTTCTTCATCACCATGCCTTCCTTCGGAGTGATGCGTGAGTAGTTCATCCTTGGACTACGGGTCCATAGCAGTAGCTAGATGTTTGTCTCCTCCTCTTTATGCCTCATGTTTTAGATCTCATGAGCTGCCTAAAATGATCAAGATCATCTTATTGTAATGCTACGTGTTGTGTTTGCTAGGGTTCGATGAATATTGAATGCTATGTCCAATGATTATGAATCTATCTTGTTCTTTCATGTTTATGTTATTTATGATCTTGCATGCTCTCCGTTACTATTAGATGCTTTGGCCAAGTTGATACTTGTAACTCCAAGAGGGAGTATTTATGCTTGATAGTTGGTTCATGCCTCCCTTTCACTCACGCTCGAGTGGCAGAAACGTAACGGGTGGGGGATGTGCTATTTAGGGAGAAAACAATGATGTTTACATTATTTACATTACACACTTTACTTAAGACAATAATATATTACTTGCAACTTAATACCTGAGGTTTGATTGGATGACGCTCCGAGGGTGGAATTATAGTCATAGATGCAGTTGGATAACGTTCTATGAATCTTGTTGTAATGCCCGCATGAATCACATAGTAATCATCATGTCATGCATATGCACTACGGTGCATCCTTTATATTTGTCAATTGCCCAGCTGTAATTTGTTTACCCAGCATGTTATCTATCTATTTTAGAGAGACACCACTAGTGAACTGTGGACCCCGGTCCATTTCTTTACACTGATGATACAACCACTTCAACCGCGGTTTTCCTACTGCACTTACTGTTTTCCTCTCATTCACTGCCATCACTTTTATTTTTCATCTACTGCAAACAAGTATTGTTTTCCACACTATATGTCTAATGCTTTGTTTTCAGCAAAACCGGTGAGATTGACAGCCTCACTGCTTCGTTGGGGCAAAGTAATTTGATTGTGTTGTGTAGATTCCACGTTGCTGCTGAACCGGTAGTGCGCCCTGCCAACATCAGCTGACAACAACCTTCGTAAGTGATTTCTTTCTCCTACTGGTCGATTCAACCTTGGTTTCTTTCTGAGGGAAAACTTTCCGCTGCACTCTTCATACCTTACACTTGGGGTCTCCCAACAAGCGTGTGTTTACCCTCCATCAAGCAAGTTTTCTGGTGCCGTTGCCGGGGATTTCAAAGTCTTCAAGAGCAAGCAGCCTCTCGTCAACTACACACCATCAAGTTTTCTCGCGCCGTTACCGGGGAGGAAGAGAATTTCTGCAAGGGGAGTCTCTCACATCCGATCTCTTTACTTTTTTATTGTTTTCCTTAGTTTATTTTATTTTTTCTTGTTTTCTTCTCTATATTAAAAAAACAGAAAAATTAGTTCTTATTCTAGTTGTTATTTTTGTTACCCTGTTGTTATTTTTCATCATGTTGCTCCCTAAGTTCACCCTAAAAGACTTATCTAGTGGTTATATAATTGGAAAGGATAATATTGAAGAATTCTTTAATCATGTTAGCAAGAATAAAGATTTTGAGGATAGAACCATAGTAGAACTTGCCCCCAATTATGAAACTGCTGCAGCTTCTTTGGTTCACATGTTAGAGGCTAGGTTTGTTAACCTTAACCCCATAATGCTACAAATGTTTCTTAACCTAAATGATGTTGAGGACACTGAAAAGAGAGATTTTCTTCTGTAAACTTTGCTTAAACAATTTGGTGATGTTGGTATAGAAGCTAAGAAAGTCTTTGATCATTTTAAGATGTTAGGCTCATATGTAGATGTTATTGGTGCTCTTGAAAAACTAGACAAAACTGAACCTAAAGACAAGGAGGAAATCAAAATACCAATACCTTTTTAAACTAGTAGCAATGCATGAAGCCTTAAAGAAGAATTTTGATAGGATTGTTCCTGAAAACCCATTTGATGATGGTAGTAAACCTAAAAGTGTTGAGAAAGGGACATCTGAAACTTATATAGATAAAATACAATGCATTGTTGAGGAGGTTTCTTGTCTCAAATTGGATGCTTCTTCACTTGAAAATACTTGATTCTAGTTTTCTGGGCCTAGCTAAAAGGCGTTAAAGAAAAGCACTTCTTGGGAGATAACCCATGATTTTATTTTTGCAATGTTTTCTTCTGTTTTCTTTGAATCAAGGTGTTGTTTACTTCTGTAGAAACTCATTTGTATCTTTATTTTCTCGCATTTGTTGTGCCCAGTAAAGTCTCTAGTGAAAGTTGAAGTTAGATTGGGATTTCTGCGTAGGAAACAGATTTCTGCTATCCACTGTTAAATTCGTATAAAATCACACAAAGATCAAAATGACTTGAAAATGTTTGTGCTTGATCCTCAGCTATTTTCGAAACTTTGTTTAGTTCTGTGTTTTTCGATTTGAGCAACGTAAGTGCCCGGAAAAAATTCATCTTTACACACTGTTTTAGTTTTGACAGATTCTGCCTTTTTACTTGCATTCTCTCTTTTACTATGTTGAGCGGATTTCTTTGCTCCACAAAACATCAGTGGCTATAGCTAATGTGTAAAAAGTATTAATAATGCTTGTGTCCTAGGAGAACATGAGAGTTTTTGATTGTGTACTAACCCTCTAATGAGAATTACTTTGAGTTTGGTGTGAAGGAAGTTTTCAAGGGTCAAGAGAAGACGGTGATATAATGTGATCAAGAAGAGTGAAAAGCCAAAGCTTGGAGATGCCCCCGTGGTTCATCCCAGCAAATTCCAAGAAGACTCAAGCGTCTAACCTTGGGGATGCCCAAGGCATCCTCTTCTTCATCAGCAACTTATCAGGTCACTTCTAGTGAAACTATATTTTTATTCAGTCACATCATATGCACTTTACTCGGAGCGTATGTTTGTTTTTTTGTTTTCCTTTCTGCAATAAACTTAGTTGGAACCCATCATTCTTGTGTGGGAGAGAGACATGCTTCGCTTTTTCTTATGAATACTGGTTTTCTTCCATGCTCGTATTCTTAGTTTTTCTTCTAGCTGCTGCAAATCCTTTTAGCTCATATTTTTCACGAATCTCTTATTCAGAGCTGTTAGTTCTAGTATAGTAGTAGTATTACTCTCTTGTTTCATTGCTATATCTCTTGGAGAGTTTTTGTTTAGTTTGAAAAGATTGGTGTTGGAAAGCAGTAGTACAATTTTCGTGCTTCATGTCATATTGGATGTTATTTTAATTATATGCTTAGTAATTATTATTGTAGCATGACTTGTCTCAAATAGCTGAGAGTGCTTAATGTGCCATTGAAAGAATCATGAGTAGTTTTTATCTCATTGAAGCATAAATTTGTGGTGTTCTCCTTCGAATGCTTTATTTGGTTGACTTGGCGCATGCTTACACCATGGTTATGACTACAAATCAGTCACTTATAGACTCTATGATTATTTAGTTTTTGACTTGTAATACCATTTATGTTTTGATTAATAATGTTTTTGTCGTTATGCATGATTATGGCCATTATTGCTCTCTTAATTTATCGCTCCCTGTCTTTTGCTAGTCTCCACCTGTACTGAGTATGAGCTCTACTCGTTCATCCAACTCCCAAAAACCAAAGTTTTCCAAATATGTACACCATACCTACCTACATGTGGTATTTAACCTCCACTCCAAGTAAATTTCTTAAGTGCTAACTTTAAACTTTCAAAATTATTCCTGTTTTGTGCCCCTGTTTTAGCTGATGAGGACGTAAATAAAGAATCTTTATCTTATTTGTTGATTGGACTTTACACACCTGGCTAGTGGCACATCCGCTTATCCAAATTGATAGAAGAGCTGGCAGCGGGGTGCCCAGCCCCAAACTTAATACAGCAAATTCTCTTCACTATTTGTGCCCCTGATTTATCAGTCAAATCATAATTGTGTAAACAAAAGAGAAAGAGGGATGAACTTCTACCCAAATGCGTAATTTCTATGAGAGCCGCTCTTGTGAAGTCTAGTTGCCTTGTGACGTACTGTATTTTCTATTTACCATTCGTTAACATAAGCATACACCTCTCCAAAAAATGTTTGCAATACCTTTGTTTAATAAAATAAAAAGCTCTAGCGCATGAGTTAATCCCTGCTTCCCTCTGTGAAGGGCCCTTCTTTTACTTTTATGTTGAGTATCCATCTTCTAACTTTATGCATAGTTAAGAGAGCATAGTTGCCATTCTAAGTTTAATGTGCATCAGTCCCAAAGATTATTATTGATTGATTCACTATGTGTTATTACTTGCTCTCAAATTATTTGCTTTAGTCATCCACTTGAACTTTGAAGGTATCCTGGCAGTATCTAGATGGTTGTCTTCTCCTCTTTATGCCTCATGTTTAGATCTTGTGAGTTGCCTAACATGATCAAGATCATCTTATTGTAATGCTACATGTTGTGTTTGCTGGGATCCGATGAATATTGAATGCTATATTCAATGATTATCAATTTGTCATGTTCTTTCATGTTTATGTTATTTATGATCTTGCATGCTCTCCGTTACTAGTAGATGCTTTGGCCAAGTTGATGCTTGTAACTCCGAGTATTTATGCTCGATAGTGGGTTCATGCCTCCCTTTCACTCACGCTCGAGTGACAGAAACGTAACGGGTGGGGGATGTGTTGTTGCCATTAGGGAGAAAATAACGATGTTTACATTGTTTACATTACACACTTTACTTAAGGTGATAATATGTTGCTTGCAACTTAATACCCGAGGTTTGATTGGATGTCGCTCCGAGGGTGGATTATTAGTCATAGATGTAGTTGGATAACGGTCTATGAATCTTGTTGTAATGCCCGCATGAATCACATAGTAATCATCATGTCATGCATATGTACTACGGTTCAACCATTATATCTGTCAATTGCCCAGCTGTAATTTGTTTACCCATCATGTTATCTATCTGTTTTGGAGAGACACCACTAGTGAACTGTGGACCCCGGTCCATTTCTTTACACTGATAAGACAACCAATGTTTTCGTACTGCAATTACTGCTTTCCTCTCATTCACTGTCATCACTATTCTTTTTCATCTACTGCAAACAAGTACCGTTTTCCACACTATACTTCTAATCCTTTGTTTTCAGCAAAACCGGTGAGATTGACAACCTCACTGCTTCGTTGGGGCAAAGTAATTTGATTGTGTTGTGTAGACTCCTCGTTGCTGCCGAACCGGTAGTGCGCCATGACAACATCAGCTGACAACAACCTTCAGAAGTGATTTCTTTCTCCTACTGGTCGATTCAACCGTGGTTTCTTTCTGAGGGAAAGCTTGCCGCTGCACTCTTCATACCTTACACTTAGGGTCTCACAACGAGCGGGTGTTTACCCACCATCAAACAACAGCAAAGAAGAAGACATCAACTCTTCTCCAGCAGCATCGAGCATCGCGAAAGCGTGATAATCTTCAGGCAGAAGGTTTCTACCTGGAAAAGAGCTTGGGTTTTGAAGAGGAGCTTCTAGCTTTGGACCGGGTTTTTTTATTGGTTCTTTACACCAAATTCAGAATCCTGCTTGACACATGTTTGATATTTAGCTGAGGAACACCATTAAAGAACATATCGCGTTCATGGATTTCCGTATGTTCCACATCACAAATCACAAATGGAGTTCAATGCATAATTCTTATTATTAGACACCGAAAATCTAGGAAGGATCCAAAAGGTTTTAGAACCTTCTAGAATGTTTCAGAATAATCCATGGATATGACCACGTGATCTTGGCATTCATGAGCGGTGACCCTCTTCTTAATGTTGATGAGATTAATGGGTAGCAACCCCCTTCTTTATAAAAAAAACCTTCTTAATGTGCATGGAATTAAGAGGGTGGTAACCTCCTCATTGATGGGTTGGTCATTAAAGGGAGGGAAGACCCTTGACTACCCCATTGTCCTATATAAGCAGAGGAGCGGCATCCCTCCAATACGCCCCATTGTGTGGAAAGGCTGCCACCTCCTCCACCCTCTCTTGCATACTATCCGCATACGTCGCAAGGCTGCTCGTGCTCCGGCTTCACTTCTTCCTAGACATGGCGGAGCACTGCTGGACCGGTGCTCACATCCGCGTGGATACCGGCAGAGGGATCTTACGTTCGATCTTAGG
Source organism: Alopecurus myosuroides (assembly GCA_028641055.1). NCBI lineage: Eukaryota > Viridiplantae > Streptophyta > Magnoliopsida > Poales > Poaceae > Alopecurus > Alopecurus myosuroides. The sequence goes on along the minus strand of CM054063.1, from coordinate 315,120,709 downwards.
AATGTGGGAAAATCCTCACGGCTAGGAGGGATACACCTAGCTACGCGGATCTGCACCAATGGTTCTTCAACAATAATCTACTTCCGCTATCGATTGTTGGTAGCTTACTATATCGATCTATCTTGCACCTTCATAGAGGATCTTGGGTTTGCGCCTAGGATGGAATGTTTTCTCTACTACGGATCCCAAAAAATCTACAAGATGACTTGGGGATATGAAAAAAAAAGAGATCCATGTACAAAAATATGGATAGTTTATTCCGGTAAAAAAAAAATTGCCAATCGCTGGACTAGTTCCTATCATATATCATGAGATGATAGGATATTGTGCTCCAAGGAAAACAAGTTTCCCCTCTCCACTATATGTTTCCTTGGGTACGAATGAAATCTATATCGACCGAAGTTTCCATTTGAACTCACTTGTCATCCACTTCTTTCCACGACGGGAGATGGAGATCATACCAAGTATGGTAACTCGCAACTATCAACCTAGTTCGGTCCCTCAAACGTGGGCTTAGTATGAATTAAGAAACATAAGTATCAAATATTTATACTGAATTTATTTTACATGTTTACAATTACAATCTAACCTCTCTACACATGATTTTTACCATTATAGGTTCCAATTGTAGCTTCAAAATTAACCATGTAATAATTCAAATAAATAATAAGATACATTCATTGTGTATTAAAATTTTATTATCGGTTGTGGGATATCCACTTTCGGTAGATTTGAAGCATATATTTAAATTCAAGTTGTCTAAGTTGTTTCCTCCTTAGAGCCCACCTCTTAAAAATATTTCACTAGACCAAGTCCATCTAAATTTTAAAAAGGGACAAAATTGAATGTCTTCATAGATTAATTTATTTCACATAGCTGAATGGAAAACATACTTATGTGTTTATCCCCATTTCACTTTCCTTAAATATCATGGTAGAGGGATCTAGAGTTGGCAATACATTTGTAGAAACCATAATTGTCTATATTAGGTGTAAGTAAATAGAGGTGACAATAATCAACATACTAAACAGTAATCCTACATAGACAATATATCTATCATCAGAGTTTTGCCATCGAATGTTGTACTTCTAGCTTACTGGGGTTCTTTTTGTGAACATATATATCTTTCATGTCCCTAGGTTTAACAATTAGAAAGCATCATATGCATGCACATCAACTTGGGTCGGTTTTTTCATTTTTGAATAACTACAAACACGATCCAATTTTTTCTAGTCCGCAAGTGACTAAGAAATAAGTAGGTAGAGATTTCTCTCTTTGTCGGTGTCAACTTTGTAATTATGTATTAACGTATCTTATGTTCAATAACATAAAAAATGTGTGCCCGCATATGTTAGAATGATGGTGCATGGGAAATTAATTTATCACAGATGTGTTGGATTTTAGTCGTTTTGAAAAAACTATAAAGATGATACAAGTTTATAGGGCAACAAGTCAAGGACAAGGAAAACACATTGGGCACATTATTTTTTGTTTATCGATGTCAATACAATACATATTTGGCAATGTATGTTACATCAGATATGTCAAAATAATATCGATGAACTTTTTATTTTATTAAGTTATTATCTATTGTATTGGATTTTTTTAATATGTTTATTAGGAATAACCTATTAATAGGTGCAAAAGTGCACAGATTGTTGTTTTCCACTTTGATCTGTAGAAACTACTTGCATATTGGAAAAAAAATGCAAATGAATCATTCATTGCGGGTGGAATCTGGAGTTTCCTGAAATCTGTTCCCACAAGACAGTTTTTAGGATTTCCATGGAGCATCCCGAAGATGCGTCAAATGGAGAAAATTACAACATAAAAGTTGTTGGAAACTGTAAACATATTCCATAGGTCACATGTTATAAAATGACCGGAAGCCCTGTTTTACGCAAGGTCAAGTATTGGCTACAGGATTTTGAAAGTGGATGACGGAATTGACTCCAACTCTTGCCATACTTGATGGCTCAACCATATGATTTGACTGTATGGACTCACTTGACAAAGGGAGGGCATAGAAAGGTTCTAGATGTTCCAAGAGCACTAGGGTCAAAGGATTATCAACCGAATGGCTGAAACCCATTTCTCGAGTCTATATAAAGATGGGAAACCCTATTTTTTTTTAAGAGGAGACACGTTCTCACAAATTTGTATCTCCCTTGGCATCCTTCAAGAGAGGGCATAGGTCCTCTACACCGCCACCAAATCCAAGGGACAAGGAGGGCCAATGGGGCCATCGATGCGGGCTGTTGTGGCTTCCATCTCCTCAGGGCTGCAACTCTCCATCAACATCTCTATCAAGCTCTCCATCTCCATGTACTTGTGTGAGTAATCCTGTCGTAGGCATGGGGTGTATGGGATTAGGACGAGATCAATCTTGTAATAATGAAAAGTCGTTAGCATGTGGTGCCTAGCTCAAAGAAGATATTATGTTTTGCTGATACTACTTTGTTACGCGTAATGCTTATTGTGAGAACTGTTATAGTATGGAACCTAAGATCTTGACGGCGATAGGTATACACTTCAAAGTTTTAAATAGCGGGCGAAGACATTCAGCGGCAACCTGCAAAAAAAAGTTATAGCGACGCCAAATCGCCGCTATAGCGCGCTAAAACACTTAGCGGCATAGTGTTGAAAACACTATAGCGCGCTGTTTAAAACTTTGATACACTTTCGATAAAAATTTGATACACTTTCGATGGGAAATTTTGTCACGAAGGTGATTCTGGTGCGATAACAATTAAACAATGTTTAGATAGTACCAAAAAAAATCATAAATTGACAAGGGAGTTGTTGTGACCCACAAAGGTCGGAACTGGGTCACTGATCAATGTACATCGCCTTCCTGGCCTCTGCCTGATCTCGCGGCCTGCAGCTGCGACGAGACGCACCGAACGACCTCGACGAGCCACGCCTGTCCGACGGCGGCGGCCGCCTTGAGCTGCGACGCCGTCACGTCCCTCGCCCTGGCCCTCAGCTCCATCACTCCCCTGTCGATGTCCGCCTCGTGCCTCGCTAGCAGCGGCCGGAGGAAGCCGTCGTAGACATGCCCCGCGCCCTGGAAGAACGCGATCCAGTTTCAGAATTCAGAGTTCGATCGTCGCATACTGAACCGAGTGTTTCTGAACGTCGGTGCGTTTCCGGGATGGCCCATCAACTGAATGCTTACCCGCGTGTTGGGGTGCCAGAGGTACACGACAAGCGCCAGCTTCGCCTCGCCGTACATCGGCAGCCACGACACGGCGCAGTCGGCAAACCTCTCCACAACCGTCAGCGACGCCACCAGAATCCTGTTTCGGACTTTCGGTTCAGAAACTTCTGGCGAATGGTTGTAAGAAAATAAATCAGTACTAGTACATGGCAATGTCGACGTGCTTACCAGTACTGGCACCAGAAAAGCAACTGCTCGACCTCGGGCGGGTGCCGCTTCAGCGTCTTGTAGCAGCCGTACGCCGGGAACGCGTACCCCAGAATCAGGCTGCGTGCGCGCAAGAGCAAAGGTAATCAGAGAGGATTCATGGCGTGTTTTGAAAGGATTTCGTGTGGACAGACATAATTGGGTACCGCTACTCACGTTAGTAGCCTAGTGATGAACGACACCGCCATCTCTGTGACTGAAAAAAAAAAATGATGTCAGATAATGTTCAGAGCACCACGGTTCTTGGAGAAAAAAGATAATGTGCAGAGGGCAGAGAATGATCCCCCATCGATGTAACGGATCATACGGAATAATCAAGGGAGACATGCTGGAACCATGAATCGTACTATGCGCACTAATTAGTTCAAATGATCATAGTTGGTGAACAAGGGGAAAAGTGGCGGCGAAATTTGAAACTCTGAATGTGCTTCGTCAGAACTTTGATCAGAAAAGCCAACATGCAGGAAACAAACGAGGAGGGACGTACAAGGCGTCGTTGCCCTAAAGATTTACCTTGTGGATTACTAGTTGCTGTCTCCTTCACGATGGGATCGATTGGATTTGTGGAACTGGAACGAGAAGGGGGCAAGGCCTTGTAGTTTGAATATGCTGTGAGAGGTTATGCCGGAGGTGGTGAATCGGCGGAATGACGCGTCCAACCGCCGTGTGGTTTGGCGCCATTGGGCTATGGAGAGACGCGCGGTTATAACTGAATCTGTTCTACAGGCCGATCGGATGGGCTAAACTGAGCACTGCCACAGACCAGATGGCGGGCACAAGCCGGCTAGGGTTTCCGCTTCCTCTCCGGCGGCCTCGCTCCGTCGTTGAGTTCGTCGTCCTTACTCCATTTACAACTCCCGTCGGTGATCCTGGTCCGGCGCGATCTCTGCTACGCGCGGTCATAACTGAATCTGTTCTACACACGGATGGGCTATACTGAGCACTGCCGCGGATACGTAACTTCCCTCTTGTGTTTGGACTGTGGTCGGTCACAGCAAAATTCAGAACTGGGTTTCCTCCAACCATATAATAGTTCGAATTTAAAGAAAACTCAGGTTTGAACCTTTACATGTTGCGTGCCACGTCAGCTCGACAGAGGGCCAAGTTGTCAGATTGGGAGGACAGTGACTTAACTGCAGTTCAGTATAAACTGATGGGCTTAAACCTGGTAAAAGAAGGGCTTCTCTTTTTTTTAACCCTTTGAGCATGGTGGTTTATGATGCCAATTGTGCTTAAATCATCTGATTCACTCCTAGATTTTGAAAAGCAGAGATGACAAGTGGTATGTGATATTTGTTTTGGACACAACCACACAAAAGCCACAGGATGCATCATTGTGCCTCCATGTGGAGCATGTAGCTTTTCAAACACTAGTTAGTTTGCACGTGCAATGCACGTCTATCTAAGCATTAACCATAACATTCTAAATCGGTATAAATAATTAGTTTCTTATCATTTGCAAGAGCATATTTTCACAAAAATTCTAGGATTTCATGATTACAATAGCAACCAAGAATATACCATAGTCATAGTACTCGATATATATATATAACATCAAAATTGTAGAAATACGTTCTGATTTTTTTTCCCGAGTTAACCCAGCACATCTTAGACGAAGTATTGGACAAATATCCTTATCACCATTCTGATAGCAAGATAAGGACGACCAAATTGAATAGCCACTCAATTCAATTATTAATTAATCAAATACGATATAGTAGTGCAGAGAGGATTGTAATTATCGCACGATCAATAATAAGTGGAGTATATTACCATTATGTTCTATATACCCATCATAATGTACCTATCCGAAATTTTCAGTTCATGTTTAAAATTCGTAAATGTAACCTAGGTGAAAGTATTGGTCTTTGGCTTGAGATATTAGTGAAGCGACTATATATCATGGATTCATGATCAACAATTGCACGTTGTCCAACCCAAAGATGTATAGAAGTGAGATTAATATTAATATGTACACATAGTGTTTGTATCTGTCCCAAAGAACTAAAGATGCAATCCTTCACCTGGGGTTTAATCGGGCCGACAAGGCTCCGTCCGCTCGGAAGGACCTCCATGCACGCACCCACCCCGTGTAGGTCGCCACCATGCATGCCTTGGAGAACTTCGACGTGCACCCGCGGGAGATGATCATGCCACACCCATCGTCGATGGCAGTGAAGCAGACGTACTCCATTGTGTATTTTCCGGCGACGACCTCGCTGCGCACGCATCGAGGCACTAACGCGCACGCGTCCAGAGCGCTGCAAACTCTGTTGTGGTAGCCTTCGTACACGCCATGAAACTGTGTTCTCTAAACCGCTGGTGCCAGGCACGGCATATGGAACTTGGAAGGCTTCTTCATTTCTTCCTGGAGGATATAGCTGTCGGACCCGTGCATCCTTTCGTGTCCCCAGTGGCATCACGGCCTCCTCTGCGCCGTCAGGCATGCCATGCAAATTTTTGACGGCATCTACCATGGGACAGACGTAGGACAGGTCGTGTCTTAGGTGTACATGCTGCTAGTATCGAAGCCGACGGCGTCCAACAGAAGGCGACATCAAGCTGGGCAAATTTTGGAGCGGATGGCTGTATACTGCATGCATGATGCATATATAGCTCTGTGACAGCGCTTGGGCTTTAATTTCTTTCCCTCCATGCAGCAGGTTAATCTCCAGCACAAAGTGTGCTACTCCATGAATTAGGACGCTAATCGTGGAAGTCCACGAGATAGATTGGATTTAATTTTCTCCCCGCATGCAGGAAAATAGTTAATCTGGCACAATTTGGGCTCTTAATTTGGTAACGTATACCGTGGACTGCGGCAAATCACCAGGGGCAGGACGTGCGCGTAGTCTTCTCTGGCAGAACAATGAATCTGAACCATTCAATTGGGTGGCAGACCATCAAAACGATATGGACCCTTAAATCTAAATGGATGGATTAGATCGTAGGGTGGTGGTTATCCTGTGTACACTTGGTGGTGTGGCTTTAGGGGAATTGAAGTTTGCTCTTTTATTAGTAGTGGAGACTAGGCACATGGTACCAACCATGGGAGTATACTAGGTCAAGGTAAACACATGCTTCTTTTCCCAGCATATTTGCTATGTGTTCTCTGTGCATGGAGCATACCATAAAAAAAAATATTGCACATGCATGTGAATGTACATGTCCAATGCAAGCCTCATTGGGAAGCCATTACAAATTGGCACGAAGCCAACAGAAAATCAACAAATGAAATCTGCCCTACAAATACAATACCCATAGCTAACACAGGTACACCGGCACACCAGACACAAACAAGAATACTATAGCACTACTAACTACTGCTAATCACCCACCTAAACGATGGCCAACGTATGATGGCATCTGATTGGCTGCACATTATCATCGCCCCGAGCAAAAAAAAACCCTCTTGATTCTACATGCTTCCCGGGTTGATGAGACCCTCTGTCGCTGCTCGAGAAAAGCTCTAAGTGAATGTCTTTGCGATGGACGAGGTGGTGACCAGGCCGGCGAGCAGACCTACCAAGGTGCCGCTGTTGTACGTGCTCGACTCTGTCTGCACCGCGTTGTCGCGCAGGTCCACGAAGGAGTCATTCTGAAATGGACCGCCCACAAGGGCTCCCGTGGCGACATTCGGGTTCGGACTGGTCGAGTGGAGGTAATCGAATCCTTTGCACCCTGTTTTCGCGTCTGCGGGGATCGACGCCCCCCTGTGGTGTACCTGCTGCGGATAGCTGCTCCCGTACCCGACAAGGTAGCTAAGCTTCATTGGGTTGTCGCCCAATATGTAATTCGCCTGACATATGACAAATGACAAAACAAATAGGATATGATGTCATGCTTGGCAAAATTTAAGAAAATGCAAACTACAAATACAGAAAATGCAAAGCCGGAATAGTAATCTGCAAGGCTTTCACCTGTGATATAGCAAAATTGCGTATGTCTGTGGGACTAAAATACTTTCCACTGCACTCCACTGCTGCTGTCTGTGTCGTCAGCATGTAGTCGCTGTAAACAACAGCAAGGAATGCTGCATTTGTGGCATGCTGGAGAGAATTCCACCCACTTATCCACACCAACCCTCCTGCATCGAGAATACTATGATATTGTGAAACTGTGCACAACTGTTATACATATCATGAAATTCTCTATGCAGACAGGGAACGCGAAGGCACCCATAATGCATAAAGCCAATGAACAGAAAATTTCAACATACCGCCAGTCCTACTAGCGGTGGCTGACGGAGAATCTGGTAGAAGCCCACAAATGACAGCTTCAGCAGTGTCTCTGTACGATTTGAGTCCCATGTTTTCAGCATTAGATGTCTGTTTGGATCCAAAGAAATTGACTCTTGATAAGAGAACCTGCACAGAATAGATAAAGATCACTTAAGGTTCTTATCCTTGTAAGAGTAGCCAACTATAAATGAAAACCTTCTAAAGGAATTCCTTTGGTTTAATTCATGCAAACCTGTGTCCCGGGGAGCTTGTCATCCCAGCTGAACCATGTTGGCCTTCCCCAATCAGCATAATCTTTCCCGTTCTGTACAGTCACATAACTGAGATACGTCTGATCTCCTGTGGCGTGATAGAGCCAACTTGCTGCCCACAAGAGCTCATCTAAATAACCAGTTGAATTATAGTAGTTCTGGAGCTTCGGATAAGTCTCACTGGAGATGCCTCTATAAGTATCAGCGAAAGTAAACAACTTCTGTGCATGTTGAAGAAGTGTATCAGAATACGTAGTGTCACTGGATTTGAAAACCATTGATGCTGCTGCCATGGCGGCTGCTGCCTCAGCAGCGATATCTGATCCAGGAGACTTCGGGTTGATCTGTGTGAGCGGCCTTTTCTCGGTCATTGTTTCTGGCCTTTGCCAGCAGTTGTGGTCTAGATCAGGGTCACCAACCTACAGGGAAATAATCTTTCAAATGCTAGTCCCAATGATTAAAGAAAAAGACAATGATGTATCACTTGCTGTTCTGAAGAAATAAACAATGTTCTGAATGCCTGAAGCTGAACTTGGATACCCAAATGATGGTTCTTCGTTAGATGGACAAACAGCATTAAATTGATTCAGTTGCAAAATTTATTAACGCTTAGATCTGATTTCACGGAATTGCAGCTTAAACTGAATGATTTAGCATAGCCTACGGGATACAGGCTAAAAACATTATTCTTCAGGAAAGAGTTTGTTTGTAATGTTACGGTTGTACTCTATGCTTCAGTAGGGCATGCGCTTTACACCCTGCCTAATATCCCTGACTAAACTGAGTTGACCAAACTCCTGAGATCCCCTACTATCAAGGATTAACTTTCCAACTACAATTTGATATTAACGCTTAGATCTGATTTCACTGAATTGCAGCTTAAACTGAACGATTTAGCATAGCCTACAGGATACAGGCTAAAAACATTATTCTTCAGGAAAGAGTTTGTTTATAATGTTACGTTGTACTCTATGCTTCAGTAGGGCATGCACTTTACACCCTGCCTGATATCCCTGACTAAACTGAGTTGACCAAACTCCTGAGATCCCCTACTATCAAGGATTAACTTTCCATCTACAATTTGATATTATTGTATTAAAACTTTATAAATTCCAACTAGGACTCAGCTTTGAAAACATTCTCTTGGGCTACCACACAATGAAACAATGCAGGTAAAAACACAAAACGAGGAAAGGGAAAGGAATATAGGAGTTTCCCTTGTCAAATCTCTAGCTAAGGATCACAACAAATGTGTCATTTTGAGCATATGATGCAGACAACTAAGTCCCTCCTAAATATTAGGTGTCCTGATCATGACATCTCACCTGGACTCTTGCTTCCCTACCAACCAAACTATCCCCTCTACTGACCTACCATCAGACCCCAATAGTAAACTCACAATTCAAGCTATTTGATTTCCTAAGAAAATCAAACTCTTTAACCAAATCTTCATCCTAATTCCCATAATGTGCACTAAACTATGTACCTATACGCAGAGAAGCACACAGCAGCTCTAACCTGAATGTACAGCACATTGTCGGAAGGATGTGCGGCGATGAGGAAATCCGTGATCCAGCGTAGCCCGTCGAGCGCAGGGTCGAGCTGCTTGGCGGCGGTCATCTGATCCCCGTACTCGAGCACGGACCACGCGAGCAACGTCGCGGTGAACGCCATGGGGAAAGTGAACTTCATATGATCCCCAGCGTCGTACAGACCCTTGGAGAGATCCAGCTTCGCCTCTTTCCCGTCGTCCAGCGCAGAGTCGCCCCGCCACGGGATCTGGTTGTCCACCAACTTCCCGGCTGCAAGAGAGAATGGAAGCTCAGAAGATTTTCTCGAATTGAAGCTGCAATGGCTGGCGATTTAGACCTCATCCGCCGTCTTAAGCAGAGCATTACAGCGTGGGATTGCCAAAGTAAAACATTGTCCCCAAAGTTGAAGAAAGGGGTGACTATATGGTACGGAAAGCAAACTAATCGCCAGCAAGCCGAATCTGCGAGCCAGCCCCGGCAACATCGGAGCGAAATTCAGAAAAAAAGCAAGTTCAGCCTTTTGCAGTGCCGACAGAGTAGAGAAGCTCTCAGTCTCGGAAGTCAAAATCATCATCCAATTGTGGAAACAACAAATCAGTGGAAATTTTGCCGAAATAATCTACGCAAGACACTACCACGAAATTCATCACCACGGTCCACCAGAGGAAGACCTTGCAGAAACAAGTGGACTTCGCCTTGCCACCTACCATTGCGTAGATGGCGTAGGACTGAATCTACTGACCAAACGAAACTGGAGGACACACCAAAACAGGCCTGCGATCTCGGCGCGACAAATGGAGCAAATGCTTGGAAGCCAAAGGCGTGGGATCGCGAAAGCGTTTGCGCAGGGGAAGTGGTTTTGGCGGCGGCGGCGGCACTCACCCTTCTGGACCTGGAAGAACTGGAGCGCGACCCCGAGCGAGTCGCCGTACTTGGAGTCGACGGCCCCCGGCGGGCCCGGGACGGGGAGCGGCTTGGGGCGCTTGCTCGAGCCTCCTCCCCCGGGCTTTCGCTTCATGATGGCGACCACCGCCGCCGTGGCCACCAGAGCCAGCACCAGGGCCACGATGAGCCAGCCGCAGCAGCCGCCCCTCCTCGACACCATCTCTGCCGCCCCTCGCTCCTAGCGCATTCGCTGCCCTCTCACGTGCTCCTCCGTTGCTCGGCGGCGGCGGCGGCGTCTGCGTGGGAGAGAAGGAGCTGGGCAGCTCGCTGCTGCAGTTAACGGATCGCCGCGCGGCGGATGGGGGCGGGTTGGTGTGGTGAGGTGGCCGTGGTGGTGGTACTGAATTGTTGGGTGCACGGTCGCGGAAGAATGGGGTGGGAGGTCTGGCTCGCTGGAGGTGGGGCCAGGAGAACGTGGTTGCGTTCGTGGGGTGCCACCGGCAGTGGGAGAGGTACGTGTTGGACTGGCCGGGACGCGTCGGGCGAGGAGTGGTGCGGAGTCGAGCACCGACAGGCGTATGGCACCGCGTCTGGTGGGGCCCAGTGGTAACGACTAAATAACGAGCATGTTCTCTCTCGGTGGTGTACGTGACTACGCATAACCGTACATGGTACATCTCCCAATTGAAGTACTCCTACATGGCACGCTAAATGGAGAAATAAAGGCCTCAGTACGAAAGACCAATTTTTTCGGTTGCTCGATTCTAATTTATCAAAATTTGCGTGGCCCAAAGTAGCACGTACCTTATACTGTATATGAAAAAAAAATGTGGTAACAATAGGGGTAAGAAGTAAATTTCACTCTAATAACAAATAAAGAAAATGGTAGTGATGTGTCATTTCATATCAGCCCGAAGAATCGCTTGTCGAGGCCGGATGAAAAGCATGGCAGAAGCACGACGAAGAACAACGGGAAGGAAAGCGTTAAGAGGATCGGGGAAGACGAGGACGGCGTCGATTGACTGGATAGGTTATACCCACCCACCGCACATAGAAGTGGAACGTCTGACAAACTTGTGCCATTCGACTTGCTAGAATCATGCGGAATCGGTCAAACTCAATTTGTACCTTAAACTCGCAGAATCGCGATTATGACAAACTTGCACGGCATTGAGACGTTATCTGAACGAGAAAACTTTAAGCTTGTGATTACGATGGGGGCGAGGGAGAAGCGTCTACAACGGGAGGTGGAGGCAACACTCGTGCAGGTTTCGAGGCAAAAGAGAGGTCGTTGACTATTTTGGTCAAAATTCTTTTATCAAACTATTGACATTCAACCATGAAAGTATTTGGATGTTTTTTTATCCGTAATACAAAATCGATTTGTACAGTTTCTTTTTGTCAAATGCCATCATGATATAGTAATCGTGCTAGGTTTTATGATATATTGCAGCACGAGTTTACTTGTCAAAACTACATCTCACATAGCAGAGCGTGTCAATGTCCAAAAAATCCGAATTCTAAGAGTGAATTCCACTTTTTTACCCCCACACTTGCACATTTATGACAATTATTACCCCATTTAGTGAGAAAAAACAGAAATACACTATTTATAAACAAAGTACCAATGTTTTTACGCTATTTTAGCATCATGCGTGATTCCTTAGAAAAGACTGATATTTTAGAACCATGTAGTATGCCAAGGTATGTAAAGATCGAAGTGATCTATCAACGATAAACGCATATCTTTATTTTCACCATATATGTTCAATTCCTTGTCGATCACCGTATTTTTCCAGCCTTGAGCATAACCTCACACCTTGCCGAACGGAAACGCGTCAAGAAAAGAGGGTCAACAGTTTTTGAAAATGGGTAATTTTAGACGATTTTTCATCGGATTGGGCAGTTCATGTCACAAATGCATAGATCGAGGGTTAAAAGTGGAATTCGCTCGAATTCTAAAGGCAGGGGAACGTGAAAAATGGTCAAAGTTATATTTTAAAGATTGATCATGTCAATGTATAAAACGTAAAAAAATTGAAAAACAAGGAACGTAAAAAAAAAAAGATACCTATAAACAGGCGATCCCAAAGGGTCTTTGATTATCAGCCATGCCATGCCATGATCCAATGTACTAACGTTACTGTAGTACTTAGCTTCTCGTTTACGTGAGCGCACCCTAGCTACCAGCAAGCGTGCATCTGGCAGCAAGAGCGGCCATACATGGTGTGCCATCATTCTACCTTCATTCGCTAGAGCATCCATCGCATGGTACATGCATGATTGCTATTCGAGGGCGTCTTGTGGCACGCGCGAGCGAGGTCACCGATCGAGCTGGATAAGTTTGCTACTGTATTACAGAGGCACGCTGGCCGTTGCGTCCGATCCAATCCAGCATTATTTAGCGCCGCGGATAGGTGTGATGATAGCGATTAGCGGAGGCGAGAGCACGTGATTGCACCATTTTAAAACCAGAGTCGGAGATGGAGGATCTCCGGCTAGCTAGGTACGTACGCCTGCAAGTGGAATGGTCCTGTGGAGACGCTCGATCTTAAGACTCGGTTTAAAAACGATTATTACGGCGCGGCAAAATATATTGATTTGAGTGGATGTACGTACGGCAGTAGCACTTGAGTAAAGTAGTTCCGCCGGCGGGCGGGAGCGGCACTCACCCTTCTGAACCTGGAAGAACTGGACGGCCACCGCGAGCGGGTCGCCGTACTTGGCGTCGATGGCCCCCGGCGGGCCGGGGACGGGGAGCGGCTTGGGGCGCTTGCTCGACCCCGAGCCTCCTCCCCCGGGCTTCCGCTTCATGATGGCCACCACCGCCGCTGTGGCCACCAGCGCCAGCACGAGCGCCACGATCAGCCAGCCGCAGCAGCCGCCTCTCCTGGACCCCATCTCGCTTCACTCGCTCCTATCGCATTCGCTGCCCTCTCACGGCCTCCTTCTGCTCGGGGTGGCGTCTGTGTGGGAGGAGGGAGGGAAGGTGTTAGCTCGGCAGCTCGCTGCTGCAGTTAACTAGGATCGCCGCGCGGCGGATGGGGACGGCCGGACGGTTGGTGCTGTGGGGTGGCCGTGGTGGTGACTGGTGGTAGGCAATTGTTGGGTTCACCGTCGTGGGGAAATGAGGTAGGAGGTCTGTGTCGCTGAAGGTGGGGCTACGACTACGAGGACGTTGTTGGTTTCGTGGGAGAGTACGCGCTGGGTTGGCCGGGACGCGTCGGGTGGCGAGAGGTGTGGCATACCATCGCCGAATTGAAGTACGTACTCCTTCATGCCTTCATGGCACGCTAAATGGAGAAATGAAGGCCAGTACGGAAGACCGAATTCCCGTTGCTCGAATCTTCTTATCAGTCTGCGGGGCCCAAAATAGCACCTCCCTTATATGAAGAGCGCAATAATAATATAGGGTAAAATGTAAATTTGACTCTAATAATAAATAATGAAAATAATAGTGATGTGTAATTTCGTAACTGCCTAAAAAAGAGTGAAATCGCTCGTCGGGTCGGATGAGAAGCGTGGCAGGAGGGAGGATGAAGAACAACCGAAGGAAGGCGTAGGGTTGTGACATCGATTGACAGGATACCCACCACTCGTACACGACAGTGAGATCGAGACTCGGAGATGCCCTACGCGAAGCCATGCATCAAATAAGGGTTACACATGGACATTTTGTTCTTTTTGTCACTAGCTTACTACCCCCTCTCTTTAACAATATTTAGACAAATGAAAATCAAAGTATTGTTGAATGGAGCGAGTACATGGTGAAGATAGTGCCAAACCAAAGAATATGGAAATGACTGCCAAAATTGTGCCATGCAATAAATTGTTATATTTTAATCAACTGAATCGCACCATTACACCTTCTCAAAAGATAGAACCCAAGTTTTTATGCTAATTTAGTCGAATGTGGGTCTGACCAAAACTTCATTGGAACCACCAACGCGGTAAAGGAATGGAAAATTTGGCATTGATGCCAAATAGTGTTTACTTGGCATTTAGTTTTAGCAACATTATGGATGCTCTAGCATGACGCAGTTAGCAAGACTTTTAGAATTGGGATCCTAAATCAGACTGGATCCTCTATGGTAAGATCTTCCGCATGCTTAGGACGAGATGGCGCTCCCGCTCCCGCTCCACCCCTCTACCCACCTGCCACCGCCGCCCCTCTCCACGCCGGAGGCGGGGCTGACTCACCCACCATGTCCCTATGTGTCGTCGTTCATCTACTCCTCGCTTGTTGCTTTCCGAAATTGGTTCAAACTCGGCGCTCGCCAGGTGCTCCCTCTCCTTCCCCTGCAGGTCTTGTCTTCGGACCTCCCATCCACGACCCAACTCATTGTCTCCATCCACGGATGCGAATCAAATCTATACACCTTCGTGGTGGCTGCTATCATGTAAGCCTCCATTGGCGGCCTTGCTCACGAGTTTTGCGTCCATCAAATCACAATGTACTGCTTCCGCTGCCTCGTTGCATCCCAGCAGGTCGCCGATTTGCTCATCTCCCATGACCCGCTCAAAACACCCCTTTTCACCTCGGTTTTCGCACATATCTCCCTCTCGCTCTCTCAGCACCTCGACGCCGATGACGTTCGCTTCGGCTGCGACGGCCTCCACTGTCTCCTCCAGCTCCCGTTCGACTTGGGTCTGGACTTCCAGCTAACCACCGCAATCAGGCTAAACTCCGATGTGCAAGCATTCGATCTCCCTCCATTTAGAGATATCGTTCGTATCATCCAGTTCCCCCTGTCCCGCCTCCGCCGAGCTCATGGACCACATTCTCAAGTGCGTCTTTAGCGGAGTCGCGGCTCTGTTCGATTCCGCCCTAGCAAAAGAGTGATGCTTCGCCTTCTCGGTGGCCTCCACGAGCGTTGCCTCGCTTATCTAGTCCTTCGGCAACTGCGTCCTGCCAGGGGTGATCCTCCGCTTCCCCCACCGTGCGCCAGTGAGGTTGGTCTCGGGCTGTTCCATCGTGTCTACGACGCCCTCGGCTTTGGAGTTAAGCTCGCCGCCAAAGCTAAGGTCAGTTTGTCTCGCCCAGGCTTCCAATTTTGTTCTCGTATTTTGCGTCACTTCCACCTATCTGTTGTCCCATCAACACTTCAATTCTAGATTGATGCCACCTCAGCCCCTTCCACATCCCAGTTTTGGATTTGCTTTTTTTCAGCAACAGTCAAGCCTTCGGCTAACCTCGTTAATGACGCTCTAAATCACTTCTTCTCCGGGTCTAACGCTTCCTCTGTCTCTTGCGAGAAAGGCTCCGTGTTCCACTCTTTAGTGTAGTCTAAGTCCACCAGGTCCGAAATTTTCAAATTTTCGTCCATCGTGTTGTCTGCCGTTAAACTGTTCCTATTGCCATCCCTGGCGGGAGATCTCCGATTCAAATCGGGCGCCTGTCGCGTTGCAGCCCATACCCCCTCCCCCCTTCCAAGCCCAACGTGCTTCTATCATAGGGCCTACTCCATCGTGCGCCTCCAACATGCTGACGGTCAAACATGTCATGAACCACCAACCCTCCTCTCTCATATGTCATGTTGTGGACACAGGTGACATGCATCACTCCAGTTTCCTCGCCGAACCAACCTCGCATGCCCATGATGTTACTGCCTCACCTGGTCTCACGTCCACCATGCCTCCGCCACGTCAGCCACAGTCCCCTTGTAGCTCTGCTTCCGCTCACGCTCATGGACCCATGGACGCGGTTCTCGTGGGCCTGTCCTCCAGCAATGCGGTCCACAAGGCTCTGCATGTAGGCCGAGTCCAGGGCAAGGATGTGCTAGCTTTGCTGCCTGAAGATCAAGCTGACGCGTGTTCTGAATCGTCATGTCCCTCGCCGACCGCCATGGGCTCGCAAGTTCTCGTCGACGATACTGCTTCGACCACGCGCTCTGACACCCCCTCCCGTCTTCTCCCATGCGTCCTCGCCGTCTCCATACCTCCAGCGCGACCTCTCCCCTTTCCAAACGCCGCTCCTCCAAGCCGCTCTGCTTCAAGTGCTACTCCTCGATGCACCTAGTAGATGACTGTCGTGACCCTATAAAATGCGCTAGGTGCGGGGCGTCTGGGCACAAAGCTTGGGCATGCTCTTCACCTTTCCATCTTCCTTACCTGAAAGTTTAGAGCTAATAATAACAGGATATGTTTTCTTTCTATATGAGCATAGTTAAGATTATCAGGTAAATGTTTTTAATCAAAAACGGGATCCTCCTTGGATGCTGGTGTGGTACCCAAGTCTTCCACCGATAAATTGTGTTTCAGCATATCTGGTTGACGAAGAACAATCTCGTCAATCTCATTTCTTTCTTCCATAAAGATCTCACTTTCGTGGTCATTCATGTATGCTGCAAAACATTGTTAGGAGCAAGAGCAATAGAGACAAGTTATTCAACTTTAAAATCTTCATTAGGCAATTCAGTTTCATAAGGAGCTTTAGCAAATTTAGAAAAATTAAACTCATAAGATTCTTCATCAAATTTAGTTAATATTTTCTCCTTCTTACAATCTATAACAGCACCACAAGTGTTTAAGAAGGGTCTACCAAAAATAATAGGACAAGTTTTACGCAGCTGCACCAAGTACTAGAAAATCAGCAAGATATTTAGTTTTACCACATAAAACTTATAGATCTCTGACAGTACCAATTGGAGAGATAGTTTCTCTATTAGCAAGCTGAATAACCACATCAAATTTTTCATGTTCACAAGAACCAATTTCATGCATGATTTCTTTATAAAGCTCATAAGGAAAAGCACTTGAATTTGCATCAATATCACATAAACCATAATAGCAATGATCACCTATCCTAACAGAAAGCACATGAATACTAGTTTTCATAGATCTACTAGGATGGGAAACAATATTAGAAGCATCTTCACAGAAGATAATGTGTCAATCTTCTACACTTTCACTGACATGGTCCTTTACTATTGCTACTGTAGGTTCAAAAGTTATTTGTTCATCAGGCTCTATAGATTTCTTTGTACTTTTGTTAACCACACTAGCTATAATAGGATGTTCCTTTACCTAAGAAGGGAAAGGCATTTTCTCAGTATAAGGTTCAGACACAACAGGATTAATAGTATGAATTTCTATATTTCTAGCAGGAACACAATTAAAAGTATCTTCATAAGGTGCATGGTACTGGTTCCACTCCTTTTTGGGAATATCAAGATAAGGGGAAAAAGCCTTAAAACAGTTTGCAAAAATTTGATAGTCAAGAACATAAACAACACTAACATTATGAAAATCATCAGTTCCCATAAAAGATTAATGCATTCATAATCATAATTTATACTTGACTTTCTACCTTTGTCATTCTTCCATCCTTCAGTATTTTTCTGAATACAGTTAAGAAAATCCCATTTACCTTCTCCTTCCATACGTGTAAATGATCCGGAACAAGAAGCATCCAATAAATCCTTATCATGAAGAGAAAGTCTTGCATAGAAATTATTAATACCAGTATTACTGGGGAGCTCTTGAATGGAACATTTGAGCATTAGTAACTTCAATCTCCCCCACGCTTGGGCAATACTCTCTTCATCATGAGGCCAGAAATTATATATTTGATTCCGATCCTTATGAATCTCACTGGGAGGATAGAATTTAGAATAAAATAGAGGTACAATTTAGTCCCATTCAATAGATCGGCCATCCTTCAGCATCTTATATCATTCTGCAGCTCTGCCCTTTAGTGATAAAGAGAATATATTCATCTTAACTTGTCCATTGAAATACCTGCACACTTGAACAACTCGCATAATTCATGTATAAAGAGTAAATGGTCATCAGGATGGACAGTTTCATCTCCAAAATAGCAGTTATCCATAACACGTTCAACAATTTTCATAGGTATTTTAAAAGGATCCAATTGAGCAGATGGAGGGTCATCTACTACCTTAGCATTGACGGCAGTACTCCCAAATAGGAAATCGAATGGAGATCTCTTCAAAATGAAATAAAGTAGCAGACAGAAATAAAAACATCACTCAGAGTAAAAGTTTCCCTTACCAATTCCACTTACCAATATCGCTTCACTCCCCGGCAACGGCACCAGAAAATAGTCTTGATGATCCACAAGTATAGGGGGTGTATCGTAGTACTTTTGATAAATAAGAGTGTCGATCCCAATGAGAATCAGAAGATGTTGACAAGTAGTTTGGATGAAGGATTCGCTGTAAATACTAGCAGACAGTTTTTCAGGGGTTTTTGATATAGCAGATAAATAAAGTACAAGTAAATAAAAGACAGTAATAATAATTGCAGCAGGTGACTTAATTCTTTCTAGAGTAAAGGACAATCCGGTTGGTTTACTTATGATGACCAAACGTTCTTGAGGACACACGGGAATTTCGTCAAGTGCTTTGCTTTGTACAGCTGATTAGTCTTTATTGTTTTGGTAGGCGTTGTGTGGGTGAACCTATGCTAATGTTCTGCCCTAACTTGGACTAATACAAACTTGCGATTATACCCCTTGCAAGCATCCGCAACTACAAGAAAGTAATTAAGATAAATCTAACCACAACCTTAAACTCTAGGATCCTACACTCCCTCATGCATCGGTTTTCTAACAGGGGTTTAGGTTTCTATCACTCCGGAAACCCCACAATTAGTAGCCAAATACACAATGCATTCCCCTAGGCCCATAAAGGTGAAGCATCATGTAGTCGAGGTTCATATGACACCACTAGAAGAATAGCACCACAACTTAAATATCAAACCATTAAATATTACTCATCATAATTTTACTACTAACATCTTGACTTCTCCCATGTCCTCAAGAACTAAACGAACTACTCACATGATATCATATGGATAATGATCTGAGGTGATATAACGATGAATAACAATCTGGACATAAACCTTAATTCAATGGATTCACTCAATAGTGAAAGATCATCGTCCGTTTTGGTAATTATATGACAACATATCTACTTGATCTAATGTTTGTTCGATCAATGAAAATGCCCAGGTTAAATTAGGGTCACTATCTATATGGGGAAAGTGTTTGTGTTATACGAAAAGAGCAAGGAGAAAGAAATCCAGGGAGGGATTTTTTACACAGGAGCAGAGGCTCCGGTGAATGCACCGGAGGCTCCGCCCAGGCTCCGGTGGGGATCCGGTGTGGGCTCCGCCCAAATCACCTTCTGGAGCGCAACAGCGGAGGCTCGGACGGAAGCTCCGGTGGGGCTCCGGTGGGGCGGAACCTCCGCCATTCCCACCGGAGGCTCCGCCTCCCACACAACCTGGCGTGCGCACACAAGAGGGTCCGGTGCGCCTCCGGTGGAGGCTCCGCCCAAATGGCATTCTGTTGGCCCAGAGCGGAGGCTCCACCGGAGCCTCCGGTGGCCCAGCTTGCCACTGCGTAAATATGGTCCGGTGGACCTCCGGTGGGGGCTCCGCCAAAACCACCTTCTGTTGCGCACCGGAACCTCTGGTGGGGCGGAACCTCCGCCAAAC
The DNA here is from genome assembly GCA_028641055.1 of Alopecurus myosuroides. Lineage (NCBI taxonomy): Eukaryota > Viridiplantae > Streptophyta > Magnoliopsida > Poales > Poaceae > Alopecurus > Alopecurus myosuroides. The sequence continues at coordinate 315,100,911 of CM054063.1, read as the reverse complement.
CCACCGGTACCTCCGCCACGTTGTCCAGCCAGCGTGCACTAAAGTACTGCGCAACTGCGCCAGCAAGTGAAGCCCACCGGAGCCTCCAGTGAAACCACCGGAGCCTCCGGTGCTCTTAGACTGCAACGGCCCTTAAATGCAAGGGGTATAAATACCCCTTCCCCTACCTCTTAAATGCCAAGCTTTTCCCATTTCTCTCTCCTAGCCATTAATGAAAGCTTCATCCGCCTAGATCTCCCACTCCGTCCACCCAATCACTCCCATACTTGGTGGAGAGCTAGAGGAGGCCTAGATCCACACTTCCACCAAAGGAATCCCAAATCCATCCACCACAACCTAGTAGATCTAGAATCCTACTTGAGGCCTAGAAACCTTAGTAGATCTTGTGCTTGTAGCTTCCACCTTGTTGCAAGAAGCTACGGATTGCTTGAGAGCCTCCATCCATCTTGTGGAGTGACCTCGAGCCCTTGTAAAGGTTTGGTCAACGCCTTCAAGTCGACCTCATAGTGGAAACGAGAATCTCCCTCACCGGAGAAGCTCAAGGAGAACAAGGTGTGCACAACCGTGCTATTGAGGAGCGCCTAGGTGGCTCCCCACCTCTCCAACGTAGACGTACTTCTCTTTGAGAAGGAACTACGGGAATCATATCCTTGTCTCCTTGTTTACACTTGTTGTTTGCTTCACTACCTTACGCTTTACTTCCGTTGCACATATTATCTTGCTCACATAGGTTGCTCACCTAGATGCACATATAGAGAACATTATCTTATCTTGTTTAGCCCCACTAAAAAGAAAAGAAAAGAAAAATTGGTAGTCAACCTATTCACCCCCCCCTCTAGTTGACCATAGTGCACTTTCAATTGGTATCAGAGCCTCGGCTCTTACTAAGGGCTTAACTGCCCAAGAGTACAATGGTCGATGAAAATGGCCCCAGAAGTTCTAGTGCGGAAATCTCCAAAATGGCCGACACTATATCTAACCTACAAGATACGGTTGGAGTTCTCCAAACTGAACTATCTAAGGTTAGCTCTAGTGTTAGTTCGGAGGTTTCTAGCATAAAGAAAATGATGGAGGCACTGATGGGGAAAACCAAGGAGTCCACGGAACCACCTCTCACCACCAACGATGTTAGCTCAAACGAAGAATCCATTCCGGATATCGACGAGATGGAAGCTAACATCGCTTTAGCTAAGGCGAAAGCCAAAGCAAAAGCCGATAAAAAGGCTAAGAGTGGTGGGAGCTCCGAGGGCTCCAAGTCTCAATCGGCTAACGGTTCGGGGTCTCACTCTAAAGTTCCACCACCTCCCAATTATGATTCTATCCACCCTATTGCCACTATGCCACACATGGTTAATGTTGGAGTTCCTCCCATGCTTAACACTAACGAGTTCTCTTCCTGGAAGTTCGATATGGAGTCTCACATTTCAGGTTCTTGCACCGCATTGTGGAGAAGCATTCTCCATGGATTCCACCCTCACGATCCGAACAACTTGACTCCAAGAGAGGATGTGGAATTTCAACTCAACAAGACCGCTCTTATGACTATCCAAAAGGCTCTCCCAAGAGAACATCTTGAACACATTCGCGGTATCAAGACCGCCAAGGAAGCTTGGGATAAGCTTGACTCCTTGTTCCAAGGCAATGCAAGCATCCAATCATCCAAATATGATGTTGCCCTTGACAAGTCCGAGAACTTTGTCATGCTTGAAGATGAAAGTCCCGAGGAGCTATATAGAAGAGTGGTCACCCTTGGCAATCAATTAAGGGACTTTGGAAAAGAGGAAATCTCCGATGAGTGGATCAAGAGGAAATTTGTCAAGGCCATAACTCCTTTTGAGAAGAATATCTCCACTAGCATTCAAACAAGATCCGACTACAACTCCCTCAACTCCATTGGTGTCCTTAGTGAGTTCATAGCCATATCCTTATCTCACAAGAGCGCGGATGATGCTCTTGCTCGCTCAAGAGGACATGGGAAGTCTCCTAACCTTGCCTTGAAGTCTAAGGCCATGGCCAAGATAGAAGAAGTGGATGATGATGATGATGATGATGATGATGATGATGATGATGATGATGAGGACTATGAAGATACATACAAGGGTGCCCACAAATGTATTGCTCTTTCCATGCAAGGGTATTGGAAGAGATGGGAGGCTCACAAGGCCGGTGCCCCTAGACCTTCAAGGAACAATACCTTTAGGAAGAAAGGGGAGCGGCCAAGGACATGTTACAATTGTGGAAGTGCAAACCACTTCGTCAAAGAGTGTCCCTTTGAGCCACGAGAAGAGAATGAAGGGAAGCTTGTTCGCAAGGACAAGAACAAAGCTCCACAAAAAAAGAACCTCGGTAGAAGGGTCCCAAGGGCTCTATATGTTCAAGAGGGCCCCACATTGGAAACATACTACTCCGGAGATGAAGGAGAAGATGAATTCGTAGGTGTTGCCCACGTTGCCATAGCTACGACTTCCTCTTCATCGGTCTCTCTATTTGAATCTCCCAATGAGAAGGCATCAATCCGACCTACATGTCTCATGGCAAAAGCCACCGCGGTAATATCTTCCACCTCCAAGTCTATTATCACTAGCTCTCCCTCATTATTGGATTGTGTTGAAAACATTGTTGATGATGAGGAGGACAAGAACCTAGGATCTTGGTTGTGTAGTCTTGAAGGTGAAACTAAAGAAAAGGTAAAAGCTCTCCTAAGGCAACTTGATGAGGCTAACTCCCTCATCGATGAGAAGGAGGAGATCATCATGACCTTGGAGAACCATGGCGGTAGCAATGATAATAATGATGACGAACTCATCAAGGCTCTTGAAAAGGAGAGATCCATGAGAGCCTCTCTTGAAGAGAAACTATCTAGTCTACAGGAGACATATGCTATTAGTGTTTCAAAGCTTAGAAAAGATAACAAAAAATCTCTTGCCAAGCTTAAGAAAGAACATGTCAAATCTCTTGTTTTACTTAAATAATTTGAAGAGGAAGAGTTGAAGCTAGGAATAGCTCATGAAAAACTTGTCGAGGAGCATGACAAACTAAAAGGGGAGTTTGCATCTCTCAAAGAAATTCATGACAAACTTGCCAAGTCTCGAATAAAGCTTCTAGCTCAACAATCTAATAAGCATGTTGCATCTTCATCAAATAGCATTGTTATTGTGTCTATCTCTTCTGGGAAGGAAATAATTCTCAATGATGCAATAAGCTCTCAAGGTGCCAAGAAAGGAAAAGAGGGACTTGGCTTTGTTTCCAAGTCAAAGAAGAAATCCACGAATGTCACCTCTCCCTCCCGAAATGTTATCTTTGTGAAAGAGGGTGAGGTGACCAAAGAGAAGGAGACCAACGCCATTATGGGAGGTGATACCTCTAGGGGGAGCGTCACTCATAATGATTTCGCCGGAAAATATAACCCATCTTATGTTCTTATGAAATCTAGAGATGGACATGTTTATGCTAAATACGTTGGTACTTCTTATGGCGGTGATTATCATTGGACTATTTGGGTTCCTAAGACCCTTGTGACTAACAAAAGAGGACCCATTGAAGGATGGGTACCTAAATCAAGAAATTGATCTCTTGTAGGGAAACGCTTCCGGATCAAATAGATGGACAGTGGATAGTGGTGCATCCCAACACATGACCGGAAGCCATGACGCAATAAGTAATATTGAACCTCCTTTACCACATCTCAATTGCGTTACAATTGGTGACAAGTCCGAGCTTAAGGTATTGGGACGAGGCAAGGTAGCTATCTTAAATGATTTATCAATTGAGAATGTTCTCCTTGTTGAGTCCCTTGGCTATAACTTGATGTATGTTCTTCAACTTGCAAATTGTGGTTTTACCTCGTTCTTTAATAAAGAGAGTGTGATTGTCACTTGGGAGACTTCTCTTAAAGTAGCCTTTGTTGGGTTTGTCGAGAATGGCATGTATGTAGTGGACTTCTCTAAAGAAGACACGTGTGCCGCGACATGCCTAATGGCTAAAGTTGATGTGGGGTGTCTTTGGCATCGCCGACTAGCCCACACCAATATGAGAATGTTACATGACCTCCAAAGTGGCAATCACGTTCTAGGACTAACCAAAGCTAAGTTTGCTAAAGATCGTGTGTGTAGCTCTTGTACCTTCGGGAAGCAACATGGAGAACAACACCCAACCAAGACAACTATCTCCACCACAAGAATTCTCGAGCTCATTCACTTAGATCTCTTTGGCCCACTATCCTATGATATCCTCGGAGGAAAGAAGTATTGCTTGGTGATTGTGGATGATTATTCAAGATATTGTTGGGTGTATTTCTTCAAAAGGAAAAGTGAAACTCAAAATAAAGTCATCGAGTTCATCACTCTAGTGGAGCGCCAACACAATGCTACCATATTGGCCATTCGGAGTGATAATGGCTCGGAGTTCAAGAACTACACCGTTGAGGGTTTTCTTAGTTAAGAAGGCATTGCTCATCAATATTCCACTCCCTATACCCCTCAACAAAATGGTGTTGCGGAGAGAAAGAACCGAACTTTGATGGATGCGGCTAGAACTATGGTTGCGCAGTTCTCTTCTCCCTATAACTTTTGGGCCAAAGCCGTCTCCACCGCTTGTCATGCTACCAAACGGCTCTATCTTTGCAAGATCTTGAACAAGACTCCCTATGAGATTCTCACAGGCAAGAAACCGGATGTATCTTATTTCAAGGTCTTCGGTTGCAAGTGCTTCATTCGCAAGAAAGGAAAACGGTTGTCAAAATTTGAGACTAGATCTTATGAGGGTATCTTTGTTGGCTATGCCACGAATGGTCACGCCTATAGAGTCTACAACAAGTCCACCGGGCAAGTTGAAGAAGCTATAGACGTAGTGTTTGATGAGGACAACGGCTCCCAAGGGGGGCGTATAGATCATGGTGTTGTAGGAGATGCAATTCCTCCCATCGTCATAAGAAGAATGGGGATTGGTGAAATAATTCCCATTGAGGGTTACCGGATGACGGAGGGAGAAGGACTATGCCCCACTCAAGTGGAGCCATTGACTACACCCATTGATGATCAAGCTATCCAACAAGATGCACCAAGCCCTCAAGCTAACAATCAAGGCCAAGCTAATGAACAAGGCCAAGCAACTCATCTAAATCATGATCAAGATTCTATTATTGTTGAGAATGCTCAACCTAGTGGTGATTCATCACCCATCATTAATCAAGGACAAAATGAAGATGGACATGTCTCCGATGAAGAAGGTGATTCTCAATCCATATCCAAGGAATCTTTGGAGGAGATACTAGCACGTAGAGCAAAGAGAAGGCTAGAGAATCTTGAACGAGCGGGTCATACGGAGGACATGATTCTTGGACAAGTTCGTGGAAGAGTGGTCACTAGAAGGCAATTGGCAGATTTTAGCAAGGCTCATGCTTTTGTCTCTTTCATTGAACCCAAGAAGGTATATGAAGCTCTCGAAGATCAATATTGGCTTGAAGCCATGCATGATGAACTCAATAACTTCGAGCGCAACAAAGTGTGGAAATTAGTGCCAAGACCCAAGGATTGCAAAAATGTCATTGGCACAAAATGGGTGTTCAAGAACAAGAAAGACAAAGATGGCATTGTCATTCGCAACAAGGCAAGATTGGTGGCCCAAGGTTTTTCTCAAGTCGAAGGTATCGATTTCGGTGAAACCTTTGCCCCCGTAGCTCGCCTTGAATCCATTCGCATCTTACTTGCCTATGCATCTCATCATAACTTCAAGTTACAACAAATGGATGTCAAAAGTGCTTTCCTTAATGGTCCCATTAATGAGTTAGTATATGTCAAGCAACCTCCGGGTTTCGAGGATCCCAACCACCCCGATCATGTCTATAAACTTGATAAGGCGCTCTATGGACTTAAACAAGCTCCACATGCGTGGTATGAGCACCTTAAAGATTTTCTAGTAGATCGCGGGTTTAATGTTGGTTTAATCGATCCCACCCTCTTTACCAAGACGGTTGGATGTGACTTGTTCATATGCCAACTCTATGTGGATGACATCATTTTTGGGTCTACTAACACTTTGTTCAATGAGAAGTTTTGCAAGCTTATGACCGATAGGTTTGAGATGTCTATGATGGGAGAGTTGGAGTTCTTCCTTGGCTTTAAAGTAAATCAATATTATGAAGGGACTTTCATCAAACAAGCCAAATACACTCAAGACATGCTCAAGAGGTTTAATATGAATGATGCCAAACCTATGAAGACTCATATGTCCACGACCACCGACTTGAAACCCGACCCCAACGGTAAAGAGGTAGATCAAAAGGTATACCGCTCTATGATTGGCTCTTTGCTCTACCTTTGTGCATCTAGACCCGATATCATGTATAGCGTAGGTAAATGTGCAAGGTTTCAAGCCTCCCCAAGGCAAAGTCATTTGGAAGCTGTGAAACGAATCTTTCGATATCTAGTTCATACCCCAAACTTCGGTCTTTGGTACCCCAAGGGTTCAAGCTTTCATCTCATTGCATACTCGGATGCGGATTATGAGGGAGAGAAGACGGATAGGAAGTCCACATCCGGGGGTTGTCAATTTCTTGGCCGCTCCTTGGTATGTTGGTCTTCTAAGAAGCAAAATTGCATTGCTCTCTCCACCACCGAGGCCGAGTATATCTCCGCGGCAAGTTGTTGTGCCCAATTGCTATGGATGAGGCAAACCTTGAAGGATTATGGTATTCATTTTGACAAGGTGCCTCTTCTTTGTGACAATGAGAGTGCTATCAAGATCGCCTACAACCCAGTTCTTCACTCCAAGACAAAGCACATTGAGATCCGTCATCATTTCATTCGGGATCATGTTGAGAAAGGTGATATTGATCTCTCATATGTCTCCACGACGGATCAACTTGCCGATATCTTCACGAAGGCCCTTGATGAACCAAGATTTCGAGCTTTGAGGAATGAACTAAATGTCATAGATTCCTCCAACTTCACTTGAAACCTTGCATATCTACCCTCATTATGCATGCTATTAGGCTTAGATGTAGGCATGGACATAGGGGGAGCGCTACTCAACTCATGAATATGCACTCCTCCTATTATGCGAAAAACAATTCATCATTGCATATCTAGTCAATTGTGAATTATTGTGCTTAATTGTGAGTAGTAATTTTGGACCCAAGATATATCTTCGCGGTGCCAAGTTACACACTCAAACATGGTGGCTTCGGCCACCGACCTTTGGTATGTTTTGGATCTTTCACGCCTATCATATCTCCGTCTTGACAACTCGTACGGGTTCGGTCTTCTACCTTTTTGTTGCTTTTTGCGAACCCCTTCGAGTAATGTCTCTCGTATATCAGTGACGATTTTCCAACCCAAGCCTCCCTTGCCCAAACCATTATTTCTATCGAAATGCTCGTGTTTTTACAATCTTGGCGCGCGAAAATTTGGTTGAGCGGAGGCTCCGGTGCATCCACCGGAGGCTCCGGTGCATCCACCGGAGGCTCCGGTGAAACCACCGGAGGCTCCGCTACCCCTGTCCACCGAAACATCACCGGAGGCTCCGCTGGCTCATATTTGGCCAGCGGGCCTGAAGTTGATTATTTTTGTGGACAAGCGGAGGCTCCGGTGGGTACCACCGGAGGCTCCGCTGGGGGGAGCGGAGGCTCCGGTGAAACCACCGGAGGCTCCGCCGGGGCAGTTTTTCGTGGATAAGGGCTGGGGCGTGCGGGGGTAAGTGAGATCCAATCTCATTTTCCCCCACCCGCCCCCTTTCTTCTTCCTCACGAACTGCCGCCGCCCCCAAGCTTTTCGCCGCCGGATTGAGGAGCTCCACCGCGGGGAGACCTTCTCCTTGCCTTGGGACGCCCCGGGAACCTTCCCTCCTTCCTTTTTCACCATGGATGACGCGGGTATGTGCTGTCTCTCTCTCTCATCTAGTTGATGGATGGGATGCATAGGAGTTCATGTTCTTTCTCTCTAGATTCGTGGATTTGGAGTTTTAGGAGTGGGAGTTCTCAAGTACAAACCCTAGCAACCTAGATAATGCGTGTTAGGCTTGAATCGTTGCGGTTGTAGGGGAGATTGGTTTGCCCTAACCCTAGTTATTCAACCCTAACACCATGTGTATCTTGGTTTCTTGGATTTGTGCGTGCTTTACCAACTCGAGCATTACTCTTCCTTCATGATCTCTTTGCTTTTCTATTAGATGCTTCCGGTTCCAAGGGGGTTCGTTACAAGACCACCGGTCGTCGCAAGACTCCTCAAGTGGATGAGATTGAGGAAGAACTTGACAACACTCAAACCAAGCGCAAGCGGTTCCCGGCCATCGAGAAAAAGCTGTCAAAGAAGAACACCGCCAAAACTGCCTCCAAGATGTCTGAGGCGGCTTTTGTGAAGGAAAGGCGTGAGAACCCCTATGTGGTTGCCCGTGATCGCTTGATGCCACAATTCCGGGGCAAGGATCCACATTTCCACACTGTTTTCCAAGGGCCAATTTATAATGAGATCTTGATGCGGAAGCCGAAGGATAATGTCGTCCCTCAACACGCCATCAACCTTGGGCACATGGAAAGGAACCACACCTACTTTTGGTAGGCTCTTGAGCTCATTGAGAGGTTTGGACTTGGTCCCATAATCAGTCTTCAACAAGATTTTGATGAAGATCTTGTCTGTCAGTTTCTTGCCACCGTTCATCTCTCCAATGAGACCGAACGCCACCTCATTTGGACGACTAAGGGAAGACAACTTGACATCAAGTGGAAAGATGTTGGCACTCTTCTTGGTTACCCGGATTTTGGTCCATTTGCTGAGGGTGAAGAGTTTTCTAATGGATGGTTTCGAGTTCATGTCATCAACACTGTGTCCCTTTCCAAGGATCAACTCACTCCTCTCTATCACTAGAAGAAGTACGCCGTTGGGTTTGTCAAGGGTCTCTACCCCACATATGATATCATGTTGCGCATCTATAGAGAGACCATCAACCCAAAGGCGGGGAATGTGGATGAGATCCAGGGCTTCTTGAAGAACCTCATGCTCCTAACTCATCAACAGCGGATGGCTGACACTCCTCGCAAGCTTGACGTGCTTGACTATATTTGGAATGAGATGTGGCACACCGTGATCAACCGCAAGAATTCTTGCTTTGGTCCGTTCATCATGAAGATCATCTTGGACGTGTGGGATGACAAGTTTCCGGATGAACCACTTGACGATGAGGGTTGGATCCCTCACACAGAAAAGAGACTCCTCATCAAGGACCACACGGAACCAATTGAGCATCCCACTCCCGCCGCTCGCAAGCACAAGGCCAAGCCCCGCATCATTGTTGATGAGGAAGAAGAAGAGGCAGGTCCATCTCAACCACCTCCATCTAGCAATGCTTTTAAATGGATGGCAAGGGCCCTCAAGAAGGTGTTCTGTTTGAACAAGAAGATTGAGCAACATCAATGGGAATCTCATTATGATCAAGAGCTCAAGAACCGCAACAAAGCTCAAGCCTCTCGTCAACATCTCCGTGAGGAAGGTCTCTCCATTGACTCCTCGGTTCTTCCTAGCATCACGGATTGGGACAAATGGCAAGCAAAGGACTCCAAGGGCAAGCTAATTGAGTGGTCCGAGGAAGAAGGAGACGAAGCTACTAGCTCTCACCGCCGTGCCCCCTCTCCGGACCCGGAAGCCTCCTCCGAGTGATCTTCGGGACGTTAGCATCTTGATCTCCCTCTTTTGGTATCTTATGCCAAAGGGGGAGAGAGATATCTATTAGGAACGGGCATTTGCATGGGTCTCCCTCAAGCTTGTTTCTTCGATTTGCATCTCTTATTTGCTTGAGGGAGTTTGGCTTCTTATTTGGTCATTCGGAACTTCGTGTGTTTACATTATTCCTATCTATCGTGAACCTCATTATATTATGCATGTATGAACCTCGTATCATATTATCTATGTGTTATGTGTGTTATGTGATATAATTGTCATATTATTCCTATATATCATGCCTAGATACTCTCAATATGAAAGGATCATACCTTTAGGGGGAGCTCCGTTCATATTGAGTTCATATTGTGTTTTTATCATGCAAATAGATATGTTGTCATCAATTACCAAAAAGGGTGTGACGCCCCGGGATCGGGCACTATGCAGATTTCAGCATTCCCGCCAAAACCCACATAATAACCGATTCCAGGTTGCCACTTGTGATAACATTACAACAGTTCACGAATAATCCACAACAACAACGGAAAATATATATACAAGATGACTCAAACGAGCCAGGGATACAACTGATACAATACAAAGATCCAAATAACAACGGAAGGAACAACATATCGTCCGTCTACGGACAAGATACAAATTGGACTAAGAGTCCTGAAGATAACCGAGAGCGTCCAATCCCTGCCCAGGCCAAGCCGGAGGGATTCCCAAGCTAACGTCGTCAGACTTCAAACCTGTTGACTGCAATGTTGAATATGCAGCCACGAAAAAGGATTCGTGGGTCAGTACGGTTAAGTACTGGCAAGTGGATAAACCATACTCACAAGATACCGGCGTAACCAGTCATCACAAGATACAAATACTTTGGGTTCAACGGAAAGGAAAGGATTATTGCAAAGAAGCGGCAGCGGGCTGCAATAACTAACTACAGAGACTCGATACAAATTCCGGCTAACAGAGGGGGATAAGATAGCGTATCGTAACCAGCTACAACTACTCACCAAACAATACCCATCCAATGTTACCCCCTACTAAGGAAGCAACCCAAGGATAACTCACACTGTTGGATTAAGGATGGATCAAGTTATTGTGTCAATAAGACTATTACTAGTCAAGTTATCATTAGTTAGGTGTAAGTTGTTCTGAGTACTTGTTAGCCAGTACTTTCACCAAGTCAAGCATAACCGCGGAAAACACGGCTTCTCGAGAAGATTTAACCCTGCAGGGATGCACCAATTTGGCCGTACACGTAAGAATAACCCGCCAGACGGGGGATCAACCCACCAAGCGAGGTACTCAACACAACCCAACTCTTCTTCGCATCAAGCCCAAAGAACCCCGTGCAATTGAGCGCACGGCTAATCAAGCCCCACGAAGAAAAGGGGACCCTCATAGCACTCTAAGAACGTGTCTCCCTAAATGCCGACTACAAAAGTTCCACCCTGGCCTGGGTTCGCAAGATCATGCATGCGGCAAATGGAAAACCCGAACTAAATGAGGCGATTTGGACGAGATGCGAATCGAATCAAATTGAGTGGGGCGCCCATACTCGCTTCCCACATGCGGTTAGTGCGCTCATCATGGATCAGTAGACAAGACCCTTTTCCTAATTAGGGTCGACACTAGCAGGCTTCAAAACCACGCCGGGCCTCCTGCCGGTGCCTTATCATCAAATTATTATTACCCAAAACATTAACATGTTGTTGATTGAATTGAACCCAAATATCAACTAAACAGGTGATATGGAAGGAACAACAAGACTTGAGCGCAAACAACACTAAGAATGCAACTACGACACGAGGGCCAACAGTGTAAACAAACAACAGGTGATAGGAAGTGGAAGGAAGGCTATATCATGGCTGCAAGGTAAACATATGATAGGATCGAGACACAAGCATCGAATCAACAGGCTAGAATAAGAACAACGGAAAGAATCGGTAACAAGTGATGAAAGGCAGCCATTTGGCAGCAAGTGAGTATACTTGCCTGAGATCCAGCAAGTAGAGGTACATCCACAGAACTTGTCGTTGCTCACATCATCTCAACGTCCTATCCGGGAAGAAGCAACGAACCTCGAACAAACACCGGATGCAACAATTACTACTACGGCAAAAGATCCAGCATGATCAAGATATGGATGCATGACAATTTAATGGATGCATAGAAATAAACTAGTTGACATGATAACATGTTTAAATGGACCCATATGCAATTTGAGTTGCATATGAAAAGCCCATGAATTATGGTTGAAACAAATGTTTTACAACTAACCAACAGGTGAAAGTGGTTTAGTATGATGCATGGATGAGGAAACAACAAAATAACAACAATAGAACCAATTGGAAATAAGGTTTACCCATTTTGAAATTCACTTATTAAGTTTTGGAATTTTGGTTACTTAAAGGTCTCACACAAGCATTTGTTATTTTCATCAAGTTTAATTGTTCCAAACAGATAACAAAGTTCATATTTGATTAGAACACAAAATTTTAGGTGGATTACATGTTTCAATTATTGAAAAAGGAATTACAATGATTTAATTATGAATTAAACAAGATTAAACAAGTTTTAATTGAATTTAATTCAAGTGTGAATATTATTTGAGTTTTTATTTGTTCAAAACATAAATTCAAATTCATAATTGAAAAGGTTATACTTTTCTAGTTTGAAAACATATTTTATATGTTCAAAAATAATTTAATTTGAGCAAGTTATGAATTTAGCAAATTTAAATGATTTAAACAAGGTTTAAATTATTTAGTCAATTTTAATTATTCAAAACATGAAACAAAATTTATATTTGAAAAGATGGTTCAAAATAGCATGGAAAACATATTTTATTTGTGTGATTTGAATTAAATTTGAAATAGTTATGCAATTAATCAAATTTTAAATGAATTGTTTGAATTTGAAATTTGAAATAATTTGAAATGTGCAAAACAGAAAACAAATGATGTAGTTAGATAGAGTATTAAATTTGGGGCAGAAAACATATTTTATTTACATTATTTGAATTTGGAAAATAAAAGTTATGTGCATTTTAATTTTGGGGACTAATCTGTAAAAACAGGGACCTGAAAGAAAGAAAAGGGATTGCAGATGGGCCCCTGGGGCGTTTTTCACCCAGGGCACCCTAGCCTGGGTCTCTGCAGTGCGGGCCCGTGCCCCTGTGGCGTCCACGTGGGCGCGTGTGCGCAGTGAGGTGGCCGCAGGGGTCGCTGACCAGTGGGCCTGGCTGCGCGCGAAGCGAAGGAAAAATAAAGGCCTACTGCGGCCGAGGGGGATCGATCCCTCGACCTGCAGCTCGCGCGCGAGGGAGCAGCACCACTGCGCTGCTGCTTGCTATTTGGTTCAGATCCAGATGCGACGCTTTTGGGGTTTTAGCTGCGACAGATACAGTAACTGAACAAAGTTCAGATGCAGTTAACAGTAGCAGCAGAGCAAGGCGGCCGGCGGTGAGCTTTCTTGCACGGGGTGTGCTGTGCTCGCCGGTGTGTGCGTCGTGCGTGCGGTAGTGACCGTGATGCAGAGAGAGGGCAAGGTGGCGGGTGAGATGGGTGCTCACCGAGGGGAACAGAGGGAGCAGGAGGCGGTGCCTGACAGAGGTTGGCGACGGCGATGTCGCGGAAGCGTGACGGCGATCGAGTGCGTCTCGTGTCCCTCCCTGGACACGAGGAGGAAGCCCGGGCCCTGGCGGATCCATTCCCCATCACGACACGGTGATCGACGGCCCCAGGAGGCGACGGCGGAGGGGGTTTCTGTCGACGGACTGTGGAGGTGCAGGGTCGAGTTTCAGAAGCAGAAGAAATCGGGGGGGGGGAAGAAAGGAGAGCTGGCGGCGCTAGGGCGAGAGGTTAGGGAGCTAGGGCTAGCGAGTAGGAGGGGGTGTAGGTTTTATGGGGCTTGAGCTCGGTACGGCAGCGAATCGGGAGGGGGGAGGAGGATCCTGTGGTGCTGAGCAGGTTCGTACTGTCGATGACGACAGCAGGAGGTAGGGGATGACCCTCTCGAAGGGGTATCGGGCCAAAAGTGGTGGGCTGGCTAGGGTGGGCTGGGGAAAAAAAGGAAGAAAGCTGTGGGCTGGCATGTCTCCTTTTCTTTTGATTTTTTTCCTTTTCTCTTTTTTTTTGTAAAGGATGAATGAGAGAGAGAGATAGAAATAGGGTTTGGGGGGTTTTTATTTTATAATTAAATTTTATTAATTGCAAAACAGTGAGTAAAAGCAAGGTTAGTATTTGATTTCAAAATTTGAAATATTGGTTTGATTTTAAATGGTTAGTTGAATTCCAAATAAGGTTTGATTTTTTTGGAATTTTTGGAAATAAAGAAATTTTATTTAATAAGCTCAAGCAATTATGAAAAGAGTGTTGAATTTAATTGCTTGCAAGAATTTAATGTTTATACCACAATTTGATCATGCCCATTAAGAAGGAATTGATTTGAAATTTAATTTTCCATTAGGGTTTTAACAAAAGGGAAATTTTTATTAACAAGCAATTTAAATAAATTTCAACTTCAAACTATTTGAAAACAAGTTGAGTGGTTTAGTTGGCAATTTTTAAATTGGGAATGTTGGACATGTGTGAAAGTTTAAAGTGGTTTGAATTTTGAGTTGTTTTGAAAAACATGGTGCAATGCATATGATGCATGTGATGCAAAAAGAAAAAAGAAAGCAACCAATTCTACTAAGGGGGAACACCCCAGGTGTTACAGACGACACCACTAACAAGGGATTGCTCCCTCGCAATCCACCTGCTAACCCGGGAGTGGAAAGAAGTTCGACTATCGATTCTTCGTGCTTCCAGTTGATCTCCTCGACACCACTAACAAGGGATTCTTGCTCGGAGTGACGACGATGTTCTCCCACCAGGAATCTTCCGATGATCGAACCTATTAGGTTAAAGGCTCAGAAAACGTCCACCCACGTAGGATCCTAAAACTTTGAAAGATAGACAAGGGGGGAGACTCCAAAACAAATAAGATGGGAGGGGAAATAGAATAGGGATAAGGAGAAAACATGAATCCTATTGAGATGTTTTTCCAAAATAGTTTAGCAGAAATAGTGTTTGACATTCTAGAAACAACGACCGTTAGCTAGGGTATCCTACAGGCTTTGCGGACCCGTTGCTTCGATAACCATTCGTATCGAAACAATATCGGGAATCGGAACCAAGGCTCTGATACCATTTGTGACGCCCCGGGATCGGGCACTATGCAGATTTCAGCATTCCCGCCAAAACCCACATAATAACCGATTCCAGGTTGCCACTTGTGATAACATTACAACAGTTCACGAATAATCCACAACAACAACAGAAAAGATATATACAAGATGACTCAAACGATCCAGGGATACAACTAATACAATACAAAGATCCAAATAACAGCGGAAGGAACAACATATCGTCCGTCTACGGACAAGATACAAATTGGACTAAGAGTCCTGAAGATAACCGAGAGCGTCCAATCCCTGCCCAGGCCAAGCCGGAGGGATTCCCAAGCTAACATCGTCAGACTTCAAACCTGTTGACTGCAATGTTGAATATGCAGCCACGAAAAAGGATTCGTGGGTCAGTACGGTTAAGTACTGGCAAGTGGATAAACCATACTCACAAGATACCGGCGTAACCAGTCATCACAAGATACAAATACTTTGGGTTCAACGGAAAGGAAAGGATTATTGCAAAGAAGCGGCATCGGGTTGCAATAACTAACTACAGAGACTCGATACAACTTCCGGCTAACAGAGGGGGATAAGATAGCGTATCGTAACCAGCTACAACTACTCACCAAACAATACCCATCCAATGTTACCCCCAACTAAGGAAGCAACCCAAGGATAACTCACACTGTTGGATTAAGGATGGATCAAGTTATTGTGTCAATAAGACTATTACTAGTCAAGTTATCATTAGTTAGGTGTAAGTTGTTCTGAGTACTTGTTAGCCAGTACTTTCACCAAGTCAACCATAACCGCGGAAAACACGGCTTCTCGAGAAGATTTAACCCTGCAGGGATGCACCAATTTGGCCGTACACGTAAGAATAACCCGCCAGACGGGGGATCAACCCACCAAGCGAGGTACTCAACACAACCCAACTCTTCTTCGCATCAAGCCCAAAGAACCCCGTGCAATTGAGCGCACGGCTAATCAAGCCCCACGAAGAAAAGGGGACCCTCATAGCACTCTAAGAACGTGTCTCCCTAAATGCCGACTACAAAAGTTCCACCCTGGCCTGGGTTCGCAAGATCATGCATGCGGCAAATGGAAAACCCGAACTAAATGAGGCGATTTGGACGAGATGCGAATCGAATCAAATTGAGTGGGGCGCCCATACTCGCTTCCCACATGCGGTTAGTGCGCTCATCATGGATCAGTAGACAAGACCCTTTTCCTAATTAGGGTCGACACTAGCAGGCTTCAAAACCACGCCGGGCCTCCTGCCGGTGCCTTATCATCAAATTATTATTACCCAAAACATTAACATGTTGTTGATTGAATTGAACCCAAATATCAACTAAACAGGTGATATGGAAGGAACAACAAGACTTGAGCGCAAACAACACTAAGAATGCAACTACGACACGAGGGCCAACAATGTAAACAAACAACAGGTGATAGGAAGTGGAAGGAAGGCTATATCATGGCTGCAAGGTAAACATATGATAGGATCGAGACACAAGCATCGAATCAACAGGCTAGAATAAGAACAACGGAAAGAATCGGTAACAAGTGATGAAAGGCAGCCATTTGGCAGCAAGTGAGTATACTTGCCTGAGATCCAGCAAGTAGAGGTACATCCACAGAACTTGTCGTTGCTCACATCATCTCAACGTCCTATCCGGGAAGAAGCAACGAACCTCGAACAAACACCGGATGCAACAATTACTACTACGGCAAAAGATCCAGCATGATCAAGATATGTATGCATGACAATTTAATGGATGCATAGAAATAAACTAGTTGACATGATAACATGTTTAAATGGACCCATATGCAATTTGAGTTGCATATGAAAAGCCCATGAATTATGGTTGAAACAATTGTTTTACAACTAACCAACAGGTGAAAGTTGTTTAGTATGATGCATGGATGAGGAAACAACAAAATAACAACAATAGAACCAATTGGAATAAAGGTTTACCCATTTTGAAATTCACTTATTAAGTTTTGGAATTTTGGTTACTTAAAGGTGTCACACAAGCATTTATTATTTTCATCAAGTTTAATTGTTCCAAACAGATAACAAAGTTCATATTTTATTAGAACACAAAATTTTAGGTGGATTACATGTTTCAATTATTGAAAAAGGAATTACAATGATTTAATTATGAATTAAACAAGATTAAACAAGTTTTAATTGAATTTAATTCAAGTGTGAATATTATTTGAGTTTTTATTTGTTCAAAACATAAATTCAAATTCATAATTGAAAAGGTTATACTTTTCTAGTTTGAAAACATATTTTATATGTTCAAAAATAATTTAATTTGAGCAAGTTATGAATTTAGCAAATTTAAATGATTTAAACAAGGTTTAAATTATTTAGGCAATTTTAATTATTCAAAACATGAAACAAAATTTATATTTGAAAAGATGGTTCAAAATAGCATGGAAAACATATTTTATTTGTGTGATTTGAATTAAGTTTGAAATAGTTATGCAATAAACAAATTTTAAATGAATTGTTTGAATTTGAAATTTGAAATAATTTGAAATGTGCAAAACAGAAAACAAATGATGTAGTTAGATAGAGTATTAAATTTGGGGCAGAAGACATATTTTATTTACATTATTTGAATTTGGGAAATAAAAGTTATGTGCATTTTAATTTTGGGGACTAATCTGTAAAAACAGGGACCTGAAAGAAAGAAAAGGGATTGCAGATGGGCCCCTGGGGCGTTTTTCACCCAGGGCACCCTAGCCTGGGTCTCTGCAGTGCGGGCCCGTGCCCCTGTGGCGTCCACGTGGGCGCGTGTGCGCAGTGAGGTGGCCGCAGGGGTCGCTGGCCAGTGGGCCTGGCTGCGCGCGAAGCGAAGGAAAAATAAAGGCCTACTGCGGCCGAGGGGGATCGATTCCTCGACCTGCAGCTCGCGCGCGAGGGAGCAGCACCACTGCGCTGCTGCTTGCTGTTTGGTTCAGATACAGATGCGACGCTTTTGGGGTTTCAGCTGCGACAGATACAGTAACTGAACAAAGTTCAGATGCAGTTAACAGTAGCAGCAGAGCAAGGCGGCCGGCGGTGAGCTTTCTTGCACGGGGTGTGCTGTGCTCGCCGGTGTGTGCGTCGTGCGTGCGGTAGTGACCGTGATGCAGAGAGAGGGCAAGGTGGCGGGTGAGATGGGTGCTCACCGAGGGGAACGGAGGGAGGAGGAGGCGGTGCCTGACAGAGGTTGGCGACGGCGATGTCGCGGAAGCGTGACGGTGATCGAGTGCGTCTCGTGTCCCTCCCTGGACACGAGGAGGAAGCCCGGGCCCTGGCGGATCCATTCCCCATCACGGCACGGTGATCGACGGCCCCAGGAGGCGACGACAGAGGGGGTTTCTGTCGGCGGACTGTGGAGGTGCAGGGTCGAGTTTCAGAAGCAGAAGAAATCGGGGGGGAAGAAAGGAGAGCTGGCGGCGCTAGGGCGAGAGGTTAGGGAGCTAGGGCTAGCGAGTAGGAGGGGGGTGTAGGTTTTATGGGGCTTGAGCTCGGTACAGCAGCGAATCGGGAGGGGGGAGGAGGATCCTGTGGTGCTGAGCAGGTTCGTACTGTCGATGACGACAGCAGGAGGTAGGGGATGACCCTCTCGAAGGGGTATCGGGCCAAAAGTGGTGGGCTGGCTAGGGTGGGCTGGGGAAAAAAAGGAAGAAAGCTGTGGGCTGGCATGTCTCCTTTTCTTTTGATTTTTTTTCCTTTTCTCTTTTTTTTTGTAAAGGATGAATGAGAGAGAGAGATAGAAATAGGGTTTGGGGGGTTTTTATTTTATAATTAAATTTTATTAATTGCAAAACAGTGAGTAAAAGCAAGGTTAGTATTTGATTTCAAAACTTGAAATATTGGTTTGATTTTAAATGGTTAGTTGAATTCCAAATAAGGTTTGATTTTTTTGGAATTTTTGGAAATAAACAAATTTTATTTAATAAGCTCAAGCAATTATGAAAATAGTGTTGAATTTAATTGCTTGCAAGAATTTAATGTTTATACCACAATTTGATCATGCCCATTAAGAAGGAATTGATTTGAAATTTAATTTGCCATTAGGGTTTTAACAAAAGGGAAATTTTTATTAACAAGCAATTTAAATAAATTTCAACTTCAAACTATTTGAAAACAAGTTGAGTGGTTTAGTTGGCAATTTTTAAATTGGGAATGTTGGACATGTGTGAAAGTTTAAAGTGGTTTGAATTTTGAGTTGTTTTCAAAAACATGGTGCAATGCATATGATGCATGTGATGCAAAAAGAAAAAGAAAGCAACCAATTCTACTAAGGGGGAACACCCCAGGTGTTACAAAGGGGGAGAATGAAAGATCATCGTCCGTTTTGGTAATTATATGAGAACATATCTACTTGATCTAATGTTTGTTCGATGAATGAAAATGCCCAGGTTAAATTAGGGTCACTATCTATATGGGGCAAGTGTTTGTGTTATACGAAAAGAGCAAGGAGAAAGAAATCCAGGGAGGGATTTTTTGCACAGGAGCGGAGGCTCCGGTGAATGCACCGGAGGCTCCGCCCAGGCTCCGGTGGGGATCCGGTGTGGGCTCCGCCCAAATCACCTTCTGGAGTGCAACAGCGGAGGCTCGGACGGAAGCTCCGGTGGGGCTCCGGTGGGGCGGAACCTCCGCCATTCCCACCGGAGGCTCCGCCTCCCACACAACCTGGCGTGCGCACACAAGAGGGTCCGGTGCGCCTCCGGTGGAGGCTCCGCCCAAATGGCATTCTGTTGGCCCAGAGCGGAGGCTCCACCGGAGCCTCCGGTGGCCCAGCTTGCCACTGCGTAAATAGGGTCCGGTGGACCTCCGGTGGGGGCTCCGCCAAAACCACCTTCTTTTGTGCAAGTGCGGAGGTTCCACCGGAACCTCCGGTGCACCTCCGGTGGGGCGGAACCTCCGCCAAACCCACCGGTACCTCCGCCACGTTGTCCAGCCAGCGTGCACAAAAGTACTGCGCAACTGCGCCAGCAAGTGAAGCCCACCGGAGCCTCCGGTGCTCTTAGACTGCAACGGCCCTTAAATGCAAGGGGTATAAATACCCCTTCCCCTACCTCTCAAATGCCAAGCTTTTCCCATTTCTCTCTCCTAGCCATTAATGAAAGCTTCATCCGCCTAGATCTCTCACTCCGTCAACCCAATCACTCCCATACTTAATGGAGAGCTAGAGGAGGCCTAGATCCACACTTCCACCAAAGGAATCCCAAATCCATCCACCACAACCTAGTAGATCTAGAATCCTACTTGAGGCCTAGAAACCTTAGTAGATCTTGTGCTTGTAGCTTCCACCTTGTTGCAAGAAGCTACAGATTGCTTGAGAGCCTCCATCCATCTTGTGGAGTGACCTCGAGCCCTTGTAAAGGTTTGGTCAACGCCTTCAAGTCGACCTCATAGTGGAAACGAGAATCTCCCTCATCGGAGAAGCTCAAGGAGAACAAGGTGTGCACAACCGTGCTACTGAGGAGCGCCTAGGTGGCTCCCCACCTCTCCAACGTAGACGTACTTCTCTTTGAGAAGGAACTACATGAATCATATCCTTGCCTCCTTGTTTACACTTGTTGTTTGCTTCACTACCTTACGCTTTACTTCCGTTGCACATATTATCTTGCTCACATAGGTTGCTCACCTAGATGCACATCTAGAGAACATTATCTTATCTTGTTTAGCCCCACTAAAAAGAAAAGAAAAGAAAAATTGGTAGTCAACCTATTCACCCCCCCTCTAGTTTACCATAGTGCACTTTCAAATAGCATCAACCAAAAGGAGTAATTAACACCGGGAAATGTTCCTCTATGAAATAGACAAGATTCAACCCTAGATGTTACAGCGAAATGGAGTGGAGCAGTGGATACGATGGTGATGGCGGTGAAGATGGTGATGATGATCCCAATGAAGTCCAGCTTGATGACAATGACGATGGCGATGACCCCCCCCCCTCCAGGAAGAAGTTTCCCCGGCAGATTTCTCCCTACCGGAGAGCTTTTCTCTTTATGTTGTTTTCCGCCTCGTGGAGGCGGCGGAATATTTCCTCGATGGCTCCCTGAGTCTTAGGGTTTTGGGGGGATGAAGTATGCGAAGGGGCACCGACAGTGGTGGGCCAGGGCCACCACACCACATGGTGGCGTGGCCAGGGGTAGCCCGCGCCATGGCATGGTGTGGGCCTCTAGTGGCCCACCTCTTCCTTCCCTTTTGGCTGGCTCTGGCATCTGGAAAAATAGGAACTTCCCGATGTTTTCCATGAATTGCTGATCTTCACAAATATAGTATCTTGACGATCCTTTTTCCAGCAGAATTCTGGTTCCGACAGTTAATTCTCTAATAATCATCGAATATGCAAAATAGATGAAATAACATAAGTATCATCTCTAAATATGAAATATCAATGAATAGCAGTAAATTATGATATAAAATAGTGATACAAAATGGACGTATCTCTGCTCCAAGGACTGGAACTCTGTAGTGGGACTTTATTTTTTTAGTTTCTTCTTCTGTTTTTCGACTATGTGCGCCCGTAATACCATTAGGATATTGAGTTGGTGAAGAGGAGAGGTATAATTGGTAACTCTGTGATATTAATATATACCCCTTTAAAAAAACTTTGATGCTGGAAAAACCGCAATGGGTTTTATGCTTATATTATGGCAGAAGTTAATGGTTGAAGTTACTATATCTCAAAGACTATCCAAACGTCTTTTATGCAAGGTAGGGATATCCTTAACAGAGTCGTTATTTTACACGAAACCATCCATGATATGCATACAAACAAATTTAATGGCGTAATTTTCAAAATAGATTTTGAAAAGGCATATGGCAAAGTTAATTGGTCGTTCTTACTACAGACTCTGAGGATGAAATAATTCTCACAAGAGCGGTGTGCTCTGATCTAAGTTTGTGACTAGAGGTAGTGTCTCCGTTAAAGTCAGTGATGACGTTGGCCGCTATTTTCAAACAAAAAAGGGATTAAGACAAGGTGATCATTTATTGCCTATATTGTTCAATATTGTGATGGATATGTTAGCGATCATGATCGAATGGGTAAAAGAAGATGGTCAAATTGAGGGAGTAGTCCCACATATCATGAATGGGGATTATCAATTCTTTAATACGCTGATGATACGATTCTTTTTATGGAACATGATCCGGATAAAGCCGCAAACCTGGAACTAATTTTATCTGCATTTGAGCAATTATCTGGATTGAAGATTGATTTTTATAAAAGTGAATTGTTTTATTTTGGCGAGTCTCAGGATGCAGTTGTTCATTATATCGAGTTATTCGGTTGTGGGGAAGGTAAATTCCCTATTCCATATTAGGTGCTTGGGTATTCCAATACACCATAGGAGATCGACTAACATAGAATGGAAACTATTCCAATACACCATAGGAGATCGACTAACGTAGAATGGAAACACGTATCGTCTGCGAAAAAGACTAGCAAATTGGAAAGGAAAACTACTATCTTTAGGAGGAAGATTGGTACTCATAAACTCTATGTTAACCAACATGGTATTGTATATGGTCTTTTTCTTCTAGCTTCCCAAAAGAGTCTTACAAGGATTGAATTATTTCCGACCAAGATTCTTGTGGCAAGGGGATAGTGAGAAAAAGAAATATTGACTGGCTAAACAGAATATTGTTTGTCGACCAAAGGATCAGGGAGGACTGGGTATTCATGACCTTCAGGTAAAAAGTACAACCCTCCTAAGTAAGTGGTTGTTTAAGTTGCTTACAGAAAATGGTGTCTGGCAAACACTATGAAAGGACAAACGATGCCGCCTAGAGGGGGTGAATAGGCGATTAAAATTTTTCAGGTTAAGGCTTGCTAAATGCGTAAATAAACTAGGTGTTTAAATTAACAAGCACACATGCAACCTAAATAAACTAGGGACAACTAAGTGCACCAACAACTTATGTTAAACAAGACAAATAACAAGGTGATAGCAAGATATATAACTTCAAGCATGAAGGCTATCACAATGTAAAGTGCATAAGTAAATAGCTCGGTTATAGAAATAACCGAGGCACACGGAGACGAAGATGTATTTCTGAGTTTCTCCTTTTAATAGGAGTACGTCTCGTTGGAGGGATGTGAACTCGCCACAACAGGCCTACTCAACGCCACAAAGTGCTCACCCTATTCTCCGATGAACCTCGCCACAAAGGACTAGTTCACCTTCCACTATTGGTAACCTTCAATCTCGAGGCACACATCCACAACTTAATTGGAGGCTCCCGAGGTCACCACAAACTTGGGTCACGCATCCACAACTGAATTGGAGGCTCCCAAAAACACCACTAAGTCGTCTAGGGTCCAAAGACCCAAGAATAACAAGTTCACAAAATTTCACTTCCACAAATCCTCATGGAGATATCAATTAGCAAAACGATGCAACGAATACAAATGGCAAGAGCACAAGTGGTTAAATACTTCACTCTCAAATTACAACAAAGCAACAAATGCTTATGGGGAAATAAGAGAGGAAGAACAAAGGAGGAGACACACCAAGAACTTCAAGATCAAGATCTACTAGGTTCCTTCACTTAGAGGAAAGATGGATTGATGGAAATGTAGATCAAGATCTCTTCTCACTTTTTCCTCAAAGATATGCAATAATCATGTCAGGAATTGGGAGAGGGGAAAGCTTTCCAAGGTCAACAATGATGGGGAGAGTGGGGGAAAATTTTCTTGCCAAAGCTATATCTCTTTTGGGAAGAAGGGATACTTTTATAGGTCCCAAGGAAAAAGAGTCGTTGCAGAAAACTAACACCGGAGACTCCGGTCTAATATCCGGAGACTGCGGCAAGGATGGTCACCCCGAGTATGATTGATTCAAGAAGAAGCGTGGCATGCGTAATACGGAGCAAACTTCTTCTTCTGGGACTCGTGATTCTTCCTCGACGCCATCTACCGTCTCCTTGATTGACTAGGATATTGTGAAGCTTAAGCGCCTACTTGTTGCTTCACGTTCTTCGACGGGCACTGTGACTAGGGCTTCTAGAACCGAGGGACCACCATCTACACGGTCTGGTACTTCTCGGATGAGTTCTGGATTCTGGTGCTTCCTTCCATATGTGCTCTGATTCTTCTTCCTTGTCATCTCTGTGATCTCTTTATTTTCCTGTTAATATTCTTACTGCTAATGGTACTCCTCTTACGGTTACTAGTCGAGGCACTCTTTCCACTTCATGTTTTTCTGTTCCAGATGTTTCTCATGTTCCTCACCTTACCATGAACCTATTTTCCGGAACTCAGCTTACTGATCATGGTTGTTGCGTCATTTTTATGTTGATTCTTGCACTGTCCAGGGTCGTCACACGAACGCTCTCGTTGGAGCTGGCCCTCACCGCCATGACTATCAGGGGCTTTGGGAGTAAGACTGGCTTCATGTTCCTTCCGCTGCCACCATACTCACCGGTCCATCTTCTTTCGTCAGAATATGTCTAGGAATTATGTGCCTGATGGCATGGTCTGTCGTCTTCGCCGCTCACTCTATGGCCCTAAGCAAGCCCCTCACACCGGGTTTCAGTGTTTTTCGTCTTTCGTGACTGCCACAGGTTTTTCGCCGAGTGCTCATGATCCAGCGTTGTTTGTCCACCTTTAGGCTCATGGCCGAACTCTTATTCTTCTATATGTTGATGACATGATCATCATTGGCGATGACTCAGGGTACGTTGCCTTTGTCAAGGCTCGTCTCCGTGAGCAGTTTCTTATGTATGATCTTGGTCCTCTTTTCTACTTTCTTAGGATTGAGGTGTCCTCTACTTCCTCCGATTCATAAAAAAGTATCGCTCATTTTATGCTAAGTTGGCACAAACTTTGTGCTAAGTGAGCGATACTTTTTATGGATCGGGGGGAGTACCTCCGATGCCTTTTTATTTTTCCCAAGAAAATATATCCAAGATCATTTTGCTCGCGCTACTCTTAGTGATGAGCGCACTGTTGAGACTCCTATGGAGCTCAATGTTCACCTCTGTGCATCTGATGGTGAGCCCTTGTCTGATCTGACACGTTATTGTCATCTTGTTGGGGAATCTTGTCTATCTTGTTGTCACTCGTCCGCATATCTCCTATCTTGTCCATATTTTGAGTCGGTTTGTTTCTGTCCCTACTTCTGTTCATTATAGTCACCTTCTTCATGTTCCACGATATCTTCGTGGCATGATCTCTCACCGTCACTTTTTTTTGTTCCAGCCCGTTACAGCTCAATGCCTATTCAAATGCGATGTGGGCTAGTGATCCTTCGGATGGTCGTTCACTTTCTGCATACTGTGTATTTTTTGGTGGTTCTCTCATTGCCTGGAAGAAACAGACTGCAGTTTCCCGCTCGAGTGCAGGGGCTAAGTTGCGAGCTAAGGCTCTTTTGTAGGTAGAGGCGACTTGGTTACGATGGTTACTAAAGGATTTTAGTGTTTTTTGTTACTACACCTACTACCCTCTTGTTAGACAGTACATGTGTTATCAGTATTGCGAGACCCCGTGAAGCATGAGCTTACCAAGAATATTGGTGTTGATACTTCTTTCGTTCGTCTGGTGTGCAGGATCATGTTATTGCTCTGCAGTATTTGCCTTCCGAGTTAAAGTTGGCGAACTTCTTCATGAAGGCTCAAACTAGAGCGCAACATGGATTTTATCTCTGCAAACTCAGTGTTGTGCATCCATGAGTTTGAGAGGGGGGGGGGGGTGTTAGAGTTTTATTATGGTGACCTTTGGCCTTTTGTATTTTGGTATTTTGGCCTCCCACCTGTACATTATATTTGTTGGATTTGGCCTCTAATAATATCAAGTCCTTATTCCTCAACAGTCGCCACCGGAGGGGCCGCCGACACAACCCGTGCGCGCCCCTAGGAAGGTGGCGGTAGGGATTCATCTCTCTGCCGCCGTTACGTCGGCTCGGACTGGCGGCCGGCGGGCAGGGCGTGGCGAAGGAGGAAGGAGGTGCTCGACGTGGTGGTCCCGGCGCGAGCGAGGTGGTGAGGAATGGCGTGGCGACGGCCGGCCGTTCGGGCGGGCCCGATCTGGGCACGACGGTCCGTCCTCAGGCCGTGGCTGGGCGCGGTTCCACGATGAGGTGATGGAGGTCCCCGGCGCGGACTACGCGGTGTCGACGCTGGTGGCGGCGACCTGCCGTTCCTCAAATGCTGCGGGTGGCACGGAGCTCGGCGTCACTCGGCGGTGCTGCTCGGTTTGGTGCCGGTCCGGTGGTTGCGGGTTGCCATGGGTGGCGCGGCCAGTTGGCGGCCGTGGGGCGGCAAGATCGTGTGCACGGCCTGCAACATCTGGATAAAATCGGGGGCCTTTGGTCTTCAGATGGGCTTGGGCAGGCCGCCTAGGAGTGAGGCTGGCTCTCCCAGTGGGTTAGTGTCGCAAGGGTAGTTGCTGGGGTTGGCGGTGGCGGTGGCTCCCTTACTGCAGTGCGACAACGGAGCTTTACGGGCCCCGTTGGGCTCGGTCGGGCCAGTGCGGGCCGGGTCTGCTCTGTGGCTGCATCCGGTCGGCTACTGCCTTCCGGCGGTGGAGGTAGATCCCTCTCGCGTACTACTGTACCGTCGACCCATGTCGGGCTCTTTCTACTCGGATCTACCAGCCTCGTGACATGGGCCATGGTGAGACGACGGAGAGGACTGCAAGATCGTGGTGGCGTGCGTTGTTCGGCAAGATTGATGGTGCCTTACGGAGAGTCCAGGGATGTGATTGTTTGGAGGTCGGGAGAAATCCCTGCCGTTGAGGCACTGACGCGGTGACGCCATCGTGTCGCCATCCTTCCTGTCGGGTACCTCTTTCCCACCCCCTAGCATGCCGGGGAAACTCTAGGACATGCTCTGGGGAAACCATTGGAACTGTCCGGGCAGGAAAGGCGTCATCGTTTTCCCCTTCTTGGAGGTGTTGCTTGGCCCGAGATGCTTCATAGTGCTAGGAGCGTGGTGTAAATTCTCCGGTGGGCGCAGTGGTTACGAGTCTTCTCTGTTTTTCGTCGAACCGCCGATGTCGGCTTTATTTTCTCTTCGTTGTTCTTTTTTTGTTTCTTTGTAGCATGATTTGTGTTGTTTGCCCCAACAGTAGAATCTCAGTTGTATTGGTTGGTTCTATATCAATTTAGCGGGACGAATGGGCGCGCCCTGCCCGCAAGTGAGGGACGGTGGCGCGATCGTTCTACCTTGCATTAGCTAGAACATCCATCACAACAGCGCATGATTGCTACACTATAACTTGTGTATGTTTATGTAAAAGCGTCTTGTGATCCACGCGTGAGGGGCCGGACAAGCTGTTACACAGTTACTGTACAATACTAGTGGTGGACGCTGGTTGCGTCCGATGTAATCCAGCACTAGTTAGTTTGTCCTTGAGCGGCGATGCGGACAAGCATGGTGATGGTGGTCGTCTGGTTGGGGCGACACAAAGGGTTGCCCACAAATTGTGTTGATAACAATTAACGGACTGGGGAGCATGTGGTTACTACTACTATATGATTTAGATCATAGAGTGAAGGAGGAGATCAACGGGTGTGCCTACAATTTACCAACCGGGCTACCCCTTTTCATTACTCGCATAACGGAAATACAAAGTCTCAGACTTACAGAAAAGGATACAGGAAAGAAAAAGTGCCCTCGCACTCTCCAGGAAACCCGCTGAACAACTGCCCGACTCGGAATAGCTTCTACGGGGCAAAAACCTGGAGAGCACTAAAGACTAGCCTAACCTAGGAACACAGTTTCCAACTACAGCAAGAGTACCAAACGACCATACACAGGACATAAAGTGCAGATAGGATAGAACAAACACACAACCAGCCACTCCAACTACTCAAAATGACAGCACCAACGCAAACTCCAGCAATCATCCCATCAACTAGTAGCTCTCGGACCATGAAGACGCAGCACTTCACTGGATGTACCACCAGTTCCACTCTGCGAGACCTCCTTCATCTTCTTCATGAGCTTCTCCGCGCCCTGTTTGATCTTCTCCGCTTCCTCTGCTGTATATAAACCTGCCCAATATGTGAGAAAAGCTGCCATAGTGTAAACCAAAATCTCAGGGGACTTAACCACATAGTTATCAAAAGTAATCATGTTCCTAGTCTTCCAAACAGCCCAACATAAGGAAGCTAAAATAATAGTATATAATTTCTCTTCCCCAGGAAGATAACTATGGAACCAAACCCAGCTTTGCCAAATATTTTTGGGTATGATACTCGCACCCATACAGGCCCCAAGAATTCCCCACACTAAACGAGCAACATTATAGTGGAAGAACAAATGAGCAGTGGATTCAACATTATTGCAAAAAGAGCAATCTGGACACCCCAGCCACTTCCTCTTTCGCATATTATTCCTGGATGGAATAGCATCCTGCATCAGCTGCCACAAAAAGACCTTAATTTTCAAAGGCAAACGAGCTTTCCAAATGAATCTATTATCTGCCCCTAAAATATTTCTTTCAAGCCAATGATGCATAGAGGCTGTGGAAAACTTCCTATTAGAATTTAACTTCCACAAATCTCATCAGACGACTCCGAAACCTGAAGCTGACGCACAGCGTGTTTAATCTCCTCCCATTGATGATCTAACTCACCCGAAATCCTTCTACGAAAAGGAATTTCACAACATGCAGCATCGAGCGTTTGACTCGAGTGGACGGCAGTACGTAACACTATTTTCCCACTTGGAGTAAAGTATATATACTGACATAACGCTGCTTGTTAATTAAGCCTAAACAAGCCTTTCAAGAAGCGGTTCGAAGCGGATCGACATTCGACAAGCAGCGGTTGTGAAGTCGATGGATTGATTATCATCCCAGTCAGATATCACGGCAGGCAGACGCCATTTGTCGTCTTTACCTCTTGATGAGAAACTCAGGAAATTAGGCCGGGGATTCCAAATCTTGGCACATGTCGGCGTAAGAGCGCATGCACCCGAAACAGATTACGCCTCACGGTCCGTCAGTCAGTGAGCCACAGCTAGTGTTATCTGGCAGTGGGTGACAGCGTCACCAGCATTTCAGTCCCAGTACAGCACAGCCCGCACCTGCAAATCCGGGCCCTTTTGCTCAGCATCGCTCGCCACTCTGACGAGAGATCGAAGCGGCCATGAACGATCCACGATCCCGTGCAAGCAACCACCTGTCTGCACTGCTCCGCTGCGGGTGCGAAGACCACTTCCTCGATCTGGCGCGGTGCCGACCGGCCGGGTACTGCTGCAGTATGAGCACAGCTGGACAGAAGGAGGCCGGCCGGTGATGTTTACTTCTTGGTGATGCAGAGCGAAGTTTCACCTCGTGGTTGTTGGCATCACAGCATGGACGCCACACCCCAAGACATGGACCCTTGCTGTTGCTGGTCTGTGAGCAATCGGCAGGTAGAATGGTAGTACCACAGATAGGAAATTTACACCAAGAATTTTGATGTCCACAAGTCAGTTGTAAGGATACAGGGGATATTGAGTAATCATTTAAGCATCTAAACACCGGGCTCAACTGCTCAGAGTTGCCTGTCCCTGACACCTTGCACTTGCACGGCCGCGCCTCTGGCTCCAGCAGCAATCTGCTACTACAACAATGCCAACGGCCCGATCATAATCTGGTGGAACATTCCTTGTGTAATCAACAAAGGGAACGAATGATCAGGAATTTCAAAAGGTACAGAGCCACAGAAGCACAGTAAAGTTCAAGATTGCCACCATTCAGCCAAAACAAAGTAATTGTATCCTGCACAAGAGTCGAGTTATCTGCAAAACCCCAATTATATATAGGCTGCGGACAGCGCACGAAGATTTCCGACCCCGGATGAACTGACAGCATTTGGGTGCAGTTAATAATAAAAGGTGCGATATAACTAAGCCTGAAAGAATGCTCTGGGCCTGTACCTGACACAGATGTATTCATCCGTGTTGCAGCAAAAAAAATATCAGTTCTGCTTTTGCAGGCCCTTCGGAAGCATCATTACATATCACGCACCAACCTGGTAACTGAATATCTGATACTCCTACTATGCAGTGAACATGCATGGCTCATCCTCATGGTGCTAGCAGCAATCACAGAAAAACAATGCGTTTGCCTTGTTTACTCAGAGGATGGGAAAGTTCCATGATTCATAGCGGAAAGTGTTTTGGTCCTAGGCACCAGTGCTCCTGCCTATTTCAAAAATCCAAAACAAATAGTTAAAAACATCTATAGAAATAGCATTTGATATATTTTTATACAAAAAGATATTAGTTCCATGTATGCAGTGTCAATGCTAACCATGGAGGAAAAATGAACATTGGTAGTATCATCAGCATGATTAGTAGTCCGTCTTTTTAACACATTGGCACCACCTGGCGTCTTGACATTTATTTTCCAGTGTATATTTCAGGAGGTATACACTAAGGAGCCACATCATTATGTCCACCCCTGGGAAATATACAATGTCTACAACAAACAAGGGCAAGCAACAACTCGAAAGTAAAGAACCCATGCTGCTCCAAACAAACAGGGTCTAGCGCCTCAGTTCCAGTACAGCACAGCACGCACCAGCAGCTTGTGCGAATCACGCGTGTTCCCTAGCTAGCAGCAAATCCGGGTCTTTTGCTCAGCATCTCTTACCATTCTGACGAGAGAAGCGGCCATGAACGACCCAGGATCCGTGCAAGCAACCACCTGTCAGCACCGCTCCGCTACGGGTGCCAAACCCATTTCCCCGCACGGTGCACAAGGGCTGCTGCAGTACGAGGATAGTTGAACGGACAGAGGCTGGGTGTCGTGTTTCTTGTTGGTGATGCGGCCGGTTAAGGTAAGCGTACAAGGATGCCTCACCTCGTGGTTGTTAGCCTGGACGCCACCAGACACTCACCACTGACCAAAGACACGGACCATTGCTGGTAGAATGGTACCACTGCAAAAATATGCAGACCAAGAACTTGGACAAATGTACTCTTCGTGCAGCGATGGACAGAGATTCAATTGTATGGATCCAGGGGATTATGACTAATCGTTCAAAGCATTTAAGCGCTAGGGCTCAACTGGCTCAAAGTTTACCTGTTACTGACATCCTGCATTTGCACGGCCACACCTCTGGCTCCAGCAGCCGGTCCGTCACTACAATGTCACCATTGTTGAACGATCCACGGAAACATTATTCCTTGTGTAATAACCAACAAAAGGTATGAATGATCAGAGGTTCAAACTCACAGCGCTAGCAGTGGCCACAGAAGGACAAAGGACACTACTTCTTTACTGAAAGGATGGCATGTTTAATGACAGAGGCTGTATAAATATAGTAGGGGTTGAGAATGAATGTGTGATTAAAAGAATTGGTTATCCTCCTCTTTTACAGTGAGAGTCTAGTACCATGAGGCTGGCCTTCGCTTTTCCCTTGGTGATGCATTTATTTAAGATAAAGGACCTATGATCTCTCACCTCGTGGTTGTTAGCCTGGACGCACCACTCACCAAAGACACGACTTTCTGGTACAATGGTGCCACTGATAAGAAACACAGGCCAAGAATTTGGATGGATCCAGGGGATTAATGACTAAATTTGTGCACCGGCGCGCAACCGCTCTTAGTGACCACTTCTCTGTTCCTGACATCTTCCACGACTGCAACTCCGGTATCCGGGTTCCAGCCACAACCTGATAGCAAAATGTCATCCTTCACATTATAATTAACGTATTTTCCCAAAAGAATAATCGAGAGAAATAGAGATCTTATAGAAACAAGTCTAGCTTGGTAGTGGTTAAACTAACAGTAAAAAATGTGCTAGCAACAGGAAGCAGCCATTACAGCTGAGATTCATTTGAAGAGTTGGAACATTACCATGTTTTTTTTTTGGCCATAGTTAGCAATGGAGTGGTGGCTATGGTGATTCTCTCCTTGAAATGATATGGCAACGATTACAGGTTAAATAAAAAGTGCGGTCTGACTGCTGAATCACGCCGGGCGGATTTGAGTTTCCTGCGCAGGCCGCTGATCTTAATCCTCATATGTTAGGCTTTATTCGTGACATTGCCCAAAGATTATTTTTTTGAGGAACGTGCGAATTGCACACCTTTTTATATATAGAAGGAGAGAACAAACATGTTTTTTTTACAAGCCTCCACCACAAAGCATCCACAAAAGTGCCCAGAAAAACTGAAAGCTAAAAACTCACAAGAAACCTACAGAACTCCACCTAATGGCTTCAGCCATAATTGCATCCAAGAGGGCCGTCTCCAATCTTGATGACCTATTGAAGACCCAGTTATTCCTCTCGACCCAAATGAAGCGCAAGACAAGGAGCACCAAGGATCTGATCTTGGGGACATCCTTCACCGGCCAGTGCGAAGCCACTGCCGTCCACCAATCCTGCAAAACATCCGTAGGAGAGGGAGCCAGGTCAGGCCTACCAAGCCCCGAGAGGGTTTCGAACCAAACCACGCGAGCATAGGGACAGTTGAGAAGAAGGTGCTGAATGGTCTCAGGCTCTTGCAGGCACATGGGGGAGGTGTCTGTGTCTGCAAGGCCATGCCGCAGACGCCGCTCCCCCATCCAGCATCTATCCCAAGCAGCTTTCCACGCAAAGAATTTGAATTTCAGTGAGGCTTTGCACTTCCAAATCGGAGCATAGAGAGGCCAGTAAATCCGACCCACAAAGAAAGCCATATAGGCCGAGCATGCTGAGAAGGTTTTGTCAACAGTCCAGGCCCACTCGAACCTGTCCACCGTGTCAAGCCGGTTGACATCCTGGATCAAGTTCCACAAGATGAGAAATTGCCCAATAGCTTCCACCGAGAGCCCCCCGGCAATGTCACGAACCCAAGCATTAGCCGCAAGGCCCTGGGCAACTGACCGTGAGTCGCGAGCCCTCGCATCCACGAAGTTTAGGAGGTCCGGCGCCACCATACCCACAGATCTGCCTCCAATCCACCTGTCGCCACAGAAGGAGCAACTAGTACCGTCACCAAGCACAATTTTGACGGAGGCATCGAACATGGCCCTACAGTTGTCCGATCCCGAGATGGAGATCCCAGCCCACCTGGTTTTGGGTGCTGGCAAGGTCCTTCGCCAGGTCGCTAAGAGAGGAACAGCACAGTCCAACACTCCAAGCATCCTCGATGATCGCCGGGAGGTTGGGATCCCTCTCCCACATATGTTTATCAGCCATATATTCACACCAAATTAAAAGAATTTATTGGCAAATATCTTGTATGGCCTTTTTGCTTCGATGGTGCCTCTGTGACATGTAGGACACAAATTTGACTAAACTTTACAACATTTGCGCACACAGATTGCACAAGGTTGTTCGCGCAATTACCAATACAAGTAATTATTACAAAGACAGGCACGCCCATGAGCACGGTGCAGAGCTCAACTCAGCATTATCACCACAATGTTCCATTGCTATTGTGTAAACATGAGCATCCTGTCTGGGACGTCCCATCGACAAAAATCATAGAAATTTAACCAGAAGCGGTTCACTTTCAGCAGAAATAGGGGCAAGTTTTGCCTATTACATCTATGGTTTAAAAATTCCTCTATTATCTATAGAAAGAAATAGGGGGGAGTTCTTGTCATCCAAGTGGGCCTTACTACTGGTAGTTCATGTTGACTTGTGCAGTCCCTTCTATTACTATAGTGCTATTCATCAACTGAAGCTAGCATCTGCACCACATTTTCCATGGTAGGTCTCCTGCCCCTATCTTCCTGCAAGGATGAAACAGCCAGCTTCATCATCGTTCTTGCTTGCAAGTTGTTGAAATGGCCATTCAACCTAGTGTCAATGAAGTCAGTGATCCAAGATTGCTCAATGACATCCAACTTCAGCTTCTCCGTGAGCGTCCTAACCATCCTTTTGAGGACCATTTCCACCTCTTCATCCGCATTCTTATCCAAGTCTGAAACACGAGCTCCCTTCAGTAATTCTAGAAGCACCACCCCAAAGCTATAGACGTCAACCTTTGCTGTTATTGGGAGACTGGATGCCCATTCAGGCGCTAAATAACCTCTTGTTCCATGGATCCGCGATACACTCATGTTGGATCCACACCTGTTAAGGAGCTTTGCGAGGCCAAAATCAGCGATCTTCGGCTCTAAGTTCTCATCCAGCAGTATGTTTTCTGGCTTCATGTCGCAGTGGATGACCCACTCCGAGCACTCATGATGAAGATAAGCCAATCCTTTTGCCACCCCTAGAGCAATGTTAAACCTCTGCTTCCATTCAAGTAAGACGTGCAAACTCCCACCACCAAACAAAATTTTGTCCAGTGAACCATTCTTCACAAATTCTGAAACCAGTATCCTATGTGGATCATCAGAACAGAACCCCCAAACCCTCACTAGATGCATATGGTAGATCCTGCCAATCACGTTCAGTTCATGCTGGAATTCTTCTTCGCCTTGGTTTACATCTGCCAACTTTTTCACGGCTACTTCCCTTTTATCTTTCAAGACACCTTTGTACACAATGCCTGATGCTCCCCTTCCAAGTTCATCCTGAAACCTTCTTGTGGCTGTCACCAACTCCGCATAGGTGTATCTGCGAAAATGGTTGGTTATCATTTCATACCCAACCTCGGCTGGCCATACTCCTCTTAATTGTGTACTCTCCCTCCTCAAAATAAACCATCCTAATACGACGAATATTAGCTCTGCTAGAAAGATCGCCGAGGAGAATCCATATAAGTACACAAACTTAGATTCAATCCGGCCAGTTTTAAGCTCATCCATGACATGTGCTATGAAATACTGGTTTGCTGCACTACAGTTAGGGCTATAATTACGACCAAGAGGTTGCGACCGGGGAATTGAGGACATTGACACTTGTATGGCCTTCGGAATCTTGATGTACATGGTACCTGTACTACCAAGGTTGGCCAGGGTTAGACCCCCGCTAAAAGCAGACTTTGGATAGCAGTCACCAATTCCTTGCCAGTATGCAAATCCCATGCAGGTGCAGTCACTTAAGCATAAGTTCTTACAAGTGTGAAGAGAAACAGAACGATAGGGATCTAGATCGTACCCAAGAAAATCAGTATTTGGTAGCTTAACAAATCTCACATTCTGCTCGTCACAAGTGATGTTGAACATAGGGCTGC
Organism: Alopecurus myosuroides; assembly: GCA_028641055.1. Taxonomy (NCBI): domain Eukaryota; kingdom Viridiplantae; phylum Streptophyta; class Magnoliopsida; order Poales; family Poaceae; genus Alopecurus; species Alopecurus myosuroides. The sequence goes on along the minus strand of CM054063.1, from coordinate 315,066,000 downwards.
AGCCTTTGCTCCGATCACTTGGATCCACGACCTCGTATCCAGGGGCACATACACAAGCAGGCACTGGTGTATACACACAAATTCCATTCATACCGCACTGACCACGTGCTGCGCAGAGCTGAGGGAATGCCATCCAAGTGACGGACCATGTTCCTTCTAATGTATCCAAACTATACAGCCGGAGATTGCCATCAAAATCTAGTGTCATTCTCCTCTGAATCCCAGGTCCCCAATCAGCAGCCGTGAAGGTTGCATTATCACTTCCAAGGAAATGGCCCAAGCTATCAAGAACCCCACTGGTGGTGTGGTTAAATGGTACTCTAAGCTTATCCCAGATAGTCTGGGTTGGATTTGGCCAATAGATAAATGAGAGATCCTTCTCATCATCAAACAGAGAAAGAACGTATTGATCATCGAAATGGAAGCTGTACTGGCCAGGGATAAGCAATCTATTAGCAGATACCAACTTCACGGTTGCAGTCATGCTCTGACCGGGTAACAAGGTATCAGTGGGAGAAGCAAAGCTTTCCCACAGAATGGTTTCACCTTTACCCTTTACGATGAGGTTCCCAGAGTTCAAGAGATGAGCCTGCTGAGCAGTAGAAGAGCTCACGTTGTTGGTCCACACGATCTGGCCGCCATAATCTTTTAAAACCATGCTCCCATCAGAGTTCAACATAAATTTGGATCCCCAAGTGTATACAGGATGGAGAGGATTCGCCCTCCAGACGGCAGTTTTTTCAGAGGAGTTAGAAAACCATATGGAGAATACAGAGGAATTGGGTGAAACCTGGTAGAATCCGCAGGTGAAGGTGCCATCTGGAGAATAGAGCACATCGGAACTGTGATCTACAGAGAGAGAGGAGCCTGGCGACAGGAAATCTAGACCTGAGGTACACATCAGACAATGGATGGAAGTGAGGAGAAATAGAGAGAATGGGCGTGCATCCATGGTTGCTAGTTGATCTCGGAGAGGACCGGTAGTGCACCTTATTATGGTAGGATTCATAGAGCAAAATAGTCAACTGGGCAAGTATCCGGTCGACTGCATGTGGACCCCCTCTGTGGAAAAAATGTACTCAACTTTCCCTCTTTGATTGAGTTCAGCTTAGCTTATCCCTTCGTCCCCGTTCTACCGTGCTTGTCCACAGAGAGGCATATAATGTAGTTGATGGCTTCATCTGGTCAAACTGAACCAGGCTGCCAAGTCTGAACTCTCAAACCAAATAAGTCGTATGTGTTTACTGAAATTTTCGGACAGCTTCCCTGAAACTATAATTTTCCACATTCTGCAGAAAGCATGGCCACAAAGTGCAAGATGAAGTAAAGAAAGGGAGTCCACTGACACACTATATGAAAGGGAATCCACTGAACGGTTAGCTCTGGGTCTTCGCCTCTTCGGGTAGCGTCCAAAGCATGGCCACAAACTGTTGAGGAGACTAGTAGTGCTATTAATGCTGACAGAGATTTAGAGGAAGCTAGATCTAATTTATTCATTGCTGCTAAATAGAAAAGTCAAGAAGTGGATATGAGCGGGGTTCCAGTAGCTTTGATCTGAGTCATTCATGATCTATTAGATAACAAGGAAGATAGTGATAGCTAGGATACCGATGTATAAGGGGAATTTGATATTTTTTTTCTTTTTCCCCTAAAAAAATATGCCTAGAAGTTCGGTTGGTAAAGTTAAGGTAGAGGGAAGGTTGTAGTTCCTGGTTGTAGTTCCTGCATCTTGTCCTGGCACAGCATGGTCGGCGTGGTAGACATGTCGGTAGTAACACGTTCTGTTTGCGCTTCGCCACGCCAGCTAGAACTGGTATTGATATATATTTGGTCTCCAGGAGCTACCACGGTTGTTTTTTACGCTGTATGGGCTCAGTAGCTTTGTCGTGGGCATAGTCGAGGGTAGGGCCCAGTATCATGACGGGAGAGGCTACGCACGTGGTTAAAAAAATCCAGTTTACTGGCCTTACCAGATGGCTCCGATGCGAGATCCAAAGGCTGTGAACGCTCCCGCGCCTGATAAGCCGAGCTGCTAGCACAACCTATAGTATAGAGGAATTAGTTTGTACAAAAAAAACATGTGCAATTACTTGAACCAAAGAAAACTAACAACAATAAGCACCTTCCTACAGCTACGAACAACACCATATGGAATTTGGAACAACCTATAATCCCAGTTACCATCAGCTGTTCATAGTCTTAGGTGACACATATATGAGCAGGTGGATTAAGAATCTAATTACAAAACGAAAGAACTTCACAAATAGAAAAAGTATGGACAGGTCTATCCTCTGTTATGCCGATTGTACAGCTAATGATATATGATAATTACAGAGATAAATTTTGACAATATTAATACAGTCAGTAACTTGGAAGCAGTTGCTCTAACATTTCTCCATTTTGAATCATAAGTCCAGAGAAAAAGTCAAAAAACAGATCAATTAATGTTTAGATAGGGAATCCTCTAAAGATGAACAACCTCATCAGCATTTGGGTGAACTTCTAGCGGCGCATGTAAATGTCATATAATCCCCAGTGAACTAGGCAATCTCGGAATGTTCATAAATCGGAGTCTCATATTGAGACTTCCCCACCCTTTTGACATGGCTGTTCCAAATCAAATTGTTTGCTTAACTAAGTGGAGGGTAGTAATACTATTTTCCTGTTTGGATAGAGTATAATGGTTTAATATAGCATCTTTATACTTTCTCTGCTGCCAAAACGTCTTATATTAGTTAACGGATGGAGTAAATTATAGATGACCTTCCAACCAGTTGCGAATTAAAGCCGCTGAACACAGTATTACTCACAGGGTTTCACCTCAGGGTTGTCGGCATGGACATGACACGGCCGCACTTCTGGCACCATCAAAAATCTGTTACTACAATGCCATCCTCCACATCATAATCTATGGAACCATTTCCTGTGTAATCAACAAATGGGAACGAACGGTCAGAGGTACAAAAGTACAGTAAAATCCTCACCAAATGCTTCAGCCAAAAAATCAATGGGATCCTACAGAAGAAACAATCAATGTACTTATCCGCAAAACCCTTTATTCAGCAAGTTATCGCCACTTTTTTTTAGCAAAGTCGGGAGGAGAGACCCCAACCTGAATTTTACATTAAAAAGGGTGAGCCACAAGGACTCGACAAGTTCCAGCCAGAGATTACAAGGAGGGAAGGGGGAGCAGAAAACATGAAAAAAGATGGAAAAGAAGAAATCAACACTTTATTCAGCCAATGATATCCAGCAGAAAAATCAAGTAACCCGCATGACCCAATTATACAATGCTGACCAGGCGAGATATTTTCCAACCCCTCGTGAAATGCCAGCACTTTTGTGAAGGTAATAATCAAATGCGAGATATAATTGAGCCTGAAAGAATCTTCTTGGCGCTAGCTGCCATGAAAGTATATTCATCCATGTTGCGGCAAAAACATCAGTTCTGCTTACAGGTCCTTCAGAAGCATCATTATATCATATCAGATTTATAACTGGATATCTGATACTACACAATAACATGAACAGCTCAATGCTCATGCTCATGGTGCTAGCAGCAATCACACAAAATAAAGGCATAACTACATTATGATTGGAAGTTTCATGACAGAAGCTGTATAAAACGCAGTAGGAGTTCAGCATTAATGCATGAATGAACATTTTTTTCTATCATCTAGAAGTGGTTACAACAATATAATCGGTTGCCTTTTTCTTTAAATCGAGAATCTAGTACCGTGTATGCACTGTCAAAGCAGGAAAAACGAACATAGTATCATCAGCATGACTAGTAGGTCTATCTTTTAATACAACGGCGCCACCTTGACATTTATTTCAAGTGTACATTACAGGAGGTACCCTAAGGAGCCACATCATTTTGTCCACCCCTGGGAAATATACAAGGTCTACAACAAATAAGGGCAAATAACAATTCGAAAGTAAAGAACCCCATACTGCTCCAAACGAACAGAGTCCATCTCCAGTTCCAGAGTAATCTCTTGAACAGAGGAAGCTCCGCCTCAAGCAATAGTGACGCAGCGTAGATCTCTGGGATGCCCGCACCAGTGCTAAACTCGGCACGTTGCTCGAGCATTATCCTAACTCCTGTTATTGGTTCAAAAGCCTCCTTAACACCCATCATTTTCAGTCTGATAACCTGAGATTCCGATGAATAACCGGACAAAAGAGATAAACTCTGGAGAAAAGTTTCAATGAAATGCATGTGAACGCTCTTGAACTTCAGCATGCACGGTTGACTCGTCGCAGAGACTACTTTTTCATTTGCAGACAGAAACTCTGCCCTTACCTGAACTCGAAGCAAAAAAAAAAGGCAAATCAGATGGTGATACAATTAGGGTAACCATTACGGTGCATAATTGTTTTGTACCAATACTGCTAAATATGAAGAGCTCGGCAACTGGGACCATCTATATTATGCATACATACACACTAAGGTTGCAACACATACAATTCTGAAGAGAACATGAACTGTCTACATAATGCTTTGACATTCTTCAAAAGCATGACACAATCAGTTGGAGAGACAGATATTTCGTCATGAAACTGAACTGTTGAGGCAGAACTGGTAGGTTGAATTGACTCTTTTACTGAAACATATGATCAATCTGGCTGCGTACCAAATGCACAGAATAATTTTTTGTAACCTGTTTTGTAACGATACTTGGGGAAATGGATCATATATTGAACTTCATATGTGAGTCAACCCATTAAAATTGGCAGCCTGACACCTTGTGCACTACATCTATCCCACCAAACATGTTCTGGGTTCACTAATTCATCTATCGAAATCCAAAATGGCCTTGCATGTCAGAAATTTTCTTTCATGCTATGCTTGGCATTGTTGTGGATTATATAATCACATATGGTTCAGCTGCTTTTACATATTTGGGCGTTTGGCTAGCTTAAGTGGAGCATAACTTCTGTTAAAATCACAATGATATGTAGAGGCTAGAGCAGCATAGTTCAGATGAAATTGAAAAATAAGTGTTTACATACTGCAGACCCAAACGTATAGAACCTTATACGACTGGTGGCGTTTTTCTAAGCAAAATTTGAGTTGAACATCTCGGTGCAGAACAAAGTTGCAGTTATTCACCTCTTATATTATCACCTACAGTACCTCTGAAACTACATGATGGAAGACAGAAATGGGCAGGAATCTAAAATTGTACTCATAAATTCATTTATCAAAACTTCAATCAAGTATACTCTGCTCCCTTGACAGCTAAGATCATTTTCAATGAAATTATCATTTCAAATCAGTTTGACAAGGACCAGCAGGAGAGGTACCTGGAAAACCCCCAGCCTCCGATTGTAGTCGGACTCAGGCAGCGTCAGCGACACCTCGAGCTGCATCCGCTGATGCGGCGGCACCAATCGCGGCACGGACACATACGCCACAGGGCTCGGCTTGGTGTAATCGAAATTCAGGGTCTCTGTCACCTGCACAGGCTCCTCCACCATCCTGCCCACCAGCAGCCCCCCTCCGAGGAACGCCATGATGAGCAGCGCGCACAGAACCACACAGACGTACACGGCCCAGAGCGACCCCCAGGCCAGCCTCCCTGCTATGCGCCCAACCCCCTCGCTGCCTCCGAGCCGCGTGGTCACCTCGCCGGTGGCCTGCTCCACCGCCCCGAGAGCCCACTCCCTCGCTCGCCGCGCCGAGCCGAGCGGGTCGGTCACGAAGAGGTACCACCATTGCAGGAGCCGGAACGGGAAGGTGAGGCAGGCGATGAGCGTGCTGACCTGGAACATCACCGCTTTGATGACGAGCACGGCGAGGGACTCGAGAATGCCCGGCGGCGCCGTCGTCGGCCTGTGATCCCGCGCCACAGCCTCCTCCTCGTCCTCCTCCTCTGACGACGACGAGGAGGAGGAGGAATCCTTCTTGTCCACTTCGTCCTCCGGGGGCGGGGGAGAACGGAGCGCGCTGGTGGCCTCGGAGGATGCGGGCTCGCCGTTGATGGGCTCGTCGGCCGCGGTGACGGTGGAGTCGGCGGGAGCCGCGCTGGTGGCCTCGGAGGAATCGGGCTTGGCCTTGACGGGCTCTTCTGCCGCGGTGAGGGTGGAGGCGACGGAAGCCGAGGGGGAGAGAACTTGATCGGGTTCCTTCAGGCTTTTGGCGCGGCGCGGGCGGCGGCGCAGCGTGGAGGAGGACGTGGTGAGGGGAAGGGGCGGAGGAATAGGGAAGGTGTCGGGGGCGTCGACGAACGCATCGTCGGAGGTTGTGCGCGTGGAAGCTACGGGGGAGGGGGAGGGGGAGGGGGCGGGGGCGGAGCCATCGGCATCCGTCGTCGGATAAACCAGAGCGGCGAGGACGGGGGCGGGGGCGGGGGCGGGGCCATCGGCATCCATCGTCGGATAAACCAGAGCGGCGGGGGCGAGGGTGGGGGCGGGGCCATCGGCATCCGTCGTCGGAACCAGAGCGGAATGGGCGGAGGCGGGGGCGTCGGCGTCCATTGTGGACAGGAGGAGGGAGGATTTCCTCCAAAGGGGGAGAGGAATTTTGGCCGGTGGACGCTGGGAGATGACGGGCGGGAACTTTTCGGTTACACCCTTGTGGTTCATACTTTTTTCTCTCTCGTAATAACGTTACGTATTAGTTTGTTAAAATGATTCCGAGCAAAAATTTGACATATACTCGCTATGTTTCATATTACTCCATCCGTCCCATGATGTAATCCTTTCAAGGTAAATTAATTTGCTAAAAAGACTTATATTATGAACGGCGAGTAGATAACTTTAATTGGACGTACCAAAATAAAAAATAAAAAACTATATAGTACATCCATCTGTATGTCACCTAATACAGAAAGAATGTAGTATAGGATTGTGTGCACACAAAGTTTTAAGGAGAACCTTTAATTTTGTGTCCCTTATAAAAAAAATAAAAACTAATAGCGTGAAAAGCTTTCTTTACCGTCGAATTTTATCAATTTTCACACGACTTACGGACGATTTTTTAAACATGTAGAATAACGAAGTGTACATCTATTTTAAAATATATTTAAAATGTATTTAAAAATCAGGAGCATATGCTGCCCTTTCTTTGCAACGGCTTTGCTTTTCTAATGGTGCTACTTCCCTTTCTTTGTGTTTTTACTATTTTTTACCACCGTGCATTTTGTAATTAAAAAATCGACCATCAACCCTTTTTTAGAACGATTCAGTCGACAAGTTTCCTTCTATTGTTTTCTTAATAAAATTTTCATCTATTGTTATGTATCGTGGGATACCATTGTTGTTTGTCGTGCCTCGGCATTAGAGCGTCTCTAGGCGAGCCCCTCAGGAGGCTTTTTTTGCGCCGACGCTCAGTTATTCGCCCAGCCGATCCCACACAAGATCAAATACCGACGGTTGAGGCCAAAAATTGACCCTGCCCTAACCCGACGTGTCAGGGGCAGCCGAGGAGCCCACGGAAGGGGAAAAGGCGTGAAAACAAAGCATGGTCATTTTCCTCGCATGCGACCCCGTCCTGTCAGCGAGGCAGAACCTAGTCGTCCTTGTCGCCTCGACTCCTTCGCGCATTGATGACATCGGTCATTCCAGACGCCATGCAGCACGCCGGGAGCGGCACACGTTGGCGACCCAGGACAGAGCTTCAGTCGCGCCCCGAAGGACGAGCCAGCGAGCGACACCGACGACGATGGTGGCGACTACACCCAAATCTATAAGACCCTCGGCTTCAACTAGCCGGTTTTATTAAATCACATCTACTATGTAAAATCGACTATATTGTAGTCGGTTTAATGAAACCATCTACAATTTGGTCAGAAATTTGTCGATCTGTGTAATTCTTTTAAATTTTCGAGTACTTTCGCTCTATTATATTAAGGTCACGGATGGGAAACGACGCCCTCTCACACCGAAATTTAGCGCCGGCGATCCCAAGCAGCTCAAATTTCAGAAAAAAAAACGTCCCGAGGCACCAACGGATGGAGATGCTCTGAGTGATTTGTGGTAGAAAAAACCTACCATACCAAGAGACAAGAATGGTAGAGGAATGTCAGGAACTCAGGATGATGAACATGGGTGCGACCGGCGCTTCCGAGAAGACACAGGGTTGTTCGCGCAATTCCGCCCTGGAGTGCTCCCTCCCACGTGTTGGGCAGGGTCGCCACGCCGCCGCGCTCCCGTCGGCGCACCGTGTCCGCGTGTCATCGCGGCGCCTTGGAATGAGCACAGACAACTGGGTAAGCGGCCGCCGCGGATAACGAGTTCCCGAAGCATTCCGTTCGTGGGCTCAGCACAGCACAGGATGAAACTTTGCGAATAAAATTGGGGAAAACGAATGGGCCGGGCTCGCTCTCTGATGTACTATCGTCACAATAAAAAAACTGAGTAGCACCTGCTTGATGCCGTGAAGACTGAAGAACCGGCGATACGCCGTAGACCTTACAGCTGGTCACGTTCTTCATGCTGCATGGATAATGCGGATCGAGAAGCCGACATGCGTAATTTTGCATATGTATAGTACGACACTGACTTGGTCAGTTCCTGCAATCTGTGAGTATCTTTTTCTCCGTTACGCCAAACTACGTCACTTGGCAACTAATTATGCCTTTTTGAGCCATCCATCATCACCTATAAGAATCCCTCACGAGCACAGTTTTTTTTTCAAGGATACGTCATGGATAGATCGTATCGGTTTTATAGAAAAAGGCCAAGCGGCCGAGTTTACAACGCGGTCGACACAGACATCGAGAACGCACTCCACCGAGATTTACATAGAAGACTACTCCTGTGCCCTCCACCGATCTACCTGAGCCAACTCACTCCTAAAAAGCTTCGCAGCCCTCCACCGCTCGGCCTCTTCCTCGATGTTGCGCAACACGACCCCATCATCCGGACGTCCACCCTCGAAACGATATGGTTCCGATGCCGCCAAATGCTCCAGAGGATTAGCACCAAGGCCGTCCATAGCTCGCGGGCTGCTCCAAGCCCTTGTGATCGAGCAGGGAGCCACAACTCCAGCGTGTCACCGGGAGTGGGGATCCAGTCAGCGCGACCCCAACGTCGCAGGAAGGCGGTCCACACCTCTCGCAAACACGCATTCCAGGAGAAGGTGATCGATATCCTCGCCTTGCTGATCACAGAAGGGGCACCCCGAAGGTCTAGGGAGCCCACGCCTCTCGAGGGGTCAGCTGTTCAGTATCGGTTCCGCAAGGCCAGCCAGACAAAGAATTTGCACTTAGCCGGAGCCCGAGACCTCCAAATCAAATCCGCACCTGCGAAGGCGGTGGTGCCTGCGAACAAAGCCAGGTAGGCGGAGCGCGCCGAATAGGTATGCTCCGCCTCCCAGTTCCACTGGAAGGAGTCCGCCGCCCCCTCCACAAGGTGGTGAGCGGCTACGCTCTCGGCTAACCCCAACAGCTCAGCAATCTCCTCTGCTCCCAGGTTCGGAGAAATGCATCTCAACCATCCACCATCTTTGTCGTCCTGGACCTTTAAAGTCTTTCTTGCCTGTTTAGAAACCCTGGTGAAAAGATTAGGAGCTAGGTCCTTGATCCTCCCCTCCGCAAGCCACATGTCCGTCCAGAAGAACGTATCCCTACCATCGCCCACCGCGGAAGTGGTGGCGGCCTCGAAGAGTTGTCCCACCTCGAGGGGAATCTGAATGTTGAATTCCCTCCAGGGTTTAGATGCGTCCACTCTCTCCAACCAGAGCCACCTGGTTCTCAAAGCCATATTCATCATGCCGAGATTTGGGATACCAAGTCCCCCTAAAGATTTGGGCATACATACCCTGCTCCACGCCACTAGGCAGTGCCCCCCATGCGCCTCTTTCCGCCCTCTCCACAGGAACCCCCTCAGGATTTTCTCCAATGCTTTGATAGTTTTGGTGGGAATATCCAAAGACATCATCGCAAAGCCGGGACTGATGCAAGCGTGGTTTTGACCAATTCCAACCGTCCCTCCTGTTCATCAGGCTCACGCTCCACCCTGGCAGTGGGCCTGCCACATTATCCACCAAGAATTGGAGATGCGCCGCTGTCGGCTTCCTAAGTGACATCGGCAATCCCAGATAGCGGAATGGGAGTGGGCTCACCGGACACCCCAGTTCCCTCGTGACCAGCTCTTCCACCGCCTCATCGCATCTGATCAGGTGCACCGAACACTTCTGCAAGTTGGCTCGGAGGCCTGAAGCCACCCCAAAGTCCGCCAAAAGTGAGGCGAAAATCCGCAGGTATAGCACCGTGGGCCTCAAGAAGGTGACCACATCATCGGCATAGAGCGAGGTCCTGCATCGCAGCCCGTTGCGCGCTAAGGGAGTTAAGAACCCCAGTCTAGCGGCCAGCTCCACCAGGTAATGGAAAACTTCCATGACCAGGATGAAAAGTTGCGGCGAGAGAGGGTCCCCTTGCCACAGCTCACGCCTGTTAGGATACGACAACCCGACGATCCATTCAAAAGGACCCTTGTTGACGCCGACACGAGCAGAGCACAAATCCACGCGATCATACGATCACCAAACCCAAACTTCTTTAGAACTTTGACAAGGAAGGCCCAGTCCACTGTGTCGAACGCCTCGGTGATGTCAAGCTTGAGCAAGATGGAGGGGGCCAGGGAGCTGTGATGTTTCCGGACGGTGCCTTGAACCACCATGAAGTTGTCGTGGATGCACCTTTTCGAACGAAGGCGCTTTGGTGGCCTCCCACCAGCTCCGGGAGGGACAGGGATAGCCTCCTGGCCAGAACCTTTGCCACTAACTTGGCAAAGCTGTGAATTAGACTGATAGGTCGGAAGTCCCTGACCTCCTCCACGCCCTGTTTCTTCGGTAGCAGGGAAACGAGGGCCTGGTTGACCGAACCAAATCCACGCATGTCGAGCCGTGCTAGAGAGTAGAAGGCCGCCATGACGTCATCTCTCACCACGGTCCAACAGGATGTAAAGAATCTGTTGGTGAAACCATCAGGACCGGGGCATTTGTCCAGAGGCGTCTCCTTGATGGCCGCCCAAACCTCCTCCACCAAAAAATCGGCCTCAAGATGATGTAAGTCCACCGAAGGTAGGCCCAAAACGTCAAGGTCTAAGGAGAAAGGCCGGTATGCGTCCCTCCCAAGCAGCTCCAAGAAGTAATCATCCACTGCCCTGGCCTTCCTCGCATGGTCAGTAACTCTCGTACCATCTACCACCAGATGGTCCACAAAATTCTTCCGGCGCCAATGACTCGCGTGTGCGTGGAAGAAGAGGGTGCAAGCATCGCCCTCTTGAAGCCACAACTGTCGCGACCTCTGACGTGCTATGGATCGTTCGAGAGAGGACAACCCCAACAGCTTCTTCTTCAGAAGCTTCCTAGTCCACGCTCTCCCGGAGAGAGTTGTCTAGATTCCATCACAGAATCCAACCGAAGAATTACCTCATTGGCTAGCAGAATTTGCAGCTTGACGCTACCAATGAACCTCATACTCAACCGAGAGAGATGCGTGGCCGTGGCCCTGAGCTTGAGATCAAGGCGCTTAAAGGGATTAGGCTCCTGAGCGACCGAGTTCCAAGCCTCAAAGACCTCCTGCTGGAAATCGTCGGCCTTAGTCGAGAAGGAATGGAAGTGGAATCTACTCCCCCATTGAAGATCAGGGGCCAATCGCAGTATGAGCGGGCATTTCATACCTGCCTTCCACACAGACGCACACCACACCGAAGCTCAAATCACCTCGGTCGATCCCCCTAGCTTTGTTGGCCGGCGATTTTGGCTTGCCGGAGGTTAATGGTGGGGCACGGTGGCGTGGCGGCTCGGATGGGCTGCTTCCTGGTGGCGGCGGTAGCCCTTGCGCTAGGAGTCATGGGGCAGCCTCCACCTACTCCGACGCCCCCTCAGAGCTACAACTGGAACGACGACTATGATTATTTGCATCAGAACGGATTACCTCCTCCTTCCCCTCCCATCGACTGGGACTTCTAGGACGGGCATCCTCGCACCGAGGTCAGGTCCTACGCCAACGGCCAGCCCTATCGCGCTGGCCCCCCTCCATGGCCATGTTTTCTATTGAGACTAGAGGGAGTAGAGGCTCTAGAGGAACCAATGACCGGGAGGCAGCGTACTCTTTTTTTAGGTATAAGTAGGCAGCTCGTACTCCTTTTTTAGTGGAAATGGAGGCAGCTCACAGGGAGGAGCAATGGTGGTAGTGGGCTGGGCCTCGAATGCACAAGGGATAGTTTTTTTTTGCAAAATAGCTAGGCGGGCCATGACCCGGTTTAGCCCCAATGAAGCTCCGCCAGTGCCACCGCCTTTACGTCGGTGCTCGCAAGGTCGTCGAGTGGGACGAGGCCGAGGACCACATCGAGATCATCCTCGACGACGACCCTGTAAACATTGACACCGCCAACAATTCTCGGTGGGTGTCCAAGGTCCTACCTGATCTATATGTGAAGCGCATATACACTGTCAACTCTGTCAATGTGGATCTCGCCGGTGTGTTTAGCATCTCAGCTAGCGCGGTGCCAATCAGCGACGAAGACTCTAAGATCCACAACTACGGCAAGACTATGAAGGACAGCTTTGTGCACCTTGACCTCCGCTTTAAGTTTTATTCTCTCACTGACATCGTCGATGGTGTCCTTGGTCAAACCTACCGGACGGACTATGTCAACAAGATGAACGTCACTACCAAGATGCCAATCATGGGTGGGGCGCCAAAGTACCTCTCATCTGGGCTCTCCTCGACATATTGTGTCGTCTCCAAATTCCACCGCAACACTGGCGATAGCCATGTCATTGCCTTGGTGGCGTAAATGGAGAATCCAAGTAGATGCTCAATCACATATATATCTATGGTATCACGGAATAATTCATAATGCTAGCTGGCCCAATATATAATCAGGGTTGCGCAGTAAGTAATAAGGTGTATGAAGTAATATTTTGTAAGACTATTATCCGTCGTTCGAATCTTTGAATCTACATAACATCCATTATCTCGTCACTTTTTTAAAATATTGAGATTGCACTAACTAATATGGATGCGAATGTAACTGATCAAGGACATGCGTTTTTCTTTCTTTCTTCGAAATGGTGAATGAAGCTCCAGGCTCTGCATCGAAACGATGCACACAGTTTTTTCATTGCAAAGTTTAGAAAAATACAAAAATTGAGGACATGAGTTACATAATTGAGTTTGCTTTACTATATCCAACTTCCATATGGTTGCTAAAATATGTGATGGAAGCTACAAGGTTAATCAGCATTACGTAGCCGTATTTTTTTTTTCTTTTCTTCACAACTGTTAGAACTACTAAACCATGATAGTACATGTAGTTGCGCCTGTCTATTTCTCCTATAGAATGTAGATACACAGTGGAATGAAACATAAAGTTAAATCTGCATAAATTAAACCACACACTTGACATTAATAAAGAATCTATGCATAATAATGTACTAATATTAATCTATATCTATACTGAAATTATATACTTTATGCGTCTCCATCTCTATGACACAGCTTTTTTCTTTCATATTGCAACGCATGGCCAATGCACATCCATAATAATGACTCCCACATAAAATTGATCGTTGCACCCATGTAAAGTGCCTAAATGCTTTAATTGTCAATTATATTTAGTTGATAGTACTTCAGATGACTGAGAAACTATTGACGTTCTTACTTGCATGCATAGTTGTCTATTAACTTTAAAGTAAGACTTGTAATGAACACCTTTTCGTCCGTCCATCCCGGTGTTTGCGGGTTCATCTTCCCTAGAAAATGGAGGACACTTCATGTAGTGCTATTATGTCGAGTTTTTATTTAAAATATTAAAAATTTAATAGATTTTTTTTAAAATATGCCAATTCAAATAATTTCAAATTTAATACACCATCGGTCGGTCTGAAAAGTACTAATGGGCCATTCCGCCCGAGAATCCGTCCACCCCATGTGTTGGACAGGGTATCCACATCGGCGCGCTCTTGTCGGGCCACCGCTCGGCGTGTCATTGCATCGCCTCGGAAGGAGGAGAGACATCTGCGAAAGCGGCCGTGGAAGGAGAGAGAGAAGTGCGCGACATTTCGTTCGGTACGGGATGAATCATTGGGCCGGGCTCGTTCTCTGCTTCTGGGCTCGTTTTCTGTTTCACCATCGTCGCGGTTGACTGCAGCTGAGTAGCACTGGCACCTGCTTGATGACGTACCTGATGTACACAAGCAGCGATATGCCATGCCGACATGCGATCGGGCTTCTCACAGCTGGTTATGCTCTTCGTACTACGTACGGGGATAGTGTGGATGGAGCAGCCGACATGGCCAACATGCATAATTTTGCATATTGTAAGACTATGCACAAGTGTGTATCGCTAGTGTCAATTGGACGACACTGACTTGGTCAGTTCCTGCGATATGGGAGTACCTTTTCCTCCCATACGCCACTTGCCCAAACCAAGTCACTTGACCTCTAATTAAGCCTTTTTTTCACAAGGTCAGAGCCATCCATCGCCTATAAGAATCCCTTACCAGCACAGTATCTGCCATCCACTGATCCACACACACACACACACACTCGAGTCCGAATCATCTCGGTCGATTGCAAGTTTTGTCGGTGATTGGCCAAGGTAATGGCAAGGCGAGGTGGCGTCGCGGCTCGGGTAGGCTGGTGCAGCTGCTTCCTGGTGGTGGCGCTTGCGCTAGGGGTCATGGGCCAGCCACCTCCCACTCCCTGGAATGGGGATGAGACTCCCCCTCCCACTCACGGGAACGAGGACGATTCCTGGAACGGGGACGACGATGGAGTGGACTGGGACTTCGACGACGGGCATCCTCGGACCGAGGTCAAGTCCTACGCCAACGGCCAGCCCTATCGCGCCGACTACAACAAGCCAAACCGTATCTTCACATGCGACGACGACTTTGGTAAAAAATGCATCGCGCAGTGCCCGGATCTCTGCCCCAAGTCCTGCTCCATCTCTTGCAGCTACTGCGAGACGACATGCCGTATGTTCACTATTCATCCCTCCACGCATGCATGCACGCGCACAACAAAGTTAAATTTTGTTTGTTGGTTCACACTGATTTGTTATCTTGCGTTTGGTACACCATTTTATATGCAGGATGTGTAGATTTTCCGGGAACTTCGTGTGGTGACCCCAGCTTCACTGGCGGCGATGGCGTCACCTTCTACTTCCACGGCAGGAGGGACCAAGATTTCTGCCTCGTCACCGACACCGATCTCCACATCAATGCCCACTTCATCGGCAACCATAACCCCGTCAACGAACGCACCTTCACGTGGATACAGGCCATCGGTGTCAGCTTCGGCGACCATCGCCTCTATGTCGGCGCTCGCAAGGTCGTCGAGTGGGACCAGGAGGAGGACCACATCGAGATCACCCTCGACGGCAAGCCTATAAACGTAGACACCGCCAACAATGCTCGGTGGGTGTCCAAGATTGTAGATGGCCTATCGGTGAAGCGCACAGACAATGTCAACTCTGTCAAGGTGGATCTCGTTGGTGTATTTAGCATCTCGGCCAGCGCGGTGCCAATCAGCGACGAGGACTCTAAGATCCACAACTATGGCAAGACTATGAAGGACAGCCTTGTGCACCTTGACCTCCGCTTTAAGTTCCATTCTCTCACAGACGTCGCCGATGGTGTCCTTGGCCAAACCTACCGGATGGACTACGTCAACAAGATGAATGTCACTGCCAAGATGCCGATCATGGGTGGGGCGCCAAAGTACCTCTCATCTGGGCTCTTCTCGACAGATTGTGCCGTCTCCAAGTTCCACCGCAATGCTGGCGGTAGCCATGTTCTTTCCTTGGCGGCGTAAATGGAGCCTCCAAGTACATGAGCAATCACAGATCTACGGTATCAGGAATAATTCAATGGGGGACACAAACATGCTAGCCGGCCCAATATAATTAAGGGTTGGGCAAGAAGAAATAAGGTGTATGAAGTAATATGTCGTAATACTAATATTATCCGTCGTTTGAATCTATCCAGTATCCATGATTTGGTCATGTTTTTTTAAAAATATTGGAAATGCGCTAACTAATATTCATACGAACATAACTGATTGAGGAGGTGCAAAACTTTGGGTCATTTCTATGGCTTTGGCGTCATAGGAAAGGCAAAAGGAGTGGTGCCATAGGAAAGGCAGATGCGCCTTCTTGATGGATGTTCTTTGGTTTCTCGGATCCTCCTCTCGGTTTGGGTCGTTTCTATGCATGGCCTTTTTTCCCGTTCCCTTTTGTTGAGGTGTTGTCATCGAGGATTTTGTTGTGTTGTTCAAGTGCTAGTGATCCCAGTTGCCGCGTGTTGGGGGAGTGGTTGTGGGGTTTTTCATGTTTTGTGAGTAGTTCAGTTTGATCCGTTTTATCGGTTTTCACCTTGTTTCACGTAAATTTACTAGGCAATTATGTCCTTCTCAATTTATATATTGGAGGCGAAACTTTTGCCCCGTTAAAAAAGCTCTTAAAATCGGACCATTTTATTTTCTGGGATAGCTCTTTTACATAAACTGTAAGACAAATCTACAGACATTCCTGTAGCACAAATCTCATTAAGAGGGTCCATGGTGAAACAAGTGAGCACGACTTTATAGGTTTACAGTGCGTCCACTTTCCTGTGGTGAGCTAGCATATCGTACAGTTCAAGCAACTACTGATGTTGTACCGGCAGTTGGGAGAAAGTAATACTCTTCTCAAATTCTCATTCACTGTATAAAAGTAGAGGAAAATATGATATTAAGACAAGAAAAATATATGACCTTACTTGAACATGATATGTCTACAGGATAATACCGCTGCGTCCTTTACCAATAAGGAGGCAAACAAATAAAAAACACAAGCTAAACACCCCAGGGAAAAAACAGCATGCAAGAAATTCCGAAAATTGTAATGATTGCATATATTGCTAACCTACCATGTGAGAAAATTGTTCAGGGGTAGCCTAAGATCAGTAGACAGGTGGACATGCCGCGAGTAGTCCGTTGTGTTTTTTTCGTTTGCGGTTGGACGTCTGTGTCCAAACGCGTTGTACCGGCCGCTTGGCCCCCTCTTCTATGAAACCGATGCGTCTTTCCAAGACGTATCCTTAAAAAAAAAAAAAGAAGTTTTGCCTCTTGAAATTTTTAGCTTGGTCACACTATGGTTCTTATATATATTTGGTTCTTCCGATGCTTTTATAGGTAGACTTTGAACTGAACATTTCAGAGAAATGTTTGCAACATATGGAGGACCAGAATACTCACTTCCCCGGTGGCGGCGCCACTTGGAGGAGTTAGCACGGGCTGAATTTCTCATACCGATGTGAGTCCAGTAATAGGATATCATGAAATGTACGATTTGACCCTTCTTTTTAAGATTCAATACATTTTTAGAAACAGAGTTTTAACAGTTAGGTTGCATACTTCACCCGGTGCAGAGATCATGGATGCTCCCGCTATTAGAGAAAAATAAGGTAAACTGCCTTTTGTGCTCGTAAATCATAATGAAAACATCTGATGCAAATTTGGTGTTTGAACCAAATAACTGGGCTGAAATATCTTCGGTCGAGCAGAAAATTCTTGTGCACAATTTTAATTGTGGCCTCTCATTCATCAAGCTTCAGACAGTGTCAGCCCGATTCAGAGACCTGTCATTCTTTCCATACATCCAGCAACCGGTCACTTTGATTTCCCACTGAATCGGCGCATCCAGACAGCCTCCAGGCTGGACAGTTTCTTTGTTATTTGGCCTCACTTCACGTAGAAATGTGTTACTTCTCAATTTTTTTCTTCCTTCTTACATCATGAATTTAAATATTATTTGTGCCAGGCCTTGACATTCCTAGACCAACGCTGGGCCAGTGCACCCTGGCTATGTAAGAGGGGGATGTGAATGAGGCAGATGCGGACTTCTCTCCCTCTCTAAAGCGGGTTCCCTGAGGGAACCATGGAGACCTGAGGGTAGTACCACATGGGCAGATGCTCAAGTGGGGGCATAGGGTTGTCTTTTTCAGGATAGCATGTTTCCTATGAAGTCTATTCTGATGCAAAGCCAATGGTTCCGTTGTTAGGTCAATGTTCTTAGGAAAACAAATTATCAAACATCTCCTAAAAATCAAGCTAGCCAGGTTAGGTATTTTTGGAGTTGAACACTTAAATTTTATAACATGACGTGTGACAGTTGATCTTCCGGCTGAATTGTTGCTTTCTAGAGGCTGACCATCCTTTCCAGACCTTCTCTAAGCTCTTCAATCCTTCCTCCTAAGATCTAGGCTAACTTCTTCCAGTAATGGAATGACTGGTAGGCGATCTCAGGCTCGCTCGTCGTTGGGTAGTTTCCGCTAGTTCTATCACCATTCCAGGCTCTTCGCATATAGAGAACTCGAAGGTGGTCGATGAAATAGAGCAGGCCTATTTTCAGGTATCGTTATTGCGCCAGATCCAACAAGACGATACTAGGGGGGCAAATAATTATTGACCCACTTATGAATTGTCAATGTAGCTTTGTCCCTTTCATCTTGGGCTTATGAAAATCAAGGACTATTGTTCCAGTGTTTGCCTCAATGTGTTCGTTGTTATGCGTGTATCTACTATCTGGGCGTGTGGGCGTGTATGTGTTTTGTGGTCTCTGATATCCCCTGTCCAAATCCTTATTGCCCCCTTGTTTCACTTAAATGTTGTAGTTCTATACTCATTTTTACGCCATTCTTAATGTAATATAGGCAAGAAAAGGATAAACCAACTTAGATTCAGTGTCATCAATGGTATTTATCATTTTCTTTAGTTTAAGGTTTTTTCGAGAAAGGGCGAGTGTGAATACCAAGAAGCAGATATCTATTACGTCAGGACACTGCAACAACGTAATGTCAAGGACTAGTAGAGACACTAACGATGCACACAGCTAAAAGAAACAAAGAAAAGAGATCAACACTAGTAGGAAATAGGCTACCAGTGACGAACATAATTGGACTACCGCTGGCGAACATGTGTTCGCCAGTGCTAACATATTACCGCTGGCGAACGTGTGTTGCCCAGCGGTAAGGAAAATTACCGCTGGCGAACCAAATCGAGTAGTTCGCCGGTGCTATAATTTGCAGATAAAAAAAAAAGACGGGCAACACGGTTTGACTGATCGTTTCGGAAGTGGCCGACCGGGGTGGCGTCGCCGAACGCCTTCTGGAGTGCGTCCGCCTTGTTCTCGCCGACGAGCACGCCGGGGGAGCGGACGAGCCCGGTGGCCATGCCGCCCCAGACCACGAGCTCCGTGCCGAGCACGGCGTCTCTAGGCAAGTAAGTGACGCCGCGCGTCTCTAGGCAAGTAAGTGACGCCGCGCAGGAGGTCCGCCCAGTAACTGTGGCCGTCGAATGAGAACGCCATGTCGGTTCTGTGCAAGTCCTCGAGGTACTTGTCCGGGAAGCGGGCCTTGACCTCGGACCAGCGCGGGGAGGACGAGGTGGGCCGCCACAGCAGGAGAGCATCCCGCAATCGCCCGCCTTCGTCCAGCTTCCCCGCAAGGACCAGGGCGTAGTCCACGGACTCGTCTCCGCCATGGCGCGGGCGCGCCACGACGACGCGAGCGGTGAGGCTTGCATACCTCCAGGAGGGGTGCTGCGGCGCGGGGATCATGAGGAGCGACCCTTTGATGGCGTCGTAGACGAGGTAGACGTGCTGGCTGAAGTCGTTGGGGAACGTACTCTTGAGGATAGTGATGTTCTTGTCGACGGCATGGAGGCCGGTGAATGGGCTGCCGCCTCGGAGGCCCAGGCATGAGAATCCCGGCGGCGCATCGGCGAGGTGCACCCCGATCTGCATGCTCTCAACCATCTCGTCGGCGCTGGTCTGGTCTGAGAACCCGGACGTCTTCTTCTCTACGCATCTGAGGACCCTGAACGGCTGCACGGCGATCTGGTCTTCCAGATCGTAGTCGTGGAAATCGGTGCGCACGCGGTGGTCCAGCAAGCAGCCGGACGGCAAGCTAACTCCCGACATGGCTGTTTGGATGGTGGATCTATGGAAGCGGCGGCGGGGTAGAAGGGGGACGGGGAGGGGGACGGGGATTTCTTCCTGGACAGAGCAAATTTTCCTTTTTCTGCACGGTGTGTGGTGGAGAAGAAGATAAGGGTGTCCTGTGTGCTGCGCTGTGTCCGCGTATGTGTGCCGCGGAGTGCAAAAGTAACCGCTGGCGAATCCCTTCTTTGGTCGTCAGTGCTAGGACTATACCGCTGGCGAACAAATAAACGTATTCGCCAGCGCTAAGTATTCGCGGTCAGCAGCACATAGCTGCATCCGGGCATAATTACCCCTGGCCAAAAAAAAAATGTCGTTCGCCAGCGGTACTCATCTTACCGCTGGCGAACAAAAAACATGTTGCCCAGCAGTAATTACCACTGGCGGACACATATAGTTGTTTGCCAGCGGTAGAGTGGTGGCTATAGGCCTTTTCCTACTAGTGCAAAAAGAAAAACATGGCCCCACCAAAATGATCATCACCCCGCAGAAGCAGTAAACAACCGCCACCATTGGCAACACATAGACTAAAAACGTATCTCATTGCTTATCTCTAGAGGGTGACCCCAGTGAAATAGAGAAAATATAGAAATGTCCCCATTGACATGTTTAACCAACTTCGTCTGTGCCTAAGCCTAAGAGGTCAACAACTCAGATTTCCTTATTCGTTTCATGCTACAGTCTTGCTCCTGGTCCTCCCTATAGGTTCGGAAATTATATCGGGTACGACTTAAACACGAAATGTGACAATGGATTGTTCCAAATCGTGAGCTAATTAAGCTGGAGAAAGAATAGATCTTAACCAATTGCATGTAAGAACAGAGAAAATGCTAGGACCAGAGGAAAACCAAGTTGTGTGCATTATCAGTACCTGCGGGCTCGTAGTAGCAGCTTATGAAGACACTGCGGTTGCCGTGGCAAACGGCACGGGCACAGCCAATCCTGGTCGAGCCCGGCCACACGATCTGCACGTACTCCCTCGCTGCCGGTGCCGTCCACGCGCCCAGGGCGTCGCCCGCCTCACACGCCTTCTCCGGCGGGCCATGGAAGAGATTCTCGCCATACTTGTGGCTGCGGCGTTGACGAAGCTCGCAGGGGTCAGCGCACTTCCCCGCTTCCCGCGCTATCGCGTCGTCCCACGCCACCGGTCCGACGCCGGCGGCTGTGCGCGCCGCATTGTGGAGACGGACGTAGTCCTCCGGAGAGCTGTGGCCGAGGGCGGCGGTCATGAGCATCGTGGCGACTGACATGGCCATAAGAGTGAGTATGGCTAGCTTCTGTGTTGCCATGATGACCCTCAGCTGTGGTGTAAATTTAAGCTGCCGAGCTGTGCTCTTCGCAGATTATTAACTCTCTCCGTTATCGAGCTTGGTTCTAGCTAGCTAAATGCCATGGCACTTTCCAACTCTGAATAAGCCAAGATCCATGAGAAAACTTTGTTAATTAAAGGCTCCACTTGGGCTACACGTCTAATTAGCATCTTAACGACCTTACCTCGGTTTAGCAACTGGCTATTCAAATAAGTACGTACCCAAACAAGTAGCTACCTGTCTACGACATGCTGACATATGCAAACAAATTTGAAACACTGAGTGGAATCTTTTTAATCACTAGCTAGGGTCAAGCCGGTCATACAAAGTTTCAGTTTTGTGAAAATATTATATACAAGCCTAGCAAAACGCCAGTGTGGACCAACTTAGGAGAAAATATACTTATCACCCTATAAAAAATCGCAGTG
The DNA here is from genome assembly GCA_028641055.1 of Alopecurus myosuroides. Lineage (NCBI taxonomy): Eukaryota > Viridiplantae > Streptophyta > Magnoliopsida > Poales > Poaceae > Alopecurus > Alopecurus myosuroides. The sequence goes on along the minus strand of CM054063.1, from coordinate 315,044,318 downwards.
CTTTGATTCACACGCACCTGTGATGGAAGTGTCAGCATCAGCGGTAGCCTCCCCAACGACACTTTAAAAAAAATTATGACTACAGAAACAAAATATTATCAATTGAATATCAACAGTGCTAGATTATCCCTTATTGTGCAACTAACGAATAATGTGAGTGCTAATTCCTTTGAATCAACACATATTCTAGAGAAAATTTAAGACTTAAAAAAAATTATGACTGCACAGAAAGAAAATATTATCAATTGAATATCAAAAGTGCTAGATTATCCCTTATTGTGCAACTAACTAATAAGGTGAGTGCTAATTCCTTTGAGTCAACACATATTCTAGAAAAAAAATCAGGTTATAGTAATCCAGAAAAATATATCATGATTATGTGTCCTTGTGGTTGTAATGCTGCAGAAAAAGTTTCTTCATTCATAATTTACTTCTATCTGGCATTCATGGTCAGAAACACATATTGCAAACAATCATTTTCATTTATTTCTTTTCTCATTTCATCTTCCTGACATACATACAGTTCCATCTCAATTTTGTTACATAAACAACGCAATGAAATACCATACTCAGATCCACACGTGCTTTATTTCTCTAAAAATGGTGCTACCTCCAACTTTATTTTTCAGTGGTGAGTACTTAACTAGTAAAATGTAATGAATGCGAATAAATTAAAAAACACACTGTAATGAGTAAAATAAAATAAAAATGGAGGTTTACGCAAATGATGATAATATAGAAGCAGCGCTACTACCAATAAGAATGTGAAACATTCATGTAAGATGTATATAGGCATTATGTCAAATGGAAGTTGCTGGTTCTATTAAGAAATCAAAAGACAGTAAATAGTGAGACTGTCAGTCAGAGAAAATGCCATATGTGGCGCCCAACTTATAACACATTAGAACACTACAATTGTTTTTCTCTCCACTCTAAGCATTTTTCAGTCCAAGTGCTGAGAAACTTAACGGCCCCTTGTTTTATAAACCTACTTCAAAATCAGTTTTTTCTACATTACTCACAGAAAAACAGAACTGCGTGATGTCTCTTCCATCCATATAGTACTTGAATGAGTAATAGAATCATTCGATTATGTAAGTGCCCAAATTACACAATAAGTTGTGATGTAAGAATTGAAGGTCTCACATTTACCATACAATAGGAATAAATAATAAGATGATTTTTTGCTAGGGTAAATCATATCTTCACATCCTCTAGACTATTGTATGATGAGCTAACCCCTGTCCTGCAATACCAATAAAAGAATAAATTGTAAATGTCTCTTTGTACTTGTTTATCTTTACCGCCACTCATGATAGCAGGCACATGGTTCTTTGTACATATATATGAAGCTAGTCGTTACAAACCCGATTGATTGATATATGCGCCGGAGAGTGCAACACTATTTGACCTGACGTTGTTAGAAGATGAACATTTCTGTTGATATGGATAGTGAAGCTATTGCAATAAAAATGTTGATATGGATATTGGATAGTGAAGCTATTGCAATAAAAATCTAGTTAATCAAGTGGATTACGTTGAAGCACGAAGAGGCACAGATAAATAATGAAACCACAACCGAACAGCATGTATGCAATCAAGATCCATGCTGTCTTGCGCTCGTCGTGATCTGATGGAATAAATACGCAGGGACGGTACGAGCGGATCTTGGTGGCATTTTGCTGGTCGACCTTGCGCAGCTCGTCCTTAAACGTCGCGTAATTGTGCTTCTCGCCAATAGAGCTGGAGGTCCTCCCTGCCTTGGCCTTCCACTCCATGAAGATCAGCTGCATCTCCTCCTCGCCGATAGAGCTGTAGCTCCTCCCTACCTTGGCCTTCCACTCCGCGAAGATCAGCCGCATCTCCTCCTCGCTCCTTTCCCCGTACGGTATGTGGATGTCCGCCGTCGCCAGCGATACCACCAGCAGAAGCAGCAGCGCCGCCACGAGAGCCGAGGAGCTCCTCATCGAGTAGATGGTATCTGCGGGCCTGCGGCCCACGAGAGGAGCGATCTGGGTGCCACGTTCAGCAAGAAATGGCTGTGAAGAATGAATCAAGTTGAAATGACCGAATTCACAACCGATTTGAGTTGCTTCGAAAAATAGCATGCCCATTCCTAGCCAATTTGGTTTCCCGTCCTATTCTCAAAACAGAGCCAAGAACAGCGGGGGTGGAGGCGGAAGCTCACCTTGCGGGTCTTGGATACCAAGCAGGCTGAGGTGGTCGGGGATGTACACGGGCCTCCGTTGCAGGTAGAAGACGCCGGTGAAGAAGAGGCGCTGGACGGACGAATAGAAGTAGGGGGATGACGCCGGTCGGGAGCGAGTGGTCTGCCGGCTAGGGTTCCATCGGGGGGAAAAGACGCAGAGTCAAAACGTTTTCGTGACGAGGCCTCAGCTGGTCTTAGTGGCTTCAACTGGGCCTCACTACCTCTAAGGCCCTTGTTCAGAAATCAGAATGCAGGATTTCTCTGCAAAAAAAAAAAAAAAGAACATTCAATCCACAAAAAATATTGAAATTGATTTTTAAAAAATAAACATCACAGTATCCGCTAAAAATAACTGAACGCAGGATTTTCTTAAAAAACCATAGAAATAAAAATTGGATGTCTGTGCAAAACGTTGAGTTGGTGGATATACCTCTTGGAAGCGTTCCTCAAACGTGTTATACCTATTGCCAGAAGAGGACGAGTTGGCGGTGTGGAGTCGAGGATCCCAAGTCGGTGGTGGTATCGACGATGGCCAAAGATGGAGGGACGTGGCACGCGGCGGCGGGGAGCGGATGAGGAGTATAGAAGGATGTGTGGAGCCATGGAGGAAGGAGGCGAACAACGGTGCGAGTGGCCAGAGTACTCTAGATGTTGTAGGGATGGGGACGGGAGGAGGTCTCATCATCTCCTTGAGTTGGTAGGGATGGGGAAAAATTGCTCAAAATATTAAAAAAAAAATACATGCATCTTTGCATTTGCAAACATGGAGAAAAAAATCAGACGTTTTACATTGCTAGAATTTGTGAGGTTCCACCAATTTGTGAGAAAACATGAAGCTTCTTGGGCTCCTTGATGTTTTTTTTTCCTTTCTATACTACTCCCTCCGTTCCTAAATGTAAGATGTTTTAGCCATTTTTTTACATTCACACATGTCTACATATATCTAGACAACTTTTAGTATATATGTTCACTCATATTAATATGTATCTAGACATACATGAACAATAGCTACAACATCTTATATTTAGGAACGGAGTGAATAGAAGATTAACTAAAACGAGTGGGGTAAAAAATTTCTAACCTCGACTATTTGTAGATGCTAAAAGTATTTAGATTGGTAAATTAAAAATAGTTGCATTAAATTTGCTATGCAAATAAGAATCATTAACATGTGCATACAATAAAAATTCATTTTCCCTTCCCCCAAATAAGAAATCCTAAAACCCATTGCCAGAAGATCTTGCCATATAGAACTAACAGCGCGCCCACAGCCGCTCCGCCGTTGTCCCACAAGGAGGGTACCATATCATATTATCTCCGGGAGTATGGCATTTCTTGGTAACCGAGTCGCCAACTGAGTTTTTTTTTTTTGAACAAAGAGAGGGGTCAAAGACCCCTAAGCTGCGTGTTACTTAAAGGGGTGGGTACAAATTACATCCCAGTCCTTGGCAAGTCTTGCACTAAAGACCTTAACATTCGAAAAAAGGACTGGAAAAATACATTGCAGACCCTGGACCCAGAAAAGAAACGCGATCCAGTCCCTGGTCTTCTCCACCACCGCATCGCCAGCGTCCTCCAGGTCGAGGGCACCGAGGACGGAGCACTTGCTCGAAGCTCTCCCAGACCAGCGATGAAACTCAGCCGCCAGCAGCCGGACTGCATGCGGGGACGCACCACTTGCACGAAGAACGGCGTCGAGCCCTGACAACTGAGCCAACAGGCCTCCCACACGGAGGTTGAAAGCAGGCCACTCACCTGGCCTTGATACGCGGAAGCAACTCCGGCTTCGCGTGTTGAGCTCATCGGTGCAGCAACGAACCAAGCTCCCATCTACGAGAATAGAAGCAGCAGCAAAATCAGTCCTCCGTCCCTCGCCACCATGGCCGGCCAACAGAAGAACAACCGCTGCAGCTTCCAGAATCACAGAGGGGAGCTGAGAGCGCTCCAGATTCAGAGCACCTCCCTCGGCCTTATGAGAGAAGGAGAACTCCACCGCCGTCTTCTGCAGATCCCAACCCCACCGCGGGAGCCTGGGAGCAGAGAGCAGCAGCAGGAACACCGCGCAGTCGAGGGCCGGGCTCCCCTGCGCAGAAGTCCTCAACGGCAGAACGCCGACTGCAGAACACAAAGTCAAACAACGAAAACAAAGCCCTAAACTACTTCTATACAAGCAAGGAAGGGGCCGGCACCCTACATCATCGCCACGCAAGCTAGCGCGAGCACTAGCAGCGGGGATGGCCGGGAAACGGGGGCGGCGGCGGCGGACTCTCAACGGGGGCGGGAGGTGGGATCTCAACTTTGGTGTGTAGCTTGTGTTGGAACTGTCGGTGAGTTCCCGCCAACTGAGTTGCGTTCTTGGCAATTCACGTAAAGAAGTAGCGATAGGCCATTGGGCTGTACAGCGGGTCAACTAGGGATTAGGTTGGTAATGCATGTACTCACTCTGTTTCATAATATAGAGTAAATTACAAAAAACAAACACCACAATTGTGGTAAATTTAACAATCATGTAGAAAAAACCACCACAAATCGCATGAAATGGTAGGTGTTTGACACGTTTTTCTCAATTGTAGTGTTTTTTTTGCAATTCTCTCTTCATAATACAATATGTTTTAGATATATTGGTGTGGAGTAGATACGGTTCAAAATGACTGAATGTACACACTAAAACACATCTACATCTTATATTTAGGACAGAGGGAGTATGATATTATTTGGTCGAGCATGGCGCGCATGTAGCAAGATTATGTTCTTTATCTATGTCAGCTAGATGACCCTGACTTGGTCAGAATATATAGCAAGTTGTGACTACCCTTTTCTTTCCATACGCCACTTGCCAAAACAAGTCACCTGACCTACAATTTACCTTCTCAAAAAGTCGATCACACTCATCCATCCATCTCCTCCAGTGGCGGAGCTTGACAGAGAATGCGGTGGGGCGAAATGCAAAACATCAATAATTGGGGGGGGATGCTATTTTTCTTCTCAGTTCAGCCCTCCAAAAAAAAATCTTAAGCATTTGGTCCAAACCTGGGGACGGTGGCCCCCCCTGAACTACACTAAGCTCCGCCACTGATCTCCTCCAACTATATAAGTATCCGCCACACAACACCCCACACAGAGAGAGAGAGAGAGAGAACTGCAATAATCATCCCGATTGATCACTCGTTGTCGTGCATGGCAACAACAATGGGGGCGCGGCGCGGGGTGGTTGCATGGTGTGAAAGTAAAGTATAGGCACCTAGAGGGGGGGGTGAATAGGTGCTACGGCAAATTTTAATTTTTCTCAAATTTAGGCTTGACAAGAAAGGTAAATTCTCTAGATAGTGCAACTAGTGATGAATTTATCTATATGACAAGACAAGCAATCAAAGCAACAAGTACAAGTAAGTAAAGAGAGGGAGGAACGAGGTAACCGATGGAAGCACACAGAGACACGATGTATTTCCGAGTTCCTCCTTTTTAGGGGAGTACGTCTCGTTGGAGGGGTGTGAGCTCGCCACAAAGGCCTACTCAACGCCACTAAGGCTTCACCCTATTCTCCGATGAACTTCGCCACAAAGGCCTAGTTCACCTTCCACTATAGAACCCCTTTGAGGCGGGGATCAAATCCTTTACAAACACCTTGGGGCACACACCCACAACTTAATTGGGGGCTCCCAACACTTCTTGAATCACCAACAAGAAACAAGATGCCTAGGTTCTCCACAAGAGGAAACCCTAGGCAAGATCCCTCTAGCTAGAGAGGGGGAAATGAAGAACGGGTCGGTGAAGATGTAGATCGGGGCATTCTCCTTCAATCCTCCAAAGATCTTCAAGATTGGGTGGAGGGATTGGGAGTTATGAGGGATTTGGTGAGTTCTTAAATGCTCATCAATGCTAAGGGGAAGAACTAGATCTTGAGGAAGAAGAGGAGGGGTATTTATAGACCCTCCTCACAACTAGTCGTTGTGCAGGAAAAAAGGTACCGGAATATCCGGTCAGTTTGCTCCACGCAGATCTGCAGTGCTGGACCGGATTATCCGGTTGATCTGAAATAATCCGGTACAAATAATCCGGTAGATGCCAGTACGCAAATCTTCTAGTCCTTAGCCATTTTTCCACTTCTTCAACTGCAACCGGAATATCCGGTATTGATATGAAATATCCGGTACAAATAATCCGGTTGACTCCAGTAGCTCCAAGCTTCCAGTCCTTAGCCATTTTTCGCAGCAACCGGAATATCCGGTCCAGGATGAATAATCCGGACCAAATAATCCGGTTGACTCCAGTAGCTCCAAGCTTCCGGTCCTTAGCCATTTTTCGCAGCAACCGGAATATCCGGTCCAGGATGAATAATCCGGTCCGAATAATCCGGTTCACTTCTGTGAGCAAAACTTCCAGTCCTTAGCAGTTTTTCGCAGCAACCGGAATATCCGGTCCAGGATGAATAATCCGGACCAAATAATCCGGTTGACTCCAGTATGCGAAACTCTCAGTCCTTAGCCATTTTTGTGCTCCTTTCTCAGCAACCGGAATATCCGGTCCAGGATGAATAATCCGGTCCGAATAATCCGGTTGAGTTCTGTCCCAAAAACCTCAGGCCAAACTTCACCGACTTTTCGGTGATCGATGCCGATGTTAAGTATAACACCTGCACACTAAACACCTCGATAAATAATGTACTTAGTATTGTTAACTAACACACAAAACACTGGGAAAACGAAATGCACTTTCAATCTCCCCCTTTTTGGTGTTAGATGACAATACTAAGATTTGCAATAAACCTTGACAGTAATCATGCTTGAAACAAGATGGAAATCTCTCCCCCTATCTCTATGCATATCTTTTGTTTGCCTCAAGCGCAAATGGATGCAATGATGTATAGGGAGAAATTTTCAACAAGTAGCAAACATGACAATGAGACAACATCACCAATATGTTGAGTGAAGAGAAGTATATACCTTGTGCGAGAATGATATATCCAAGAATAACCAAGCACAACCATAGATAATCTCCTCAACATATACGATAGATAACCATCACACCATAAATAGATAAACCATGATAATATCCAGATAACCAACATAGTCACACACATAATAGCACACATAGTTTTAAACGACACAACAAACGACATAAGTTCACAAGCACGACAAATGAAGATAAAATGGACACAAGCTCTCAAAGGAAGGATAAAAGCAAATGCGTGTGCCCGAACCCATGCAAATCCCGTAGTCTATAATAGCTACTTCTCCCCCTTTGGCATCGAGACACCAAAAAGGAGGGAAATAGCTAATCTAACGTCCCAGACACGGTCTAAGCATCCGACTCCTCCTCATCATCAGACTCCTCCTCATCAGCAGCCGCATCATGAGCTCGAGTAGCAGTCTCCTGAGTAGACCTGAGAGCCGCCTCAATGCTCTCCCAAGGAGTGGAATCCCCAGCAGACCAAGCAGAGAAGGACTGAGCAGCAATAGGAGCAGGAACATCACCAGTGCCACCACTCATGTGATGGAGAATCTGTCGCTGAGAGCTAGCCAAGTCAGTGTCCCTGCGATACGCCCTGTACTGTTCCTTGTGAATGTCCACCTTCATGCAGAGCACGTTGCGCTGAAACCAGGAGAGCTTCCTGACGTGGCGCAAGGTGGTGATATCAGACACAGGCGCCCTAGGAGCAGACTGAGAGCCAGAAGGACCACCCATAGAGGAACCACCCTCAAATGGAGCACTCTGAGAAGCAGCCGCAGTCTTCAGCTTCCTCTTGACGTACAGCTTCCTGACCTTGTGCTCAACCATGGGTAACTCGGTGTACTCCTTCCTCATCTCATACTTGATAAGCATCATGATATAGGGAGCATAGGGAATGGTGTAGCCACCAATCATAGCAGCATAGAGCTCGTGAAAGATGATGTCCATCACATCCACAGTATAGGAGACAGAAGGGTCCTCTTCCTCCATACACTCCTTAGCCAGAATCAGAAGGTTGCACAGAGGAGTGGTGAGGGCATCGTTGTTACCTCCACTCGGCACAAGGAAAGCTCTGAAGATACGCACCAGCTGATCATAAAGTGGAAGAAGTCCCTCAAGTCCCCCAACAGTGAAACCAGGGGCATATAGCTCAGCCATGGACACCTTCCTCCTCGGCCTATCAACCTCATGGACGCGGCGACCAAGAGGAGGGTGCTCGCTGTAAGAGTAGCCAAGACGCCGAGCTAACCTCTCAAAAGATGCTTCACAAGGTGTGTCCTCAGACATCCACTTGAGATGGGTCACAATATCTCCAGTGGAGAACACGAGGGTGGACATAAACTGCATCACAAGCTGCGTGTTGTAGTTGCACTGAGTCTCCATAAGCTTCACCAGACCGAAACGCTCAACAACACTGGCTGCATCAGCAAATTCCTCCTTGGCCTTGAGAGCGGCATGGTCAAATGGATGCATAGGGCGGCACGGATAGCGGTAGTCACAATAGATGTCAGCATAAATATAGGACTGCTCCAGATTCCAGAATCGAGAATCAATATTTGCAACCCTCGGAGAAAGATAGGCATCCTGCTTTCTGAGCTCATTGAAATCCTGAGTAGGAATGTCGGTCTTATAGTTGAGCCGAGGTTTCCTCTTGTTACGGGTAGAAACTTGCTTCTTGTGCTTCGGAACGCTCCGTTCGTGGTCACCACCTGTGAAACAAGATAGTAGGGGGATAGCACAAGATGAGTACACTAGTGTCACACAACGGATACAATCATGCATAGAAACGATAGAGGAGATTCCAGGAAACAATCGAGATGGAAATCTGGGAAAGATCAATTTGGGGCTGTCCTAAAACTGTACTGGACATAGCCGGATATTCCGGTTCAAAACTGAACCGGATATTCCGGTTACCCGGATATTCCGGTTCAGTCGTGGACCGGATATTCCGGTAGGTTGCGGATCTGCACAAAATCAATCTAAATCTCAGATTTCCACAGGGATTGCAAACAAGGAATCTAGTCTATGGTTTCTAGCATGTAGGGGGGTCCTCTTCGGAATGAAATCTACCAAGCATAGCCAACAAAACGCAAATCCATGGAAGGTAAGGTTATAGCACCAAGATTCAAGAGATTTGAACATTACCGGGATCCATGGAGAAAAATGCTTGGGTAGAAACGTTCCAAAACGCGAGGAGAACAAGATCCGGGCCAAAGCTCCAAGATCTCGCGGAGGAAACGGCCCGGGAGGCCAAGAATCACGGCGGCGGCGATTTGGTGGAGAGGAACGGACGGGAAAAGGGCAAGAAATGCCCCTCCCCGTCGGGCCCCAGGCTTTATGAAGTGCGCCGAACCGGATATTCCGGTTCAAGTTTGAACCGGATATTCCGATACAGCCGGATATTCCGGTTCAAAACTGAACCGGAAATTCCGACTGCCTCCTGATTCGAAATTTCCTCGTTTTCAACGGACGACACTAGTGCTTAGAAAAGAAAGGCTTTTTGAGAGAAAGGCTTAGGATAGATTTAACAAACTGAGACTAGTACTTATCCCTCTCAAGAGCAAGAAACAACCAACTAAAATACCAATTGAGTGGGATTTTCCTAGGAAGAACCACTTAGACGGGAAAAACACACGAAATGCAATGAAATGACAAGTAGAAAAAAAAAACCAACTAAGATCCAACTCTTCGAAATGAAGAGGTTGGTGTCCGAAGCCACCATGTAAGAGTTCTTGGTATGCAACCGCGAAGATATATCTTGGGGGCATTGCCAAAACTCAACATTGAAGCTCACAATTCAACATTAGAAAAAGAGAGATCACAATGAATTTTTGCTATGGGCATAATGGGGGGAGGGAGAACCCAATGTGTTAGGATAACACTCCCCCTATGTCCATGCCTACATCTAAACTCGAACACGTTTCATCTATAGGGGTGTGCGCAAGATAGTCAAGTCAAGCTCCTTGAATCAATCACATTTAGCTCATTCCTCAAGAACAAGAACCTTGCATCATCAAGTGGCTTCGTGAAAATATCCGCAAGATTGTCCTTGGTGGGCACATAACCGAGTGCAATGTCTCCTCTCGCCACGTGATCACGGATGAAGTGGTGGCGAATCTCAATGTGCTTCGTCCTTGTGTGTTGCACCGGATTGTATGCAATCTTGATAGCACTTTCATTGTCACATAGAAGAGGTACTTTGTCCAAATGAACTCCATATTCCTTGAGAGTTTGCCTCATCCATAGCAATTGGGTGCATGCACTTGCGGCGGCAACATATTCGGCTTCGGCGGTGGAGAGAGAGATGCAATTTTGTTTCTTCGAGGACCAACTTACAAGGGACCTACCAAGAAATTGGCAAGCCCCGGAAGTTGACTTCCTATCATCTTGATCACCCGCCCAATCGGAATCCGTATATCCATTGAGAGAAAATTGTGCCCCCTTTGGGTACCACAAACCAAATCTTGAGGTATGAACCAAATAACGAAAGATCCTATGAACCGCCATTAAATGGCAATCCTTAGGAGCCGCTTGATACCTTGCACACACACCTACACTCAAAACGATATCGGGCCTAGATGCACAAAGATAGAGCAAAGAACCAATCATAGAACGATAAAGCTTTTGGTCCACATCCTTACTCCCTTTTGGATTACGAGAGAGATGACACTTGACTTGCATAGGAGATGTCTTGATCTTAGCATCTTGGAAGTTAAACCTCTTGATCATATCTTGGGTATACTTGGCTTGAGAAATGAAAGTCCCACGAGCCAATTGCTTGATCTCAAAGCCAAGGAAGAATTTAAGCTCACCCATCATAGACATCTCGAACCTGTCAGTCATAAGCTTAGAGAACTCATTATTGAAAGCTTGGTTAGTTGAGCCAAAGATGATATCGTCCACATAGAGTTGGCATATGAAAAGCTCTCCCTTTACTCTCTTGGTGAAGAGAGTGGGGTCAATCTTCCCAACTTCGAAACCACGATCATCTAACAACTCCCTAAGGTGCTCATACCAAGCACGAGGTGCTTGTTTGAGACCATAGAGAGCCTTGTCAAGTTTGTAAACGTGGTTGGGAAAGTTGAGATTCTCGAACCCCGGAGGTTGCTTAACATATACCTCCTCTTTTAGTGGACAATTCAAGAAAGCACTTTTCACATCCATTTGTTGCAATTTGAAATTATGTGAGGAAGCATAAGAAAGGAGGATACGGATGGACTCAAGGCGAGCCACGGGCGCATAGGTTTCATCAAAGTCAATGCCTTCAACTTGGGTGTAACCTTGAGCGACCAATATTGCCTTGTTCCTAATGACAATGCCATTCTCATCTTGCTTGTTCTTGAAAATCCACTTGGTGCCAATAACATTGTGGCAATCCTTGGGTTTCTCAACCAATCTCCAAACTTTGTTGCGCTCAAAGTTATTGAGCTCATCATGCATAGCTTCAACCCAATCGGAGTCCTCAAGAGCTTCATACACTTTCTTAGGCTCCACCATAGAGATATGAGCTTGATGCTCACAAAAATGAGCCAATTGCCTTCTAGTGGATCTTCTAGCTTGAACATCCTCCAAGACCTTGTCATCTTGGGCATCAATTTGCTTCAAAGCTCTTCTTATCCTTTTGATGCGACGGGCTTCGATCTCCTCATTATTGCGAGGAGGAATCACTTGATCATCTTGATCATTTGGGTCCCCATCTTGACCAACATGGCCTTGATCATCAATATCGTCATCAACAATATCTTCAATACTAGCTTCAACTTGAGAAGAGGATGAAGAGGATGATTGATCTTGGCCTTGATCTTGACTCGCATTAGTGAGAGGAGTGGGTACGACTTGCGGAGTCACTTGATCAATGAGAGGAGGGTCTTGAATATGTTCTCGGTTAGGTGTAGTAGTTGGCTCCTTGGCTTGATCTTCAAAAATAGAGGAGGGCTCCACTTGGGTAGAGCATAGTCCTTCTCGAGTCGCCATAAGGTGTCCCTCGATGGGGCGGAAGAATCCCACACCCATCCTTCCTATGGCTTCTTGAGGCATTTCAACATCTACATTTGAAACATGAAATTGCGCCACTTGGGAGCCGTCATTTTCCTCGAACACCACACTACAAGATTCTATGACAATCCGTGAGGCTTTGTCATAGACTCTATAAGTGTGGGATTCGGCACCGTAACCAACAAAAATACCCTCAATAGTTTTGGATTGAAATTTCGACAACCTAATACCCTTGATCAAATAAAAGCACTTACAACCGAATACACGGAAGTAGGATACGTTGGGCTTGTTGCCGGTGAGGATCTCATATGGAGTCTTGCTCAAGCCTTTGCGGATGTAGAGGCGGTTGGAGGAGTGGCATGCGGTGGATACGGCCTCGGCCCATAAATATTGGGGAGAAGAGTACTCCGCCAACATGGTCCTTGCCATATCCAAGAGAGTGCGATTCTTCCTTTCGGCAACACCATTTTGTTGAGGAGTGTAAGTGGCGGAGTATTGGTGACGAATGCCTTCTTTACTAAGAAATTCATTCAATGTATAGTTCTTGAACTCCGACCCATTATCACTCCTTATAGCCATGATTTGCACATTGTGTTGACGTTGCACTTCGTTGGAGAAGTCGATGATGGTTTGTTGGGTCTCACTCTTGCACTTGAAGAAATAAACCCAAGTGTATCTTGAATAATCATCGACAATCACCAAGCAATACTTCTTGCCGCCAAGACTTGCCTCGGGCACGGCACCAAAGAGATCAACATGGAGAAGCTCCAAGATCCTCTTTGATGAGATAATAGTCTTGGCCTTGTGCACAATGTCATGCATCTTCCCTTCAACACACGACCTACAAACGCGATCCTTTGCAAAGGAAACATTTTCTTTTAGTCCAACAATAAGGCCACTTTTGTGAAGACTTTGCAAAGTTCTCATGTTGACATGGGATAGCCGGCGATGCCATAACCATCCCAAGTCCGCCTTCCCGAAAAGACACATTGCTTGAGTGTTGGTTGACTTAGAAAAGTCTACCACATACAACTCATTTTCAACATGTCCCACGTGAGCGACGTCAAGAGTCTTGCTCCTCAAAAGGACCACAATATCACCATCAAAGAAGACGGAGAACCCCATCTTACTAAGAGAGCGGACGGAAAGTAAATTGTAACCAAGGGATTCGACAAGCATGACGTTCACGATAGTGATATCGGGAGCCACCACAACCTTGCCAAACCCGGATACCTTAGACTTGGACGAGTCCCCATAAGTGACGGTTGCTTGGATGTCATTTGGTCGCAACTCCGTCACAAGTTCTTTGCTTCCGGTCATATGATTAGTGCATCCACTATCAAGAATCCATTTAGTCCCACCGGAAGCATAGTCCTGCAAGAGATCATTGACTAGAGTTAGGACCCGAGTTGGGTCCTTTCATGTTAGCAACAAGGGTCTTTGGAACCCATATAGTGTAGTCAATAAAACCCTCAATAGGACCAACATATTTAGCTTGCACAACACCATAATAATCAACATATAAGAAATGGTGTGGGTTGTTAGTTCCCGCGGAGGAGCTACGAGTAGTGTTGTCCCTCATGACAATACTACCCGAAGCACCATGTTTGTTCTTCTTCTTGTTCTTATTCTTCTTGTTCCTTTTCTTGGCTACATAGCCAAGACCTTGCTTGCCCACTTGTTGCCTTGGAGCACTCACTTGAGGTCTAGAAATGACCGCATTAGTGCTTGGGGCAACCACTTGTGGGGTGGCAAGCACCACCTTTTCAACTTGAGTGCTTTTGCCCTTGAGCCTTGCTAGCTCATCCTTCAACCTAGCATTTTCTTCAATAATATTTGCATGATCACAAGAAGAAGTAGAAGTGCTAGGATGGTTAGATTGAGTAAGTTGAGTTTGAAGTTGTTCATGCAACTCTTTGAGGGATGAGTGTTGGCTTTCCAAAGCTTTGTGAGCAATGGTTAGCTTTTCAAACTCCTCGGTTAGTTTACCATGACCAACCCCAAACTCGACTTTATCCTTTTTAGCCTTTCTATATTTAGCAATAGCAAGATCATGTTCCTTAATGATTTTAGAGACAAGTTCATTATGAGTAGTTTCAATAGTTTCAAGTTCATCCTCTAGAGAAACTCTACCATCATGCTCTTCTTCAAGAGTCATTGAGAGAGATGCAATTTCATCCGCATCCCTTCTCTCAATCTCACCTTTCTTCTCAAGGGCCTCTTGGGCCTCTCCCAATTGCCTCATGAGATGCTCAAAGTACTTCTTGGTCTCCCCTTGCATGTTAGACATAAAACGGTCCAAGGAGGCTCTTTCCTCTTCTTCTCTAAGACAAGCAATATGTTCTAGTTCACTAGGGGTCTTAGAGTTAGGAGAAGATGATACCTCCGTGGCCTTAGCCATGAAGCACTTGGCATTGCGTTGAGGAAGATTTTCATTGGGGGATTCAAAGAGAGATGACGAAGATGGAGTGGAAGCAATAGCTAGAGCGGCCACTTCACTTGTGGTTTCTTCTTCTTCATCACTCCCGGAATCATACTCCTCTTGAGTCAAAAGCACAAACTTGGTAGGAGTCTTCTTGTTGAAAGGTTTCTTCTTGAAATGAGGTTTCTTGTATTCAACCTTGGACTTGTCCTTGCGGATGAGCTTGCCGCTATGGTTCTCTCTATTCTCATAGGGGCACTCCGCAATGAAATGGTACTTGTCTTGGCAATTGAAGCAAGATCTCACTTTTTGAGCCCCATCATTACCATAACGAGACTTGGTCTTCTCCTCAACAAACTTCTTGCCTTTTGGGGGATTGTTCCAAAACTTTTGCACGGTGAGAGCTATTAGATCCTTTAGGACGGGATCATATTCTTGTTCCTTCAATGGAGGCAATGCTTCTTCACCATCTTCATCATTCTCAACTTCTCTTGCCAACACCTTGGCCTTCAAAGCAACGGAAGCTCCTTGATGCATCCCAATGGCCCTAGCACGGTTGTCAAGAGCATTCTTGGTTTGCACTTTGTAGGAGCTCAACTCTTGCATGACTTGAGTAGAGGTCATGGTGGAGAAATCATGTCTCCCTTGAATGCTCTTCATATCCGTGCCCTCAAAAGGCATCACGGCAATTATGAACTTCCTCTTGATCCAAGCATCATCAATATGTGTCGCACCCGCATTAGAGAAAGCGGTGGCAAGAGATTTGAGCCTCCGATACATGTCAACGTGATCTTCTCCATCACGCATGAAAAATCCTTCGGCCTCATTGGTCAAGGTGTCATAGCGATTTCTTTGCATGCTTTCATTCCCAACAAACATGAGGACAAGTGCATCCCATGTCTCTTTGGCGGTGGAGAAGTGTTGAAGATGCGGCATGTGATTGGGGCCCACGGCTTGATGAAGGATGGATAAAGCGGTGTAATTGAGTTGGCAATCTACAACCTCTCTTCTTGTGAGATTCTTGGGATCATATGGCTTGTATCCATCACGAGTGATTCTCCAAAGATCTATACAAGAAGAGTTCAAGTGAGTCTCCATGTAGTATTGCCATTCACAAAAGGAATATGCATCAATTTTAGGTGGATCTCCCCTAGGGATTATATGAGGAAAAGGGATGGGAGGATCGGGAGAATATTGGCCTTCAACGGCATGATATCCTTCCTTTCCACTCGCACCCTTCTTAGCGGATTGTTCGGCGGAAGCAGTTTTAAGTGGTTCACCATCAACCCCTTTCTTGGCACCCTCCGTTTCCGGAGGGGATGAGTCGACCACCTCCGGTTCCTTGGCTTTGAGGAGTGTTGTCATGAGTAGACGCAACTCCTCAAATTTAGTGTCTATGGATGAGGTCAATGATTCTCTCAAAGCATTGAGATCATTCATGGACACATTTCCTTCGGACGGAGCGTCATCCTCATCACCCATACTTAAACTCTTAGGCGGTTAAGCCCGATAGAAGAGCCGAGGCTCTGATACCAATTGAAAGTAAAGTATAGGCACCTAGAGGGGGGGTGAATAGGTGCTACGGCAAATTTTAATTTTTCTCAAATTTAGGCTTGACAAGAAAGGTAAATTCTCTAGATAGTGCAACTAGTGATGAATTTATCTATATGACAAGACAAGCAATCAAAGCAACAAGTACAAGTAAGTAAAGAGAGGGAGGAACGAGGTAACCGATGGAAGCACACGGAGACACGATGTATTTCCGAGTTCCTCCTTTTTAGGGGAGTACGTCTCGTTGGAGGGGTGTGAGCTCGCCACAAAGGCCTACTCAATGCCACTAAGGCTTCACCCTATTCTCCGATGAACTTCGCCACAAAGGCCTAGTTCACCTTCCACTATAGAACCCCTTTGAGGCGGGGATCAAATCCTTTACAAACACCTTGGGGCACACACCCACAACTTAATTGGGGGCTCCCAACACTTCTTGAATCACCAACAAGAAACAAGATGCCTAGGTTCTCCACAAGAGGAAACCCTAGGCAAGATCCCTCTAGCTAGAGAGGGGGAAATGAAGAACGGGTCGGTGAAGATGTAGATCGGGGCCTTCTCCTTCAATCCTCCAAAGATCTTCAAGATTGGGTGGAGGGATTGGGAGTTATGAGGGATTTGGTGAGTTCTTAAATGCTCATCAATGCTAAGGGGAAGAACTAGATCTTGAGGAAGAAGAGGAGGGGTATTTATAGACCCTCCTCACAACTAGTCGTTGTGCAGGAAAAAAGGTACCGGAATATCCGGTCAGTTTGCTCCACGCAGATCTGCAGTGCTGGACCGGATTATCCGGTTGATCTGAAATAATCCGGTACAAATAATCCGGTAGATGCCAGTACGCAAATCTTCTAGTCCTTAGCCATTTTTCCACTTCTTCAACTGCAACCGGAATATCCGGTATTGATATGAAATATCCGGTACAAATAATCCGGTTGACTCCAGTAGCTCCAAGCTTCCAGTCCTTAGCCATTTTTCGCAGCAACCGGAATATCCGGTCCAGGATGAATAATCCGGACCAAATAATCCGGTTGACTCCAGTAGCTCCAAGCTTCCGGTCCTTAGCCATTTTTCGCAGCAACCGGAATATCCGGTCCAGGATGAATAATCCGGTCCGAATAATCCGGTTCACTTCTGTGAGCAAAACTTCCAGTCCTTAGCAGTTTTTTGCAGCAACCGGAATATCCGGTCCAGGATGAATAATCCGGACCAAATAATCCGGTTGACTCCAGTATGCGAAACTCTCAGTCCTTAGCCATTTTTGTGCTCCTTTCTCAGCAACCGGAATATCCGGTCCAGGATGAATAATCCGGTCCGAATAATCCGGTTGAGTTCTGTCCCAAAAACCTCAGGCCAAACTTCACCGACTTTTCGGTGATCGATGCCGATGTTAAGTATAACACCTGCACACTAAACACCTCGATAAATAATGTACTTAGTATTGTTAACTAACACACAAAACACTGGGAAAACGAAATGCACTTTCATGGTGCTACGTCCTGGTGGCGGCACTTGCGCTAGGCAGCGTCATGGGTCAGGACGAGGCTCCTCCGCCTTCCATTGACGTGACGTCTCCCTCGTCCGATGAGCCTCCACCCTCTCCAGGGAATGAGGACTGGGACGTGCCTCATTCCCCATCCTTCGTGGGACAAGACGCCTCCGGTGTCACAAGTACCCTCCTACCAAAACGGTCACCCCTTCCCCGTCGACTACAACAAACCCAACCGCCTCTTCATCTGTGACGACGACTTTGGCAAAACATGCGTCACGCAGTGCCCGGACGAGTGCCCCGTTGCGCGCTGCCAGATGTCGTGCAGCTACTGCGAGACATGGTGTGGTACGTCCAGTCGGCCAGCGATCAATCAATCTATGCAAGCACAATAATTTTGCCTATTATCATCGATATATATAGCACCGACTTTGACCTCTACACGCTGCAGGTTGTGTGCCCGCCCCAGGCGTTACGTGTGGTGACCCTAGCTTCACCGGAGGTGACGGCGTCACTTTGTACTTCCATGGCAAGAGGGACCGGGACTTCTGCATCGTCTCCGACGCTAATCTCCACATCAACGCCCACTTCATCGACAACTATAACCCCTCCAATGAACGCACCTTCACGTGGATACAGGCCCTCGGCATCACCTTCGGGGACCACCAGCTCTACCTTGGCGCTCGCAAGGCCGCCGGGTGGGACGAGGAAGAGGAACACATCCAGATCACCTTCGACGGCGAGCCTGTCAACGTAGACACCGCCAACAAGGCCCGATGGGTGTCCAAGGTCCCGACTAGCCTCTCAGTGGAGCGCACGGGCACAATCAATGTGTTGTGGTTGATCTCGCTTGCGTGTTCAAAATCACGGCGAGCGCGGTGCAATTACAGATAAGGACTCTAAGATCCACAACTACGGGAGGACCACCAAGGACAGCCTCGTGCACCTTGACCTCTGCTTCAAGTTTTATTCCCTCACTGACGTTGTTGATGGTGTGCTCGGCCAAACCTGCCGGCCTGACTACGTCAATAATATGAACGTCACCGCCAAGATGCTCATTATGGGCGGTACTCCAAAGTACCTATCGTTGGGTCTCTTCTTGACGGACCGTGCTGTCTCGAAGTTCCACCGCGGCAATGCCCTGGCTGCATAAATCGTGCCCTCCATGTGGATAGTACCCATGGAAATAAATCTGGTCATTGAGTGCATCGTGAAGCTTGTGCATGAAGAAATAATAAGATTGGTAAAAGGAATATGTGTCATAAAATTAGAGGGGTTTGTGGTACCCCCAATCAATAACAGCCAATCATTTTCAGTAATTCAAAGGCCAGAAACGTTTCATAGTAGTGGTAAAAGTGGGACTAGTAAGATCCATACTAGTCCAAAATTAGCGTCGCACGGTAGATGGGCCCCGACCCTATATGGTATATGGCCCTGGCCAAAGATGTGCAGCTCGGGGGTAGTATTGTTTCCAAACTCTCACAAAAGGTTGTGCACATTTGTTTTCTTGTGCAACTACTTTAACAAACTTGTAATGCTAAAAAAAAACTTGTAAAAAGAACTGCAAAGCACCACCAACACTGGTCATCATTGGCATGTGCACGAATCAAACTCTTCACATGCGACAGTGATCCAAAGCCACGGCCCTGTTGTAATCAGCACTTAGCTTTTTCAGAAGTTGAGTAGAGGCTGATATTTTGTTCCATTTTGGAGTATTCTGTTGTAGCTCTGTTAATTACCGCGTAGTTTTAAGCTTTTGGTTTGGATATGTTCTATGAAGACTGGGGGTTGTACCCCAAAACAAGATGAATATGACTGAATTGTTCGATTTCAGTATGAAATTTAGGGGCTGTATGGCCCCTTTCATCAGGAAAGAAAATAAACAGTTCCAAAAGTGCTTTAACATGAACATGCGTCCCAAATGCTTCAATTGGAAATTATTTTCCGGAAATTGAGTCCACTGCACACGAGATGGGTTCTTATTCTGATTAGGATGAAAAAAGGGATCGGTACAAACAGTGGTGTGTTCCTGTTCCATTGACTTGGGGCAAAAAAATAAATTTATAAACCTTCAAAAACTGGAGGAAAAAAAACTATAGAGAGCAGCGACAAACAGAGTGTTCCGAGCTCAAAGTTATTTTGAGACTTGGAATTGGAAGTAAGCTCCCCCTCGTCAAATGGCTTCAGGGATTTTGGCATGGTGATACAGTCTGAAGATGATGTCAGTCGTCCAGAGAAGTTTATACAGGATCCTAGGATCAGTACTGCAACCTTGCTTCAGCCCGCTCCGGGGGAAACCCTAAATCTGGGATTCCCGGATTGGATGATGGTGACGCCACCGGTGTCGCTCTCCCTCTTGAGGGCATCGTTTTGGAGCAGTGGCCGGAGGGTCCTACAGAGGATGCGGTGTTTCTTCTACTGCATTCACGACGGCGGTTCTCGACAGCTTGGTGCTGTGGGGTCTCGGTGTTGCATGCGGATGTTGGACGCGCCCAGTGAGTTGGTGTTGTCTGGTGCCATGGTGGTATCAACGGCAGGTCTGACATGGTGGATACTTTGATCGTTGTCCTGAAGACGGGTGAGCGGAAGACGGCGTCAGCTACTTTCCGAGCGTGTATATCGGTACGCGCTACGGTGTGCTGGACCGATTATGCCCCTTGTTCGCTATCGGGCGGCATGGAGAGGCCTTCGGGTTTTGGATGAGGCGCGTTGGTGGGTTCTCAGAGTATCGGCTCTGTGATTGTCCACCCCCTTCATCAGTATTGGTAGTGAGCTTTGTTGGGTGGATTCAGGTCTAGCTATTTGCTGTATCTACTTGTAAGACAGAGTGATTTATGTTATATCTTTTAATAAAAACCGGCTGGGGGTAGACCTCCATTTCTAAAAAAAAAGGATCAGTACTGCAAATCCTCGAAGACAGGGTCCACGCCACGCTGCACTTGGTCTTGTACAGGTTCAGAAATTCTCAGCAGGAGTCACACCTGCAATGGAGTAAAGGTTGAGAAGTTAGGTTTTTGTTGTGGCAGAATAAAACAACAGTGCTCAAAGCTTCACCTATTCTAACCACTTCGTCGACCTCTCTCAGGAAACCAACCTCGTTGTATCGTCTTATTTCTAGTCCATTCTACATCAGACAATAGAATCAAAATAAATAGCTAGTAACCTTGACCAACTAGAGAACCCTCTGAACAGGCATCTAGATAATCCTTCCAATGTCCTGAAAGGCTTGCATAAAAATTAGTAACAATTATTTCCTCAGGAAGCTCATGGTTAGGATATTTGATTATTAATGTTTTCAGTCTTCCCCAATCTTGGGCAATGCTTTCTCCATCACGAGGCCAAAAACTAGAAATGTAATTCCTATCTACATATAGTTCACGAGAAGGATAAAATTTAGAGTAAAAGAGAGATTCAAGTTCCTTCCACTCCAAATGATGAGGACCATCTAGTAGTTCATACCACTCCATTGCTTTGTCCTTAAGTGACAAAGGGAATAACCTCCTCTTAACTTGGTCCGTTAAGATAGCTGCACACTTGAACAACTCGCATAATTCATGCATAAAGTGTAAATGATCACTAGGATGGACAGTTCCATCTCCAAAATAACGTTTATCCATGACAAGTTCAACAATTTTATTGGGTATTTTAAAAGGAATGCTTTCAGTAGGAGGATTTAAAATATCACAAGCATCATTAGGTTTATCACATATGGGAGATAAATTATCATCAGAGAAAATTTTCTCCTCTAAAGCTAGAAAACTAAAAAGATCTTAAAAAACAGCTTCCCCAAGCTTAGACTGTTCCCTACCATTAGGAATGCTGGGGTGCAAAGAATTAATGCTAATAACATTGCTATCACTATTATGCAAACAAACTTCCATAGGTTTTTTAATTTTCTCTTCAAAAGCATCATGTCCTAATTCAAGATAAATATTATAAAGTTCTATCATATTTTTGTTGTTTTCCATTAAGTCGAACTAGTAAATATAAAAACAAGGAGCGAGTAAAAATAATCCTAACTAGTGAAAACAAGAAACAAAAAGATAAAATTGCAGGATCTAAAGGAAATAACTCCGAGCACTCACACTCGAGGATGTGAGTACCTTTTACCTTACCTCCTCGGCAACGGCGCCAGAAAAGAGCTTGATGTCTACGCACGCTTCTATTCTTGTAGACAGTGTTTGGCCTCCAAGTGCAGAGGTTTGTAGAACATCAGCAAGTTTCCCTTAAGTGGATCACCCAAGGTTTATCGAACTCAGTGAGGTAGAGGTCAAAGATATCCCTCTCAAGCAAACCCTGCAATCAAGATACAAGAAGTCTCTTGTGTCCCCAACACACCCAATATACTTTTCTGGTATATAGGTGCACTAGATCGGCGAAGAGAGAGTAAAATGCAAGTAATATGGATGATAATAAGTGATAATAGAAACATGTAGCAGAACAGGCGGAAAACGATGTTTCAATGCTTGGAAATAAGGCCTAGGGCTCCTACTTTCACTAGAGGACACTCTCAACAATGATCACATAAATGAATAACTAGATATCTTCTCTCACTATGCTACTCTTAACCACTCCCCGGTCGAATAACAACACCAATCCATGCGTAGGGCTTTAACAACACTCCTCAGAGTAAGCACTTTCCCAACCAAGTAACCCCCATGCTATCACCATGGGACCCAGATGGTTCCACGCAAACACCACAATTTCATAGGGTTATCCAACACAAAATATAAATATAATGCTAAACCACACGGTACACACATTGTCGCCTTTACACCGTGATCAAAGCGTTTACAGAGATCTCATAACAAATAATGAACACTAGGAGACACACACGATGTGCACACTGTCACCTTCACACCGTGATCAAAGTGACTCCAAAGTTCATAATAATAAAGCACTTGAGTAGCAAAAGATGAAGAGTAACATCTACGAATTCAAATAGATTACAAAGCTCATGATCACATATAGATCACACCATGGGAGAGAGAGATAAACCACATAGCTACCGTAGAGCCCTCAGCCTCGGGGGAAAACTACTCCCTCCTTATCATAGGAGAAAACAACGGCGATGGATATGGCGGTGGAGTCGATGGAGATGGCTTCCGGGGGAACTTCCCTGTCCCGACAGGGTGCCAGAACAGAGATCTGTCCCCCTAAACTTGTCAGCGATGGCGGCGGAGCTACGAATGTATTTTGTGGAAAAGACCGATTCTTTTAGGGTTTACGCCTCGGGGAGTATATATGGATGAAAGGGCGATGCCGAGGGGTGGCTAGGGGGCCCACACCCCCTAGGTGGCGCAGCCAGGGGGACCCGCGCCACCCCATGGTGTGGACACCTTGTGGCCCCCCTCCGGGGCTCTTCGGGACTTCTGGATGCTTCTGGGACTTCTAAGACTTCTGGTTTTTGAATCGTCCAATTCCGAGAATATTTCCAGAACAACTTTTCTGAAACTAAAAACAGCAGAAAACAGGGAACTGGCACTTGGCATCTTGTTAATAGGGTAGTCCCGGAAAATCGATAAAAATGACATAAAGTGTAAGGAAAACATGTGGGAAACAACATGAAAACAACATGGACCATCAGAAATTAAGGATACGTTTATGACGTATCAACATGCTACCAATATACACTTGATCATCAATAATGTAAAATCCTAAGTAAGCGGAGATTATAGAACTTAAACACAAGCATGATAAATAGAATTTTAATAATAAAGCATAGCAATCACCTTGCATCATGAGAAGTAACTCAAATAAAAGACCATGAATAACAATGCAAAGAAAGATATACGTTTGTTTCCCCAACACACCCAATATACTTGTCAGGTATATAGGTGCACTAGTTCGGCGAAGAGATAGTGAAATGCGAGTAATATGGATGGTTATAAGTAATAATAGAAATCTGAAATAAATATGGCAGCAAGCAAACATGTAGCAGAATAGGCGGAAAACGGTGTTTCAATGCTTGGAAACAAGGCCTAGGGATCCTACTTTCACTAGTGGACACTCTCAACAATGATCACATAATTGAATAACTAAATATCTTCTCTTCACTATGCTACTCTTAACCCTCTCCGGTTGGATAACAAACACTAATAATTGCGTAGAGCTGCGAAAAGCATTCCTTAAAGTAAGCAATCCAATGTCTAGTTAACCCCACGCTGTCACTATGAGTGCCCCAGAAGGTACTAGACAAACACCACAATTTATAGAGGAGACACACACGATGTGCACACTGTAACCTTCACACCGCGGGACAAGGTGACTCCAAAGTTCATATTAATAAAACACTTGAGTAGCACAAGATGAAGAGTAACATCTACTTATTCAACTAGATTACAAAGCTCACGATCACATATAGATCACACCATGGGAGAGAGAGATTAACCACATAGCTACCGGTAGAGCCCTCAGCCTCGGGGGAGAACTACTCCCTCCTCATCATAGGAGACAACACCGGCGATGGAGATGGCGGTGGAGTCGATGGAGATGGTTTCGGGCGCACTTCCCCGTCCCGGCAGGGGGCGAGAACAGAGATCTGTCCCCCGAAACTTGTCGGCGGCGGCGACGACGGAGCTACGGATGTATTTTGTGGAAAAGGTCGATTCTTTTAGGGTTTTCCCTCGGGGGAGTATATATAGGCGAAAGGGCGATGCCGGGGGGTGGACAGGGGGCCCACACCACCAGGTGGCGCCACCAGGGGGACCTAAACCACCCCATGGTGTGGCCACCCTGTGGCCCCGCTCCGGGGTTCTTCGGGACTTCTGGATGCTTCCGGGACTTCTAAGACTTCTGGCTTTTGAATTTTCCAATTCCGAGAATATTTCCAGGACAACTTTTCTGAAACTAAAAACAGCAGAAAACAGGGAACTGGCTATAGGCATCTTGTCAATAGGTTAGTCCCGGGAAATCGATAAAAATGACATAAAGTGTAAGGAAAACATGTGGGAAACAACATGAAAACAACATGGAACATCAGAAATTAAGGATACGTTTATGACTTATCAGCGGGGTGCCCAGCCCCAAATAATAATACAAATTATCTTGACTCTTTTTGCCCCTGGTTTATCAGTCAAAGCATAATTGTGTAAACAAAAGAGAAAGAGGGATGACCTTCTATACCAGTTGCGTCCTTCAATGGGAACCACTCTTGTGAGTCTAGTTGGGTTGTTACGTACTGTATTTTCTATTTGCCATTCGTTGACATATACATACACAACTCTCAAAATATAGACACTCCTCCACGATATGTGATTGTTGGCAGGCACCCGAGGATTCAGTTAGCCATGGTTTGTGTAAGAAAGGTTGGGAGGAGTGTCAAACGTTTATACCTCTTTTTTACAAAATAAAAGCTCTAGCACATGAGTGATCAATGCTTCCCTCTGCGAATGGCCTATCTTTTACATTTATGTCGAGTCAGTAAACCTACTTATTTCTGTCTAAGCAAGCATTTGAGTTGTTGTGATTCATCCAGCTACATGTTGATTTACTCAATCATGTTCTTTATTCTTCTTTGTTTCTACAAATGCTTTTATCTGCTTGAATACCACTTTGAAAGTTACCAATGTTTGCAAGGAGACCGTTATAATTGGGCATGATAAACTATGCAACATAGATCTAGTATAAAAGACTTTGACCGAAAGATAAGTACACTATTAATTGTTCTCTGACAAAGAACAAAGTTTGCCTTCACCAATTGTGATTTACTTTTTGCACCTTTGTTGTTACTTTACTTGTTTCAAGTTTGATTATATGAGGAGAATTGTTGTCTAAATGACTTGTTCTTTGTAGGTGTGATGCCTCTTGTCCGTATTTTATTTATCGACACCTCACTCCATAAACCTGTGGTCATGTTTACTAAGTTCAGTTTCGCTTGGGAACAAGCGAGGTCTAAGCTTTGGGGGAGTTCATACGTCCATTTTGCATCACCTTTTTATGGTGTTATTTTCTGTTATTCATCGATATATTTCATCTTATGATGCATCCCTTATGTTATTTTATCTTATTTTGCTTGTTTCATAATTTTGGAGAATAAACACCGGGACTAGAATTTTGATGGAAAAAAGCACCGTCGAGATACCCTATTTCAGAAGATCAGAAGAAGAGGGGGGACACCGAAGGTATCTTAGAAGTTCAGAAGAGGGAGCCAGCCGCGAGGAGAGCCGGAGGGGGCCACCAGGGGCCCACACCATGGGGTGGCGCCCCCCTTGGTGGCACCGCCATGTGGTGTGGCCACCCTGGCCCACCTCTGGTGGAGATTTTTGGCGTACTTGACCCCGAGGGAACCCTAAGCCCCATACCATCATCGAAGAATTATTCTGCCGCCGCCTCGGGGCGGAAAACACCCAAGAGAGAGAAGCTCTCTGGCAGGGAGAAATCTGCCGGGGAAATTCCTCTCCGGAGAGGGGAAATCACCTCCATCGTCACCGTCATCGCTCCGGGCATCATCAAGATCGTCATCATCATCGTCATCACCACCAGCATCATCACCCTCATCATCCACCGTCATCCCGCTGTAACAATTAGGGGCCTCTATCGTTGTTTTACATTAGATATCTCTCCCGGTGTGGATTACTTGTTAGTAGTTGATGCTTGTGAGATTTATCGGTGTTAGCACTTTATGACCAGATTGTTATCATCCATTATATCACCTCTGATTATGATCCATATGATGTCTTGTGAGTAGTTCGTTTTGTTCTTGAGGACATGGAAGAAGTCATGATGTTAGTAGTGAAGTTATATTGAAGTAATATCTCCTGGTTCGGTATTTAAGTTGCGGTGTTATTCTTCTAGTGGTGTCATGTGAACATCGACTACATGATACTTAACCTTTATTTGGCTACTAATTGTGGGGTTGTCAGAGTGACAGAAACCTAAACCCCCATTAGGAAACCAATGCACGAGGGAGCGTAGAATCCCCGAGTTTTAAGGCTGTGGTTAGTTTTATCTTAATTACTTTCTTGTATTTGCGGATGCTTACGAGGGGTATAATCACAAGTATGTATTAGTCCACACAACACTTCACGAACCAATGGATATTAATCAACTGTAACGAAGCAAAAGCACTTGACGAAATTCCCATGTGTCCTCGAGAACGTTTGGTAGTCATAAGTAACACAACCGTCTTATCCTTTGCTCTCAAAATAATTGGGCCACTTGATGCAATATTATTTGCTACACTTTACTTAATACCCAACGTTTGTTCGGATGATATTTAGAGGGTGGATTATTAGTCATAGATGCAGTTGGATAATGGTCTATGTATTTTGTTGTAATGCCCACATGAATCACATAGTAATCTTTATGTCTTGCATATGCACTACGGTGCATCGTTCATTTCTGTCAATTGTCCAGCTGTAATTTTTTCACCACACATGTTATTTATCTTTCACGGAGAGACACCACTAGTGAACTGTGGACCCCGGTCCTTTTTCCTCATACTGATAAAACACCTACTGCTCTCATACTGTTTATGTTGTTCCTACTATTTTCCACACCGTACGTTTAACCTCTTTGTATTCAGCAACACCGGTGAGATTGACAACCTCACTGCTTCGTTGGGGCAAAGTGATTTGATTGTGTTGTGTAGGTTCCACGTTGCTGCTGAACCGATAGTGCGCCCTGCCATCTCAGCTGCTTCAACCTTCTAAAGTTACTCCTTCCTCCTACTGGTTGATTCAACCTTGGTTTCTTTCTGATGGAAACTTGCTGTTGCACTCTTCATACCTTCCTCTTGGGGTCTCCCAACGAACTTGTGTTCACACACATCAAGCACTTTTCTGTCGCCGTTGCCGGGGAGGAAGAGAATTTCTGCAAGGGGAGTCTCTCACTTCCAGTTTTTTTTGCTTAGTTTATTTTATTTTGTCTTGTTTGCTTCTCTTTATCAAAAACACAAAAAAATTAGTTCTTATTCTAGTTGTTTTTTTGCTTTATCATGCTTGCTATCAATGTTTGATGTCTTTGAAACTAGATCTTTTAGGCAAGGTGGGTTCACATATGAACAACAAATTTATTATAAGGAACCCCGCTTGTCACAAAAAGGAATACACTTATGGGAGAAAATTAATAAATTGCATGACTATGCTAAAAAATTGTGCTCTACTTATAATGTTACTGATTGCTTTGATAAATCTTGCTGATGTAGGAGGTATAAACACCTCCCTTTTCAATGTGAGTATAATGATGATGTTACCATATCTTCTTATGTTATGGAAAATTATGAATTATATGATGTGGAACAAATTAAAAAAATTATTGCTTGGAAGGGTGCATTCGAAATTGCCTATTTACTTGAGAGTATTGATGATGCACCTTATAAATACGAGATTTCACTACAACAGGAACCCCCCTTCGGCAACACATTGATGTGTTGTCGTATGTCCCAATATGCGTTGCTACGATCTACACCAACGAATTTAGTATGTGTTGCCGTTGGTGGCGTTGCAAGGGTCTACAACAACATATATACCTGCGTTGGTAAACGATGCGAGTAGCGTTGTAAAGTAGCAACGTATATAGTTAGAGTGTAACAACACTTCATAGACGTTGGTATCTACGAAGATGAAATGATTTTCAAATGGACATGACATGCCATTGAAACAACTAGAAGCTTCGGTAGATATCGTCCACAATTAATGGTATTTATATATTGCACATCCAAAATTGTTTGGTCAATGCTAATAGTGCATATGAGCCGTAGTACTGTGAACAGAAAGGTCGCATTTATTAAATCGACTATGTTTCATTACAAAGTACAAGATCCAGTGTTTACAAGATGTGGAAGCTATCTAGTAGCAGCCCAATTCTCAACCTTGCAGTAACCTTCTCAGCCATTCTAAAACATAATGTTCCAAAAATTGACTTAGAAAATGGCATTCTAGTAATCGAGTAGGACCCTCAATCTTGACCTTGCAAGCAAAATGTGAGCCGTGTAGCATAAATTTGTCCAAGCAATCTACAACAACAAAAATGAAACGATTAACGTAAAAACATGTTAATATAAGTAACATCACTAGACGCAAAAATGAGTGTACTCGCCCAAATGTGACAAACACTTTGATAATTGTTTTCTTATGTACGAACATGTTATACGTCAACTTAGTTAACATAAAAAAATTAAAAAGAACATACTATGTCAATCAAGTCTTTAATACTTTATTTGTAAAGTGGCGACATTCTATTTCTCTAAATTGTGATGCACAAGTTATGAATACTAGATAATACCCCGCGCGTTGCTGCGGAATTGGTATGCCAAACTTTTAAGTGGTATGCTATGCATTCCTGGAGGAAACATAGGAGATAATGTGGCAAATAAGTTTAGCACTAAAGTAGGATGTTCCAGAGGTCACACGAACAAAAGTTTAAGAATTAATTGCCATACTTTACATGAAATCCATTATTGCTTCAGTCATGCAAATTAAAGGAAGCTTGTCATACAAATTGGAACAACTGTTTATTTTGCAATGTTCCAACAAAAAAGAGGTCCAGATATAATGTTAATTAGAAAATGGACCTTTTTAAAAGACTACCATGATACAGCTAATTAAGCTAAAGATTTAACTAAATATACAACTGTTTTACAATTTCGTTGTCCACTTTTTGACATGGAAATTTTGGCAGATTGATATATCATGTCTTCTTGACATCACCAAAGAAAACCCAGCCTGAGCCTACCCACTATGTGCCTGTTATGGAGGCATCTTAGACTAAGGTTTATGGAAAATAACTAACTTCAAGTACCATAACTGTTTCGCCATGTAAGCACACTGATCAAATACATATGTGAATTCCGGCAAAGTTCAAATATACATATTTTTTTTTTGCACCAGTTCAAGTTAACTTGATATATTGTACAATGATGGACGCAGACCCTTGTTTAAAGGAGAATAATTTTCTTCTCTTTCAATGATCTGAAGTTTAATCTACTGCAAACACTTATTAAATAAAAGAGGACTGTGAGGTATAAATAATATAAAATGGATACACAAATTCATACGCACATATATATTTACTGTGTATAATCTGTCCCAAAACAGGTATCGCTCTAGATCTACAAAATACGATCTGAACTATATCTAAAGCAAATGATATGAACCATAGAAATAATTTTACCGGCCTGAAAGAGAGCGTTTACAGAACAAAATATACGCCATGTTTGGTAGGTTTCTATTTACGCTTGAATCTCTTTTTTTTTGCCGCAGTTTGAGCATCTAGTACTACTGTGACGGAGATATAGACATCTGATAAAAAAAGAGAGATGACCTTACACGTTAGTACATGAGTGTAAGAAGAATAGAATAGTAGGAATAGAGACTCCGGGCATTGAGCACTTGGTAATGTCCTAGTACATTCAGCACAAGAAAGAGTTGAGACAAAATTAGACGGCATATAATGTTTCATTGAGAAGTCTTAAATAAAATAAGAGAACTGATTCATTGCCCATAATACCCAATATTACCAGTTGCGGTTGACCGCAGGCTTTAGTCTGGCTTGAACATGCGGCAATGCGCATCCCTGCATTACTGCATAATTAGTTGGAAAAAATCATCAAGAATATGAAGACATGTTTCGAGATACTCTGAACTCTAGAGTCTAGATAGAAGGTCAGAATGCCAGATCGATGATGTCATATGCAAGGAAAAGAAGACGATCAAGACAAAATGCTTATGCAGTGGCATGCCGCCTCAAGGAAACAACCGCGAATCTACGCATACCACTATACCAGTGCTAGACGACTGCAAAGTGGGGCTGCTGCTGCCAGGTAATAAATCATCGGCCGCTCACAGAGGTGTGGCGCTAGTAATGGATCGCAGCTGACAGAACACTCTGTGTGAGTTTGTCCGTCTGGTGGATGAGAAACTAAGACTTGAGAAGACAGGGAAAGAATAGGTAGTGGAAGAGGACCGGTGGGTGCCAAAAACAGTGTCTGTACATCCCTTAATATAACCAAGAATCATCAGTTACAACATGCATACACGGAGTTGGGGAAACGAAGGGATGGGAGCCGAGGGGTCTGATGGTCTCGTGGATAATTAAGATTCGAATTATTTTCTAGCGTTTCTTTAGAAACGAAGCGTGCTCAGGCAAAAAAAAAAGTTGCAAAAGAAAATAAAAATCAAATTGCTGACGTACAAACCTACTGATGATGTGGCTTAAATAGATGATGTGGAGGGGCCATGATGTGGCATAGCTGCATGTTGAGAGAAATAGAATTAGTGGGTTGCTCCCATTTAGGTATTGTAGATATCAACTGCTCGTTTAGATAAAAAAAAACTGCATAAATCCACACACACGCTCATATATTGAATTAGAAATCATATAAGTAGTGGATATTTATAGGGGAAATATGGCTCTGTGGAGGCTATGTCAAACAAACATATACTTATCATGCTAGTATAAAACCAAGACGAATAGTACATACCAGGAAAATCAAGAAGCTCAAATATTTGCTTTCTGGAGGCTATGTCAAACAAGCATATAGGAATAATGCAATCACCTCCTCTTTCTGTAGAAACTTCTCTAGCCATATATGTCATGGTCGTTCCCTAAAGATAAATACCCTTGTCACCACAACAAGTTACATTGTAATACAATCAGCCATGGAAAGGAAAATATTGTAGTCAGATCAGCATGTCTACCTTTACATTTATAGTAAAAAAAACTTCAGAACCAAATAGCAGAAAATATTGGTACTACGTGTTCTCCATAGATCGATTTGCTACTACATGAACCCCTCGGCAATACATAAGTAACAGCGATAAATAAGATGATTTGTTAAGATGACAACACAAATATACACTTGCTGGCAATGAGAGAACACCTCTGAGTGAAGCTAAAATTAGTGATTATGGAATAAATAGGAATAATACGATGAAGTGATGCATGTGGGGCTTGGTCCCTTACTACAGAGTGTACAGAGAAATTAATATGATTCAAAATATTAATAGGGGGATCGATGCTAGTGCGTGCTGACCTATTCCTCCGCTGACCTATTCCTCCGCTGTATCTTACAAACTTCATCTAGTGGCACCTTTAAGATACACTCTTTGAGGACATGGTCATAGCTAGGATATATCTAACATAATATGAAAATTGAATCGAGAGTCAAAACCCTCAAATAAAAGACGGACATAGCCTAAAATATACAGATGTTGCCAGGTTTGTAGATTTTTCCGGCCGAAACACGGCGATCCAAGCGCGCCCTAATGCATCAAAATAAAGATTTGTCAAAATAGAGGATGCAAATTTTCTGCACAATTAACACAACTACGTCAATAAATCCAACAAGCATCAATTTGCACATAGTGAACTAGATATAAAATTGCTAGAAGCAAGACTAAAACTGAAACACCTAGAAAAGACAAGCAGATGGTTGGGCCTGCGGTGATCTACCAAGCCATCACGAGGAATCTAGTGCAGATGTTGGTGGACTAGTAGTAGTACGGAGGCTGAGACCAAGAGGATCCAGCGGAGGGATGGATGAGTCAAGCCAGCGCTAGCGTTCCGGATCTGGTGAGATCGGCAAAGGGATCCATGAGGTGGTGCCTGAAAAAAATGGAAGAGAGGATTGTAGCACGTAATTTAATGACGTTGTGGTGGGTAGAGGCGGAAGGCGACCTCAAAGGTGAACTGAGGCTCATCGTAGCGGCCAGGATATATACCAGCCGGAGTAAACCGCCGCTTCGAAACTAATCTGGCCCGGATCTGCAACGTAGACATTTAACTGGAACATGACGGTAGATCCTCCAAGAGCTCCTCTCCATCGCTCTGGATCTTGGCACCATCAGGTAATTGGACCATGATGCTGCCCATAGCGACATCAGATCCTTCAAAAAAAAAATTGAGAATAGGCTCTTCAACTGTTTGATGGTGGAGAGGATGAAGAAAATGGCTGCGGATAACTGTGGATACGAGTAGTGGGTGCTGTGCGGGGAGGAGGTTATTTTTTATTCGAGGAAATCAAGGAGGTTCGTTTTTTGTGTGTGTGGGGGGGGGGGGGTGGGAGAGGTTGACCCTGGCCTAACAACACATGCTCTCACTGTTGCAAGATATGTGTTGGCATATGTATGTTCTTGGTGTAGTGTTTATGCTATACTTGAATATTGCTTTGATAATTACAAGGATTGTAATTACTACATAATGGAATATCTTAATAAATTCTCTCAATCAAAAGAAGTAACTAATGGCTTGCAGGAACCTATGGAAGAAGAAACTGCTGAATCTGGAAGCTCATTGGATGAAAAAGAGGAGGATAATGATGATCACGAGGAGGAAGAATGGAGATACCCATGTCTACCTTCCAATGACAGTAACTCTTTAACTCATACATTATTTGATGAAATTGATACTTTCTATACTTGTGACCTTGATACTACTATGAATGAGACTTGTGAGAATGATATTGCTACTGTTATTTATGATAATCCATGCTACTTGGATAAATCTTATGATAATACTCTATTTATTCCAACTATTGATATGCATGATAATGAGGAATTTTGTTTAGAAAATTTATATGATAATGCTCTTGATGATGGTCCTATGTTACTTGATGTTATAAATTATAATGATACTGAAAATAGGATTGCTATAATGTTCCCTATACCTTTTATGAGTGATCAATCACTTTGTTTTGCTATTGCTAAAAGTGGGAAGAAAGAGGAGCTGATTTTAAATTTTGATCCCATTGTTTTGGAGCTTGATATGAACTATGTGCTTTTAGACCATGACAAACATGCTTTATGTGATAATTATGTTGTTGAGTTTGTTCATGATGCTACTGGTAATTATTATGAGAGAGGAAAATATGATTGTAGGAATTTTCATGTTACTAAAACACTTCTCTTTATGTTGAAAGTTTTGAAATTGCTCTTGTTCTACCTCCCCATGATTTCTAGTTTGAGCTTCTTAAATTTATTTATTTACAAGATTCCTATTCATAGGAAGTGGGTTAGACCTAAATTTGTTTTATACTTTCTTTTTGATGCTCTCTCTTGCCTAATTCATATCTCTTATGTGAGCATCTTCTTGCTATCCGAGCCTAGCTAAAAAGCGTTAAAGAAAAGCACTTCTTGGGAGATAACCCATGGTTTTATTTTTGCTTTGTTTTTCTCTGTTTTCTTTGAGTCAAGCGGTGGCATACTTATGTAGAAACTTCTTTGTATCTTTGTTTTCATGTTTTAGTAGTGCCAAGTAAGGATCCTGGCAAGAGTTGGAGTTGGTTTTCGGATTTTTGCGCAGGAAACAGATTTCTGCTGTCCACCGTAAAAAAATGTATAAAATCCTGGAGGATCAGAATGATCTTAATTTTTTTGTGCTTACTGCTCAGCTAATTCCTCAACGTTTTTACTGTTTAAGTTTTTCGATTTGAGCAACGTAAGTGCCTCGAAAAAATTCGTCTTTACAGACAGTTCTGGTTTTGACTGATTCTGCCATTTTTCTTACATTTGCTCTTTTGCGATGTCAAGTGGATTTATTTGCTTCACGAAATATCAGCGGCTGTAGCTAATGTTTAAAAGTATCAATATCACTTGTGCCATATAGAACCAATGGATTTATAATTGTTGCACTAACCCTCTAATGCGAATTACTGTTTGAGTGTGGTGTAAAGGAAGTTTTCAAGGGTCAAGAGAAGAGGTGATATATGTGATCAAGAAGAGTGAAAGGTCAATGCTTGGGGATGCCCCCGTGGTTCATCCAAGAATATATTTATAATAATCAAGCATCTAAGCTTGGGGATTCCCAAGTCATCCCCTTCTTCATCAACTATCTATCAGGTCACTTCTCGTGAAACTATATTTTCATTCGGTCACATCATATGAAGTTTACTTGGAGCGTCTGTTTGTTTTTCTTTTGTTTTCCTTTGTTTGCTTTTGTTTTCATAGAATTTTTTTTTTGGAGAGAGACGCGCACCGCTTTTTCGTTTGAATACTTTCTATGCTAGTATTCTTAGTTTTCTTCTAGTTGCTGCAAAAATTCCTGTTTAGCTCTCGTTTTCATTGCATCTCTTA
The DNA here is from genome assembly GCA_028641055.1 of Alopecurus myosuroides. Lineage (NCBI taxonomy): Eukaryota > Viridiplantae > Streptophyta > Magnoliopsida > Poales > Poaceae > Alopecurus > Alopecurus myosuroides. The sequence continues at coordinate 315,009,696 of CM054063.1, read as the reverse complement.
TTCAGAGTTGTTAGTTTTAGTAGTGTTATGTGAGTCCTATCATGTTTTCTTGTTGTAGCATTTAGAGAGTTTTTGTTAAAGCATGTTTTGTATGGTTCTTGTTGGGAAAAGAAACTGCTGCTTGAGGTAGAATTTTTAACGGTGCAAGTAGAAGCTTGTATAGACTGTGGCTAGAATTTTTCATATCATGCTAGATGTTATTTTAGTTTTAAATCCTTGTGATTATTGAGTAGAATGATTAGCCTCAAATAGCTGAGAGTACTTAATGTGCCATTGAAAGAATCATGAGTTGTTCTTGTCATATTGAAGCATAAATTTGTGGTGTTCTCCTTTGAATGTTTTATTTTGTTGACTTGGCGCATGCTCACACCATGTTTATGACTATGTACCAGTCACGAATAGCCTCCATGAGTATTTAGTTTTTGAACTTGTGGTACCACTTATGCTTTGATTAATGATGTTTATGTCGCTATGCATGACTATGGCTCTTATGCTCTCTTGATTTGTCGATCCTAGTCTTTTGCTAGCCTCCGCCTGTACTGAGTATGAGCTCTACTCGTGCATCCAACCCCCCAAAACCAAAGTTTTCCCATTGTGTCCAGCATACCTACCTACATATGGTATTTAACCGCCACTCCAAAGTAAATTGCTCATGTGTTACCTTTAAAACTTTCAAATTACTCCTGTTTGTGCTCCTGTTTTAGCTCATGAGGACATAAATAGAGAATCTTTATCTCACTTGTTGATTGTACTTTCACACCCTGGACTAGTGACTTCATCCGCTTATCCAATGATAGAAGAGCTGGCAGCGGGGTGCCCAGCCCCAAATTAATAACGCAAATTCTCTTCACTATTTTTGCCCCTGATTTATCGGTCAAAGCATAATTGTGTAAACAAAAGAGAAAGAGGGATGATCTTCTACCTAGATGCGTCCTTCTATGGGAGCCGCTCTTGTGAAGTCTAGTTGGCTTGTGACATACTGTATTTTCTATTTAACATTCATTGACATAAGCATACATATCTCTTAAAAAAGTTTTTATTCCTCGGTTTAATAATATAAAAAGCTCTAGCACATGAGTGATCCATGCTTCCCTCTGCGAAGGGCCTTTATTTTACTTTTATGCTGAGTCTCCATCTTCTAACTTTACGCACAGTTGAGAGAGCATTTTTGCCATTCTGAGTTTTATGTGCATTTGTCCCAGAAACATTATTAATTGATCCATGATGTGTTATTGCTTGTTCTCTAATTATTTGTTCTAGTCTTCCTCATGAACTTTGAACGTGTCTTGGCATTTATGTTTTGACCCACTCTTAAGGACTAGCGAAATATCACTTTGACATGTTCTCTCTGTACTTGAAACAAACGTATATCTTTGTTTGCATTGTTATTCATGATCTTTTATTTGAGTTACTTCTCATGATGCAAGGTGACTGCTATGTTTTATTATTAAAGTTCTATTTATCATGCTTGTGTTTAAGTTCTATGATCTCAGCTTACTTATGCTTTTACATTATTGATGATCAAGTTTATGTTGGTAGCATGTCACCTCAGAAATTATGTGTTTTTATTGTTTACCTACTCGAGGACGAGTAGGAACTAAGCTTGGGAATGTTGATACGTCATAAACGCATCCTTAATTTCTGATGTTCCATGTTGTTTTATTATTGTTTCCCACATGTTTGCTATACACTTTCTATCATTTTATCGATTTTTCGGACTAACCTATTGACAAGATGTCATAGAGCTAGTTCTCTGTTTTCTGCTGTTTTTAGTTTCAGAAAAGTTGTTCTGGAAATATTCTCGGAATTGGAAAATTCGAAGCCCAGAAGTCTTAGAATTCTTGAAGGTTCCACGGAGTCCCGGAGAGACCTGGAGGGGGGCGTCAGGGGGCCCACACCATAGGGCCGCGCGCCCCCCTTGGCCGCGTCGGGGGGTGGTGTGGTGCCCCCATGCCTCCATCGCCTCTGCCCTTTCGCCTATTTAATCCCCCGAGACATAAACCCTATATATATACAACTTTTACCCGAGAAACACCCGAGGCTGCCGTCACCATCATCCCGAGATCGGGAGGATTCTCGAGCTCTCCCCGGCACCTTGCCGGAGGGGGAAATCATCACCGGAGGGGTCTACACCACCATGCCCTCCTACGAAGTGATGCGCGAGTAGTTCATCCCTGGACTACGGGTCAATAGCAGTAGCTAGATGGTTGTTCTCTCCACTTTGTACCTCATGTTTAGATCCTGTGAGCTGCCTAACATGATCAAGACCATCTTTATGTAATGCTACATGTTGTGTTTGCTAGGATCTGATGAATGTTGAATGCTATGTCTTATGATTATCGATCTATCATGTTATCTTCATGCATATGTTATTTATGATCTTGCATGCTCTCCGTATTAGTAGATGCTATGGCCAAGTATATGCTAGCTAGTAACTCCAAGAGGGAGTATTTATGCTCGATAGAGGGTTCATGCCTCCTTTGCATCTGTGCTCGAGTGACAGAAACGTGACGGATGGAGTGTTGGGCCTCCAAGTGCAGAGATTTGTAGAACAGAAGAAAGTTTCCCTTAAGTGGATCACCCAAGGTTTATCAAACTCAGGGAGGTAGATGTCAAAGATATCCCTCTCAATCAACCCTGCAATCAAGATACAAGAAGTCTCTTGTGTCCCCAACACACCCAATATACTTTTCAGGTATATAGGTGCACTAGCTCGGCGAAGAGAGAGAGAGTAAAATGCAAGTAATATGGATGATAATAAGTGGCAACAACACATCCTCCATTCGTCACGTTTCTGTCACTCGAGCACAGATGCAAAGGAGGCATGAACCCAGTACGAGCATAAATACTCCCTCTTGGAGTTACTAGCATATACTTGGCCAAAGCATCTACCAATAACGGAGAGCATGCAAGATCATAAATAACATATGCATGAAGATAACATGATAGATTGATAATCACAAGACATAGCATTAAACATTCATCAGATCCTAGCAAACACAACATGTAGCATTACATAAATATGATCTTGATCATGTTAGGCAGCTCACAAGATCTAAACATGAGGTACAAAGTGGAGAGAACAACCATCTAGCTACTTCTATGGACCCGTAGTCTAGGGATGAACTACTCACGCATCACTTCGGAGGAGGGCATGGTGGTGTAGACCCCTCCGGTGATGAATTCCCCTCCCGGCAGGATGCCGGGGAGAGCTCCAGAGCCCTCCCGATCTCGGGATGACGATGACGGCGGCCTCGGGTGTTTCTCGGGACAAAGTGGTATATCTTTAGGGTTTACGTCTCGGGGGGTATAAATAGGCGAAAGGGCAAAGGCGATGGAGGCTGGGGGGCACACACCACCCCATGGCGCGGCCAGGGGCACGCCGCCCTATGGTGTGGGCCCCCTGAGGCCCCCTCCAGGTCTCTTCGAGACTTCGGGAATTCTAAGACTTCCAGGCTTCGAATTTTCCGATTCCGAGAATATTTCCATAACAACTTTTCTGAAACTAAAAACAGCAGAAAACAGGGAACTGGCTTTGTGGCATCTTTTCAATAGGTTAGTCCGGAAAATCGATAAAAATGACAGAAAGTGTATAGCAAACATGTGGGAAACAATAAGAAAACAACATGGAACATCAGAAATTAAGGATACGTTTATGACGTCTCAACATCCCCAAGTTTAGTTCCTACTCATCCTCGAGTAGGTAAACAATAAAAACACATAATTTATGAGGTGACATGTCATGTATACGCAGGCTTCTATTCTTGTAGACAGTGTTGGGCCTCCAAGTGTAGAGGTTTGTAGAAAAGCAGCAAGTTTCCTTAAGTGGATCACCCAAGGTTTATCGAACTCAAGGAGGTAGAAGTCAAAGATATCCCTCTCAAGCAACCCTGTAATCAAGATACAAGAAGTCTCTTGTGTCCCCAACACACCCAATATACTTGTCAGGTATATAGGTGCTCTAGTTCGGCGATGAGAGAGTAAAATGCAAGTAATATGGATGATAATAAGTGATAATAGCAATCTGAAATAAAAATGCCAGCAAGCAAATATGTAGCAGAACATGCGGAAAACGGTGTTTCAATGCTTGGAAATAAGGCCTAGGGCTCCTACTTTCACTAGAGGACACTCTCAACAATGATCACATAAATGAATAACTACATATCTTCTCTCACTATGCTACTCTTAACCACTCTCCGGTCGAATAACAACACCAATCCATGCGTAGGGCTTTAACAGCACTCCTCAGAGTAAGCACTTTCCCAACCAAGTAACCCCCATGCTATCAACATCGGACCCACATGGTTCCACGCAAACACCACAATTTCATAGGGTTATCCAACACAAAATATAAATATAATGCTAAACCACACGGTGCACACACTGTCACCTTTACACCGTGATCAAAGCGTTTACGGAGATCTCATAACAAATAATGAACACTAGGAGACACACACGATATGCACACTGTCACCTTCACACCGTGATCAAAGTGACTCTAAAGTTCATAATAATAAAGCACTTGAGTAGCAAAAGATGAAGAGTAACATCTACGAATTCAAATAGATTACAAAGCTCATGATCACATATAGATCACACCATGGGATAGAGAGATGAACCACGTAGCTACCGTAGAGCCCTCAGCCTCGGGAGAACTACTCCCTCCTCATAATAGGAGACAACAACGGCGATGGAGATGGCGGTGGAGTCGATGCAGATGGCTGTCGGGGGCACTTCTCTATCCCGGTAGGGTGCGAGAACAGAGATCTGTCCCCCGAAACTTGTCGGCGGCGGCGGCGGAGCTACGGATGTATATCTGGAAAAGGCCAATTCTTTTAGGGTTTACGCCTCGGGGAGTATATATTGGAGAAAGGGCGATGCCAGGGGGTGGCCAGGGGGCCCACACCCCTAGTTGGCGCGGCCAGGGGGACCCGCGCCACCCCATAGTGTGGCCACCCTGTGGCCCCCCTCCGGGGCTCTTCGGGACTTCTCGATGCTTCCGGGACTTCTAAGACTTCTGGTTTTTGAATCGTCCAATTCCGAGAATATTTCCAGAACAACTTTTCTGAAACTAAAAACAACAGAAAACAGGGAACTGGCACTTGGCATCTTGTTAATAGGTTAGTCCCGGAAAATCGATAAAAATGACATAAAGTGTAAGGAAAACATGTGGGAAACAACATGAAAATAACATGGAACATCAGAAATTAAGGATACGTTTATGACGTATCAAGCATCCCCAAGCTTAGTTCCTACTCGTCCTCGAGTAGGTAAACGATAAAACAATAATTTCCGAGGTGACATGCTACTAACATAAACTTGATCATAAAAATGTAAAGTCATATGTAAGATGAGATCATAGAACTTTTAACTCAAACATGATAAATAGAGCTTTAATAATAAAGCATAGCAATCACTTTTCATCATGAAGAGTATCTCAAATAAAGGATCACGAATAATAATGCAAACAAAGATAAACGTTTGTTTCAGGTATAGAGAAAGCATGGAAAAGTGATATTTCACTAGTCCTTAAGAGTGGGGCAGAACATAAATGACAGGACACCTTCAAAGTTCATGAGGAAGACTAGAGCAACTAATTTAAGAACAAATAATATCACATCATGAAGTAATTATTGATGTTTATGGGACAATGCACATAGAACTAAGAACGAAAAAATGCTCTCTCAACTATGCATAAACTTAGAAGATGGAGACTCAACATAAAAGTAAAAGAAAGGCCCTTCGCGGAGGGAAGCAGGGATCACTCATTTGCTAGAGCCTTTTATTTTATTAAACAGAGGTATTAAAAGTTTGACACTCCTCCCATACATCTTTCAGAAACCATGGCTAACCGAATCCTCGAGTGCCTGCCAACAATCACATACAGTGGAGGAGTGTCTATATTTTGGGAGATGTATGCTAATGTCAACGAATGGTAAACAGAAAATACAGTACGTCACAAGCCAACTGGATTCACAAGAGAGGCTCCCATGTGAAGGACACATCTGGGTAGAAGTTCATCCCTCTTTCTCTTTTGTTTACTCAATTATGCTTTGAGTGATAAATCAGGGGCAAAAATAGTGAAGAGATTTTGTGTGTATTAATTTGGGGCTGGGCACCCCGCTGCAAGCTCTTCTATCATTTGGATAAGCGGATGAAGCCACTAGTCCAGGGTGTGAAATCCAATCAACAAGTGAGATAAAGATTCTCTATTGACGTCCTCATGAGCAAAAATAGGAACATAAAGCAGGAGTAATTTTGAAAGTTTTAAAGGTAACACATGAGCAATTTACTTTGGAATGGCAGTAATATACCACATGTAGGTAGGTATGGTGGACACAATGGAAAAACATTTGGTTTAATGGATTTGTATGCACGAGTAGAGCTCATACTTAGTATAGGTGGAGGCTAGCAAAAGACTGGGAGCGACAAATCAAGAGAGCATAAGAGCCATAATCATGCATAGCGACATAAACATCATTAATTAAAGCATAAGTATCACAAGTTCAAAAACTAAGTGGTCATGGAGGCTATTCGTGACTGGTTCATAGTCATAAACATGGTGTGATCATGCGCCAAGTCAACCAAATAAAACATTCGAAAGGGAATACCATAAATTAATGCTTCCTTATGACAAGAACAACTCATGAATCTTTCAATGACATATTAAACACTCTAAGCTATTTGAGGCTATTCATGCTACTCAACATAACAAGTCTTTAGAACTAAAATAAAATTTAGCATGGCATGAAAAATTTCTAGCAACAATCTATGCAAGCTTCTACTTGCACTGTTATAAATTCTACTTCAAGCAACAGTTTTCATTTCCCAACAAGAACCATACAAGATATGTTTTAACAAAAATACTGTACATTATACATGAGAGTACTCACATAACACTACTAAAACCAACAGCTCTAATAAGAGATGCATGCAAAACAAAGGCTAAACGCAGTACTAGCAAAAAGTGAACACTCTTAAGAACAATAAGAATGAAAACTAGAGTATTCTAAGCAATGAAAATGGAGCGTGTATCTCTCCCACACAAGTATTATAAGGTCCAACCATTTATTAGAGCAAAGAAAACCAAACAAAATGAAAACAAAAATAAAAGATGCTCCAAGTAAAGCACATAAGATGTGACTGAATAAAAATCTAGTTTCACTAGAAGTGACATGATAAATTGTTGATGAAGAAGGGGATGCCTTGGGCATCCCAAGCTTAGACTCTTGAGTCTTCTTGTAATTTTCTGGGATGTACCAACGGGGAATACCCAAGCTTAGGCTCTTCACTCTTCTTCATCACGTCATATCATCCTCTTCTCTTGACCCTTGAAAACTTCCTTCACACCAAACTTCTCACAATCTTCATTAGCAACGTTAGTGCAATCGAAATAATAAATTCACATGGTTCAGTTTCAACACAATACTAACACTAATAAACACATTAGCTACTGTCACAACTTCTTTTAAAACTCTTTTTCTCAAAAGAACACCAGAAGAAAGCGATTAAGATGCAAATGCAATTATTGGCAGAAATCTGTCAAAACAGGACAACAGGTAAAGATGATTTTTTTCGAAAATCTTATGTTGATCAAATCAAAAAGTGGTAAACTAAGAAAAGTTTTGTATACAGCCCAGGATTACGCACAAAAAACTCAGCTCAATTTGAATTTTCTGTGATTTTATACGGAATAAATAGTGGACAGCAGAAATCTGTTTCCTGCGCAGAAATCCGAAATATAGTCTCAACTTCCCACTAGAGGATTTACTTGGCTCAACAAAAACACAAAAGAAAAGATACATAGGGGTTGCTAAGGAAATAGACAACACCCAGTTGCAAATCACACAAAATAAAACAAAGGAAAACGGGTTGAAAACAGAGAAATAAAACGGGTTGTCTCCCGGTAGCGCTTTTCTTTAACGCCTTTCAGCTAGGCATAGTGATTTTTAAAAGATGCACACATAAGAATAAGATTTGAAGCACAATGAGAGAGAATCAAGAAGAAAATATAAAACACATTTAATTCTAACCCATTTCCTATGAAAAATAATCTCGTAGAAAAACAAGTCAACGAAGCACAAAGTGACTAGCATAGGAAGACAAAATAAGTGCAACTTCAAAAATTTCAACATAAAGAGGGGAAACTTAATATTGTTGAGATGCATAAAACCATGTTTCTCTCTCTCATAATAACTTTCAGTAGCATCATGAATAAAATTAACAATATAGCTATCACATAAAACATTCTTATCACGAGACACGTGCATAAAAGAATTAATACTCTCCACATAAGCATAGTCATTCTTATTAATAGCAGTGGGAGAAAATTTAACAAAATAGCTATGATTATTATTCTCATCACCATAAAAATCAAATTTAGGAGGTATATTATAATCATAATTAATTTTCTCCTCAATAGTACGTGGACTAAAAATAACATATTCATCATTGTAATCATCATATATAGGAAGAATAATATCATCATAAGCAATAGAATAGTTATCCTCCAAAATGTGTTCATTTGTAAACATATCATCATTTTTATTAGGAGGAGATGTATCAAGCATATAATCATCAGTATAAAAGGGATTTTCAAACACATCATCCACAAGTTTAGAGCTTTCTATATCATCATTTTCAATATCAAAAGTAGTGTGCGTTTCCCAATCATGATCACAACTATATGTAATAGGCATAGGCTCATCATCAAAGCAAATTTTCTCCTCCATACTTGGGGAACTAAAAAGATCATTTTTCATATAAACTAGCTTCCCCAAGGTTAGACTTTTCCATAGCATTAGCAATAATGGTGTTCAAAGAATTCACACTAATAACATTGCTATTAGCATGCAAATAAAGCTCCATAGGTTTTTTAATTTTCTCTTCAAACACTTCATGTCCTAACTCAAGACAAATAATATAAATCTCTATCATATAGTTGTTGTTTTCTATTAAACCTAACTAGTGAAAACAAGAAACAAAAAGATTTAATTGCAGAATCTAAAGGAAATAACTTCGAGCACTCACACCGGAGGATGTGAGTACCTTTTACCTTACCTCCCCGGCAACGGCGCCAGGAATGAGTTGAAGTCTACGCACGCTTTTATTCTTGTAGACAGTGTTGGGCCTCCAAGTGCAGAGGTTTGTAGAACAGCAGCAAGTTTCCCTTAAGTGGATCACCCAAGGTTTATCGAACTCAGGGAGGTAGAGGTCAAAGATATCCCTCTCAAGAAACCCTGCAATCAAGATACAAGAAGTCTCTTGTGTCCCCAACAAACCCAATATACTTTTAAGGTATATATGTGCACTAGTTCGGCGAAGAGAGAGTAAAATGCAAGTAATATGGATGATAATAAGTGATAATAGCAATCTGAAATAAAAATGCCAGCAAGCAAACATGTAGAAGAACAGACAGAAAACGATGTTTCAATGCTTGGAAATAAGGCCTAGCGCTCCTACTTTCACTACAGGACACTCTCAACAATGATCACATAAATGAATAACTAGATATCTTCTCTCACTATGCTACTCTTAACCACTCTCCCGTCGAATAACAACACCAATCCATGCGTAGGGCTTTAACAACACTCCTTAGAGTAAGCACTTTCCCAACCAAGTCACCCCCATGCTATCACCATGGGACACAGATGGTTCCACGCAAACACCAGAATTTCATAGTGTTATCCAACACAAAATATAAACATAATGCTAAACCACACGGTGCACACATTGTCGCCTTTACACCGTGATCAAAGCATTTACGGAGATCTCATAACAAATAATGAACACTAGGAGACACACACGATGTGCACACTGTCACCTTCACATCGTGATCAAAGTGACTCCAAAGTTCATAATAATAAAGCACTTGAGTAGCAAAAGATGAAGAGTAACATCTACGAATTCAAATAGATTACAAAGCTCATGATCATATATAGATCACACCATGGGAGAGAGAGATGAATCACATAGCTACCGTAGAGTCCTCAGCCTCGGGGGAGAACTACTCCCTCCTGATCATAGGAGACGGCAATACCGATGGAGATGGCGGTGGAGTCGATGGAGATGGCTTCTGGGGCACTTCCCCGTCCCGGCAGGGTGCCAGAACAGAGATCTATCCCTCGAAAGTTGTCGGCAGCGGCGGCGGAGCTACGGATGTATTTTGTGGAAAACGCCAATTCTTTTAGGGTTTATACCTCGGGGAGTATATAGGGGCGAAAGGGAGATGCCGAGGGATGGCCAGGGGGCCCACACCCCTAGGTGGCGCGGCCAGGGGGACCCGCGCCACCCCATGGTGTGGCCACCCTGTGGCCCCCCTCCGGGGCTCTTCAGGACTTCTGGATGCTTCCGGGACTTCTAAGACTTCTGGTTTTCGAATCGTCCAATTCCGAGATAATTTCCAGAACAACTTTTCTGAAACTAAAAACAGCAGAAAATAGGGAACTGGCACTTGGCATCTTGTTAATATGTTAGTCCCGGAAAATCGATAAAAATGACATAAAGTGTAAGGAAAACATGTGGGAAACAACATGAAAACAACATGGAACATCAGAAATTAAGGATACGTTTATGACGTATCAACATGCTACCAACATAAACTTGATCATCAATAATGTAAAAGCATAAGTAAGCTGAGATTATAGAACTTAAACACAAGCATGATAAATAGAATTTTAATAATAAAGCATAGCAATTACCTTGCATCATGAGAAGTAACTCCAATAAAAGACCATGAATAACAATGCAAAGAAAGATATACGTTTGTTTAAAGTATAGAGAAAACATGTCAAAGTGATATTTCGCTAGTCCTTAAGAGTGGGGCAAAACATAAATGCAAGGACACCTTCAAAGTTCATGAGGAAGACTAGAACAAATAATTAGAGAACAAATAATAACACATCATAAATCAATTAATAATGTTTCTGGGACAAATGCACATAAAACTCAGAATGGCAACTATGCTCTCTCAACCGTGCATAAAGTTAGAAGATGGAGACTCAACATAAAAGTAAAAGAAAGGCCCTTCGCAGAGAGAAGCATGGATCACTCATGTGCTAGAGCTTTTATTTTATTAAACAGAAGTATTGAAAACATTTTTTTAGGGAGGTGTATGCTTATGTCAACGAATAGTACACAGAAAATACAGTACTTCATAAGCCAACTAGACTTCACAAGAGCAGCTCCCATTGAAGGACGCAACTGGGTAGAAGGTCATACCTCTTTCTCTTTTGTTTACACAATTATGCTTTGACCAATAAATCAGGGGCAAAATAGTGAAGAGAATTTGTTTGTATTAATTTGGGGCTGGGCACCCCGCTGCCAGCTCTTCTATCATTGGATAAGCGGATGAAGCCACTAGTCCAGGGTGTGAAAGTCCAATAAACAAGTGAGATAAAGATTCTCTATTTACGTCCTCATGAGCTGAAACAGGAGCACAAAACAGTAGTAATTTTGAAAGTTTTTAAGGTAACACATGAGCAGTTTACTTTGGAGTGGTGGTTAAATACCACATGTAGGTAGGTATGGTGGACACAATGAGAAAACTTTGGTTTTTGGGATTTGGATGCACGAGTAGAGCTCATACTCAGTACAGGTGGAGGCTAGCAAAAGACTGGGAGCGACAAATCAAGAGAGCATAAGAGCCATAATCATGCATAGGGACATAAACATCATTAATCAAAGCATAAGGGGTACCAAAAGTTCAAAAACTAAATGATCATGGAGGCTATTAGTGACTGGTTCATAGTCATAAACATGGTGTGAGCATGCGCCAAGTCAACCAAATAAAACATTCAAAGGAGAACACCACAAACTTATGTTTCAATATGACAAGAACAACTCATGATTCTTTCAATGGCACATTAAACACTCTCAGCTATCTGAGGCTAATCATGCTACTAAATAATCACAAGGCTTTAGAACTAAAATAACATCTAGAATGATATGAAAAAGTCTATCCACAGTCTATACAAGATTCTACTTGCACCGTTAAAAATTCTACCTCAAGCAACAGTTTCTTTTCCCAACAAGCACCATACAAAACATGCTTTAACAAAAACTCTATAAATGCTACAGAAAGCAAACATGATAGGACTCACATAACGCTGCTAAAACTAACAGCTCTGAATAAGAGATGCAATGAAAACGAGAGCTAAATAGGAAATTTTGCAGCAACTAGAAGAAAAACTAAGAATACTAGCATAACAAGTATTCAAACGAAAGAGCGGAGCGTGTCTCTCTCCCAAACAAAGAATGCTAGAGTCCAACTATATTATTGCAGCAAGGAAAACAAAATAAAACAAAGGAAAACAAAAGAAAACAAAAGAAAAAACAAATAGACGCTCCAAGTAAACTTCATATGATGTGACCGAATAAAAATATAGTTTCACGAGAAGTGACCTGATAGATAGTTGATGAAGAAGGGGATGACTTGGGAATCCCCAAGCTTAGATTCTTGAGTACCCTTAAAATATTCTTGGATGAACCACGGGGGCATCCCCAAGCTTTGACCTTGCACTCTTCTTGATCACATATATCACCTCTTCTCTTTATCCTTGAAAACTTCCTTCACACCACACTCAAATAGAAATTCACATTAGAGGGTTAGTGCAATAATTAAAAATCCATGGGTTCTGTATGGCGCAGGTGCTATTGATACTTTTAAACATTAGCTACAGCCACTGATGTTTCGTGAAGCAAAGAAATCCACCTGGCATCACAAAAGAGCAAATGCAAGAAACATGGGAGAATCTGTCAAAACCAGAACAATCTATAAAGACGAATTTTTTCGGGGCACTTACGTTGCTCAGATCAAAAACTTAAAGAACTGCGGAATTAGCCGAGGAATAAGAACAAGAAATTTCAGGCCATTCTGATTTTTCGATGATTTATGCTATGTTTTATGGTGGACAACAGAAATCTGTTTCCCGCGCAAAAATCCGAAAACCAACTCCCACTCTCGTCAGAAGCCTTACCTGGCACTGCTAAAACATGAAAATAAAGATACAAAGGAGTTGCTACAGAAGTATAAAACCCCTTTACTCAAAGAAAACAGAGAAAAACAAAGCAAAAATAAAACCATGGGTTATCTCCCAAGAAGTGCTTTTCTTTAACTCCTTTTAGCTAGGCCCAGAAAAGTGGAATCAAGTATTTTCAAGTGAAGAAGCATCCAAATTGTAACTTGTTCGAATAATAGAATGAAAAGGCAACTTCATTTTCTTTCTAGGAAAGTGTTCCATACCTTTCTTGAGTAGGAACTGAAATTTAATATTCCCTTCTTTCATATCAATAACAGAACCAACAGTTCTAAGAAAAGGTCTTCCCAAAACCATTGGACAAGAATTGTATTCAATATTGAAGACAACAAAATCAAAGGGTACAAGAGTATTATTAACTATGATAAGAACATCACCAACTCTCCCCAAAGGTTTCTTTCTAACATTATCAATAAGACGAATATCCAAATAACAAGGTTCCAATCGTGGTAAATCAAGAATATCATAGAGTTTCTTGGGCATAACAAAGATACTAGCACCAAGATCACATAGAGAATTGCAATAAAAATCATTCACTTTCATTTTAATAAATAGGCTCCCAACCATCATCTAGCTTCCTAGGGATAGAGGCTTCACATCTTAATTCATGATCTCTAATTTGCATGAGAGCATTTGTAATATGTTTTGTGAAAGCCATATTCATAGAACTAGCATTAGGACAACTAGCAAGATTTTGTAAGAACTTAATCACTTCAGTTATGTTGCAATCATCAAAGTCGAGATCATTTTTATCAAAGATAATGGGACCATTTTCTCCCATGTTTCTAAAAATTTCCGCACTTTTATCAGGAACATTTTTAGCAGTTTCAGGCAGTTTTGCATTTTTACTAGCAGAAGTGGGAATATTTCCAAGACCAGTTACTTTACCATTGATAGTAGAAGGTTTTCTAGCATGAGAAGATTCAGTTTTACTAGTGGTGGTAATGGTGCAAACATTTTCTATATTATTCTTTCTAGCTATTTCATTTTCTCTTTCCCATCTAGCATGCAATTCAGCTAACATCCTAACATTATCATCAATTCGAATTTGTATCATTCAAAGTTTTACTTTCTTTAACATCATGAGGCATAACCTTTAGTTTCAGAAAAACAACATCAAGAGCAAGACTATCAACTTTAGAAGCAAGAACATCAATTTTGCCAAATTTTTGCTCAACAGATTTGTTAAAAGCAGTTTGTGTACTAATAAAATTCTTAAGCATGTTATCAAGATCAGAGGGTACACTTTTATTGTTGTTGTAGGAATTTCCATAAGAATTACCGTAAGCATTGCTATTATTGGGAGGATATTGCCTATAATTGTTGCTACCAAAATTATTCCTATAAGCATTGGTGTTGAAATTATTATTTTTAATGAAGTTCACATCAACATGCTCTTCTTGAGAAACCAAAGAGGCTAAAGGAACATTATTTGGATCAATAGGAGAATGGCCATTCACAAGCATAGACATAATAGCATCAAGCATTTCATTAAAAAAGGAGGTTTCTTCAACAGAATTTACCTTCTTACCAGTTGTAGCTCTCTCAGTGTGCCACTCAGAATAATTTACCATCATATCATCAAGAAGATTTGTTGCTGCCCCCAAGGTCATGGACATGAAGGTTCCTCCAGTAGCTGAATCGAGAAGGTTTCTTGAAGAAAAATTCAAACCTGCATAAAAAGGTTTGGATAATCATCCAAGTAGTCAGTCCATGAGGGGGACAATTCTTCACGAAAGATTTCATTCTTTCCCAAGCTTTAGCAGCATGCTCATTATCAAGTTGCTTAAAATTCATAATGCTACTTCTTAAAGATATAATCTTAGCGGGAGGATAATATTTTATAATGAAAGCATCTTTACACTTAGTCCAAGAATCAATACTATTTCTAGGCAAAGACATCAACCATTCTTTAGCTCTTCCTCTTAAAGAGAAAGGAAACAATTTCAATTTAATAATACTCCATCTACATCTTTATATTTTTGCATCTCACATAGTTCAACAAAATTATTAAGATGGGCAGCAGCATCATCAGTACTAATACCAGAAAATTGCTCTCTCATAAAAGGTTTAACAGGGCAGGCTTTATCTCATAAAAATCAGCAGTAGGATCACGTGGAGCAATAGGTGTGCTAATGAAATCATTTTTGTTGGTGCTAGTGAAGACACACAACTTAGTGTTCTCAGGAGTGGTCATTTTAACAAGACTAAAAACAGGAATAAAACTACAGCTATAATAAGAACTATTGTTTTTGTGTTTTTTATAAAGAGAAGCAAACAAGACAAAATAAAATAAACTAAGAAAAAATAAAACAAAGAAAAGAGATTGCAAGTGAGAGACTCCCCTTGCAGAAATTCTCTTCCTCCCAGGCAACGGCGCCAAAAAACTTTTGATCCAAACATTGGTAAACCCCAAGTGGAAGGTTATGAAGAGTGCAAGTGAAAGTTTTCCCCCAGAAAAGAAACCAAGGTTGAATCGACCAGTAGGAGGACAAGCAATCTCTGAAGGTTGATGCAGCTAACGTGGCAGGGCGCATTACCAGTTCAGCAGCAACATGGAACCTACACAACACAATCAAATCACTTTGCCCCAACGTAGCAGTGAGGTTGTCAATCTCACCGGTTTTGCTGAACACAAAGAGGTTAAACGTATAGTGTGGAAAACAGTAGGAACATTATGAAAGCAGTAGGAGCAGTAGTGTGAAAGCAGTAGGTGTTTTATCAGTATGAGGAAAATGGACCGGGGTCCATAGTTCACTAGTGGTGTCTCTCCGTGAAAGATAAATAACATGTGTGGTGAACAAATTACAGCTGGGCAATTGACATAAATGAAGGTTGCACCGTAGTGCATATGTAAGACATAAAATTACTATGTGATTCAAGCGGGCATTACAACAAAATACATAGAACGTCATCCAACTGCATCTATGTCTAATAATCCACCCTCCGAATAAACGTTGGGTATTAAGTTGCAAGCAACAGATAATCGCAGTAAGCAAAGTGTGTAATGTAAACTAGGTAAACACCGTTGTTTTCTCCCTAATGGCAATAGCACATCCTCCATCCATCACGTTTCTGTCACTCGAGCACAGATACAAAGGAGGCATGAAGCCACTATCTGTAGTAGTACGGCCCATCACAGGCTATACTTTTGCGTGTAGTACTGGCCCCTGGACCGTTCACCAGCACACACAACTAGATAGATATCAAAATAACAATTGTATCTCATATCTAGCGAATAATCCAGAGTACAAAATTCTTTACAAGTTGCATAGCGGAAGCTAGCTCAAAACTTATTCAAGTATAACAAAGCGAATATAAGGGCTCCAGTCTTCAATTTGTGCCACAGGCGAACAAACATGTTGAGTGGAGTCACGAGACCTACGTCGATCACTCCGGATACGAACAACCTGCACGTTGAAATATGCAGCCCCCAAAAGGAGGTCAGATCATTCTGAGCAATGAAGGCAAGTGACACTATGGTAGTATATAAATGGCAAGTGCTAGTCTACATGCATATTTGGCTGGTGGAGTTTGTAGGCTATTTTGCATAAATGCATTTATCCTATCTTTTGATATAAACTAATTTTGCACATATTCTGGACACTTTGGTTGATAGCAAAGTGCTCCTAAATAATTGGACACCTTGGTTGATAGCAAGATGCTCCTACCCTTTGGATTAGCACGCTGAAAAACCATCAGGCACTTCTCCAATAACCCATAGTCAAATTGTTAGTAATTAATAAAACAAGATGAACGAGATATTTCATGTTTCCCATATAGTTGTTGAATTGTCCCTAACCAATGGAACACGGCTAAGATCTTAGTTTTAACCCTCGCGAGGTTTGTGCCCTTTACCCATGTTGCCCAATCGACCCCAAACACCATGATACACCACTAGTACCACGGAAGGAAAGAAGATCAAGCCATAAACCATAAGAAGTAGATTCCCAAACCCACCACGAGCAGGACCAACCTACCATTAATCTACCTCTCTGGACACGTTGGGTTCGAGTCACCACAACCTACAATTTATGTCTAGCCCATACTAATATGAAACATGGTTGCACGCAATAACAACTACATAAAGAAAGTAAACATAATCTCAAGATACTGTGCGGCGGTCCCCACCAAACTTTGTACTCTGATGACACTCTAGCAATCCGCCCAGTGGTTAATTAATTACCATGTTGTTTTCATAAGTAATTAAAATAACGATTTTCATCATAACATGATAATGATCCCATCCACAAATATCTAGAGCATGACTAAGCAATCTACAACTACGATGTTTGCCTACCATATGGATGCTACAATCTAGGGTAACATGTGATTACTTCACTTGGGTGTTAGTGAAGCAATCTCTAATAATATCTAGCATAGAGATCACACTCAACTCCTACTCATGCATAACTACTATAAAAATCCAATGCATATAGTAAAATAGTAGGATCATGTGTGTCACTTGCCTTGGAAAAAATTGGAGTCGTTCACGCACTCGAGTCAGTCGCAACCGTAACAACCACGGTCCTCACACGAACAACAACCGCAACTCTCGCAATCTACACGTTGCAAGCATATACCACAATAAATAACCAAACCAGACAAAACAACAATACAACATATGGATGCATGATGATTTAATAATGCAAGACAACTAATTTACTAGTTCTCTGGTTACCTAAACAATATATGATGCATGAAAAAGTTTGTAATGCAACAAGAGGCAAAGAAGCAGCTTAACCAAATTAAATAGGGTTAATTAACTATCTTCATGATCTTATCGAAATAAAGTTCATAAAACGGTGGATCTAAACCTAACATACTAATAAGATCCTAAAAAGCAAATAAAACACTCAACGACAACTTTTTGGATGAATAAGAACGAAGTATAGATTTGAAAATTCGAATTACTCCGGTGGGCAAAAGTAGATCGGAATTATATAAAAAGATCTGTAGCTCAAATCGAAAAACTCAAAGAACGAAAGTTATAGATAATGATGAGATGCATCTACAGTAGAAATTTGAGCGAAAACGGACAAACGGTTGAAGAGTAATTGCACTTTTTCCGCTTCTTCGGCTGTGGTGGATGAAAAGAGATGAGGTTTCTTGGGATGGATCGGTATCGATGATATCTAAAACTCTCGCGAAGACTTGAACGTCAACCGAGCAACTCACGGACCGTGGCGAGCAAAATACCACGAAACAGATCTGAAATTGGAGTTTCGAGTTTGGGACGACCTCACGGCCGGGGCTGGGGTATTTATAGGTGGGGAGGTCGGTGGAAAGTTGCTCCTTGGAGTAGAGAACAAGTAGAAAGAAGCGGATTCGAATTTGGACTCTCCAATGAAGAGATATGCGAGTTTGAATGAGGATAGGTCAAGAAAAACGGGATTTGTACCGGATTCGTACGATCGTACGAGGCTGCGTATGTGGGCTGTGCATTCCTGGGCCGGTCCATGTGGTGCGGCTGAGTTTTTTTTTTCCTTTTATCACTTTCTTAAAACTTTCATAACTTTTGAAATATAACTCGGAATCGAGTCAAACAAATTTCTAAAATCTTGAAATTTAAAACTCTATCATATCTGACTATTATTGAGTGATTATTGAAAAAATAAAATATTCAAATATCCTTCGGCTTATAAACGCCTTATAGAAGGATTTTGGGCTTTTTAAAACATGATTTTGTTTTGGGGTTTAAAATGCAACACTCAAATGCAAGTTTTGAAATGATGTCATGCTATGCAGATGCTCTAAATGCAAAACATTCCAAATGTAAAATTTGGGATGTTACAAACTAACCCCCTTAAGATGAATCTCGTCCCGAGATTCGGAATGGCTAGCAAATAGGTGTGGATGGTTTTCCTACGGTCAATATCTAGGCTAACCCCCTTAAGAGAAATATACTTGGTATCTTCAACAATATGTGTGGAGTATCTTGCTAACTCTTATCCGTGGAAGCAATTGATATGTGATTGTGATGCACCAGTATTGATAAGTACTATTGTGGGCTATGATCTGATGAAGAACATACCAGCCATAGGGTCTGCTGCATCATATACTTCCTCCACGTTCGTATGGTTCGCAGTTGCCTTCTAGAACGGGTTTGGTTTGGATCCTCCATTAGTTATCTTCTCCGAACAATCGTTTGCATAGTGCCCCATCTTCTTGCACTTGAAGCATTCCACTTGACTGAGATCCTTCCTTCCTACATGGTTGTTGTTGCGGTTATGGCCATTGCCTCCATTATGATGGTCTTGGTTTCCATCCTGATTGTTGCCTTTGTAGTCGCTATGGTTGTGGTTGTTCCCTCCATCATGCTTATGTTTGTTTCCTTCAGTTTGATTATGCCCATTACCTTCTTGCATATGGGATCCAGAACTTCCAATACTGTTATGGTGAGTACGGACCCTCTGATGTGATCCAGATATGTGGTTGCCACCATTGTGCTTCCTCTTGCGTTTCTCCGCTTGTTGGTACTTTCCCTCTAGAATGACAGCCTTGTCAATGAGTTCTTGGAAGTTGGTAATGTGAACTACCGAGAGTTGAATAGCCAGATCATCATTTAGTCCATCCAGAAACTTCTCGCGCCTCTTGGCATCTGTGTCCACGTCTTCCGAAGCATAGCGAGCTAGGTTGCTGAATTCATCAATGTACTCAGTGACAGAGCGCTGGTACTGACGCAAATTACAGAACTCCCTCCGCTTCAGACTCATCACTCCAGTTGCGACGTGTGCATTCTTAAATCCTTCCTCGAACATCTCCCAGGTAACATCCGCAATAGGATGGGTTATCTGGTTGTTGTCCCACCAAGAAGCAGCTTGTCCTTCTAGCAAGTGAGCAGCAAACCTCACTTTCTCTTCATCGTTGCATCCAACAGTAACTAGGTCTTTGTTCACTGATCGCAACCAGTCAAGGGCTATCATGGGTTCAGGAGCACTCGAGAACCTTGCTGGCCTCAACCTCAGAAAGCGAGTGAGCATATCCACCTGTGGTGGTGGCGGTGGGTTGTTGTTGTTGTGGGCGATGTACTGGGCCATCAGTTGGGCTAGTTGGGTCACTGCGTTCTCCATGTTGTTGTTGTTCTCTCCGTCCTCGTCGTTGCGGTTGGGATCGTGACGGGGAGGCATCTATGGGTTAGCATAGGTAAGTTTAGACGGATAGGACTAAAGAAAATAGCTACCCATACTAATATGAACAAAGCAACACTTAGCAATCAAAATATAATCAAACCAAACACTTTAAAATAGTTTTCAAAAATAGGGTATAATTTCCTGCGAAAATACCAATAAGTTTTGAAAACAAAACAATTGAAAATACTCAGACTATCATTGCCACATCATATAATTTGATATGGTCAACACCTAACACGATCTCGATAACTAGGAACCTACATGGTGGTTAACCTAGTGTCTTCACATAGCTCCAAATAGCTGCATCGTGTTTCCTTCTTGTAGTAAGGCTTCTTCTCTATCTTGAAGTTAATCTCTTTTATATTGAATTGAATCTTGTTCACTATAGGAATCTCCACTATGATTTGAAAAAAAAGGGATGAAAGTAGAAGATAAAGATAAGAAGATTACAAGAATAGAGTCAAAGGAAGGATGTATAGAGGATTTAGAAAAATAAGTTTTTACCCTGTGGCTTTTCCTAATCCATTTTCTAAGGTCTCGTTCCTACAGTCAACACATTGCTCTGATACCATCTGTAGTAGTACAGCCCATCACAGGCTATACTTTTGCGTGTAGTACTGGCCCCTGGACCGTTCACCAGCACACACAACTAGATAGATATCAAAATAAGCAATTGTATCTCATATCTAGCGAATAATCCAGAGTACAAAATTCTTTACAAGTTGCATAACGGAAGCTAGCTCAAAACTTATTCAAGTATAACAAAGCGAATATAAGGGCTCCAGTCTTCAATTTGTGCCACAGGTGAACAAACATGTTGAGTGGAGTCACGAGACCTACGTCGATCACTCCGGATACGAACAACCTGCACATTGGAATATGCAGCCCCCAAAAGGAGGTCAGATCATTCTAAGCAATGAAGGCAAGTGACACTATGGTGGTATATAAATGGCAAGTGCTAGTCTACATGCATATTTGGCTGGTGGAGTTTGTAGGCTATTTTGCATAAATGCATTTATCCTATCTTTTGATATAAACTAATTTTGCACATATTCTGGACACTTTGGTTGATAGCAAAGTGCTCCTAAATAATTGGACACCTTGGTTGATCTCCTACCCTTTGGATTAGCACGCTGAAAAACCATCAGGCACTTCTCCAATAACCCATAGTCAAATTATTAGTAATTAATAAAACAAGATGAACGAGATATTTCATGTTTCCCATCTAGTTGTTGAATTGTCCCTAACCAATGGAACACGGCTAAGATCTTAGTTTTAACCCTCGCGAGGTTTGTGCCCTTTACCCATGTTGCCCAATCGACCCCAAACACCATGATACACCACTAGTACCACGGAAGGAAAGAAGATCAAGCCATAAACCATAAGAAGTAGATTCCCAAACCCACCACGAGCCGGACCAACCTACCACTAATCTACATCTCTGGACACGTTGGGTTCGAGTCACCACAACCTACAATTTATGTCTAGCCCATACTAATATGAAACATGGTTGCACGCAATAACAACTACATAAAGAAAGTAAACATAATCTCAAGATACTGGGCGGCGGTCCCCATCAAACTTTGTACTCTGATGACACTCTAGCAATCCGCCCAGTGGTTAATTAATTACCATGTTGTTTTCATAAGTAATTAAAATAACGATTTTCATCATAACATGATAATGATCCCATCCACGAATATCTAGAGCATGGCTAAGCAATCTACAACTACGATGTTTGCCTACCATATGGATGCTACAATCTAGGGTAACATGTGATTACTTCACTTGGGTGTTAGTGAAGCAATCTCTAATAATATCTAGCATAGCGATAACACTCAACTCCTACTCATGCATAACTACTATAAAAATCTAATGCATATAGTAAAATAGTAGGAGCATGTGTGTCACTTGCCTTGGCAAAAATTGGAGTCGTTCACGCACTCGAGTCAGTCGCAACCGTAACAACCACGGTCCTCACACGAACAACAACCGCAACTCTCGCAATCTACACGTTGCAAGCATATACCATAATAAATAACCAAACCAGACAAAACAACAATACAACATATGGATGCATGATGATTTAATAATGCAAGACAACTAATTTACTAGTTCTCTGGTTACCTAAACAATATATGATGCATGAAAAAGTTTGTAATGCAACAAGAGGCAAAGAAGAAGCTTAACCAAATTAAATAGGGTTAATTAACTATCTTCATGATCTTATCGAAATAAAGTTCATAAAACGGTGGATCTAAACCTAACATACTAATAAGATCCTAAAAAGCAAATAAAATACTCAACGACAACTTTTTTGGATGAATAAGAACGAAGTATAGATTTGAAAATTCGAGTTATTCCGGTGGGCAAAAGTAGATCGGAATTATATAAAAAGATCTGTAGCTCAAATCGAAAAACTCAAAGAACGAAAGTTGTAGATAATGATGATATGCATCTACAATAGAAATTTGAGCGAAAACGGACAAACGGTTGAAGAGTAATTGCACTTTTGCCGCTTCAGATCTGAGACAGTAGATCGCGAAATTCTCCGTCTGTGGTGGATGAAAAGAGATGAGGTTTCTTGGGATGGATCTGTATCAATGATATCTAAAAATCTCGCGAAGACTTGAACGTCAACCGAGCAACTCACGGACCGTGGCGAGCAAAATACCACGAAACAGATCTGAAATTGGAGTTTCGAGTTTGGGACGACCTCACGGCCGGGGCTGGGGTATTTATAGGTGGGGAGGTCGGTGGAAAGTTGCTCCTTGGAGTAGGGAACAAGTAGAAAGAAGCGGATTCGAATTTGGACTCTCCAATGAAGAGATATGTGAGTTTGAATGAGGATAGGTCAAGAAAAACGGGATTTGTACCGGATTGGTACGATCGTACGAGCCTGCATATGTGGGCTGTGCATTCCTGGGCCGGTCAATGTGGTGCGGCTGAGTTTTTTTTCCCATTTTTTTTCCTTTTATCACTTTCTTAAAACTTTCATAACTTTTGAAATATAACTCGGAATCGAGTCAAACAAATTTCTAAAATCTTGAAATTTAAAACTCTATCATATTTGACTATTATTGAGTGATTTTGGAAAAAAAATAAAATATTCAAATATCCTTCGCCTTATAAACGCCTTATAGAAGGATTTTGGGTTTTTTAAAACATGATTTTGTTTTGGGGTTTAAAATGCAACACTCAAATGCAAGTTTTGAAATGATGCCATGCTATGCAGATGCTCTAAATGCAAAATATTCCAAATGTAAAATTTGGGATGTTACACTATCGAGCATAAATACTCCCTCTTGGAGTTACTAGCATCTACTTATCCAGAGCATCTACTAATAACAGAGAGCATGCAAGATCATAAATAACATATGCATGAAGATAACATGATAGATTGATAATTAGAAGACATAACATTCAACATTCATCATATCCTAACAAACACAACATGTAGCATTATATAAAGATGATCTTTATCATGTTAGGCAGCTCACAAGATCTAAACATGAGGTACAAAGTGGAGAGAACAACAATCTAGCTACTTCTATGGACTCGTAGTCCAGGGATGAACTACTCACGCATCACTTCGGAGGAGGGCATGGTGGTGTAGACCCCTCCGGTGATGAATTCCCGTCCCGGCAGGGTCCCGGGGAGAGCTCCGGAACCCTCCCTGTCTGGGGATGACGATCATGGCGGCATCAGGTGTTTCTCGGGACGAAGTGGTATATCTTTAGGGTTTACGTCTCGGGGTGTATAAATAGGCGAAAGGGCAAAGGCCGTGGTGGCCCCACACCACCCCATGGCGCGGCCAGAGGGGCGCGCCGCCCTATGGTGTTGGCCCTCTGAGGCCCCCCCTCCGGGTCTCTTTGGGACTCCATGGAACCTTCGGGAATTCTAAGACTTTCGGGCTTCGAATTTTCCAATTCCGAGAATATTTCTAGAAGAACTTTTCTGAAACTAAAAACAACAGAAAACAGGGAACTGGCTCGGTGGCATCTTGTCAATAGTTTAGTCCAGAAAGTCGATAAAAATGACATAAAGTGTATAGAAAACATGTGCGAAACAATAAAAAAACAATATGGAACATCAGAAATTAAGAACACGTTTATGACGTATCATGAGGCAGCTCATGAGATCTAAACATGAGAAATAAAGAGGAGAGGACAACCATCTAGCTACTGCCTATGGACCCGTAGTCCAACGATGAACTACTCACGCATCACTCCGGAGGCGGGCATGGTGGTGTAGACCCCTCCGGTGATGATTTTCCCTCTCGGCAGGGTGTCGGGGAGAACTAAAGAACCCTCCCGATCTCGAATTGACGATGACGGCGGCCTCAAATGTTTTTCATGGAGAAGTGGTATATTCGTAGGGTTCACGCATCAGGGGGAATATATGGGCGAAAGGGCAATGGCGGTGGGCGCCCGAGGGGGCCACACCACCCCAAGGCGCGGCCAGGGGGTCGCGTCGCCCTATGGTGTGGCCCCCCTACCTCTTCGGGACTCTGTGGAACCTTGGGGAATTCTAAGAG
Source organism: Alopecurus myosuroides (assembly GCA_028641055.1). Taxonomy (NCBI): domain Eukaryota; kingdom Viridiplantae; phylum Streptophyta; class Magnoliopsida; order Poales; family Poaceae; genus Alopecurus; species Alopecurus myosuroides. The sequence continues at coordinate 314,984,989 of CM054063.1, read as the reverse complement.
TTCCGGGCTTCGAATTTTCCAATTTCGAGAATATTTGAGAACAACTTTTCTGAAACAAAAAACAGCAGAAAACATGAAATGGCTCTATGGTATCTTGTCAATAGGTTAGTGATACGTCATAAATATATCCCTAATTTCTGATGCTCCATGATCATATTTTGACAATTGCTACATGTTTTCTCCCTTCTTTATGTCAATTTTTATACGTTTTCCGGACTAACCTATTAACAAGATGCCATAGAGCCAGTTCCTTGTTTTCTGCTGTTTTTTAGTTTCAGAAAAGTTGTTCTGGAAATATTCTCGGAATTGGAAAATTCGAAGCCCGGAAGTCCTATTTTCCCCGCATCCAGAAGACCGAAGAGGAGCCAGAGAGGGGCAGACCGAGGCCACACCATAGGGTGGCGCGGCCCCCCCTAGCCGCGCCAGCTAGGGGTGTGGGCCCCCTGGAGCTCCACCGCCTTCGCCCTTTCGCCTATTTAAGCCCCCTCCCGATGGAAAACCCTAGACACGTGATCAAAATCCCCGACAAAGTTCCACATCCGCCGTCACCGTCAACCCAAAATCCGGGGGTTCTGAAGCTGTTTCCGGCACCCTGCCGGAGAGGAGATCATCACCGGAGGCCTCTTCGTCGCCATGCCTGCCTCCGGAGTGATGCGTGAGTAGTTCATCCTTGGACTACGGGTTCGTAGCTCTAGCTAGATGGTTGTCTTCTCCTCATATGCCTCCATGTTTAGATCTCGTGAGCTGCCTATCATGATCGAGATTGATCTTATATAATTCGCTGTGCTGTGTTCGCTGGGATCCGATGAATATTGAACTTATGCCAAGTTGATTATAGTCTTTATTTGCATGTGTTATTTGTGATCTTGCATGCTCTCCATTTCTAGTGGTTATTCTGGCCAAGTAATTGTTAGTGACTCCAAGAGGGACTATTTATGCTCGATAGTGGGTTCATGCCTCCTTGTTGCCTTTCTCGAGTGACAGCAAAGTGAAGGGGGAGGATGTGTTGTTGCCATTAGGGAGAAAATAGTGGTGAGAGTGCCCGCGTGCATAATCATTGCTTACATTACACACTTTGTTTAATGCAATTATCTGTTGCTTGCAACTTAATACCTGAGGGGGTTCAGATGATAACCTGAGGGTGGATTATTAGTCATAGATGCAGATGGATGTCGGTCTATGTATCTTGTTATAATGGCCGCACTAAATAACATAGTAATCTTCATGTCAGATTGTGCACTACGGTGCAACCTTTATTTGTCAATTGCCCATCTGTAATTTGTTCACCCAACATGCTATCTTTTATGGAGAGACACCACTAGTTAAACTACGAACCCCGGTCCATTTTTCCACAATGTTAAACAACCCACAACAATTTCCTGCTCTCTTTAGTTTCTGCAAGCATACACTATTTTTCCACACTATACGTCTAATCTTTGTTTTCAGCAAGACCGGTGAGATTGACAACCTCACTGTACCGCTGGGGCAAAGTATTTTGATTATGTTGTGTGCAGGTTCCACGTTGTTGCTGACACCGGTGAAGCGCCAGCACCACCGCCAGTGGAATCAACCTTTCGAAGATTCACTTTCTCCTACTGGATTGATAACCATGTTTCTTAACTAAGGGGAAAACTTCCTACGGATGTTCTCTTCACACCCTCCTCTTGGGGTATCCCAACAAGTGCAAGATCCGCACCATCAAGGACTTTTTTGGCATCGTTTCCGGGGAGAAGGAAGTCTTCTAGCAAGGGGAGTCTCTCACTCTCAATCTCTTTATTTTGTTTTTTTATCTTGTTTTTATTTTTGTCTTGTTTCTATTTCTCTATATCAAAAACAAAAAAAATTAGTTTATTTTTCTATATCAAAAACACAAAAAATTTAGTTCACATCATAGCTATTATTTATTTGCTTGCTTTTATTCTGCTAAAATGAGTTCCTCTGAGAATACCAAGTTGTGTGACTTCACTAGCACAAACAACAATGATTTTATTTGCACACCTATTGCTCCACCTGCTCCTACTGCTGCTTTCTATGAGATTAAGCCTCCTTTATTAAATCTTGTGATGAAAGAACAATTTTCTGGTATTAGTACTGATGATGCTGCTGCTCACCTTAATAATTTTGTTGAACTATGCGAGATGCAAAAATATAAATATGTGGATGGAGATATTATTAAACTAAAACTATTTCCTTTCTCTTTGAGAGGAAGAGCTAAAGAATGGTTGCTATCTTTGCCTAGAAATAGTATTTATTCATGGACTAAGTGTAAAGATGCTTTCATTGGAAAATATTATCCTCCTGCTAAGATAATATCCCTGAGGAGTGACATAATGAATTTTAAGCAATTTGATAATGAACATGTTGCTAAAGCTTGGGAAAGAATGAAAACTATGGTGAAGAATTGTCCCACTCATGGACTGACTACTTGGATGATTATACAAACCTTTTATGCAAGACTGAATTTCTCCTCAAGGAACCTATTTAATTCAACTGCTGGAGGGACCTTTATGTCCAATTTGGGAAATTCAACAAAGCTTCTTGAGGATATGATGATAAATTATTCAGAGTGGCACACTGAGAGAGCTCCACAAGGTAAGAAGGTAAATTCTGTTGAGGATACCTCCTCTTTAAGTGAAAGGCTTAATGCTATTATGTCTATGCTTGTTAATGGTAAAGCTCAAGTTGATCCTAATATTGTTCCTTTAGCCTCTTTGGTTGCTCAAGAAGAGCATGTTGATGTGAACTTTATTAGAAATAATAATTTTAACAATAATGCTTATAGAAATAATTTTGGTGGGAACAATTGTAAGCCCTATCCTCCTAATAATGGTTATGGTAATTCTTATGGAAACTCCTACAATAGTAATAAAATCTCTACCTCTGATCTTGAAAACATGATTAAAGAATTTATTAGCACACAAATTTCTTTTAATAAATCTGTTGAGGAAAAGCTTGGTAAAATAGATGTTCTTGCCTCTAAAGTAGATAGCCTTGCTATTGATGGTGATTTTCTAAAACTGAAGGTTTTGCCACAAGATGTTAAGAAAAATAAAACTTTGAATGCCATCCAAGTTCAAATAGACAATAATGTTAGATTGATGGCTGAATTACGTGCTAGGTGGGAAAGAGAAGAAGAACTGGCTGAAAAGAATAATATTGCTAGAGTTTCTACTATCACAACAACTAGTAAAACTGAAGTTCCAAGTGCTAGTAAACCTCCTACTATCAATGGTAAAGTATTTGGTTTTAATAAAGTCCCTAGTCCTTTGGTGAAACGTGCTAAATTGCCTAAAACTGCTGAAACTACTTCTGATAAAAGTGTTGAAATTTTTAGAAGTGTGGGAGATAATGGTTCCATTACTTTTGATGATAATAATATTGATTTTGATGATTGCAACATCTCTGAAGTTATTATGTTTCTACAAAAGCTTTCTAGAAGTCCCAATGCTAGTGCCATGAATATGGCCTTTACTAAACATATTACCAATGCTCTCATGGAAGTTAGGGAAGAAAAGTTGAAACTTGAGACATCTATCCCTAGAAAATTAGATGATGGTTGGGAGCCTATCATTAAGATAAAAGTAAATGATTTTGATTGCAATTATTTGTGTGATCTTGGTGCTAGTATCTCTGTTATGCCTCAAAAGCTTTATGATATGCTTGATTTGCCACCGTTGGAACACTGTTATTTGGATGTTCATCTTGCTGATAATGCTAAGAAGAAGCCTCTTGGTAGAATTGATGATGTTCTTATTATGGTTAATAATAACCTTGCCCCTGTTGATTTTTTTGTTATGAACATTGAATCCAATACTTCTTGTCCTATTGTTTTGGGAAGACCTTTTCTCAGAACTGTTGGTGCTATTATTGATATGAAAGAGGGGAGTATTAAATATCAACTTCCCCTCAAGAAAGGTTTGGAGCACTTTCCTACAAAGAAGATGAAGCTACCATTTTGCTCTATTATTACATAAAAATATGATGTTGATGCTTCCTCTCTTGAAAATACTTGAGTTGATTTTTCTATGCCTAGCTGAAAGGCTTTAAAGAAAAGCGCTATCGGGTGACAACCCATTTTATTTCTCTGTTTTCTTTCAGTTTTCCTTTGTTTTATTTGGTGTGCTTGCACCTGGGTGTTTTCTATTTCCTTAGCAACCCCGATGTATCCTTTCTTTTGAGTTTTTGTTGAGCCAAGTAAAGCCACTAGTGGAAAATTGAGCCTATATTTCGGATTTCTGCGCAGGAAACATATTTCTTATGTCCATTGTAAATTCCGTTAAAAATTACAGAAAATTCAAATTGACCTGAGCTTTTTTGTGCTTAATCCTGAGTTATATACGCAAATTTTGTAGAATATTGAATTTTGACAACATAAGTTTTTTTTAAATCGATCTTTACCTGCTGTTCTGTTTTTGACAGATTTCTGTCATCTATCACATTTGCATCTTAATCTCTTTCTTTTGGTGTTATTTTGAGAAAAAGAGTTTTAAAATAAGCTGTGACAGTAGCTAATGTGTTTTTTAGTGTTAGACTTGTGTTGAAACTGACCCATGTGAATTTCTTATTTCAATTGCACTAACGTTGCTAATGAATATCGTGAGAATTTTGATGTGAAGGAAGTTTTCAAGGGTCAAGAGAAGAGGATGATATGATGTGATCAAGAAGAGTGAAAAGCCTAAGCTTGGGGATGCCCCGGTGGTACATCCAAGCAAATTCCAAGAAGACTCAAGCGTCTAAGCTTGGGGATGCCCAAGGCATCCCCTTCTTCATCAACAAATTATCAGGTCACTTCTAGTGAAACTATATTTTTATTCGTTCGCGTCTTATGTGCTTTACTTGGAGCGTATTTTATTTTTGTTTTCAGTTTGCTTTTTATTTTTCTTTAAGTCTTTTTTAGTTTCATAATAAGCTTGTTTGTTCCCCAGCATTCTTTTATTGGAGAGTGACACGCTCCACTTTTTCTTGAGAATACGTTGTATTCTTAGTCTCTGTTTATCTGATGTATTAATTCAGCTCCTGTTTTGCATGCATCTCTTATTAGAGATGTTAGTTTTAGTAGTATTATTTGAGTACTCTCATGTTTTCTTTCTATATCATAAAGATTATTTTTGTTAAAGCATGTTTTGTATGGTGCTTGTTGGGAGAAACGAAAGAAAACTGCTGCTTGAAGTAGAATGTATAACAGTACTAGTAGAAGCTTGTGTAGACTGTGGCTATGACTTTTTCATGCCATAATAAATGTTATTTTAGTTCTAAATCCTTATGGTTATTGAGGAGCATGATTAGCCTCAAATAGACGAGAGTGTTTAATATGTATTGAAAGATTCTTGAGTTGTTCTTGTCATAGTAAAGCATCAATATATGGTATTCTCTTTCGAATGTTTTATTTGGTTGAATTGGCGCATGCTCACACCATGTTTATTACTACAAACCAGTCACGAATAGCCTCCATGACCACTTAGTTTTTGAACTTGTGATACTGCTTCTGTTTTAATTAATGATGCTTATGTCGCTATGCATGATTATGGCTCTTATGCTCTTTTGATTTGTCGCTCCCAGTCTTTTGCTAGCCTCCACCTGTACTGAGTATGAGCTCTACTCGTGCATCCAAACTCCCTTAAACCAAAGTTTTTCCCATTGTGTCCACCATACCTACCTACATGTGGTATTTAACTGCCATTCCAAAGTAAATTGCTCATGTGTTACCTTTAAAACCTTCAAAACTACTCCTGCTTTATGTTCCTGTTTTTGCTCATGAAAAAGTAAATAGAGAATCTTTATCTCACTTGTTGATTGGATTTCACACCCTGGACTAGTGGCTTCATCCTCTTATCCAAATGATAGAAGAGCTGGCAGCGGGGTGCCCAGCCCCAAATTAATGCATACAAATTCTCTTCACTTTTTTTGCCCCTGATTGATCAGTCAAAGCATAATTTTGTAAACAAAAGAGAAAGAGGGATGACCTTCTACACCAGTTGCGTCCTTCACCATGGGAGTCGCTCTTGTGAATCCAGTTGACTTGTGACGTACTGTATTTTTTGTTTACCATTCGTTGACATTAGCATATATAGACACTCCTCCACGGTATGTGATTGTTGGCAGGCACCCGAGGATTCGGTTAGCCATGGTTTGTGAAAGATGGATGGGAGGAGTGCCAAACTTTTAATACCTATGTTTAATAAAATAAAATATCTAGCACATGAGTGATCCCTGCTTCCCTCCGCGAAGGGCCTTTCTTTTACTTTTATGTTGAGTCTCCATGTTCTAACTTTATGCACGGTTGAGAGAGCATTTTTGCCATTATGAGTTCTATGTGCATTTTTTCCATAAGAATCAATAATTACTTCATGATGTGATATTATTTGTTCTAGTCTTCCTCTTGAACTTTGAAGGTGTCCTGGCATTTATGTTTTGCCCCACTCTTAAGGACTATCGAAATATCACTTTGCCATGCTTTCTCTATACCTGAAACAAATGTTTACCTTTCTTTGCATTATTATTCATGATCCTTTATTTGAGTTACTCTTCGTGATGCAAACTAATTGCTATGCTTTATTATTAAAGTTTTATTTATCATGCTTATGTTTAAAGTCTTATGATCTCAGCGTGCATATGCTTTTACATTAGATTGATCAAGTTTGTGTTAGTAGCATGTCACCTCAGAAATTTCTGTTTTATCGTTTACCTACTCAAGGACGAGTAGGAACTAAGCTTGGGGATGCTTGATACGTCATAAACGTATCCCTAATTTCTGATGCTCCATGATCATATTTTGACAATTGCTACATGTTTTCTCCCTTATGTATGTCATTTTTTATACGTTTTTCGGACTAACCTATTAACAAGATGCCACAGAGCCAGTTCCCTGTTTTCTGTTGTTTTTTAGTTTCAGAAAAGTTGTTCTGAAAATATTCTCGGAATTAGAAAATACGAAGCCCGGAAGTTCTATTTTCCCCGGAAGCATCCAGAAGACCGAAGAGGAGCCGGAGAGGGGCAACAGGGGGGCCACACCATAGGGTGGCGCGCCCCCTGGCCGCGCCAGCTAGGGGTGTGGCCCCCTGGAGCTCCACCGCCTTCGCCCTTTCGCCTATTTAAGCCCCCGGATGGAAAACCCTAGACACCTGATAAAAATTCCTGAAAAAAACCCGCAGCCGCCGTCACCGTCAACCCCAGATCAGGGGGGTTCTGAAGCTGTTTCCGGCACCCTGCCGGAGAGGAGATCATCACCGGAGGCCTCTTCATCGCCATGCCTGCCTCCGGAGTGATGCGTGAGTAGTTCACCCTTGGACTACGGGTTCGTAGTTGTAGCTAGATGGTTGTCTTCTCCTCATATTCCTCCATGTTTAGATCTCGTGAGCCGTCTATGATGATCGAGATTGATCTTATGTAATTCTCTGTGCAGTGTTTGCTGGGATCCGATGAATATTGACCTTATGCCAAGTTGATTATAGTCTTTATTTGCATGTGTTATTTGTGATCTTGCATTCTCTCCGTTGCTAGTGGTTATTCTGGCCAAGTAATTGTTAGTGTCTCCAAGAGGGAGTATTTGTGCTCGATAGTGGGTTCATGCCTCCTTGTTGCCTTGCTCGAGTGACAGAAACGCGAAGGGGGAGGATGTGTTGTTGCCATTAGGGAGAAAACAACGGTGAGAGTGACCGCGTGCATAATCATTGCTTACATTACACACTTTGTTTAATACAATTATCTGTTGCTTGTAACTTAATACCTGATGGGATTCGGATGATAACCTGAGGGTGGATTAGTAGTCATATATGCAGATGGATGTCGGTCTATGTATCTTGTTGTAATGCCCGCACTAAATAACATAGTAATCTTCATGTCATATTGTGCGCTACGGTGCAATCTTTATTTGTCAATTGCCTAGCTGTGATTTGTTCACCTAGCATGCTATCTTTTATGGAGAGACACCACTAGTGAAACTACGAACCCCGGTCCATTTTTCCACACTGTTAAACAACCCACAACAATTTCCTGCTCTCTTTACTTTCTGCAAGCATACACTAATTTTCCACACTATATGTCTAATCTTTGTTTTAGCAAGACCGGTGACATTGACAACCTCACTGTACCGTTGGGGCAAAGTATTTTGATTGTGTTGTGTGCAGGTTCCACGTTGTTGCTGACACCGGTGAAGCGCCAGCACCACCGTCAGTGGCATCAACCTTCTGAAGATTCTCTTTCTCCTACTGGATTGATAACCCTGGTTCTTAACTAAGGGGAAAACATCCTACCGCTATGCTCTTCACACCCTCCTCTTGGGGTATCCGAACGAGTGCAAGATCTGCACCATCAGTTAGTCCTGGGAAATATATAAAAATGACATAAAGTGTAAGGAAAACATGTAGCATATGACATGAAAACAACATGGAACATCAGAAATTAAGGATACGTTTATGACGTATCATAGACCCTCACTCTACTAGATCAAGGTGCTGGATACGGGGATTCAGAAACATCCTCACCCACATACTTGTGCGTGAGGATCTTCTACAGTCTTCGTCGACATCGTCATCAATACCTCTTATGATTCTATGGTGATTGGTACACGATCTCGAGAACTAGATCTTGGAATTGTTATTCACTTGTATCTTTATAGATATATCTTGGTGGTTCCTTAGCATGCATGGGAAAATTTTAAATTTTCGTACACGCAGCCTAGTAGTGGTATCAGAGCGATCTATGTGTGGGTACAAGATTTAATCTAGAGCTCCGGTGAGTGCGGGCATTGCATAAGTTTGTGGAAGTATGTTGGAAAGTTCTCCAACATTCAAATTATTTATGATTTCTTCCCAATAAGTTTTATTGTTTTGTTTCTGACGGCATATCAAGTTTTTTTTACAAACTTCTGGCAATCCTAGGATATTCGAGTTTCCCTGGCATATATCTCTAGTCTGAAGAAGGAATTTAGTAGCTTTGGGTCTCTTTATAGTTGGCCTCGTTAACAACACTATGGAAATGGCATGTGGATTGGATCCACACGGGGGTTATGATTATGAATAAGTTTAGATTGAGTTTCTAGACGTTTTTGTAGTGTCAATGTTTCAATCACTCTGCAATGTCAATCTAGCAACATGAATAATCATGCCTTTTGGAAGCGTAGGTTACTTAAGGTTCATTTCGTAGATCCTACAACCACGCTAAAAGTTACAGACAAACGTAGAGGCATCTAACTCTGTTTTCCAGGAAACGTGATGTGTTATAGTCTGGAAGCTTAGAATTTTGAGATGTTTTACCTAACATTGTTTTGTATCCAGGAAACCATCCTAAACTCAATCATGGTGATGATGGGAAGGAGAAGGATTGCACTTGTCGTGAACCTCGACATGGCACCACCAACGCAGGATTCGTTGGAGATGAAGGAAGACTATACTACATCACTTGTTTTTACTCGTGCAGGTTATATCTGTTTACTATCTGTCCTTTGTTTGCACAGTAGACATGATTATTAGAGTAATTCCTCATAAAAACATCAAGATAGTTCGTGCTCTCCCAAAGGTAGCACCATCAAACTGATTGGGGTTCACGTCCATCACCTGGATACAGGGATCAACGTGTTCTTATGATCAGAAGGTGGGCATCAAGCTGGTACATGTTCATCACCTGGATACAGGGGTCAACATGTCATCACTTGCTACAACGGGATTCATCGGTTGTCTTGTCATTCAGGCATGTAAGTCATGATCTTGGAGCACATACACTGAAAGGTGCAGCAGAAGTCACGGTGGAAGTGATTGGCAATTTGGTCTACCCATTGTAAGCTTGTAGTCATTGAGCTGGATACATCCTTTGGTTATGAGTTGAGCGTTAATTCCGTAATAAACTAAATTCTGATCACGGGGAATATCAGATTTAGTGGGAGCACATAGTTAATTATTTTAACAAGTGCTTGGTAAATAATTATGAACATGTCTAAGTGAACTATTATATTGTTGTAGATCAAGGGCTCGTAACGCACCCGCTATTAACCTTGGTCCATGACTTGAGAAGAAACCACTTGCTGCCAATGTAAGTAAGTATGCGGATTGGATCCGTTCTCTGAGAATTGTTCTTAGGGGTATCAAGAAAGAGTATATCCTCGATGCTCCTCCTCTGGAGGATCTCGATGACAACACTTCTGACGTTGAAAAGTATGCTCACACCTTATGAGTGATGATATAATATCTGTTCAATGTCTCATGTTGACATGTATGGATCTTGAGTTGTAGAAAAGATTTGACCGTACGTCCGCGTATGATATGATTGTTGCAAGCATAACCATATACCAGACACAAGCCAGGACATAACTTTATAAGGTAACAAACGCTTTGTGTTCATGTCAGGTGGCAGAAGTAAACTCAGCGAGCGAGCATGTACAAGATGTTTGGTTATGGAACTAGGCTTCAGACTTTGGGGTTTCTAATCCCAGCTGAGCTAAGTACATATTTGGTGTTGGCTTCACTCCAGCCGTCTTACAACGGTTTCATCATGAACTACAACATGAATGAGATGGAGAAAACACCAAATGAGCTCCTTACTATGCTCAAAACTGCCAACTCTGGCGTGAGAAGGAAAACAATCAAGTATTGATGGTTTCCCAAACCACACCATTAAGGAAGAAAAGGAACATAAAGGGTAAAGATGCTAAGGCACGGAATAAACCTAGGTTTTCTTCACATAACAAGTCTGAGTGCTTTTTCTGTAAAAAAGAAAGGGCATTGTAAGAGAAACTGTAGAAGCTTCCTCACGCAAAAGAAGAAATTCACTAAATGTGATAAAGGTATAAGAGTTATACCTAAATGATATTTGTCATTCTTACTAGTATATCTAGTGTATCGATTATTAAAATTATTTTATGTGTTCGATATAGGATCTGTGGAAAGTAAGGAGACGGAAGAATAAAAGGTGTTGATGAGCATTAAGTTTGGCGCACAAAGGATCATCCAAGGATGAAGACATCTCCAAGGATGAAGGCTCAGTTAATTGTAATAAGTTCGCATATTTGGCGACATAATACTCTTGTGGATTCATAGGACGAAGTCTTGATTATCTTATGAGAATATTATGAAGCACTCTGATGACCCACAAGTATAGGGGATCGCAACAGTCTTCGAGGGAAGTAAAACCCAAATTTATTGATTCGACACAAGGGGATCCAAAGAATATTTGTGAGCCTTAACAAGTGAGTTGTCACTTCACCTGCACCTGAAAGTACTTTTGTTCGGAGTGGTTTATCAATTGTAACAGTTTTATAGTAGCAGCAGTAGTGAAATAATAGCAGCAGTGGTATGAAAACAACAGCGGTAGTAGTGTTTGAAGTAAACAACAGTATTAAATATTGTAGGCATAGGGATGGATGAACGGGCGTTGCATGGATAAGAAAGTTCTAATAATGATCATGTCAGGGGCATTGCAAATAAATAAGATAAAGCATCCAAGCACCAAGTAACCATAGGCAAGTGTTCCGTAAATAGTCGTATGTGCTCGCAATGAGAACTTGCACAACATCTTTTGTCCTACCAGCCCGTGGCAGCAAGACCTCAAGGGAACTACTGGTAATTAAGGTGTTCCTTTTAATAGAACACCGGAGCAAAGCATTAACACTCCGTGAACACATGTGATCCTCACATCGCAGCCATCCCCTCCGGTTGTCCCAATTTCTGTCACTTCGGGGCCTCGGGTTCCGGACAACAATATGTGTAAACAACTTGCAGGTATGATCAATAAACAATAATTATCATCGTGATTCAATAATATGTTCAGATCTGAGATCATGGCACCCGGGCCCAAAGTGGCAAGCATTAAGCATAACAAGTTGCAACAATGTCAATAGCACTAATAGAGGATACTAGGCACTATGCCCTAACAATCACGACATTATTACATGAACGATCTCATCCAATCCTTACCATCCCCTTCAGCCTATAGCGGGGAATTACTCACACATGGATGGGGGAAACATGGATGGTCGATGGAGAGGCGTTGGTGATGATGATCGCGATGAGCTCCTCCACTTCCCCGTCCCGGCAGGGTGCCAGAACAGGAACTTCTGACCCCCGAATCGAGGTTCGGGACGGCGGTGGCGCTCTGTTGTGTTTCTGTGGAATATGACGTACCCCCCTCGGGTTTTAGGGTTGGAGGCTACTTGTAGTCGAAAGGGGAGTCCGAGGGGGCTCCGAGGGGCCCACACCCTATGCTGGCGCGGCCAAGGGGTGTGGCCACCCTATGGCCCCTCTCCTAGCCCCTTCTGGCTCTCGGGGTCTTCCGGGGTGAAAACATCAGTGGGCTCTTTTCTGGGCAATTTCTCGAAAGTTGATTTTTCTGCATAAAAACAAGACACCAAGGTAATTCTGCTGAAAAAAGCATTAGTCCGTGTTATTTGTATTCAAAACACACAAGTTTAGAGGAAAACAATAAGAAAAGTGTTCGAAAAATCGACGTATCAACTCCCCCAAGCTAAGCTTATTGCTTGTCCTCAAGCAATTCAGTGCAACTTAGTGCGATAAAAGACTTTTACGAACACATTTCTTTCATATGATGTAAATATATTCACTATCTGATCAAATACTTAATTATGCTCATGATAAGATACATGCAAGATACTTACACTTAATAGCTATGCAAACCATGAAGAGATAACAACATATTAATAATAAACAACATGAAGCATAACTATTTGCAAGATTGAAGTATTCATAATAGGGTCTGACAAAGTGGTATCTTGCTTGCCCTTAATTGTGGGGCAAAACATAAATGCCAGGGCACATCTGAAGTTCAAGGGAAGATTAGAAGTAAAGATATCAAAGATACAAGTATCAAAGTTATATCACAACCGTACTTTGGGACACACACATTACACTAAGAATGGTAATTATGCTCTCAAGAAAGTGCTCAAAGAATATGGCAGAGACTCAACATAAAAGTAAAAGAAAGGCCCTTCGTAGAGGGAAGCATGGATCACTCATGTGCTAGACTTTTTATTTTATTAAACAGAGGTATTGAAAACATTTTGAGAGAGGTGTATGCTTATGTCAATGAATGGTAAACAGACAATACAGTACGTCACAAGTCAACTTGATTCACAAGAGCGGCTCCCATGTGAAGGACGCATCTGGGTAGAAGGTCATCCTTCTTTCTCTTTTGTTTACACAATTATGCTTTGACTGATAAATCAGGGGCAACAAGAGTGAAGAGAATTTGTGTGTATTAATTTGGGGCTGGGCACCCCGCTGCCATCTCTTCTATCATTTGGATAAGCGGATGAAGCCACTAGTCCAGGGTGTGAAATCCAATCAAGAAGTGAGATAAATATTTTATATTTACGTCCTCATGAGCTAAAACAGGGGCACAAAACAGGAATAATTTTTAGCAGGTTTTAAAGGTAGCACATGATCAACTTACTTGGAGTGGCGGTTAAATACCACATATAGGCAGGTATGGTGGACACATTTGGCAAACTTTGGTTTTTAGGGATTTAGATGCACGAGTAGAGCTCATACTCAGTACAGGTGAAGGCTAGCAAATAGACAGGGAGCGAAATCCAGAGAGCAACAACTATCATAATCATGTTTACGAGAAAGTAAAATTAACCGAGGCATAAAATTGATACTAGAACTCTGAGGCAAAATAAATCATCGAGGCTTATTGACTTTTTGTTTTCAGTCTTAGCATGCATGAGCATGTGCCAAGTCGATTCAGACGAGACAGTCAGAGGAGGCTACCACAATATCATACCCTTCTATGAATAAAACAATCCGAACAAATATTTATACGACAAGTCATTTACTATCAATAAATTGGGACTAAACATGAGAGAGCAGAACTATTAAGCAGCCATTAAGTCACATATATCTTATACAAACAAACTAAGCATGCTCACATAGATGGATATATGTACAAAAATGAAACCAAATTGAGTTCATACCAGCCTCTCACCACAACTTGAATTGTCGTATATCTTGATTATTTCTCTTCACTTGTGGCTCGAATAATATATAATGAAAACCAAACTCCAATGGAATCAAGGACGACTGTTGAACTCTGTAACAAACTTTACAAAACCAAAGAAGAACAACAAATATTTTTGGGTTTTTCAATTAAAGCACAAACAAAAAGAGAGCAAGCAAACAAAGCAAAAATCTTTTTGGGTTTTTTAAATGAAACAAGAACAAAAGAAAGCAAACAAACCAACCAAACAAAATATTTTTGGGTTTTTGAATATTAAACTGCAACTAAAAGAAAAATCAAACCAAATAAAGAAACTAAAGAGGCAAACAAAGAGAAACAACGGAAATCTTTTTGGTCTTTTTGTGTTTTGGAAAGCGAAAACAAAACAATAAAAAGAAAAGAAGCGAAAAAAACAAAAACGAGCGAAAGAAACAAAGAGAATACATGGATATACAAAGAACTGACCGAACATAATATATAAATCAGTGTGATGTCGGCATACCTCCCCCCAAGCTTAGGCTTTTGGCCTAAGTGGAGATCAATCACCAAGGGGCCCAAGAGGTGCCGCCCCCGTAATACGCCAAGGAGGAAGCCTCCTCCTGATATTTGCTCGAGGATGCGCCGGTGTACTACGTGTTGTGGTCCTCGGGAGGCGCGTCTCGCCTCTCCTGCTACCGGTAAAACTCCATGGTGCTCAGATGCTCATCTACTTGCTCCTTGGAGAGCGACCATGGTGACCTGTCAATCTTAAATAACACAGGTTGCGGCAAAGTAACTTTCCGCTCTTCTCCATCCATATATAAAACTCTATATATTCAGTGAGGGAGGACCCAGTAGGGCGAGGTAGGGCGTCCTCCCTACCTTGATTTTTCGCCAAAACAACAACTATATGTATCAGCAGCAGCATATCGCGTTCGTTTGGTCGTTCCAGTTTGTGAGGGATGTGAGTTCGTCTGTTCCAGGGCGTTTGGAGAAGAAGGGGAAGGGAAGAGGTGGGCTGGCTACTGGGTCTTTTTGGGCCGACTTGGAGGAGCCATGGCCTCGTGCGGCTGGACGGACTATTACATTCTTTGGTTCGACTGAGCCAGGAATTAGAGCCAGCGACTAATAGAATCCAGATGGGGCGGAAAAAATTGAATCGTTTCTGGATAGAACGAAAATGGAACCAAATCATGTATTAATTAATACTTCAATACAACATTTTGAGTAGGTTGGTGATTACGTGACATTATCTCTACTTCGATGGTTTGATCTTGCTCATGTGAAGCTCCACAATTGTGTCGTTATTTTGGTAGGTAAATTTTAAAAAAAAAATCATAGGTTAGCATACTGTAATAAATATCTCCACTTTTGCTTTCAATTGTAGCTTGTACCTTGTAATTTTTTTATCTTATAGTTTGTATGACTAGGATTCCCGGTTCAAATTTTCTCACTATGTTTTCACATTTTGTCAAGTCTAGAAATCTAGTATTTCTTTCATTTTTTGCACCTTCCTAAATATGCTAAAGAAACTAGTTGATGATTGGTATGTTTTTAGATTTCACTTATATTGAACTATGTTTATATTTCCAATTTATTAAGTGATTGTGTTTATGATCATATAAAGTATTAATTTATTAAGTGATTGTGTTTATGATCATACAATGGTGTCCTTTAAAGTGTCCGCCCTACCTCAATTCTTGTTCGTCCTCCGCCACTGTATATATTAATCGTTCATTAGTAGAGTTAGAAGTGACAAACTGCTGGGATTTCATAGCAGCAAGGTTAAGCCTATGTGGAGCAATAATTTCATCATTATGATCAATGGAAACATGCAAAGCGGCTGCGACATGTGTAGCAATAATGCCACCAAAAATAGGCCCAGCAGCAGCAAGGCGGCGTGCAACAAGTGCACCAAGGTTATACTTTATGCTACGGTTCAGTGCAGCATCAATGAAAGCAAGGTGATAACTAGAAACATTGCTAGTGTTGTCCCTACCAAGAATACTAGTACCACTATAGTAAGTAAAGTATCTAAGAGCAGGAACTTGAATGTTCCTTATCTTCCCACGCTGGGATGAACGACCGTCATCGTTGGTGATCTCTCGGTAGATCCCTTGGAGGTCTGCTGGTCTATCTTGAATCCTGCTCGCCGTCCCTGTGGCGTTGATACCTATAATAGCACAAAATTTCACCAAGGACAAAGACACAAAACTACTATATAATTTGAATGCAACAGTGGGACCATATTGAATGTTCTGAAATTTAAAGCTCTTAACAAAAACTTTTGTTAGTGTGGCATACTGAGGGCTTTCATCCTCCATAAAGTTGGTGAGACCAACTCTCTCAATAAGCATAAGAAAATCATCTAAAAGACATGCACTTCTTAAAAATGTATGACAAGGAAAGCTAGATGGGTAAATGATACCGTCATCTTCTGCATCATTAATATTTGACGCCAAAACGTCTTCATTATATGATGGCCTTGCTGAAGTAGACGAGCGTGATGGCCTTGTCCTTCTAGGAGCATCACTCCTAAATATCTCACCAAAGTTGTAACTATCCATCTCTGAACTTCTTCAACAATCATCATAAAAAATAATTTCAACCAACTATAAGGTGGATACTACCATAGGGACTTATATAAGAGCTAAACATACATCAATACTATATTATTTCTACTCAAATCAAGCATGCAAACTCACATAAGCTGTCACCTACACTACCAAAATACTCAAGAAATACTTCACTAAATTAAATTCTACTTGGATCATCGGAGGAGTCACATACCGGAGATCAAACACACCAAATATCAACACAAATGATGGGCTGAAGAGGGATATCGAAAATCCAGAGGAAGAACACACAAAACACGGGATCTAGGAAATGTTTTCAGCTTTGGGCGTGAGAGAGAAGACTTTGGCAGTGGAGAGAGTAAGTGGAGGGCCAGGGGGCCCCACACCATGTGCTGGCGCCACTAGGGGCTGGCCGCGCCACCCTGGAGTGTGCCTGCCTGGTGGGTCCCCCTGGGGTCTCCCAGGTGGCTTTCTGCCTCATTTTTGACGTAAAAAATTATTATAATTTTTCTGGAATTTTTTGAGAAACTTTATTTTTGAGGTATTTCCAGATTTTTAATAATTAATAAAAACCGGGAAAACGAAAGTGAAAACATGGAAATAAAAACCAAAACCAGAACTACAGAGGTTTTAAGACACTCCAATGAAAGAATAACCAAAGAAAACAAAGGTGGTAGTGGTGAAAACAAAAGTATGGGTGGTGAAAACATGCAGAACTTCAGTAAACAGGGTGAAAACATCAGGAAAACATGCATAAGGATGGTGGAAAACATGATTGCACTCAAGTAATAATGTGATAACAGAAGTAAACATAGTGAATACAATATGGGGAAGGTGAAAACATAGTGAAAACATTGCCCATTTTATTTAAAATCATTTTGTTAACAAGGGTGACCAAGTCTTGCTACCAAAATAATTTTATATGAAACATAACTTTGTTTCTCACTAAATAATTATGTTACCTCAACCTTGATAGGCATAGTCCCAATCATAATAATTTCATATTCTTTTGGTGGCTTTGGAATAGGACAATAAAATTCTCCAATCTTGATGGTCTCAACATTTTCAATGGAATTTAGACCATATTTCCTATCAATCTTCTTGGGAAAATAAACAATGTGCTCTTTATCATTAACATTAAAAGTAACTTTTCCTTGATTGCAATCAATAACAGCCTCTGCAGTATTAAGAAAAGGTCTTCCAAGAATAATAGACATATTATCATCTTCAGGCATTTCCAACACAACAAAGTCAGTTAATATCAGACAATTATTAGCAACTTGAACAGGAACATTCTCACATATACCAACATGAATAGCAGTAGACTTATCAGCCATTTGCAAAGATATATTAGTTGGTATCAATTTTTCTAGGAGGAGTCTTTTATAGAGAGTAAAAGGCACGACACTAACTCCAGCTCCCAGATCACACAAAGCAGTTATGACATAATTATTTTTAATAGAACAGGGAATAGTAGGTATACTAGGATCTCCAAGCTTCTCAGGAACCTTGCCATTAAAAGAGTAATTAGAAATCATAGTGGAGATTTCCTTGTTAGGAATCTTCCTTTTGTTAGAGACAATATCTTTCATATATTTTGCATAAGGAGGCAATTTAATAGCATCAGTTAAAGAAATTTGCAAGAAAAAAGGTTTCATCCATTCACAAAACTTGTTATAGTGTTCTTCTTCCTAAGATTTGTGTTTCTTACCAGGGATAGGCATTGGTTTTAGTACCCAAGGTTCTCTCTCATTACCATGTTTATTAGCAATGAAATCTTCCTTAGTATACTTTGTAGTTTTAGTTTGGTTTTCAGGTTCAGCTATAGGTTCTTCTTTATCAGAAGCATCATTATTTGCATTACCACTTTCAGTTTTAGCATCAGAGATAGATATACTATTAGGATCTTTAGCAAGTTTAGAGGATTCTACAAAAGTTTTATGTTTCTTCTTCTTTTTCTTCTTAGTATGAATAACATTATCATTAGTTTGCTGAGTATCTTGTTCAATTCTTTTAGGATGTCCCTCGGGATATAAAGGATCTTGTGTAACAATACCACTTCTAGTTCTTATTTCATAAGCATGTTTTTCTTTAGAAGCATTAACTAGCAAATCTTTTTTCACTTTAGCAAGTTGATCTATTTGAGTTTGAACCATTTGAAAAAAATTAACAAGCATTTTAACATCATTAGAGGTCCTTTCTATAATACCATGCAAATCATTAATAGCTTTAGAGTTTTCCATAAGGTGGTCCTGCACTCTCTTATTAAAATTATCTTGCTTAATGACATAATTATCAAATTCATCTAAGCATTGATCAGGAGGTTTTCTATAGGGAATATCTCTACTATCAAATATTGGAGAGAGTTTACCTCAATGGATGGCGAGTGAGGGATTGGCTTACATAATTCTTCTATAGGTGGAAGATTCTTCACATCTTCAGATTTAATACCCCTCTCTTTAAGAGATTTCTTGGCTTCTCTCATCACTTCATCATTTAATTCAATCATTCCCCTCTTCTTGGGTGTTGGTGTTGGTGTTGGTTTAGGTACTGGAGTAGGGGTCAGCTCAGGCTCAATCATTGTCCAATCATCATGATTTTGGCTTATTTTAGCCATAATTCCTCAACTTCTTCTGGAGTTCTTTTCCTGAAAACACAACCAGCACAACTATCCAGGTATGTCCTAGATTCAACAGTTAGTCCATTATAGAATATATCAAGAAGTTTATTATCTTCTAGCTTATGCCCAGGTGTAGCCCTTACTAAAGAACAAAACCTTGCCCAAGATACAGGCAACTTCTCTTCTTCCAATTGCTTGTAATTAAATATATTTTGTAAAGCAGCATGTTGAGCACTAGCAAGAAAATAATTTCTAAAAGAAAGCATTAACCAAACCAATAGGACTATCAATAGATCCAGGAGACAAATTGTTAAACCAAGTTTTAGCTTCATCCTTTAATGAGAAAGGGAGTATTTTAGCAACAAAGTAGCTACATTTCTTAATATCATCAGAGAATAAACTACTCAAAGAGGAGAGCTCATTCATATGTTTCATAGCACTTTCATTTTCAGTTCCACAAAAAGGTTCTTTCTCAACAATAGATATATAAGATAAATCAAGAGAGAAATCATAATCCTTATCCCTAATATTAATAGGAGAAGTGTCAAACTTAGCATCAGGAGATAATTTATATTTAACAGCACGCCTTTCAATAAGACATATAGCAGCATCTTTATCCTTCATAGCATGTATTTCATCAATAAGATCATCACTCAGTTCAATATAAGCATCATTTAAATCATCACTAGGATTCTCTCTAAACTCAGGTGAAAAAGCAGGAGTAACAAGATTTTTATCAGGAGTTTCAGTGTTTGCAATATTTTTAGCTTTAGCAATAGTAGCATGTAAGAAAGGACCGAGAGAACCACTCTCATCAAGAACAGTAGAAGCATCATCAAAAGTATCAGAAGCATTTTCAGATTCAGCAGAAGTAGCATGTGTAGCATGTGGTGGTGTAAGCAGCTTACTCATAACAGACAGTGAATCAAGAGAAACAGAGGTGTTCAGAGTTGTACCTCTTCTTGTAGTGGATGGTAATATAGTAAACTTTCCATCACGAGACTTACCCATGATGAATGATGGCAGTAGATAATAATACTCTCCGGTGAGCTCGCAAATAAAGCTATGCTCCTCGGCAGCGGCGCCCAAAAATAGTCTTGATGACCCACAAGTATAGGGGATCGCAACAGTCTTCGAGGGAAGTAAAACCCAAATTTATTGATTCGACAAAAGGGGAGCCAAAGAATATTTGTGAGCCTTACAAGTGAGTTGTCAATTCACCTGCACCTGAAAGTACTTTTGTTCGTAGTGGTTTATCAGTAGTAACAGTTTTATAGTAGCAGCAGTTGTGAAATAATAGCATCAGTGGTATGAAAACAGCAGCAGTAGTAGTGTTTGAAGTAAACAACGTTACTAAATACTGTAGGCATAGGGATGGATGAACGGGCGTTGCATGGATAAGAAATTTCTAATAATGATCATGTCAGGGGCATTGCAGATAAATTAGATAAAGCATCCAAGCACTAAGTAACCATAGGCATGTGTTCCGTAAATAGTCGTACGTGCTCACAATGACAACTTGCACAACATCTTTTGTACTACCAGCCCGTGGCGGCGGGGCCTCAAGGAACTACTGGTAATTAAGGTGTTCCTTTTAATAGAACACCGGAGCAAAGCATTAACACTCGGTGAACACATGTGATCCTCACATCGCAGCCATCCCATGCGCTTGTCCCAATTTCTGTCACTTCGGGGCCTCGGGTTCCGGACAACAATATGTGTAAACAACTTTCATGTATGATCAAAAAACAATAATTATCATCGTGATTCAATAATATGTTCAGATCTGAGATCATGGCACCCGGGCCCAAAGTGGCAAGCATTAAGCATACCAAGTTGCAACAATGTCAATAACACTAATAGAGGATACTAGGCACTATGCCCTAACAATCATGGCATTATTACATGAATAATCTCATCCAATCCCTACCATCCCCTTCAGCCTACAGCGGGGAATTACTCACACATGGATGGGGGAAACATGGATGGTCGATGAAGAGGCGTTGGTGATGACGATAGCAATGATCTCCTCCACTTTCCCGTCCCGGCAGGTGCCAGAACAGGAACTTCTGATCCCCGAATCGAGGTTCGGGACGGTGGCGGCGTTCTGTTGTGTTTCTGTGGAATATGATGTACCCCCCTCGGGTTTTAGGGTTGGAGGCTACTTGTAGTCGAAAGGGGAGTCCGAGGGGGCTCCGGGGGGCCCACACCCTATGCTGGCGCGGCCGGGGGGACCCGCGCCAGGGGGTGTGGACACCCTATGGCCCCTCTCCTGCCCCCTTCTGGCTCCTGGGGTCTTCTGGGGTGAAAACATCAATGGGCTCTTTTCTGGGCAATTTCCCGAAAGTTGATTTTTCTGCATAAAAGCAAGACACCAAGGTAATTCTGCTGAAAACAGCGTTAGTCCGTGTTAGTTGTATTCAAAACACACAAGTTTAGAGGAAAACAATAAGAAAAGTGTTCGGAAAAGGAGATACGTTTTCGACGTATCACACTCCCTTTGTGGATGATCAAGTTACAAATCTTTTGAATTAGTGAAATATCCTTTGTTTTGAAAAAATTGTGATTAGGTTGACACCACCTTCGAGTGACTCTATGATTTCAAACCCATCATATATATGATGAAGAAAGTTTGAGATATCAAGCGAAAGACTTAATGAATTTCACACTTCTTTGAAGGGTGAATTCATTGAAGTTTTCAAGCACATAGTGAAGTCATCAAGAGAACATTATTGATGATACTCTCATAAATAACCAAAGACTTCACAATAAGTTTGCAAATTGGTCTTGCAAAATCCCATATCCTCTCTCCGCATCTTTTCTTGTTGCCGCTTGTGCATTATGAAAATCTCATTGTTTCTTACCTTGCGGCCTTTTCACTAACTTCACAATTGTTCGCCACCTTGGATAGATGTCGTCTACGAGATAGTAAGCATAGTTGTATGTATGCTCGTTTGCTTCAAACTCCACCGGCGGCAGCTCACCCTTAAGCAATCCAGTTCATAAGTGGTGACTGCTGAACAACATTGATGTCATTACAATATCCAGGCGTTCCAAAAAAAAAAGCATGCCAAATCTATGTCTCATAATCAGCCACGTCTTCAAGGATTAAAGTAGCATCCTTTTTTACCACTCGAATTGTCCAAGATAGAAGCTTCTCTAAAGAGAGTGGTAAAATTTGACACATTCAACTCCCATCTATTCGATATTTTTCCTATTTTATTGCCAAGTGTGTGCTTGCTAGAAAACCTGCAAAAAAGTTATCTGTGTTTGATCTAGCTTTTATCTCAACTGCTTTGAAGCATGATAGGTCTAGTAACTTTGGTGCTTTAATTGCTTTCCGTCTCGCTGCTAACCGCGAGAAGGGCGGATTTTTGAAGGTCTTATTGCCTCTCCTGTGATAACTTGAACAATTTATCCTTTGAAATAAGTTTCTCCAAGAAATCAAGGTGGAGAGTAACTAAATCTGATAGACTAGTCAATTTGCATGCGTCTCTTTTGCTGAACCTTAATGTCACGGAAGGATGGTCACTCTCAGAGATTTGATGTATATATTGAGAAGCATCCCCAGCATGTAGAGGATGCTAGAGAGGGGGACGAAAATGACTTCGTCCAGCCCTCCGACGCTACAGGGTTTCCATACCAGCACCCTGGTTATGATTATGCGCCTGCTGCTTCATCTTCTTCATGGGCGCCTGAGTACGACCATGCTAGGGATGACCCACCAGCGTGGGGTTACTACCCGCGCCGTGATTGATATCCACTTAGGACAAAAGCCTAAGCTTGGTGGGAGGTATGCCGACATCACGCTCATCTACATTTGACGTTTCTGTCGGTTCTTTGTATATCCCTGTTTTCATTTATTTCGCTTCTTTTTGTTTGTTCTTGATTTCCAAAATGCAAAAAGACCAAAAATATTTTTATTGTTTCTCTTTAGTTGCTTCTTTGATTTCTTTTGTTGATTTGCTTTACTTTCTGGTTTTAGTTTAATATTCAAAAATCCAAAAAGATTTTGCTTTCTTTGCTTGTTTCTTTCTGCTCTTGTTTTAAATTCGAAAACCCAAAAATATTTGTTGTTCTTCTTTGGTTTTTTAAAGTTTGTTGCAGAGTTCAATAGTCTTTCATGACTTCATTAGAGCTTGGTTATCCTTTTATATTATTCAATCCACACGAGTGAAGAGAAATAATGACGATTTACGACAATTCAAGTTGTGGTAAGAGGCTGGTATGAACTCTATTTATTTTCATTTTTGTACATATACTCATCCATGTGGACATGCTTAGTTTGTTCGTGTAAGGTGTATGTTATTTAATCGATGCTTAGTAGGTCGTGCTCTCTCATGAGTAAGTACAACTTACTTATATTAGATAACATGTCGTATAAATGTTTACTTTCATTGTTTTATTCATAGAAGGTATGAAATTGTGGTATCTCCCTCTCAATGTTTCACTTGAATTGACTTGGCACATGTTCACACATGCTTAAGACTGAAAACAAAAAGTCAATTAAGCTTTGATGATTTATTTTGCCTCGAAGTATTTGTATCACTTTTATGCCCCTGTTAATTTTGTTCTGTAGCAAGTTTGATTATGACAGTTGTTGCTCTCTTGATGGTCGCTCCCAGACTATTGCTAGCCTTCACCTGTACTGAGTATGATCACTACTCATTCATCCAACTCCCAAAAACCAAAGTTTTCCAAATGTGTCCACCATACTGATTTCTATGGATGGCGTGTTGGAAACCCCAAGAGGAGTGTGTGATGAGTAAGCGGCAAGAATTTCCCTCAGTTAAGAACCAAGGTTATCAATCCAGTAGGAGGAAGAGGATCTCAGGAAAGTTGATGCCACTGACGGTGGTGCTGGCGCTTCACCGGTGTCAGCAACAACGTGGGACCTGCACACAACACAACCAAAATACTTTGTCCCAACGGTACAGTGAGGTTGTCAATCTCACCAGTCTTGCTGAAAACAAAGATTAGACGTATAGTGTGGAAAATGATGTATGCTTGCAGTAAGTAAAGAAAGCAGTAAATAGTTGTGGTTTGTTTAACAGCGTGGAAAATGGATCGGGGTTCATAGGTTCACTAGTGGTGTCTCTCCATAAAAGATAGTATGCTGGCTGAACAAATTACAGCTGGACAATTGACAAATAGAGGTTGCACCATAGTGCACATATATGACATGAAGACTACTATGATATTTAGTGCGGGCATTACAACAATATACATAGACCGAAATCCATCTGCATCTATGACTAATAATCCACCCTCAGGTTATCATCCGAACCCCCTTAGGTATTAAGTTGCAAGCAACAGATAACTGCATTTAAAGTGTGTAATGTAAGCAATGATTATGCACGCGAGCACTCTCACCGCTGTTTTCTCCCTAATGGAAACAACACATCCCCCTTCACGTTTCTGTCACTCGAGCAAGGTGGTGAGGAGGCATGAACCCACTATCGAGCATAAATACTCCCTCTTGGAGTCATTAGCAACTACTTGGCCAGAGCAACTACAAGCAACAGAAAGCATGCAAGATCACAAATAGCATATGCAAATAAAGACTATAATCAACTTAGCATAAGTGCAATATTCATCGGATCCCAGCAAACACAGCATATAGAATTACATAGGATCAATCTCGATCATGATAGGCAGCTCACGAGATCTAAACATGCAGGCATATGAGGAGAAGACAACCATCTAGCTACAGCTACGAACCCGTAGTCCAAGGATGAACTACTCACGCATCACTCCAGAGGCAGGCATGGTGATATAGAAGCCTCCGGTGATGATCTCCTCTCCGGCAGGATGCCGGAAACAACTTCAGAACCCCCCTGATCTAGGGTTGACGGTGACGGCGGGTGTAGAACTTATTCAGGGATTTTGATCAGGTGTCTAGGGTTTTCCATCCGGGGGGATTAAATAGTCGAAAGGGCAAAGGCAATGGAGCTCTAGGGGCCCCACACTCATAGCTGGCGTGGCCAAGGGGGGACGCGCCACCCTATGGTGTGGCCCCCCTGGTGCCCGTCTTCGACTCTTCTTTCGGTGTTCTGGATGCTTCCGGGGAAAATAGGCTCTTCGGGTTTTGTGGGGTCCAATTCCGAGAATGTTTCTAGAACAAATTTTCTGAAACCAAAAACAGCAGAAAACAGGGAACTGGCACTTGGCATCTTGTTAATAGGTTAGTCCCGGAAAATGTATAAAAATGCTATAAATAAGGGAGAAAACAAGTAGCAATTGACATAATATGATCATGGAGCATCAAAAATTATAGATACGTTGGAGACGTATCAAGCATCCCCAAGCTTAGTTCCTACTCGTCCTCGGGTAGGTAAACGATAAAACAATAATTTCTGAGGTGACATGCTACTAACATAAACTTGATCAATCTAATGTAAAAGCATATGCACGCTAAGATCATAGAACTTCAAACACAAACATGATAATATAACTTTAATAATAAAGCATAACAATTACTTTGCATCACGAAGAGTATCTCAAATAAAGGATCATGAATGATAATGCAATGAAAGGTAGACGTTTGTTTCAGGTACAGAGAAAGCATGGCAACGTGGTATTTCGCTAGTCCTTAGGAGTGGGGCAAAACATAAATGCCAGGACACCTTCAAAGTTCATGAGGAAGACTAGAACAAATAATTTTAGAACAAATAATATCACATCATGAAGTAATTATTGATGTTTATGGGACAAATGCACACAGAACTCAGAACGGAAAAAATGCTCTCTCAACTGTGCATAAAGGTAGAAGATGGAGACCCAACATAAGAGTAAAAGAAAGGCCCTTCGTAGAGGGAAGCATGGATCATTCATGTGCTAGAGCTTTTTATTTTATTAAACAAATATATTAAAAGTTTGACACTCCTCCCATCCATCTTTCATAAACCATGGCTTACCGAATCCTTGGGTGCCTGCCAACACTCACATACCGTAGAGGAGTGTCTATATTTTGGGATATGTATGCTAATGTCAACGAATGGTCAACAGAAAATACAGTATGTCACAAGCCAACTAGATTCACAAGAGCGGCTCCCATGGTGAAGGACGCAACTGGTGTAGAAGGTCATCCCTCTTTCTCTTTTGTTTACACAATTATGCTTTGACTGATAAATCAGGGGCAAAAATAGTGAAGAAAATTTGTTTGTATTAATTTGGGGCTGGGCACCCTGCTGCGAGCTCTTCTATGATTTGGATAAGCGGATGAAGCCACTAGTCCAGGGTGTGAAATCCAATCAACAAGTGAGATAAAGATTCTCTATTTACATCCTCATGAGCAAAAACAGGAACATAAAGCAGGAGTAATTTTGAAAGTTTTAAAGTGAACACATGAGCAATTTACTTGGAGTGGCAGTTAAATACCACATGTAGGTAGGTATGGTGGACACAATGGGAATTTTTTGATTTAACGGAGTTTGGATGCAAGAGTAGAGCTCATACTCAGTACAGGTGGAGGCTAGCAAAAGACTGGGAGCGACAAATCAAGAGAGCATAAGAGCCATAATCATCCATAGCGACATAAGCATCATTAATTAAAGCATAAACATTATCACAAGTTCAAAAACTAAGTGGTCATGGAGGCTATTTGTGACTGGTTTGTAGTCATTAACATGGTGTGAGCATGCGCCAAGTCAACCAAATAAAACATTCGAAAGAGAATACCATATATTGATGCTTTACTATGACAAGAACAACTCATGAATATTTCAAGACATATTAAACACTCTCAGCTATTTGAGGATAATCATGCTACTCAATAACCACAAGGCTTTAAAACTAAAATAACATTTAGCATGGCATTAAAAAGTTCTAGCCACAGTCTATACAAGTTTCTACTAGTACTGTTATAAATTCTACTTCAAGCAGCAGTTTTGTTTCTCCCAACAAGCACCATACAAAACATGCTTTAACAAAAATACTCTTCATGATATAGCAAGAAAACATGAGAGTACTCACATAACACTACTAAAACTAACATCTCTAATAAGAGTTGCATGCAAAACAGGAGCTAAATAAATGCAGCAGCTAGACTGAGATTAAGAATACAAAGTATTCTCATGAAAAAGCGGAGCGTGTCACTCTCCAATAAAACAATGCTGGGGTCCAACCAGTCTTATTGAAAAATTAAAAAAAATGAAAGCAAAAAGCAAACTGAAAACAAAAATAAAAGACGCTCCAAGTAAAGCACATAAGATGCGACCGAATAAAAATATAGTTTCACTAGAAGTGACCTGATAATTTGTTGATGAAGAAGGGGATGCCTTGGGAATCCCCAAGCTTAGACGCTTGAGTCTTCTTGGAATTTGCTGGAATGTACCACCGGGGCATCCCCAAGCTTAGGCTTTTCACTCTTCTTGATCACGTTATATCATCCTCTTCTCTTGACCCTTGAAAACTTCCTTCACACCCAACTTCTCACAATCTTCATTAGCAACATTAGTGCAATTGAAATAATAAATCCACATGGTTCAGTTTCAACACAAGTATAACACTCAAAAACACATTAGCTACTGTCACAAATTCTTTTAAAACTCTTTTTCTCAAAAGAACACCAAAATAAAGAGATTAAGATGCAAATGTAATAAATGGCAGAAATCTTTCAAAACAGAACAGAAGGTAAAGAACGATTTTTTCAAAAATCTTCTGTTGCTCAAATCAAAAAGTGGTAAACTAAGAAAAGTTGCGTATATAACTCAGGATTGAGCACACAAAAATTCAGGTCATTTTGAATTTTACGTGATTTTTTACGGAATTAACAGTAGACAGCAGAAATCTGTTTCCTGCGCAGAAATCCGAAATATAGCCTCAACTTTCCACTAGAGACTTTACTTGGCTCAACAAAAACTCAAAATAAAAGATACAGAAGGGTTTCTAAGGAAATAGAAAACACCCAGGTGCAAAGCACACCAAATAAAACGAAGGAAAACGGGTTGAAAACAGCTAAATAAAACGGGTTGTCTCCCGGTAGCGCTTTTCTTTAACGTCTTTCAGCTAGGCATAAAAGGGCAACTCAAGTATTTCCAGGTGAGGCATTGAAACCAAGATTTGGCAATTCTTTAATAATGCATTGTATTTTATCTAAGTGAGTTTCAGAGAATCCTCTCTTAATACTTTTAGGCTTACTATCTTACTCAAATAAATTCTCAGGAACAATCCAATCAAAATTCTTTTCTTGGGCTTCGTGCAGTGCCACTAATTAAAAAGGGATTGGTATTTTATCCTCGTTTTCATTATTAGATTCAGTTTTTTCTAGATAACCAACAATGTCTACACATGATCCAAGCATATTAAAACGATCAAAAACTTTTCTAGCTTCTATAGCAACATCTCCAAGTTCTTTAAGCATAGTTTCTAAGATGAAGTTTCTTTTCTCAATATCTTCAATGTTATTCAAGTTGAGGAACATATGTTGTATTATGGGATGGAGGTTAACAAACCTAGATTCTAGCATGTGAACTAAAGAAGTTGCAGCAGTCACGTAATTGGGAGCAAGTTCTACTATGGATTTTTCCTCAAAGGTATCATGCTTACTAACATGATCAAAGAATTCTTTAACAGTGTCCTCTTCAAGTATAGAACCACTTCCTACCGGCAAATCTTTCAAGGTAAACCTAGGGAACAACATGATGAGAAATAACAACATAGAGACAAGAATAACAACTAGAATGAGAACTAATTTATTTGTGTTTTTTATAAAGAAAAGCAAACCAAGACAAAAAAATAATAACAAGACAATAAGCAAAATAAAGAGGTTGAGAGTGAGAGACTCCCCTTGCCAAAAGACTTCCTTCTCCCGGCAACGGCGCCAGAAATTCCTTGCTACTTGTGATGGCGACCGTGGCGGGAGGAAGTCTTCTTATATATGTTTGTTTGGTCCCCGACAACGGCGCCATAAATTCTTGATTGCTATGGATGGCGTGTTGGAAACCCCAAGAGGAGGGTGTGATGAGTAAGCGGCAAGAATTTCCCTCAGTTAAGAACCAAGGTTATCAATCCAGTAGGAGGAAGAGTATCTCAGGAAGGTTGATGCCACTGACGGTGGTGCTGGCGCTTCACCGGTGTCAGCAACAACGTGGAACCTTCACACAACACAACCAAAATACTTTGTCCCAACAGTACAATGAGGTTGTCAATCTCACCGGTCTTGCTGAAAACAAAGATTAGACGCATAGTGTGGAATATGATGTATGCTTGCAGTAAGTAAAGAAAGCAGTAAATAGTTGTGGTTTGTTTAACATTGTGGAAAATGGACCGGGGTTCATAGGTTCACTAGTGGTGTCTCTCCATAAAAGATAGCATGCTGGGTGAACAAATTACAGCTGGGCAATTAACAAATAGAGGTTGCACCGTAGTGCACATATATGACATGAAGACTACTATGATATTTAGTGTGGGCATTAAAACAATCTACATAGACCTAAATCCATCTGCATCTATGACTAATAATCCACCCTCAGGTTATCACCCGAACCCCCTTAGGTATTAAGTTGCAAGCAACAGATAACTGCATTAAACAAAGTGTGTAATGTAAGCAATGATTATGCACGCGGGCACTCTCACTGCTGTTTTCTCCCTAATGGCAATAGCACATCCCCCTTCACGTTTCTGTCACCCGAGCAAGGTGGTGAGGAGGCATGAACCCACTATCGAGCATAAATACTCCCTCTTGGAGTCACTAGCAACTACTTGGCCATAGAAACTACTAGCAACAGAAAGCATGCAAGATCACAAATAGCATATGCAAATAAAGACTATAATCAACTTGGCATAAGTTCAATATTCATCGGATCCCAGCAAACACAGCATATAGAATTACATAAGATCAATCTCGATCATGATAGGCAGCTCACGAGATCTAAACATGGAGGCATATGAGGAGAAGACAACCATCTAGCTACAGCTACAAACACGTAGTCCAAGGATGAACTACTCACGCATCACTCCGGAGGCAGGCATGGTGATGTAGAAGCCTCCAGTGATGATCTCCTCTCTGGCAGGGTGCCGGAAACAGCTTCAGAACCCCCTGATCTAGGGTTGACTGTGACGGCGGCTGCGGAACTTTTTCAGGGATTTTGATCAGGTGCCTAGGGTTTTCCATCCGGGGGGATTAAATAGGCGAAAGAGCAAAGGCGGTGGAGCCCCACGGGCCCCACACCCATAGCTGGCGCGACCAAGGAGGGGCCGCGCCACCTTATGGTGTGGTCCCCCTGGTGCCCGTCTTCGACTCTTCTTCGTTGTTCTGGATGCTTCCGGGGAAAATAGGCACTTCGGGGTTTGTGGGGTCCAATTCCGAGAATGTTTCCAAAACAACTTTTCTGAAATAAAAAACAGCAGAAAAC
This sequence comes from Alopecurus myosuroides, assembly GCA_028641055.1. Lineage (NCBI taxonomy): Eukaryota > Viridiplantae > Streptophyta > Magnoliopsida > Poales > Poaceae > Alopecurus > Alopecurus myosuroides. The sequence continues at coordinate 314,954,513 of CM054063.1, read as the reverse complement.
AGGGAACTGGCACTTGGCATCTTGTTAATAGGTTAGTCCCGGAAAACGTATAAAAATGCTATAAATAAGGGAGAAAACAAGTAGCAATTGACATAATATTATCATGGAGCATCAGAAATTATAGATACGTTGGAGACGTATCACATACCTACCTACATGTGGTATTTAACCGCCACTCCAAGTAAATTTTCTTGTGCTACCTTGAAAACCATCGACGCACTTCTCATTTTGTGACATTGTTTTAGCTCATAAGGAAGTAGTAGTTGGGTTTGTTATCTTCCATACTAATTGAGTATCCTGACTTGCATGCTTCATCTGCTCGTCATTAATTTTCAAAGAGCTGGTTAGACCATTATAACATCAAAAGATAAATAAATAAATAGGCACTCCTTCATGGTATGAGATTGTTGGCAGGCGCCCGAGGATTCGGTTAGCCATGGTTTGCAAAAGCAAGGTGGAGAGGAGCGCCATACTATATAAAGAGCATGCTATCAATGCTTAATATAAATAACTCGGAACCGCTCTCAACTTGTTTAGTATGGAAGATAACAAGGACTCTATTACCATTCGTTGACATGAACAATCACATCCCAAAAATCATTTTACCTCTGTTTATAAAATAAAAAGCTCTAGCACATGTTAATCCCTTCTTCCCTCTACGTAGGGCCCTTCTTTTACTTTTACGTTGATTCTTCACCTTCTCACTTTATGCACCTTCTTAAGAGCATGGATGTCATTCTTAGTATAATGTGCTTGTCCCAAAACACGGTTGATTGTGGTATAACTTTGTGCTTGTATCTTTGATATATTTACTTCTATTCTTCACTTGAACCTCAGAGGTACCCTGGCATTTAGGTTTTGCTCCATTATTGAGGGCAAGCGAGATACCACTTTATCATAACTTATTATGAACATTGCAATCCTGCAGATTGTTATATTTCATGTTTCTTATTATTACTGTGTTGGTATCTCTTCATGGTTTGCATAACTATTAGGTGACTTTATTTGCATGCTTCTTATTATGAATTTCCTAAGAACTTGATCATATAGTGAGAATATTTACATCATATGAAACAAATGTGTTCATAAAAATTCTTTTATCACACTCAATTGTTAATTAAATTGCTTGAGGACAAGCAATAAGCTAAGCTTGGGGGAGTTGATACATCCAAAACGTATCTCCTTTTCCGAAAACTTTTGCTGTTGTTTACCTCTAAACTTGTGAGTTTTGGATACAACTAACACAGACTAATGTTGTTTTCAGCAGAATTACCTCGGCGTCTCGTTTTTGTGCAGAAAATCAACTTTCAAGAAATTGTCTGGAAAAGATCCCGAAGTCCTTATTTTACCCGAAGACCCCCGGAGCGAGAAGAAGAGTCAGAGGGGGAAAGGAGGGGCCCAAACCATGGGTTGGCGCCCCCCTGGGTCGCGCCGCCTGGTGGTGTGGTTGCCCTAGGCACCCCCTCGGGCTCCCCTTTCGACTACTTAACCCCCGTGACCTAAAAACTAAGGGGGTTCGTCATATTCCAGAGAAACACACCAGAGCGTCGCCGCCACCTCGAAACTCAATTCGGGGATCAGAAGTTTCTGTTCTGGCACCCTGTCGGGATGGGGATTCGGAGGATATCATCAATATCATCATCACCTCCACTTCTCCTTCAACCATCCATGATTCCCCCATCCATGTTTGAGTAATCTCCGCTGTAGGCTAAGAGGGATGGAAGGGATTGGATGAGATCGTTCATATAATAATGCCAGATTGTTACGGCATGGTGCCTAGTATCTGTTGCTAGTGCTTTATATCGTTGTTGCAACTTGTTATGCTTAATGCTTGTCACTAGGGCCCGAGTGCCATGATCTCATATCTGAACATGTTATTGTTTCATGAGTATAATTATGTTTCTTGATCATATCTACAAGTTGTTTACATATATCGTTGTCCGGAACCCGAGGCCCCAAAGTGAAAGAAATTGGGATAACCGGAGGGGATGGATGTGATGTGAGGATCACATGTGTTCACGGAGTGTTAATGCTTTGCTCCGGTGCCTTATTAAAATGAGCACCTTAATTACTAGTAGTTTCGCTTGAGGCCCCGCTGCAACGGGCTGGTAGGACAGAAGATGTTGTGCAAGTTTCTCATTGCGAGCACGTACGACTAAATTGGAACACATGCCTATGGTTTGCCTAGAACTTGGAAGTTTTATTATTATCTATCTTAATGCCCATGTTTTGATTATTATATGAACTATCTTATCCATGCAACGCCCGTTCATCCATCCCTATGCCTACAGTACATTAATCCTGCTATTTCCCACAATTGCTACCGCTCTTACTATTTTACTCATGTTGTTACTTTACTACTGCTACTGCTATAAAACTGTTACCACTGATAGCTGTTAAGGCTTATAAATATTCTTTGGCTCCCCTTGTGTCGAATCAATAAATTTGGGTTTTACTTCCCTCGAAGACTGTTGCGATCCCTTATACTTGTGGGTCATCAGGCATCTTGTTAATAGGTTAATCTGTGAAAACATCCAGAAAACGAAGGAAAGAGGAAGAAAACATGTGGAAAACAGAAGTTATTGGGTAGAAAACAAGCATGGAGTATCTAAAATTATAGATACATTTGCAACGTATCAAACAACATACGCAAGGAGGTGGTCACCTTCTAATAGGTGCTATGGCCAAGTTCTCCGGTGGCATTCCTCCATTGCGCGAAAAAACAGTCATGCTTCATCACCTCCTCCGCGGTCTTCTTGAACAACTCGGTGCCAATCCTAAAACAACAATGAAAATATTTATCTTCACCCATAGCAACAAAAATATTTATCTTGGCCGCGCTGGTGGTCCCCTAGGGGACCTAGCCACCGCCTCAAGTCGCCTTTTTGCCCATAAATTTCCCTTAACCCTAAAATCACGGGGACGGGGTCATAATAGTATTGTTATATGTGCATGTTTCATCACCTCCTCCGCAAGTTTGCTAGTAGTGCATTTAGTCCTGTAATTTGTTCACATCAGCCTCATCCATAGGTTCACTAGTGGTGTCTCTCCAAAGAAAACAAACATGCTGGGTGAAGAAATTATAGCTAGAAATTGACAAATCATGAACATATAACAATACTATTATGACGAGGTATAGTTCACGGTTTCTAACATTGTAGGCATTACGTCAAGACATATGGAATGCTATCCAGAATGCATTGATATCTAAAAGTCCACCGCAAGAAAGCTATCCACCAAATCTCTCTAGTATTGAGTTGCAGCAACAAAGTGATTGTGTTGTGTGCAACAGACAAATGCATTAAGAACAATACGTAATGTAAGAAGTGGTCTGATACCTCTCCAACGTATCTATAATTTCTGATGCTCCATGATCATATTATGTCAATTGCTACTTGTTTTCTCCCTAATTTATAGCATTTTTATACGGTTTCCGGGACTAACCTATTAACAACATGCCAAGTGACAGTTCCCTATTTTCTGCTGTTTTTGGTTTCAGAAAAGTTGTTCTGGAAACATTCTCGGAATTGGACCCCACAAAGCCCTAAGTTCCTATTTTCCCCGGAAGCATCCAGAAGACAGAAGGAGAGTCAAAGACGGACACCAGGGGGCCACACCATAGGGTTGCGCGGCCCCCTGGCCCCGCCAGCTATGGGCGTGGGCCCTGGAGCTCCAGAGCCTTTGCCCTTTCGCCTATTTAATCCCCCTGGATGGGAAACCCTAGGCACCTGATAAAAAATCCCTCAAAAGTTCCGCAGCCTCCATCACCGTCAACCCTAGATCGGGGGGTTCTGAAGCTGATTCCGGCACCCTGCCAGAGAGAAAATCATCACCGGAGGCCTCTCCATCACCATGCATGCCTCCGGAGTGATGCGTGAGTAATTCATCCTTGGACTACAGGTTCGTAGCTGTAGCTAGATGGTTGTCTTCTCCTCATATGCCTCCTTGTTTAGATCTCGTGAGCTGCCTATCATGATCGAGATTGGTCTTATGTAATTCTATATGATGTGTTTGCTGGGATCCGACGAATATCAAACTTATACCACGTTGATTATAGTCTTTATTGCATATGTTATTTGTGATCTTGCATGCTTTCCGTTGCTAGTGGTTGCTCTGGCCAAGTAGTAGCTAGTGACTCCAAGAGGGAGTATTTATGCTTGATAGTGGTTTCATGTCTCCTCACCACCTTGCTCGAGTGATAGAAATGTGAAGGGGGAGGATGTGTTGTTTCCATTAGGGACAAAACATCGGTGAGAGTGCCCACGTGCATAATCATTGCTTACATTACACATTTTGTTTAATGCAGTTATCTGTTGCTTGCAACTTAATACCTAAGGGGGTTCGGATGATAACCTGAGGGTGGATTATTAGTCATAGATGCAGATGGATTTCGGTCTATGTATATTGTTGTAATGCCCGCACTAAATATCATAGTAGTCATCATGTTATATTGTGCACTACGGTGAAACCTCTATTTGTCAATTGCCCAGCCGTAATTTGTTCACTAAGCATGTTATCTTTATGGAGAGACACCACTAGTGAATCTATGAACCCCGGTCCATTTTCCACATTGTTAAACAAATAACAACAATTTCCTGCTTTCTTTACTTACTGCAAGCATACATCATTTTCCACACTATACGTCTAATCTTTGTTTTCAGCAAGACAGGTGAGATTGACAATCTCACTGTACCATTGGGACAAAGTATTTAGGTTGTGATGTGTGCACGTTCCACGTTGTTGCTGACACAGGTGAAGCGCCATCACCCCCGTCAGTGGCATCAACCTTCCGAAGATCCTCTTCCTCCTACTGGATTGATAACCTTGGTTCTTAACTGAGGGAAGTTCTTACCGCTACACTCATCACACCCTCCTCTTTGGGTTCCCAACACACCATCACAAGCAGCAAGAATTCCTAGCACTATCGAGGTGTAGCAAAAGAATTTCTGGCACCGTCGCCGGGGAGGAAGAAGTCTTCTGGCAAGGGGAGTCTCTCACTCTCAACCTCTTTATTTTGTTTGTTGTCTTGTTTTTATTTTTGTCTTGTTTTTCTTCTCTATATTAAAAACACAAAAAAATTAGTTTACTTCATAGTTGTTATTTACTTTCTTGCTTTAATGTCTACTTGTGTTCCTGTCACTATGTCACCGGAAGAAATAATCTTCACTTTCAAGCAAGGGAGTGAGGAGAGTTTCAAGGAGGCTTGGTTTAGGATTTCTGATTCTTATAGTAAAACTGAACCCATGATGACCTTGAATTTATTTCTTAGTAGTTTCTATTTTGGTCTTATTCTTTGCTATAGATATGCTTTAGACTCTGCAGTAGGAGGAGACTTCCTACGTTGTGATGGGGATCAAGCTCTTAATGCCATTAAAAAGTTGATTGCAACTTCTAGCTCAACTAGTAGTTTTGATTCATCCCTTGTGAGTTTTCAGGCTAGATTAAATACTCTTGAAACAAATATATCATGCTTAAAAGAAGCCTATAACCAGATCCGTGCTCGTTATGCTTGTGTGCCAATAAACTCTGGACCTTCAATGTGGATCCCTATAGTAAAAGTAGTTATAAATGACGAAACTTTTTATGCTCATTGCGATATTATGTCTGAATTTTGTCTGATGCCTAGAAAAATCTACGAGTCTTTGAATCTTTGGAAACTTTCTGAAGGGGGAGAAGAAATACCCCTTATCAATAATACCATTGTTTTGCCCATTGGGATAGCTGAGGGAGTGTTTACAAAAATCATGGGAAGTACAGTATCCACTGATTATCTTGTTATTGAATGTGTAGGAGAAGGACAAATTACGCTTGGAAGGTCCTTGCTGAAACTCCTGGGGGCAGTAATAGATGTCGGGAAAGGTACATTAAATTTTACCTTCACACATGTGGCCACATATTCCCCAAACCCAACAAGAAGGGTAAGAGGAGTAAAAGGAGAGTTCTTGGTTTAAATTTTGATGCTTCTTCACTTGAAAATACTTGAGTTTCCCTTTTTATGCCTAGTTGAAAGGCGTTAAAGAAAAGCGCTACCGGGAGACAACCCGTTTTATTCGCTGTTTTCGACCCGTTTTCTTTGGTGTTCTTTGCACCTGGGTGTTGTCTATTTCCTTAGAAACCCCGTTGTATCTTTTCTTTTGTGTTTTTGTTGAGCCAAGTAAAGCCTCTAGTGGAAAGTTGAGGCTATATTTCGGATTTCTCCGCAGGAAACAGATTTCTGGTGTCCATTGTTTATTCGTAAAAAATCACAGAAAATTCAAAATGACCTGATTTTTTTGTGCGAAATTCTGAGCTATATACGCAACTTTTCTTCATTGACCACTTTTTGATTTGAGCAACAGAAGATTTTTGAAAAAATCGATCTTTACCTGCTGTTCTGTTTTGACAGATTTCTGCCATTTATTGCATTTGCGTCTTAATCTCTTTCTTTTGGTGTTCTTTTGAGAAAAAGGGTTTTAAAAGAAGTTGTGACAGTAGCTAATGTGTTTTTGAGTGTTAGACTTGTGTTGACACTGAACCATGTGAATTTATTATTTCGATTGCACTAACGTTGCTAATGAAGATTTTGTGAAGTTTGGTGTGAAGGAAGTTTTCAAGGGTCAAGAGAAGAGGATGATATGATGTGATCAAGAAGAGTGAAACGCCTAAGCTTGGGGATGCCCAGGTGGTACATCCCAGAAAATTCCAAGAAGACTCAAGTGTATAAGCTTGGGGATGCCCAAGGCATCCCCTTCTTCATCAACAAATTATCAGGTCACTTCTAGTGAAACTATATTTTTATCCGGTCACATCTTATGTGCTTTACTTGGAGCGTATTTTATTTTTGTTTTCAGTTTGTTTTTGTTTTTTCTTTTAGTTTGTTTTTACTTTTTAAATAAGCTTGGTTGGACCCCAGCATTCTTTTATTGGAGAGTGACACGCTCCGATTTTTCATGATAATACTTTGTATTCTTAATCTTGTCTGGCTGCTGCATTTATCTAGCTCCTGTTTTGCATGCATCTCTTATTATAGCTGCTAGTTTTAGTAGTGTTATGTGAGTACTCTCATGTTTGCTTGCTGTATCATAAAGAGTATTTTTTTTTTGTTAAAGCATGTTTTGTATGGTGCCTGTTGGGAGAAAAAAAACTGCTGCTTGAAGTAGAATTTATAACAGTGCTAGTAGAAGCTTGTATAGACTGTGGCTAGAACTTTTTCATGCCATGCTAAATGTTATTTTAGTTTTAAAGCCTTGTGGTTATTGAGTAGCATGAATAGCCTGAAATAGATGAGAGTGTTTAATATGTCTTGAAAGATTCATGAGTTGTTCTTGTCATAGTAAAGCCTTTAAAACTTTCAAAACTACTCCTGCTTTATGTTCCTGTTTTTGCTCATGAGGACGTCAACAGAGAATCATAATCTCACTTGTTGATTGGATTTCACACCCTGGACTAGTGGCTTCATCCGCTTATCCAAATGATAGAAGAGCTGGCAGCGGGGTGCCCAGCCCCAAATTAATACAAACAAATTATCTTCACTATTTTCGCCCCTAATTTATCAGTCAAAGCATAATTGTGTAAACAAAACAGAAACAGGGATGACCTTCTACACCAGTTGCGTCCTTCTCCATAGGATCCGCTCTTGTGAATCCAGTTGGATTGTGACGTACTGTATATTCTGTTTACCATTTGTTCACATTAGCATACATCTCCCAAAATATAGACACTCAGTGTCAAACTTTTAATACCTATGTTTAATAAAACAAAAGCTGTAGCACATGAGTGATCCCTGCTTCCCTCCGCGAAGGGACTTTCTTTTACTTTTATGTTGAGTCTCCATCTTCTAACTTTATGCACAGTTGAGAGAGCATTTTTGCCGTTCTGAGTTCTTTGTGCATTTGTCCCATAAACATCAATAATTACTTCATAATGTGATATTATTTGTTCTGAAATTATTTTTTCTAGTCCTCCTCATGAACTTTGAAGGTGTCCTGGCATTTATATTTTGCCCCACTCTTAAGGACTAGCGAAATACCACGTTGCCATGTTTTCCCTATACCTGAAACAAACGTGCATATGCTTTTACATTAGATTGATCAAGTTTATGTTAGTAGCATGTCACCTCAGAAATTATTGTGTTTTATCATTTACCTACTCGAGGACGAGTAGGAACTAAGCTTGGGGATGCTTGATACGTCTCCAACGTATCTATAATTTCTGATGCTCCATGATCATATTATGTCAATTGCTACTTGTTTTCTCCCTTAGTTATAGCATTTTTATACATTTTCCAGGACTAACCTATTAACAAGATGGCAAGTGCCAGCTCCCTGTTTTTTGCTATTTTTTGTTTCAGAAAAGTTGTTCTCGAAACATTCTTGGAATTGGACCCCACAAAGCCCGAAGTTCCTATTTTCCCCGAAATCATCCAGAAGACCGAAGGAGAGTCGAAGACGGGCAACAGGGGGGCCACACCATAGGATGTCGCGCCCCCTGGCCGCGCCAGCTACGGGTGTGGGGCCCCTGGAGCTCCACCGCCTTTGCCCTTTCGCCTATTTAATCTCCCCGGATGGAAAACCCTAGGCACTAGATAAAAAAATCCCCGAAAAGTTCCGCAGCCGCAGTCACCATCAACCCAAGATCAGGGGGTTCTGAAGCTGTTTCCGGCACCCTTCCGGAGAGGAAATCATCACCGGGGGCCTCTCCATCACCATGCCTGCCTCCCAAGTGATGTGTGACTAGTTCATCCTTGGACTACGGGTTCATAGTTGTAGCTAGATGGTTGTCTTCTCCTCATATGCCTCCATGTTTAGATCTCGTGAGCTGCCTATCATGACCGATATTGATCTTATGTAATTATATATGTTGTGTTTGCTTGGATCCGATGAATATTGAACTTATGCCAAGTTGATTATAGTCTTTATTGCATATGTTATTTGTGATTTTGCATGCTTTTCGTTGCTAGTGGTTGCTCTGGCCAAGTAGTTGCTAGTGACTCCAAGAGGGAGTATTTATGCTTGATAGTGGGTTCATGCCTCCTCACCACCTTGCTCGAGTGACGGAAACATGAAGGGGGAGAATGTGATGTTGCCATTGGGGAGAAAACAGCAGTGAGAGTGCCCGTGTGCATAATCATTGCTTACATTACACACTTTGTTTAATGCAGTTATCTGTTACTTGAAACTTAATACCCAAGGGGGTTCGAATGATAACCTGAGGGTGGATTATTAGTCATAGATGCAGATGGATTTCGCTCTATGTATATTGTTGTAATGCCCGCACTAAATATCATAGTATTCATCATGTTATATTGTGCACTACGGTGCAACCTCTATTTGTCAATTATCCAGCTGTAATTTGTTCACCCAGCATGTTATCTTTATGGAGAGACACCACTAGTGAACCTATGAACCCCGGTCCATTTTCCACACTGTTAAATAAACCATAACAATTTCCTGCTTTTTTTTTACTTACTGCAAGCACACATCATTTTCCATACTATACGTCTAATCTTTGTTTTCAGCAAGACCGGTGAGATTGACAACCTCACTGTACCGTTGGGACAAAGTATTTTGGTTGTGTTGTGTGCAGGTTCCACGTTGTTGCTGACACAGGTGAAGCGCCATCACCACCGTCAGTGGCGTCAACCTTCCGAAGATCCTCTTCCTCCTACTGGATTGATAACCTTGGTTCTTAACCGAGGGAAGTTCTTACCGCTACACTCATCACACCCTCCTCTTTGGGTTCCCAACACGCCATCACAAGCAACAAGAATTCCTAGCACCATCGAGGCGTAGCGTGGTCCTCGTCCGTAGACAAGAGCACCGCTGTTTTCTCCCTAGTAGCAACAACACATCCCCCATCCATCACATTTCTATCACTCGAGCACAGATGTAAGGGAGGCATGAACCTACCATCAAGCATATAAACCCTCTCTTGGAGGTGAAAACAACTACGTGGCCAAGACAATCATAAATACCGGAGCATTGCAAGAAAAGATTAAAAATCTCCACAAATATAAGCGAAACATCTCAGATTGACATGAACAAAATAATCATAATCTCATGGTTCATCGGATCCCAGCAAACATAACATGCACAACAATGGTATCGATCATGTGAGGCGGCTCACTAAACATGGAGGCATCAGGGAGAGAACAACCATCTAACTACTGCTATGGACCCATAGTCCCGAGATGAACTACTCACACATCTGTCTGGAGGCGATCATGGCAATGTAGAGGCCTCTGATGACGATTCCCCTCTCCAACAGGGTGCCGGAACAGGACTGCAGAAGCCCTAGATTGGACTTTCGAGGTGACAACGTCTCTGTGTATGTTTAGTGGAAAATAACTCTATCCCCGACGTATTTAGGGTTTAAGGCAATTTATGGGCGAAGAGGCACCGAGAGGCGGTGGCCAGGTGTGCCAGGGGCCCTCCATGCGCGGCCTAGGGTGGGTCCGCGCCTGGCACCCCCCGGGGGGCCCCCTGCGTCTCTTCTTTGGACTTCGTCTCCGTTCCGGGTAAAAAATAATCTCCGTTGATTTTCAGCCCTTTCCAAGAATATTTCCTTAAGAAATTTTATGAAATAGAAAAACAACCGAAAATAGCACGTGGTCAGGGGCATCTTTTCAGTAGGTTAGTCTGTGAAAACATCCGGTGGATAGAAAACATGTGGAAAACAAAAGGTATTCTTCCCTGCGCCGTCGGCATCATTGGGGAGCACCGAACCTTAGCCCTCTTCCTTCATGGTCTTGGAAGACCTCCCCGATGGAGATGGGATCCATGGGGAGGCCAAAATGTGGTTTTGGTGGCTGGAAATTCGTGGTATAGGGTGTCTCCCACGACCTAGGTTCCCTCCTTTATATAGTCTCACGGATTTTCGTCATCCCATCTAGGTTTGTGGTAAATAGGGCGTATCTCGGCCGTCCGGACTCGGAATCAGGCGAGTTTTAAGTCTATACCAGACGACGCAAAATTCCCCACAATTTTGTCTTCTGTGAGATTTCTGTTTGACGTTGTCTTCGACCCGTAACGTGGCAATCTTTTAAAAGAGTTTTCAGACATATTTCAGGAAAGTCCCAATTCGACTCCAACAAGGTTTCCTCTTCTATTTTTGATAACTAGATGATACCCCGCACGTTGCAGCGGAACATTATTGGCTCACTCAACATAGAGAAATGATTGGCGCCCTTACATGACTAATATCGATAAGAACAAAAATGTGATGGCAAGGGATTTGTACCACTAAAGTAGAATGTTCTTTTACATCCGCCAGTGAGGTAAAATGTTGAGAGATCTAGTTAACCACAGTACAAAATGTATGAATAATGTCATACTTAATTGATACCATTTAGAGAAGTATGGATCAACTATCTTCAGAACATTATCCTAATTAAAGTTACAGGTTGCTTGATGTTCCATCCGTAAATGCACACACCCTACGTCATCTCCTTAGAGTTGGTTTCACGGAAAAATCATAGAGAAGTGGTAACTTCTAGCTAAGATGCCACGGTTTCAGTCTGCAACAGCAAAATCATAGGCTAATATACTTAGAAAGGTATTTTACCCCAAACTAAGGCATACTGAAAAAACTTTTGCATGAATAGAAATGGGTCTTTCTGAAAAAAATACATAGTTTCATCTACAAAGAATAACAAAGCACTTGAAAATATTTCTCCATGGATATACTCATGCAGTTCCATGGAAATCAATACAGTAAAAATAATATTAATAATTTGTTAAAGAACGTAAACATGTTTCCAGAAAGCATCTTTTACTTCTCCGAAATCGAAGGGCGACATGTCATCAAGTATTCATATCATATTCGAGTGCGTACTTAGGGCAAGGGGATTCTGTCCTATCGGTGTGGATGAAGTAGAACCCTAAGGGGGCGGCTGCAATTTTCTCCCTCAATCCCATGTATCTCTCTCTCCTATCCTTTGAATTCTTGTATCCAGCTACCTGTCGAATTCATCGAGTGAGAGACCTTTCAGGAGCGTTACATACACCTGGGGTGATCTACACGTGCACAACAAAACGTTTAAAACCAAAAATAAATCATGTTAGAAGCAACTGTGACCCGAAATGTTGATATAGCGGTGTAAGTAATATGCACTGGCACATAAAGATAGTAACCGGATAGAATTAGCATTTTGGTCAGTTAGGGAAATGTACCTACAGACAACGTTTCAGATACATAACTTATGCGTAGACAAATGGTCGATTCTGCTTTGATCCGTTCACTGAAATCTTGAATAACTATAAGCGACAGCTGAAAAATTATGGGGTAGCAGGTACATTAGACTCACTAAGCTGAATTGGAGCAGAGCATGGTGAGGAAAATAAAGATATCGAGGGGATAATTCCATGGTTGTGGAGGCAGCTCTCGTCCTTGCCTCAGGAGACCCTGAAGAACTATAGATGTAGTAGATAAAGTTGGTCTCCTTGGTAGCTCGGCAGCCCAAACCGCTCCATCGCCTCGCTGCAGCCCAACCAAGTGGCAAGCAATTCCAAAACAGATGCTATAGGTGACATTTAAAACTTCACAAATCAAACTAACCTCATAATATGAAGATCGAGATTTAGACCAAGAATTGCAGGCTGCTGTAAATGTCAAAATATAGATGCTTATGGTTCCAACAACTAAAAATAATTGTGAGGCTTCAAACATGTCAGACACAAAAAGGTATAAACAAATTAACACCTTGTAATTTCATTGTAGATTCGAACTGTATCCACCATGGAGCAGTAAACCGCACCTTCCAGTTCTTCAAAAACTATTTTCTTGACACAAATGGATCTTTGTTCCTGTAGTCAGTAGCATGACAGGTGTAGTAGTCCACTGGGATGTGGCAGATAATGGGGACTACCTTGTGTGGTGGTGGCAATCTTGCCAAGCGGGGGACGGTGAAAACAATCTTCATCGTGGGATGGCTTGCGCGCGGCTTTGATCCTGAACGATGGCAGACAGTGAGGGGAGTACGACATGATGCAGATCATCACTGGAGGAGACCTGCAGAAACATGCGGAGCTTCGTATGAAGGAGATCTAGCGGACGGGAGATAAAAAGTGGGGGATGGGGAAGGGAATTGAGGGGAAGATGGGGAGGTGGAGATTGTGAGTTATGGAGGGCCGATGTTTGGGTTCCAGGAATGAATTAATAAATCTTGATCGGAAGAAAATCGAGTAGTAGATACACAATGGGCCGAACAACAAACGGTTGGCAATATATGGATGACGTGGCCGCACGAGAGGCTAGGAAAATCATGTAGTGGGCGTTCCCTATTTAGGTATAGAAGATTCCTACACATCAAAGTGTAAAACAAGAATATTGTGCACTTTTGCAACTATTAGTAGGTTAGTCCAAATAAATCATAAACTTAAAATAAAACAATTATCAAAATCATAAAAGTAGAATGAAACCATAAAAAATTATAGATACGTTTTGGACGTATGACGCGCCCCCCCTTGGCCGTGCCACCAGGTGGTGTGGCCCCCCTGGCCACCCACCGACGTTTCCCTCTTGCCTATTTAAGCTCCTCCACGGGTTAACCATAAAGACCTGAGCTTCTTTTTAACCAAAAGTTCTGTAGTCGCCGTCATCGTCAACCCTAGTTCGGGAGGTTCTAAAGCTCTCCCCGGCACCCTGCCAGGAGGGGGAATCGTCACCGGATGGCTCTTCATCACCATGCCTTCCTCCGGAGTGATGCGTGAGTAGTTCATCCTTGGACTACAGGTCCATAGCAGTAGCTAGATGGTTGTTCTCTCCTATTTATGCCTCATGTTTAGATCTTGTGAGCTTCCTAACATGATCAAGATCATCTGTTTGTAATGCTACATGTTGTGTTTTCTGGAATCCGATGAATATTGAATGCTATGTCCAATGTTTATCGATCTATCATGTTCTTTCATGTTTATATTATTTATGATCTTGCATGCTCTCCATTACTAGTAGATGCTCTGGCCAAGTTGATGGTTGTAACTCCAAGAGGGAGTATTTATGCTTGATAGTGGGTTCATGCCTCCCTTTCACTCACGCTCGAGTGACAGAAACGTAACGGGTGGGGGATGTGATGTTGCCATTAGGGAGAAAACAATGATGTTTACATTGTTTACATTACACACTTTGCTTAAGACAATAATATGTTGCTTGCAACTTAATACCTGAGGTTTGATTGGATTACGCTCTAAGGGTGGATTATTAGTCATAGATGCAGTTGGATAACGGTCTATGAATCTTGTTGTAATGCTCGCATGAATCACATAGTAATCATCATGTCATGCATACGCAATATGGTTCAGCCTTTATATATGTCAATTGCTCAACTGTAATTTGTTTACCCAGCATGTTATCTATCTTTTATGGAGAGACACCACTAGTGAACGATGGACCCCGGTCCATTTCTTTACACTCATAATAGAACCACTGCAACTGTTGTTTTACTACTGTAATTACTGTTCTCTTTTATCTACTGCAAACAAGTACTATTTTCCACACTATACGTCTAATCCTTTGTTTCAGCAAAATCAGTGAGATTGACAACCTCACTGCTTCGTTGGGTCAAAGTAACTTGATTGTGTTGTGAAGATTGAACGCCCTGCCAACACCAGCTGACAACAACCATCATAAGTGATTTCTTTCTCCTACTGGTCGATTCAACCTTGGTTTCTTTCTGAGGGAAAACTTGCTGATGTGCTCTTCATAACCTTCCTCTTGGGGTTTCCCAACGAGTGCACTCCCGCACCATCACGTATCAGCACCCCCAGGCTTAACTCTTGCTCGTCCTTGATTAGGTAAGTTATAAGAATATAATTTTTGAGGTGACATGAAGCCAACAGTACTTTAACAAAGACATGATAAATATTATTTAAACTAATGTAAACTTAGCAACTATGTTGTGCATGAAAAGTAACACAAGTAAAAGACTATGAATAATGAAGAATTGAAAGTAATAATTTGTTTCAATCGTAAAGAAAAACATAATAAAGTGGTATCCAACTTGTCCTTCGTGTGGTAGCAAAACATAAATGCTAGGACACCTTCAAAATTTTAAATGGTGACTAGATAAAAATAATTTTAGAGCAAGCAATAGCACAATCATGAATCAACCAATAATAAATTTTGGGACTATGCACATTATACTCAGAATGAGAACTATGCTCTCTTAACTGGTACATAAAGTAAGAAGATGAAGACTCGGTATAAAAGTAAAGGAAATGCCCTTCGTAGAGGGAAGTAGGGATTACTCATGTGCTAGAGATTTTTATTTAATAAAACAGAGGTATTGAAAACAATTTTGAGAGAGGTGTATGTCTATGTCAACGAATGGTAATGAAAAACTTATCATAATCCATTTTAGCATTTTTTTCTTTATTGGTTGGCACTTCCCCCATCTTTACTTTCACAAACCAGAGCTAGCCATATCCATGGGTGACCACCAGCATTCATCAAACCATGGGGAAGTGCCTTTTTATTATTTTAAATTCATATAATTTGGCACGAGGTCTCTGCAATTTAGATGAGCACAGATTCCATACTCATCGGGTGAAATACGGGAGAAGAAATTTGTTTTACATAAACCATAATAAACTTTAAACTACTTCCTCATGAGCTAAAACAAGAACACAAAACAGGTTATAATTTTGAAGGTTTTAAAGGTAGCACATGAGAAATTTACTTGGAGTGGCGATGAAATACCACATATCGGTAGGTATGGTGGACAAATTTGGCAAACTTTGTTTTTTGGGAGTTGGATGCACGAGTAGAGCTCATACTTAGTACAGGTGAAGGCTAGCAAGAGACTGGGAGCGACCAACTAAGAGATAAATAACGGCCATAATCATGCATAGCGACAGAACATCATTAATCAAAGCATGGAGTGAATATTACAAGTAAAAAACTAAATGATCATCAAGGCTAGAGGTGACTTTGTTTGTAGTGATGACATGGTGCGAGTATGCAACAAGTCAATCAAGATAAATCATTCAAAGGAGAAGTACCACAATACCATGCTTCAATATGAGGAAACAACACATGATTTAATTTCAATGGGACATTAAGCACTCTAAGCTATTTGAGACTATTCATGATACATAATATACTACTAAGCACACAATTAAAATAACATCTAACATTACATGCCAAAGTCTAAGCCACAGTCAAAACAAGCTTCCTATTGCACCACTATAAGCATGAAATATTTTACTCTTCTCCAACACCAATCAAATTATTTGAAAAAACTCCTAAAGAAAATAATAATCAAGGACTAGAGAGATAATCATATTAAACTGAAGAAAAACAACAAGATCTGAACAAAATTCGAGTGAAAAACAAGAGCTAAACGCAGTACTAGCAAAAATTGAACACTCACGGAACAATAATAGTGAAAACTAGAGTGTTCTAAGCAATGAAAACGGAGCGTGTCTCTATCCAAAATAAAAGTGCTAGGATCCAAACATAAACTACGGAAAGGAAAACAAAACAAAAAACAAAAAAAGCAAAAAAAATGATGCTCCAATAATAACACATATCATGTGAAGCAATAAAAATATAGTGTTTTCAAAGAAATCGGATATTTTTGTTGATGAAGAAGAGGATGCCGTGGGCATCCCCTTGGATATGTCTTGGGGTGACACGGGAATCTCTAAGCTTGATATTTTGTCGATCCTTCCTCCCATCACATCATACCTCTCTCCCTACACTTGAAAACTTTCTCCACCTAAAACTTCTCACAATCTTTATTAGCAACGTTAGTGTAATCAAAATAATAAATCCACCTGGTTCAGTTTCAACACAAGTCTAACACTCCATTTAAAACATTAGCTATTGTCACAACTTCCTTTAAAGCTTTTCCTTTTCAAAAGAACACCAAAAGAAAGAGATTAAGACGCAAATGCAAATATTGGCAGAAATCCGTCAAAACAGAACAATCGATGAAGATGATTTTTTCCGAAAATCTTTTGTTGCTGAAATAAAAAAAGTGGGAAACTAATGGAAGTTATATAACAACCTGGAGCATGTGTCTATTTATTTTAAAGCAATCCGACGTTTTGGCTGAGAGATATTTTTTTGGTGTCAACCCAGAAATCTGTTTGACAACAACAACTTCCCCAAATCGCACTACCTCTCTACTAGAGGTTACTCTTGGCACAAAAACGAAATAAAAAGGATAAGGAGAGGTTGCTACAGATGTAGATACTTTCAAGACTCACATAAAAATAAATAAAGGGAAAACAAAGTAAAACAAAAGTGGGTTGCCTCCCACAATCGCTTTTCTTTAACGCCTTTTAGCTAGGCATGAAGAACGAATCAAGTATTATCAATAGAATCATGGGTAGTCCTCATGATTGACCCAATAGGTAACTTAATTCTCTTTCTAGGGAAATGTTCCATGCCCTTTTTAAGGGGAAACTGAAATCTTATAATGCCCTCTTTCATATCAATAATGGCACCAACGGTGCGAAGAAAAGGTCTCCCCAAAATGATAGGACAAGAAGCATTGCATTCAATATCCAAAACAAGAAAATAAATAGGGAAATAATTATCATTATAAATAATAAGAACATCATCAATCCTTCCCAATGGTCTTCTAACAGTGGAGTCTATAATATGCACTCCCAAAATACTCTCATCCAATGGTTCAAAATCAAGCATATCATATAAACAATTAGGCATAATAGAAGAACTTGCACCAAGATCACACAAAGCATTGCAATCATAATCATTCACGCTTATTATAATAGTGTGCTCCCAACCATCTTATAATTTTCTAGGAATAGAGGCTTCAAATTTGAGCCTTTCTTCCTAAGATTCAGTGAGAGCATTAGTGATATGGTTAGTGAAAGCAATATTTATCTTACTAACATTAGGATATTTAGCTATTTTTTGTAAGAAATTAATAACATCAGAGATGGTGCAATTATCAAAATCAATTTTATCATCCTCAAACATGGTGGGAAAATTTTCTCCTAAAGTCATATTATCCTCAATCCCGCTTGCAACAATTTTATCACTATAAATATTTTTAATCGCCAAACTTTTGGGACTCCTTCTACATGAAGTCATGACCTCTCCAATCCCATTTATTTTGACATCAACATGTTTAAAGCATTGGAATACTCATATGTACTGAAAGTTTTCACTTCGTCAAAGGGTTGCATAGTATAAATTTTAACAGGCTCACTCTTAGCAGTTTGTTCAGCAATTTCAGCTTCTCTTTCTATTCTAGCACGTATTTGCGCTAACATTCTCATGTTCTCATTTATTTGAACTTGTATAGCATTTATAGGTTCGGTTTTCTTGTCCTCAAGAGGTGTAGTCCTAATTTTTAAAAATTTTACATCATGAGCAAGACTATTAACCTTCAGCACAAGATTATCTATTTTTGCAAGCCTTTCATCAACATATTTATTAAAATATTTTTGTGTATTGATAAATTCTGTAAGCATGTTCTCAATATTAGAGGTGGAACTTTTAGGATTTTTATAAGAATTGACATAAGAATTCCCATACGAATTACCATTATTATTAGGATAAGGCCTATAGTTGTTACCACCAAAATTATTCTTGGAAGCACTATTGTTGAAATTGTTTCTAGCAATAAAATTCACATAAATTTGATAAATATCATGAGAAACCAGAGAGTTCAAGGTAACATTATTAGTATCTATTGGAACTTTTTTAGCTAGCAAAGAAGCAATTATATCAATCTTATCACTCAAAGAAGAGACCTCCTCAATAGAATTTACCTTTTTACCTGTTGAAGCCCTTTATGTGTGCCATTGGGAATAGTTTGTCATTAGATCATCCAATAACTTGTTTTATGCACCTAAGGTGATGTTCATGAAGGTTCCTCCTGAAGGGGTCGT
Source organism: Alopecurus myosuroides (assembly GCA_028641055.1). Taxonomy (NCBI): domain Eukaryota; kingdom Viridiplantae; phylum Streptophyta; class Magnoliopsida; order Poales; family Poaceae; genus Alopecurus; species Alopecurus myosuroides. The sequence continues at coordinate 314,935,671 of CM054063.1, read as the reverse complement.
TGCATAGAAAACAAAAAATTTCCTACGCGAGAGACACCCCAAGGCCAAGATCTAATCTAGGAGACGAAGTGCAACGGGCAAAGAGAGGGTTAAGGAGAACACATACCCTCGAATACACAAAGCGTTACAAGATAAAATCTCGTTGTTGGCGTAGTCATACTCACACTGATCCCTATAGCGAGAAGATGTGCACCGCAATCCGGCGGTGCCTCCGTGATCGGTTACACGTACGGTTGATGACGACCTTCGTTCCCTCGATCCAGCGGGCGCGGAAGTAGAGGATCCCTCGGAACTCTAGAAGCACGACGATGTGGTGGTGGTGAAGAATCCCACGGTCAGGGCTTCGCCAAGCCGGAGACCATGGAATTGACCAGCGGGTGGAGAGGAATGAGGTGGGCAAGTGTGTGGAGGAGGGAGAGCTCTCACCCTCCTTTTATAGGGAAGGGGGAGGCAGCCAAGGGGTGGGTGCGGCCATCCCATGGTGGTGCCCCCACCTCTTCCCTCATCATGTGAGTGGACACTCCACTCACACCCACTCATTTTTCCATGATTTCCCACTTGGAAAATCCAAAGGTTTTTCTTTAATAAATAAATAAAACATTTTTATTTCTTTATTTATATTTGTTGATTCCATTAACAAACATTTGCATATAGAACCTCGAATCATTCGTTAATTCTATTAACAACCATTCGACGAAAAACCCCTTGAACTATTTCAATTTTCCCCGAAACAATTTCGGTGCTGCTCAAAATATTCTTCGATATTCCGTATCCTCTCAAACACGTCATCGAACCTTAAGTGTGTCACCCTATGGTTCGCGAATAAGATAGACATGATCGAGAATCCTCTCCGATCAATAATCAACAGCAGAATCTGGAGATCCGTGATGACTCCTATATATTCAATGATGACTCTCGTGATCGTGTGGACCAACAACGTCGTGAACTATTCCCTTTGTCTCGCGATATTTTACTTGTCCGAGATTCGATTGTTGGTATCAACCATACCTTGTTCAATCTTGTTACCGACAAGTACTCTTTTTTTGTTCCCATGATATAACATCCTTGTGATCATATCACGTGCTTGCAAGCGGTGTCGATGTGATAACACCGAGAGGGCCCAGAGTATATGTCTCCGTCATTTTGGATGGACAAATCCCACTCTTGATCCATGATCCTCAACTAATACTTTCCTAATACCTAACGGCACCTTCATAGTCACCCTGTTACTGTGTGATGTTTGATGACATCAAAGCACCCTTCCGGTATCAGTGATTGACATGATCTCATGGTCTAAGGAATAAGTTACGTTGTATGTTTGATATAACAATGTAAACTTAATGACTTGATCGCATTGCTATATTCATTTTGGGTATATGTTCATCACATCATTCTTCTAATGACCTGACCCCGTTATTAACAACATCCAATGTTCATGGTCAGGAAACCTTGATCATCTATTAATCAAAGAGCTAGTTAAAAGAGAGGCTTTACTAGGAACCATTGTTTGTTTATTAAACACACATGTATCAACGTTTCCGGTTAATAAAATTCTAGCATGAGAAATAAACATTCATCATAAACGAGGAATAAGATAATAACCATTTTATTATTGCCTCTCGGGCATATTCCCTTCAGTCTCCCACTTGCACTAGAGTCAATAATCTAGTCTGTAAGCACGTAACACATATGGTGGTCCAGTGTTATTACCATGCTTCGCATGTGGTAAACATCATCAAAAAGATCTGAACTATTTAGGTCCTATTGTATTTGCATGTTCTTTGCGTCTACACGCATCACTCATCCTCTAATGAGATGGCTTTGTATATATATGGTCAATCGGTGAAACCTTGATTCCTCAGCTTAAACTAATGTCACTAACATTGTGAAAATGTAGCTTCATAGTGTCAGCATTCTTGGAAATTCACCAAGTTCAATAAAGAACTCCTTGACACAAAATACGCTTATTATCAGTTGTCAACACAACGATATACTTTAGCCTTTGTTGTAGTATCTGTCACACTATTTTAATTTTGAAACTCTTTCAAATCCAGCATGGAACTTTCTTCCAGCCTATTGTGCTACCCTTCATCACATATTTTAATTTAGATAAAATTACTTGAATAAATGACAAGACTATTAGTGTAACATATTACAAATAATATTTTGTTATTATTACATAGGAAAACATATCCTTAGCATTTCTAAATTGACACAAGGATCTCTCCCACTGTTGTCTAATCATCATATGAATTATCCTGTTATAACATTTTATAGCATAGGACTTATCTGGTTGTGTACATAGCATGGAAACATGACTTAGAAATCTCAATTTCAATTATGCTCATCATGTGTCAAAACACTTGAATCTTGATCAATTATTTTCCATGTGAAAAGAACTCCTTCTTGTCATTTCAATATTGACTTACTTCAATATTTCATCTATGTAATTTGGCTTCAATCATATCAGGCGCTTCAATCCATCTCTTATAGATATCGATGCCCAATATCTTCTAAGCCTTTTATCAATATGAAAATCTTAACCGTGTTAATTTAAAATACATATTTTCCAATCAACCATATGTCATCTACATAAAGTATTCGAAATATGTCATAGCGCTCCCACTTAATTTCTTGTCATTCTACAAGCATCTTTATCGTTCATGATGGAATAAAACTCTTTTGGTAACTTAATTAAGGTAAATATTTGAACTTCGTTATGCTCACTTAAACCATTGAAGTGTGCATACCTTTATAGCAACCTTTTGAATATTACAAAACTCTCAGACTGTGTGAAGTACACATCTTTGATCAAACTTCCTCGAGAGGAGAGTTGGTTTTGTTATTTAACTGCCATATCATAGTATGTAACTTTTGCTAGAACTATTCGCAAAAGACTAAAACATCACTACAGAAGATCAAAATCTTGTAGTAGTCAACTCTTTGAACTTCGTCGAAAACAACTTTTCGATAAGTACAACTTTCAAAGGATGTAAAAATCCATGTCTTTGTCGCTATATAGACCCTTTTGCTATCGTTAGGCATCATGCCTATCGAAAGGACTACCAAGTCACATACTTGATATACATACAAGGATACTATGGCGGATATAATGACTCATAGTCAATTTTACTAAGTCAGGGCCCATCATTTTCTTCCTTTATAAGGTCCAGGTCCTTTTGTTGTCAAAACCACTTTACTCTTAAACCATAAGTTGGTCTAAGTACAAAGTTTTAGGACTTTTGTGGTTCAGTATGCAAACTCATCCAAAGTATGTACAACACATGTAGTGTCTTCTACTTTGTCAAAATAGCAAACCCCGGAACAACTTCCAGTGATGCGCTACTCTTGACATGATAACGAAGATTCTCTAATCTCGTAGAGTTTGTACTATGCTCCCACTCACTTGTTTCGCAAGAACTACTTTCTCGAGAAATCAACCCTTTCTGGCATACAACATTTGTCTTTTGGTTCGGTGATAGGAGAAATACCCAATGTTTTATTTGGGATAACCTTATAAACATATATTTATCCTATTTTGGTTGTAAACATTTTACACATTCTATGCATACCAAAACTTAAGAAAAAGACAATTTGGGTCATTACCCAAACCATATCTTATATGGTGTCAATTTCAATGGATCATGATGGCGCTCTTCTCAATGTAAAAGCGGTTGTCACTAATGTATAAACTACAAAATTATAATGGCATTTTTATTTATCTTACCATGTCAAACAAGGTTTGATTTTGTCTCTCGAACACTCCAAACTAATGTGGGTTAATTCGAGTAATATAAGTTGTAGAACAATTATGCAACTTCTCGGATGTTTTGGTAAACTTGTAACTCAAACTTTATTCTTTATGATCCAATCATAAATACTTGATTATCTTGTTACATTGATTTTTTACTTCATATTAACAACTATTTGAACCAATTCAAACGTCAAACTCTGTTCTCTTTAAATAGATATACTCACATATCTACTCAAACCATCGACAGAATTTTATGAAGGAAAAATTAATCCACCATACATGACTACACATAATGGACTATATACATCAATATGTATAATGTCCACTAAATTAGTCGTCCACTCTACTTTGGCCTATGAACGGAATTTTAGTCATCTTTTGGAAGAGGTCTCACAAGCGTCAATTTATTCAAAACAAAATGACTTCGGAAGACCATCAATATGGAGTTCCTTCGTGTTTTCCGTTCCGATATGAACTAAAATGGTGGTGTCACAATTTAAGTGAAACTTTTTTACGTCTTGCAACATTTAGCATTTAGTTTTATAGATGTTTACTTTACCAACATGATTTATATTAACATATCCATCAATTATGGAATATGGTCATAGTTTGAACAATCTCATTTGTTCTCACAAAAGACTAGAACAAAATAACAACTTATTAAGTTCTTAAAATAAATCTTGAATGTTTGGTTTGATACGACAATGAACACAATAACACTTTATTTATGTTCTTGATCGATTCCACATCTATTACTAGTTCCTTTTAGGCCCTTGTATTTCTTGCATTGCGTTGCTTTGTATGACAACTCATACCAACCAATGTGGTATCAAAATACCCAAAATACTTTGTTAACCAGTAATACATCTATAACTTGTATATCAAGCATATACTCCTGAGCTGGACTTTTCCAGTTATCTTCTTTTTCTGCCATATATCTTTTTGTAATTATATTTTCAATATTCCCTTTCCTTTATAGAAGAATCATTCAACATCAAACAATGCTAGTCTTACTAGCTTATTTTATTTGGCGTGTTAGTCATATACTATCACCCATTGAGTCATACTTTGAGTCTGATTGTTCTACTAATATCACCATATTAATAGTATTCTTCTAGATTCCACTCTTAGGAATCTCCAAGTAAGGTAAACGACTTTACCTATACTTTTAATCCATCCCATCATAACAATTTTATGATTAAGCTACTATAGCTCGAAGTAAGGAATTTAGAGCATAATTTTTAGCACCCAACTTCTTGGAATATTCAAACGCCTAGCGTCTTCAATCATTGCATATATTCAAATAATATAAGCATACATTGTCATGCTAAATTATACTCAGTCATGTTGCTACAAATAAGTTTCTAGATATCAATATATCTTACACTTGATTGTTTCTGAAAACAACTCTTTTCAGTTCCAAAATCACCTTGATCAACAAAACATTCTTTTGAAGATAAAGTAATATGGAAGCAACCATGGCTCTGGATTCTAAGTAGGAATTGGTTGCTCTTTAGATCAATCAATCATTAACCATATGGAGCTAGGTAGGAAATACGAAAAATCTACAATAGGACTCAATTTTAAATTTCACTAATACGGTACCAATCTTAAATGATTTTCACCAGATCATAACAGTTATATCTCAATTAACAATTTAAGTGTAAGGTAGTTATGTGGATGCCAATGAATACTACAATTTGTGCAAATTCACTTCGATTGGTTGTTCATGATAAATAAGTTTAAGTTAATTCAAAATTATGCCATGAACTCCCACTCAAAAACAACACCCCTCTTAATCGTCTTTAGTGATTACACGAACCAAATTCACTACACCAAAACCGATCATCACTTGAGATGATGTAGCTTCAAAGGAGAACATCGACATGTTCATCATATCATCCATATGACTCATGCTTTACTTTTCGGTTACGTGTTCCGAGGCCATGTCTATACATGCTAGGCTCGCCAAGTAGAACCGTAGTATTGCGTGTGTTTCAAGGCCATGTCTGTACATGCTAGGCTTGAAAACACCCGTTGTATGCGAACGTTGAGTCTGTCACACCCGATCATCACGTGGTGTCTCGAAACGACGAACTTTCTTAACGGTGCATACTTAAGGAAGAATACATTATTAGCACTATATTAAGTGAGAGGGATCATCTTATAATGCTACCGTCGCCATATAAGCAAAACAAGATGCATAAAAGGATTAACATCACATGTAGGATAACGTGATATGATATGGTCCTTCTTGCACTTGATCTCCATCATGTGCATTATGGTATGGTCTCCATCATTCCACCGGCGTGGTACCAAGTACCATGGCACCCCAATCTTGATTGTTCATAAGTAATAAGACAATCATATGGATATCTTCCGGTATATAAATAATTTACAAAAGAGATCATCTCATAATCAAATTTGTAACATTGATCATATCACATCACATGCCCAGCAAAAACTAGTTAGACGCTTCTAATTTATTTTTGCATATTTTACGTGGCTTAGGGCTTTCGAGGATAGAACCATTCATACCTACGAACATCAACCACAACACTGATAAACACATTTTTAATAACCCTTCGTAGATTAGATCTTAACTATAGTAGGAGAAACGGACACCCCCTTAGCCACAAGTGAGACAATTCTCGCGTACATGGTACACGTAAACTTAGTCTGGGGCAGCTTCATCCTACTATGCCACTAAGATAATAAAATACTCAAAGATGCAATAACATGATCATCAACGCCCACATACACCTATGTGTTCTACCCGTACAAAACATCTACGCATAGATCTGGCTCTGATACCACTGAAGGGGTCGTTGCATAGAAAACAAAATTTTCCTACGCGAGAGACACCGAAAGGCCAAGATCTAATCTAGGAGATGAAGTGCAACGGGCAAAGAGAGGGTTAAGGAGAACACATACCCTCGAAGACACAAAGCGTTACAAGATCAAATCTCATTGCTGGCGTAGTCATACTCACACCGATCCCGATAGCGAGAAGATGTGCACCGCAATCCGGCGGTGCCTCCATGATCGGTCACACGTACGGTTGACGACGACCTCCGTTCCCTTGATCCAGCGGGGCGCGGAAGTAGAGGATCCCTCGGAACTCCAGCAGAACGACGACGTGGTGGTGGTGAAGAATACCACGGTCAGGGCTTCGCCAGGCCGGAGACCATGGAATTGAGCAGCGGGTGGAAAGGGAATGAGGTGGGCAACTGTGTGGAGGAGGGAGAGCTCTCACCCTCCTTTTATAGGGAAAGGGGAGGCAGCCAAGGGGTGGGTGCGGCCAGCCCATGGTGGTGCCCCCACCTCTTCCCTCATCATGTGAGTGGACACTCCACTCACACCCACTCATTTTTCCATTATTTCCCACTTGGAAAATCCAAAGGTTTTTCTTTAATAAATAAATAAAACATTTTTTATTTCTTTATTTATATTTGTTAATTCCATTAACAAACATTTGCATATAGCACCTCGAATAATTCGTAAATTCTATTAACAACCATTCGACGAAAAACCCCTTGAACTATTTCAATTTTCCCTGAAACAATTTCGATGCTGCTCAAAATATTCTTTGATATTCCGTATCCTCTCAAACGCGTCATCGAACCTTAAGTGTGTCACCCTACAGTTCATGAATAAGATAGACATGATCGAGACTCCTCTTCGATCAATAATCAACAGCGGGATCTGGAGATCCGTGATGACTCCTATATATTCAACGATGACTCTCGTGATCGTGTGAACCAACAACGTCGTGAACTATTCCCTTTGTCTCGCGATATTTTACTTGTCCGATATTTGATCATTGGTGTCAACCATACCTTGTTCAATCTCATTACCGACAAGTACTCTTTTCTCATTCACATGATATAACATCCTTGTGATCATATCACGTGCTTGCAAGCGGTGTCGATGTGATATCACCGAGAGGGACCAGAGTATATCTCTCTGTCATTTTGGATGGACAAATCCCACTCTTGATCCATGATCCTCAACTAATACTTGCCGAATACCTAACGGCACCTTTATAGTCACCCTGTTACGGTGTGACGTTTGATGACATCAAAGAACCCTTCCGGTATCAGTGATTGACATGATCTCATGGTCTAAGGAATAAGTTACTTCGTATATTTGATATAACAATGTAAACTTAATGACTTGATCGTATTGCTATATTCATTTTGGGTATATGTTCATCACATCATTCTTCTAATGACATGACCCCGTTATTAACAACATCCAATGTTCATGATCAGGAAACCTTGATCATATATTAATCAATGAGCTAGTTAAAAGAGAGGCTTTAATAGGAACCATTGTTTGTTTATTAAACACACATGTATCAACGTTTCCGGTTAATATAATTCTAGCATGAGAAATAAACATTCATCATAAACAAGGAATAAGGTAATAACCATTTTATTATTGCCTCTCGGGCATATTCCCTTCACCTCCCGCAGCGGAATCCAATAAATTCCTTGAAGAAAAATTTAATCTCGCATAAAAAGGTTGGAGAACCATCCACATAGTTAGTCCATGTGTGGGACAATTCTTAACCATAGTTTTCATTCTTTCCCAAGCTTGAGCAACATGTTCATTATAATTTTGTCTAAAGTTCATAATGTTACTTGTAGCGCCCTCACATTTAATAATGTAAGAACTATTGTGTTAAGTGCTAGTCCTTGGATCAATGCTAGCACCACAGAACAAAATGTAAAGTATCATTGTAGAAGTATCAAAATTATTACAAAAGATCCAGAATAGCCAAGTATAGCTTTATTACAACGTGCATAGTCTTGAAAGACTAGCAAGACTCAAGGTTCTAAACAGCAGAAATAAAGATAGCAATGAGTCTCCATCTTCAATCATGAGCCATAGGCATTACATGTTGGGTGTAGACTCGAGTCCAAGCACTTGTGTCGAGACATCGTAGTAGTTTTCATAGACGGGGGTGCCATGAGACTACGGAGAGACGTGGGGTAACGGGATAGCGTAGTAACACAGAACACGGGATTTTACCCAGGTTCGGTACGTCGCGACAGTACGGCGTACCTACTCCTGCACTTCTCACTAATTGGGACTAAAGCCCGTATAACAGGGTTACAGTGTGAGGGAATAGATCTAGCTACTCGACGAGGATGAACTTCTCGGCGAGTTGCGTAGAGCTTGAACTTGTGTCTAACTTAACTTGTTTAATCTATCTCCCGTCCGGCTTTATATAATAGCCGGATCAGGGCTCACAGAGCAGGAAACCTAGAAGACTACGTTTAACTTGTAACTTGGAAAGTAAAGAATCCGTCTTCTCCTCCAAGCCAGATCACGCGGGCCGTGATCCGGGTTCTTCTAGAATCCGACTTCTACGCGTCGGACTACTGGGCCGCCCAATGGACCTAAGCCCATTACCACGTAGGCCACCCTGGTAGTCCGGCTCTTTGTCTACCATCTTCTATACCCCTATTCAGTATATATCCGACAGTAGCCCCCAGGAAGGATCAAAACTCTGATTCTCCGTCTTTCGTCAAATACATTTTGTCCGGGAAATCTTGATTCAGCAGTCTTGATTCTTTCTACTTTCCTTTTGAAGGAGATGGTAACATAAAACTCGGAACTATGAAAGTCCGGCTTTTCTTCTCGCGATCCTTCGCGGAAAAGGAACTTCTAACGTCAGCGCTTTAATCATGCTGACGCAGGCGACGCTTGGTTTCACGCGGGAAACCCTGCAACGTATCTCTGACAGATTCTCACGGGAAACGAGGAGATAGCCATCATTCCCCTGTCGTTATATTTCCCGTAGTTTCCGGCGAGCGACACGCGTCGAACATCCAACGGTCGAAAGAGCCGTTGGCACGTATCTAAACGGATTTCTGGCTATAAATAGCCGTCATCGTCCTCCTCCGAAACTTTCCTCACTCCCTCACTGCCTACGCCATCGCTGCGCACGCGAGTTCGAGAGCAAGTCCTTGTTCCAGGCGCACTTAGCATCAAACGCACCGAAACGCGCCACCAAAAGATGGCCTCCTCGCTGTCGTCACCGACTCGCGCCGCCATCGACGAGCTCGTCAGCGATCTGGATCCGCAACCAGGATCGCCTAAGCACGCCGGCGGCAAGCCGGAGAAGACTGCTGCTTCCGCGGCGGGTGGAGAAAACACTTCCACCGCCGCGGACATTGCGACATCGAGCGCCGCGACAACCCCGCCGTTTGCACCTGAAACGGCGGAGGAAAAGATCGAGCTCCTCGGCGACGAACTCGCCGCCGCGGAGGCCGCCGCCGCCGCCGCCACCAGAGCGGACGAGGAAGCGGAATCTGCAGGCAACTGGAGTGCCTGCAGTATTCCCCCGGCTCTCCTTCCAAACTTGGAAAAGGAGGGCCTGGTTCTCAAGAAGAAATGGCGGCTGCCAGAAGAAGAAACCGAACCCGCGCCACGGGATGGCGAAAGGGTACTCCTTTCTTCCCACCTTTTGCGAGGTATGGGACTTCCACCATCTTCCTTCTTCCTCCAGGTTCTCTCTCATTACAACATCCAGCCCCACAATCTTCCCCCCAATTCCATTCTATACATGGCCGGCTTTCAGGCCTTGTTCGAAGGCTACTTAGGGCTAGAACCTAGGTTAGATTTCTGGATGTACTGTTTTGGAGTTAAGCGAAACTCTTCGGAGGGCGCACTCCCAACTTGCGGAACTATATCCTTCACTCTTCGGAGATTCCGAGAGGATTGGTTCCCCAAGATCAAAACTTCAGAATCCGTCAAATTTTGGACGGGTTCTTTCTTCTATCATCCCGACGTGCCCTTTCCTAAAAAGGCCGTCGGGGTTCCACCTTTTGTGAACTCCGCCGCCGTTCCCCAGGATAACTGGGGAACAGAAGCCGTCCAAGTTCTGCCGCCAGATCTACTAAAGATCAAGCGGCGCATCGCCAAGCTCACCTCCATGGATCCGCCTCTAACAGGCATGGACACGGTTCTATGCTGGCTGATTAGGCGGATCCAGCCACTAGCCAACCACAGCGGCCGTTTCCTGTGCGAATACACGGGAGTCAATGATCCGATGCGGACATCCGCCAAGGATTGGCCCGCAAAGGAACTTAGGCGGCGCATCAACCAGTTGGTCGCATCGCGCGACCAATACACAGAGAGTCGGCCAATGTACACGGCCGAAAATCCGGTTCCCAAGGTAATTTTTCAGTCATTTGGGTACAGTTCTATTTTATCTCGGATTTCCTAGCTTCTGATTTTGATCTTGCTTATTCGACAGTTCGAGGATCTTTCAGATTCGGACTTGGTGTCTGAGGCTGAGCTGGACGCGCTGCGCACCGCCGCTACAGGTGGACGCAAGCGCAAGAAGATAACTTCCTCGGACGAAATTATCGATCTTGACGGAATCCCCGTCGCCACCTCCAGGTTCTTTCTTCTGGAAATTTCTTTTATGGGAACTTTTTTCATCCATCTTCGGTGTTTTGACCTTTTCCGGGTTTTTATGTTTTTAGCCTGCCACCTTCCACCCTGAAGCCGAAGAAGCTGAAGAAACACAAGGTTTCTTCCAGCCGAGGCAGCCAACCTTCTCCCGCCGTCGCCCCGGACACGCCAAGCACGATGGCGGAAGAGCCTACTGCAGCCCCCACCGCCAAGCCCCCAGAACCCAGCCAGCCCATTGTGTCCGACCCGGACACGAGGGAAAGGGCGGCCCCAGAGGTGGAAAAATTAACTCGGACTTTCGACGAGGAAATTCCCACCTTTGACAAGGATTTCAAAGCTATCAATGACGGCTTGGACGCAGCCGGGAATCTCTTCGCGGAATACGCGAAAGAGTTCAAAGAAAACTTGGCAGGTTTGCAGCGCATGAGCCAGGTATATAACTCTAGCCCCCAAGCATTAATTAAAATGCGTGCTTTTTGCTTTGATGCTTTTTGTACTCATTCTTCTCCTTGCTATTTTTCAGCAAACCTCCGAAGCCATCAACAGGGAAGTTTTCAGGAAGCTTACCATCAAGAATAAAGAAGTTAGAAGTCTTCTCTCTATTCTTGAAGAAAGGGAAGCAGAGCTGGAATCAGCTAAGCTCGCATTGTCGGAAACACAAGGTAAACATTTTCCTCCTGAAATTTCCGATTCAATTATTTGCCTAAGTTTTTTCCGAGGAGCTGGCTAACTCGGATTTTTCCCCTTGCTTTTCAGCTGCATTAGCTGAGGCTAAACAAGCAGCAGAAGATTCTGGCAATGCCGAAATTCTCCGCAAGGAGAATGTTGAGCTTCACAAGAACCTTGTGAAAGCACAACAAGACTTGGAAGCCAGTAATCTGGCCCTTGGAGTTTCTAATTCCAAGGCTTCCGAGCAGGCGGAGAAGGACAAATCCACCATTCGGGATTTGACCGACGCTCTGAACCTTCGCCTGGAGGAAGTTTCCGAGATCGACAAGCTCATCGGTAAATCTCTTATTCATTTGTCGTCTTTCCATGTTTTACTTGCTCTGTTTTTCCATCTAACTTTTTTAGGTATTTTACTGGAAAAAACAGGCGATACCCCAGATGGCACTCGGATTGCAGGCATCCGAGCTTTCGGGGAGACATGGAATTTGATCAAGGCTGCTGCAACGCAGCTGGTAGACAAGTTTCTTCCCGAAAAATCTGGGGAGTGCTCGGAGGTTGAAAAACTTCCGGGTGCCATCATGGAGGTGGCGGAGTCTAAGGAATCTTTCCTTCGCTCCGCTGCACGGGGTGGTGCGCGCATGGCTCTTGGCCTCATGCGCATGCACTACCCTAGTGCTAAATCTTGGCGCGTGGCGTCCGGTGTCCCTCAAGGATACACGGATATGCAGCGAAACACCATCTTTGGTGAAGTCAAGGGCCACGCCACCCAGATTGCCTCCATGGTAAATATCTCCGTCAACTATCCAGAAGCGGAGATCCCTCCAATCCCCGAAGACGAAAGCAGCGAGGAAGAGTCGGATGCTTGAAGGGTTACCTGGAACCTGGATAGAAAAAATAGGAGCATTACTGTTCTTTTAATGTAATCCAAAATGTAATGCTTCTTTTGTATGAATGAAACTTCCGTCTGTTGCAGTTTAAATTATGAAATTCTTTGCAAGTTTTTTGGGTTTTGATCATTCCTTTATCTTCTAAGTTCTCTGGTGTGTATGTTTTAACTGTCCTTAGTGTTTGAAATGGCTCAAATAGCAATATGAATCTTCATGCCGAGTAACTGGGGACGAACCAAGCAGTTTTGAAACTCGGAAACATGGATCATGCTAAAGGCATTTTTACTAACTAGTTCCAGTAACCCAACACACACACAATCAGATAAGACTTAGAGAATTCAAGGAAAGTTTTAAGTGAAACTTGGGCACACAGGCAATTCAAGTTTCCCTTAGCCGTTAATAGGCTGAAAAATCATTCAGTTTTGTAACGCCGAGTACGCAAGCACAATTCGGGTTAACGTTGAGCAATTTGTAAGATCATTGGGAAACAGATGAGGCGGAAACACTTTACACTTATAAAGAATATGGATGACAGCATTCCGACAACTTTATTTCATGATCTCAAAAGATGTTTACATAGAATTGAACTTAGTACGGAAAGGTACATAACTTTCTAGACGTTCCCAGGCTTCCGCAATCCACTTGACTTTGTCGAATTTTTTCAGCAGCTTGTAGAGTGGTAAGGTTTTAGCCCCCAGCCAACTGATAAATCTGCTGACGGCTGCAGCGGAACCCGTCAATCTTTGGACATATTTTACACATGTAGGTTTTGAGATGTTCAAGATTGCCTTGATCTTTTCCGGTTTAACTTCTATTCCTCTGTGGGAAACAATGAAACCCAGAAGTTTTCCTGAGGGAACCCCGAATACACACTTAGATGGATTCAACTTCATCTTGTAAGTGCGCAAGTTTTCGAAAGTTTCTCGCAAATCCTCAAGGAGTGTATCTTTTTCCTTGGTTACGACAGCGATATCGTCCACGTAAACATGAACGTTTCTGCCAATTTGACTATGCAAACAGCGTTGCATGCAATGCTGGTAGGTTGCACCTGCGTTCTTCAGGCCAAAAGGCATGGTTATGTAATAGTACGTCCCATACGGGGTTATAAAAGAAGTCTTGATTTGATCTTCCTTTTTCATGCGTATTTGGTGGTACCCGGAGTATGCATCCAAAAAGCATAAAAGCTCGGAGCCTGCTGTGGCATCTATTATTTGATCGATTCGCGGTAACGCGAACCTATCTTTCGGGCACAACTTGTTCAATCCTGTGTAATCTATACACATTCTAAGAGCAGTGGTGTCTTTCTTCGGTACTAGGACCGGATTTGCGGACCAATCAGTATGGATTACTTCCTTGATGAAATCCGCTGCTAAAAGCCGGATAATTTCCTTGCCAATAGCCTTCCGTCTTCTTCCGTCAAATCGACGGAGACCTTGTTTGACGGGTTTTGATCCGGGAATAACCTTGAGTTGGTGCTCAGCAAGTTCCCTGGGTACGCCTGGCATGTCAGCTGGACACCAGGCAAAAATATCCCAGTTCTCACGGAGGAACTTGATGAGCTCGCCTTCCTATTTGTCAGTCATCCCAGTCCCTACGACGACGAATTTTGTTGGATCTTTGGGATCTAGGATTACCTGTCTTGTATTCTCGGACGCCTTGAAGCTATCTGTTGGCTTCCGAGTTTCTTTTCCTGCCGGCATTTCTTTCGGCGATACCTCCTTGGCTAATTCCTTCAGTTCCTCCTTTGCTATAACTCTCTGAGCGCAAAGGGCGTTTTCTTTTTCCAACTCATTTGCCAGCTTGAAATCACCGGCAATGGTGATTACTCCTCCTTTGGGTCCTGGCATCTTCAGCTTGTTGTAGATATAGCAAGATCTTGCCATAAATTTGGCGAAAGCCGGTCGTCCGAGTATTGCGTGATACACGCTTTCGAACGGCACTACTTCGAAGGATACTTTTTCCTGCCGGAAGTGATCTTTATCTCCGAAGGTGACATCTAGGGAAATTTCTCCTAGGGATCGTGCTTGCCTGCCAGGAACAATGCCATGGAAGCGTATATTGCTGTAGTTGAGCTGGGACTCGGAGATCTTCAAGTGCTTCAGTGTATCCAGGTACATTATATTGATGCTGGATCCTCCATCCATCAGCACTCTTCTTAGCCTAGTGTTTTGAACAATAGGACTTACAACAAGAGCTTGTGTGCCGGGTTCAGGGATATTTCCGGGATGATCAGACTGATCCCAGATTATCGGTGTGTTGGAGTACTTCAAGAATTTCGGGGTTGCCGGAACAACCGCGTTTATTTCTCGAAGTGTTCTTTTGGCCACCTTTGCTGACGGGGTTGCTAAGAAAGTTAACATTGCTTCTCCGTCAACTCTCGGAAATTTGGGTTCGCCCTTCCGCTGTTGTTCTTGGATTTTGTCATCAGTGTCCGATTCACTGTCTTCTTTTTCAGCTTCTGGCTTTTGTTTGGCGGGTTTCCTTTTGGAACCCTTCCCCTTATTTCCGGATCCTGCATTGCCTTTCATATGCTTGTTTAGCCGGCATTGCGCGTTTGTGTGGGTTGGTTTCCCAAACTGCGAGTGGGGACGCAGGGTTCCGACTTAATTCTCTCCCATTCTTCGGGAGTGTAATTGATTGGATCTGGACTGCGGCCTTTCCACTTGTTCACCTTTTCTCCTCCAAAGGCTATGTTGACCTCCTTGGGCTTTGTTGTTGACTCTGGAGTTCCTTTTTTGTCAGAACGAGGGGTTTTCTTGGCGAGTATTAGTGACTCAATATTGCCTCCTCTTGCTCTGATATCATCTTCGGCTGCAGCATGCTCATTAGCGGTTGTAAGCATAGATCCGAGATCTTTGTGCTGTTTAGAACCAACCATGAACGGTACAAGTCCGGGTTTTAGGCCATTGACGAAAGCATGCATTGCTTGTACGTCAGTTACTCCATAGCAACTATTCTTCATTGCAGTCCATCTGGAGATGAAATCCACGTATGGTTCGTCCTCAAATTGGGTGCAACGGTTCAGCTGGTTGATGCTATTTGGGCGTTTGTATGTTCCCCGAAAATGCTGAGTGAATACTCTCGCCATATCATCCCAACTGTCGACAGTTCTTGATGGTAAACCATTGATCCAATCTCTGGCTCCGTCTAGCAACATTAGGGGAAGAAACTTGACAGCTTCCAGGTCTGTCCCATTGTTGATTTGGACGGCTGTATAATATTCTGAGAGTCAGGTATCCGGGTTTGTACTGCCGGTATACTTTTGGTAGGTTGGACCAACTTTGGCGAAGCCAGAATGCAGGGTTATCCTTCGGATCCTGTCAGTAAAACACTTAGGACCAAAGTATAGATCATCCTTTTCTGCTCTATCAATGTGTGCAGAATATCTCCCGGCTGAATGGACAGAAGGGGATCTGCTGCTTTCTTTTCCATTGTTGCGTGGACGCGCTTTTCCGAGGTTATCTCTATCCCTTCCGTGTTCACGTCCTTTAGGCGGAGTTCTGCTTCTATGCCTTTCCTTATCCTTAGGAGGTGTCCGGGATCTTTCACGTCTGTGAGGTATATCGTATCTTCCAGCTTTTTCAGCTGGGTTTCTCGGAGGTGGCATTATTTTGCCGTCATTCCGGTGCTTGTCTTCCCGATCATGTGGTTTATATCCATCTTTCGGGAGATGAGGTCCGATTCTAGACGTTGCGTCCCGGTTGTCTTGGTTTTTCCTGTCTTTTCTCGGATCCTCTTTTTTATCCGAATCTCCGGGTTCTTCCGGTCCCGGTGCTCCAGCAGCGCAAGTAGCTGTTTTGCAGAGGGCGGAATTATCATGCAGCCTCCCTGATCGCTCTTTGCCTCGCTGCTGCTGCTGTAATGCTTTTCCTAGGAAAGCATACACCCCTTGGAGTTTTTCCCCGTTGGAGTACAGATCGTTGTTTAGGATGGCGAACGCTGCTTCCGCGTTTTCTGCTGCGGTTTTGTATATTGGTTCGCCCTTGGCATCTTTGCCGTTTAACTGCTTTTGCCAAGATGGGTTATAGAACCTTTCTTTTGGCGGCAGTTCCTCCGGTCTTGCGATTCCGGGTAACCTAGTAGGTTTTAAGGCAGATCTATTCTTTCTCTCGTACTCCTCTATTTCTTCCTTCATGACTTTGATGTCATTATGGGTTTGTTGAAGATGTTGCCGAGATCTAAGCAGATGTTGCTGTTGCCGTTGGAAAGCTTGTCTCCTGGCTTCCAGCATCTCAGGGGGTTCATCTGGTCCCACTGGTGTTTGTAATAGTTCTTGCTCTTCCAGTTCTGTCATTTGCGAAGCAGTGATTTCCTTAGATTTCTTTTCCGCGGGCTTTGTGCCGCTAATATCTCCAACTTCCAGGTTTTCTTCAGCGAGATCGGCTGATTTTTTCTTCCGGAGTTTGTATTGGAGTTTTTTAGATGCACGGTGCTTTTTCTTGGAAGAATGAGGTTTTTTGACAGGCTCATCTTCTGTCATCTCCTTAACATTGGGGAATATCGGAGAAGTTTCTCCGTCTTCTCTCTCTTCCACTGGCGGAGGGGTTTTAGGGCTTTCCTGGCTGTCGGCACCCGTTGTATCATCTGGTTTTGCCATCAGCACTTCATGGAATCCCTCTTGAAAGGACTTAACCTTTCTTACGAAGGCATCCTCGTCTTCGTCTTCGGAGTCGAAGTTATCCGATCCGGTTTCCGACTCCAATCTCGCCTCAATGGCGGCAAGCACAGACTCTGCTTCCGAGTTCATCGTCTGGTTGACGGGTGTCGGATCTTCCGTCTCTGTGACGGGTATTTGTTCTTCCGTCTCTACGACGGGTAGGTTGTTGTCTGCCTCTTGCACAGGATTTCCGTCATCCGTGTTTTCAGCGATTTCGGATTGCACCATGCCGATAAAGTGTGTATCACTTTTTTGTCGGCGATCTGAGCAGAATCCGGCATCATAGTCGTCTTCGACTGGGTATAGGGCGGGTGGGATAAATTTGCTTCCACCGCAAAACCCCATTGCCTCTGCAGTTAGTCCGATAAAGATGTTAGCAGATCCGATCGGTAACACGCAGGCACTTACCAGGTGGTTTTGCGCCGGTATGTAGGATCCGTTGTCGAGGAAGCGCCCGACGTCGTCGTCGAACTCCAAGCTTCCGACAGTGATCGATCTTCCAATTCCGCCGAGTATCCCAGATCGGAATTTCACGCCTGACGTCGTTAGCCCCACGGTGGGCGCCAACTGTCGAGACATCGTAGTAGTTTTCATAGACGGGGGTGCCATGAGACTACGGTAGAGACGTGGGGTAACGGGATAGCGTAGTAACACAGAACACGGGATTTTACCCAGGTTCGGTACGTCGCGACAGTACGGCGTACCTACTCCTGCACTTCTCACTAATTGGGACTAAAGCCCGTATAACAGGGTTACAGTGTGAGGGAATAGATCTAGCTACTCGACGAGGATGAACTTCTCGGCGAGTTGCGTAGAGCTTGAACTTGTGTCTAACTTAACTTGTTTAATCTATCTCCCGTCCGGCTTTATATAATAGCCGGATCAGGGCTCACAGAGCAGGAAACCTAGAAGACTACGTTTAACTTGTAACTTGGAAAGTAAAGAATCCGTCTTCTCCTCCAAGCCAGATCACGCGGGCCGTGATCCGGGTTCTTCTAGAATCCGGCTTCTACGCGTCGGACTACTGGGCCGCCCAATGGACCTAAGCCCATTACCACGTAGGCCACCCTGGTAGTCCGGCTCTTTGTCTACCATCTTCTATACCCCTATTCAGTATATATCCGACAACTTGATCGAACTTCATCCTCAGAACTTCCTGCACGTTGGAATATGCAGCCCCCGAAGGAGATTCAGTACAAAAACTGTACAAGCAAATGACACTATGGTGGATATAAAATGGCAAGTCTAAACTACATGCTTATCTGGCTTGGTGGAGTTTAGGCTATTTGAAAAAAGCAAGTTTTTCCCTAACACTTGTGAAAAAGATTTTTTTTGTTCAAAGATTGGCACCATGGGACACACCCATGAGCACCACAACTAATATTTCCTTAGCCAAATTTTACTTCTTCAAAAAGGTGTTGAGATTCTTCTGTTCCATCCTTCTCCAGCTGCTCAAAGTCGTCCATTATCGGGGACACGGCTATGATCATAGTTTCTAACTCTGTAGAGGTTGTGCACTTTCACCCTTTGTCTTCAATCAGCCCAAACATCCTTTACACCCAGAGTGCATCATGGAAAGGAAAGAATTGAGACGAGATCTTTCAGAAGCAAGAATTCAACCCAACCAGCAAGACCCGTTCCACTTATAATTATGCTACATATTCATGCCAAGCATGGGATGAACTCTCATAACTTAGTTGATCAAGACAGAGCCCATACGTCAAAGGGCTGCACGGAAAGCTACTAAACTTAGAGGACCTGGTAATCTCTTTGTTTCCTAGGTGGCATAGGTACTAAACTTTGAGGACTTGGTAATCTCTTTGTTTCATAGGTGGCATTTCTCAAGTGAACTCCCCTCAAGGAAACACTCAACTCTCATCAACCAAACAACCAAATCCACCTAGGTGATTCATTGAATTTTATACTTAGAATTTTTCCACAACATTGAGTAAAACAAATTTTTAGCAAGGCTAAGCATCTACTAAGTACTAAGTCTCCAAAATAACAAGTCTGAAGTATTGCTACACACTACTTGGGATTTTGCATAGCATAATAATAACTTAGTGAAAATTCCCTATCATGTATACTACTCAAAAAACACTAGTAATGCATAGTAGAAAATATGGGAGATTTGATGGTGTGTCACTTGCCTTGGAAATAGGAATAACAATCACAACATGTACAACAACAACAAGAGTAGACTTGCTCCTCTTCACAATCTAACACAAACAAAAACAAACCACACATAAACATACAAAACAACATAACATGGAAAAAAATAACAATACAAAAACATGTATGCATGGTATGCAATGATCAAATTAATGCACAAAGTTCACAACTAGCAATAATTACTAACAATGATGTTCTCTGATGTTAATAACATGGTTATGATGCATGCAAAACATATTAATTATCAAATTATAATTATTAGTATTACTAGGATTTTAATATAGGCTAATATGAAGATTAATAGAGTTTCTGTTACAAAGTTGCACATGTATTTTTTTACTACGTGTCTACTGGATAGAGGACATCAAAACAAAACTATAGCAATTTATTTCACCTAAAAAGGATTTATAGATTAAAAGTTATTCCCAAAATAGTGATTAATAGAGATCTACGAATAACATGTGATTGCACGTTTCAAAATTGAAATTTGAATAGACAATTTTATTCTAGACATTGTGCTGATTTGAAAAAAAGTCCAAAATCTCCTAATTTGGAATTATAGAACTCGAGATATGAATTTTTGAAGTTTTGATTCAAATCTGTTATTTTCTATTTTAAACAAAAAGGTACTCGATCCAGGGCAATGGCAATGGTGGCTTCTGATTGGCCGAGAGATTTCCGCGCGGATCGCGTGCGTGGATCGTTAGATCTGAAGGGGATCGGGCGGTCAAGATTTCTCGTACCGGTTCTACAGAGGTTCTAATCTCGGCCATTGATCGAGATCCAACGGGCCAAAACACACTCGAGGGGACGGCGGCGGCTTACTCACCGGAGAATGTCGGTGCGGTGGTCGGAGACGCAGAAATTCGCCGGCAAGGGTGCTCCTGTGGCTGATTGGGCTCGGGGAAGCGACGAGGAGATGCGGGGGTGCTCGACGAAGTCGACAGCGATGATGTAGAGTTCCACGAGGCCCTCTGTCGACGGCGTCGTGCGGAGAGCGCGGATCGGCTCCGGAGATCTTCGGGTGGATGGCGTGTTCACGGGGGCAGCTCCTAAACGATGTTGAGGGCGGCGGCGTGCTCCTCTCGGCTCTGTGATGCTCCTCGTGTGCTCGGGGTGGTCTCCCGGGGTACGTAACGGCGACGACGAGATCGTTCCGAGGAGGAGGCGGTAATGGTGCGGAGGCGGCGACGAGATCTAGGGTTAGGGGCAGGGGCAGGGCGCAAACGTCGAGGGGGCGGTATAAAAGGAGGGGGAGCCTTGGGGGAGAGGTTAGGACTCAGGGAGGCAGCGGAGGAATCCTTCTGCGTCACGACGGCGGAGTCTCGCGTCGTGGGCGACTCGGACTTTGAGGAGATGACTGATGGTGCAGATCTTGCACTCGTTGGGAGACCCCAATAGGAGGGTGTGATGAGCACATCGGTAGGAATTTCCCCTGAGTTAAGAACCAAGGTTATCAATCCAGTAGGATAAAGAGGATCTTCGGAAGGTTGATGGCACTGATGGTGGTGTTGGCGCCTCACCGGTGTCAGCAAAAACGCGGAACGTGCACACAACACAACCAAAATACTTTGTCCCAACGGTACATTGAGGTTGTCAATCTCATCTGTCTTACTGAAAATGAAGATTAGACGTATAGTGTGGAAAATGGTGTAAGCTTGCAGTAAGTAAAGAAAGCAGGAAATTGTAGAGGTTTGTTTAACAGTGAAAGAAAATGGATCGGGGTTCATAGGTTCACTAGTGGTGTCTCTCCATAAAAGTTAGCATGCTGGGTGAACAAATTACAGCTAGGCAATTGACAAATAAAGGTTACACCGTAGTGCACATTCATGACATGATTACTACTATGATATTTAGTGCGGGCATTACAACAATATACATAGACCGTAATCCAACTGCATGTATGACTATTAATCCACCCTCAGGTTATCATGAGAACCCCCTTAGGTATTAAGCTGCAAGCAACACATAATTGCATTAAAAATGTGTGTAAAGTAAGCAATGATTGTACACGCGGGAACTCACACCGCTGTTTTCTCCCTAGTGGCAACAGCACATCCTCCCCCGTCACGTTTCTGTCACTCGAGCACAGGCGAAAAGGAGGCATAAACCCACTATCGAGCATAAATACTCCCTCTTGGAGTCACTAGCAACTACTTGGCCAGAGCACCACTAGCAACGGAAAGCATGCAAGATCACAAATAGCATATGCAATAAAGACAATAATCAACTTGGCATAAGTTCAATATGCATCGGATCCCAGCAAACACAACACGTAGAATTACATAAGAACAATCTTGATCATGTTAGGCAGCTCACGAGATCTAAACATGGAGGCATATGAGGAGGAGACAACCATATAGCTGCTTCTATGGACCCGTAGTCCAAGGATGAACTACTCACACATCACTCCGGAGGCAGGAATGGTGATGAAGAGGCCTCCGGTGATGATCTCCTCTCCGGAAGGGTGCCGGGAGGCAGCTTCAGAACCCCCCTGATCTAGGGTTGATGATGACGGTGGCTACGAAATTTTTTGGGGATTTTGATCAGGTGTCTAGGGTTTTCCATCCGGGGGGAATAAATAGGCAAAAGGGCAGAGGCGGTGGAGCCTTAGGGGCCCCACACCACCCCTTGGTGCGGCCAAAGGGGGGCGCGCCACCCCATAGTGAGAGACCCCTGGTGCCCGTCTTCGACTCCTCTTCGGACTTCTCGATGCTTCCGGGGAAAATAGGCACTTCGGGCTTTGTGGGGTCCAATTCCGAGAATATTTCCAGAACAACTTTTCTGAAATAAAAAACAACAGAAAACAGGGAACTGGCACTTGGCATCTTGTTAATAGGTTAGTCCCGAAAAACATGTAAAAATGACATAAAGACGGGAAAAACATGTAGCAATTGGCATAATATTATCATGGAGCATCAGAAATTATAGATACGTTGGAGACGTATCGATGACATGAGGGCAACGTCACGAGGGCGTCATGGGGGGCCTAGTCGTCAGAGAGAAGAGGAGAGAACGGGGCGGGCTGGCGCACCGGTTTTTCTGCTGGGCCTTGTTCCTGGGCTGGGCCTGCTCTGTGTTGTGCGAGCGCGAGGTATAGGGGAGATAGGGAAATGGGCCTGGGCCAGGAGAGGGAAAGGAGAGGGGCTGGGCTGCTGCACTGGATTTTCTCTTTCCTTTTTTTCCGTTTATTTAAAAGGCATTCAAATAAATTTGAAAACCCCTCAAGACTAAATCAGAACACAAAATAAGTTTTGGAAAGCTTGTGAAAAATAGAACATTTTGGTACTATCATTTCCCAAAACTAAATTACTTTATTTTAAAAAGTGGTTTAATAGGTAATATCACCTAAAATGTTGTGTCTAGCAATTTATAAGCAAAGATTTTAGGCAACCAAAATGCAGTGATGCTATGATGCTCATGAATGCATGAAGGTTTTAAATTTTTCATTTTTTTTTCAAAAATCTGGGATGTTACAGACTACCCCCCTTAAAAGTAATCTCGTCCCGAGATTCGAGAAGGCTAGCAATTAGGTTGGAAAAGTTATGAGGTGGGCTATCCCCCTTAAAAGAATATCCTTGAGATTGTACTTCCACCAGGAAATTGTGATAAGAGAACATGTGATGGAATAAAATGAGTTAGGGTTTACCATTCACCAAATCCATGTTGATATGATTCACATGCCCCTTCTGGAATGGATTGGGCTTGGCAGCTTTTGTAGTCTTCTGCTCTGGGCAGTCAGTTGCATAATGTCCCTTGTTTCTGCACTTCAAACACATCACTTGACTAAGATACATCTTCTTCTCATGATTGTGGTTGTGTTGTCCATTGCTATTTGAGTGACCTTTGCTGCTACCATTGTTTTCCTTGAGTCCTTCAACATGATCATGACCATTATGAGTGTGTCCATTCCCACCATTGTGATGGTTCTCATGCTTGTGAGCATTGTGTCCTCGATTGGATGTGTGCCTCTTATATGAGGGTCCGGAGTGGTATTTTCCACCATTACTGTACTTCTTCTTTCTGTTTTCCTCCTTCGTCATGTTGTTGTCTAAAGTAATGGCTTGATCCAACAGAGCTTGATAATTTGGGGAATATGCTACAGACAGAGGTATCTTCAGTTCTCCTTTAAGTCCACTGAGAAATTTTTCCTTCCTCTTGGAATCAGTGTCAATGTCCTCTGGTGCATACCTTGATAAAGAATGGAAATCATCCATATACTCCTTCAGGGTTCTACCTCTCTGCTTCATACTATGGAACTCCTCCTTCTTGAGGTTCATTATCCCAGATCAGATATGTGCCATTGCGGAATCCCTCCTTGACATCATCCCATTTCATGCCTTCCAGTGGATGAGTAACTTGGTAAGTTTCCCACCACATTGCAGCAGGTCCTTCTAACAGATGTGCGGTGAATCTCACCTTCTCTGCATCAGTACACTCTTAAGTTACTAAGTCCTTATTGACTGAGCGAAGCCAGTCATCTGCCTCAATAGGATCATTAGCATATGAGAACTTGCTAGGCCTGAGTCTCAGAAATCTAGTAAGTCTGTCCACTAGGGGTGGTGGTGGAGGATTGTTGTTGTTGTTGTTCATTGCTGCTACAAACCGAGTCATCATATGTAGAAGTTGGGCTTGGTAAGTGAGCATCTGCTGCAGGGCATCATTGTTGTTGTCCTCATTGTTGTTGGGGTCATGACGAGGAGGCATCTGTGGGTTTTCAGCATAGATGAGTAAAAGATAGATAGAGCTATGAGGATAAAAATTTCCTACCCATGCACAATACAACAAGACAGACAATCAATGGAAAATAACAACTTAAAATATTTTATCTCAGCCAAATTTCGAAATTTGGACTTAATTTTTGAAAAACTTAAGCAAAAAAACTTATTTGCAAGTCAAAACACTCTAGCATTGCCATATCACAAGTTGATAGGCAATACTCAAACAAAAACTCTAGCTAACGCATTCTTCCATGGTGGTCAACTATTAGGATGGATCATAACTCTTCACAATGATCTCTATGTTCTTGTACATCTTCAACTCCTTTTCAAGGGCGTTGATCTCTTCTTAAGCTTCTGGAGATCCTTCTGAGTGTGATGAAGTCTCCACGTAAGTCTTTCTCCAAGTTCTGTGATAGCCTCCCATGCAGCACATCTAGCTGACTCGAATAATGAAGTGTATTGTTGTGGGTTGATGAAGTAGTCCCCTTCTGTCTTGTGGTCATACTCCTTGCTTCTGTATAGGTGAAGTTGCACCCACCAATACTCTTGGCCATCTTCAATGAAGGGGAAAACTTTGTAGAGTGCTGCTCCTCCAAATCCTAATCTTATCATTAGGTTCTTAATGCCTTTGGAAATTCAGTCTCACAATCGAGAGTCATGGTCATCAATGGGCCCTTCTTGAGTGATTCAATTAGGTTGGCCATCTATAAGTTAGATAAGGTGTTAGAAGATTGAGTAGTAGGTAGTAGTGCTAGAATAAAAGTTGTTCTATCTATGTTAGAGTAGAATAGAGGTTAAATCCTAGGGTCCTTGAAGTCCTTGGTGGTGGTGGAGTTGCAACTCTTCATCTTTGAGTTGGTAGTTCTTGGTGGTGTTGAAGTTGAAGCTCCATCATCATTGAGTTTTGAAGTGTAGGAGAAAAACATAAGTCATAGAAGCATAAGGTAAAGAGGTAGTAGATACGAGATGAGTAAGAGTACTTTGAAAATATTAAGTCCTTTGCATGGTGATCATTAGATCATTAACAACTTATTGAAATTTGGATATTCACTATAGTGAGAGATACTGACATCCGCTAGCCAATCAGGGAACCGAGCTCATGTACGTGGACATGTAATGTTGGTCTGGGCCGCTTCATCTCACTATGCCGCTAGGATCCAAAAATACTCATAGGAGTTAATAAATTTGATCAAAAGGGTTTTCCAAACCTAAGGGCTCAAACCTACAAGCAACACTTTGATCTGATACCATTTTGTAGCGCCCTCACATTTAATAATGTAAGAACTACTATGTTAAGTGCTAGTCCCTAGATCAAAGCTAGCACCACAGAACAAAATGTAAAGTATCATTGCAGAAGTATCAAAATTATTACAAAAGATCCAGAATAGCCAAGTATAGCTTTATTACAACGTGCATAGTCTTGAAAGACTAGCAAAACTCAGAGTTCTAGACAGCAGAAATAAAGATAGCAATGAGCTCCCATCTTCAATCATGCGCCACAGGCATTACATGTTGGGTGTAGACTCGAGTCCAAGCACTTGATAAAACTTCATCCTCAGAACTTCTACACGTTGGAATATGCAGCCCCCGAAGGAGATTCAGTACAAACAATGTACTGGCAAATAACACTATGGTGGATATAAAATGGCAAGTCTAAACTACATGCATATCTGGCTTGGTGGAGTTTAGGCTATCTGCAAAAGGCAAGTTTTTTCCTAACACTTGTAAAAAAGATTTTTTTTCTTCAAAGATTGGCACCATGGGACACACCCATGAGCACCACAACTAATATTTCCTTAGCCAAATTTTACTTCTTCAAAAAGGTGTTGAGATTCTTCTGTCCATCCTTGTCAAGCTGCTCGAAGTCGTCCATTACCGGGGACACGACTATGATCATAGTTTCTAACTCTGCAGAGGTTGTGCACTTTCACCCTTTGTCTTCAGTTAGCCCAAACATCTTATACAGACATAGTGCATCATGGAAAGGAGAGAATTGAGACGAGATCTTTCAGAAGCAAGAATTCAGCCCAACCAGCAAGACCCGTTCCACTTATAATTATGCTACATCTTCATGTCAAGCATGGGCTGAACTCTCACAACTTAGTTGCTCAAGACAGAGCCCATATGTCAAAGGGCTACACGGGAAGCTACTAAACTTAGAGGACTTGGTAATCTCTTCGTTTCCTAGGTGGCATAGCTACTAAACTTAGAGGACTTGGTAATATCTTTGTTTCCTAGGTGGCATTCCTCAAGTGAACTCCCCTCGGGGAGACACTCAACTCTCATCAACCAAACAACCAAATCCACCCAGGTGATTCATTGAATTTTATACTTAGAATTTTTCCACAACATTGAGTAAAACAAATTTGTATCAAGGCTAAGCATCTACTAAGTACTAAGTCTCCAAAATAACAATTCTAAAGGATTTCTACACACTAATTGGGATTTTGCATAGCATAATAATAACTTAGTAAAAATTCCCTATCATGCATACTACTCAAAAACATAGTAATGCATAGTAGAAAATATGGGAGAGTTGATGGTGTGTCACTTGCCTTGGCAATAGGATGAACAATCACAAAAAGTACAACAGCAACAAGAGTAGACTTGCTCCTCTTCACAATCTAACACAAACAAAAACAAACCACACATAAACATACAAAACAACATAACATGGAAAACAAAAATAAAAATACAAAAACATGTATGCATGCTATGCAATGATCAAATTAATTTACAAAGTTCACAACTAGCAATAATTACTAACAATGATGTTCTTTGATGTTAATAACATGGTTATCATGAATGCAAAACATATTAATTATCAAATTGTAATTATTAGTATTACTAAGGTTTTAATATAGGCTAATATGAAGATTAATAGAGTTTCTATTACAAAGTTGCACAAATAATTTTTACTACGTGTCTACTGGATAGAGGACATCAAACAAAACTATAGCAATTTATTTCACCTAAAAAAGGATTTATAGATTAAAAGTTATGCCCAAAATAGTGATTAATACAGATCTAGGAATAACATGTGATTGCATGTTTCAAATTTAAAATTTGAATAGCCTATTTTATTCTAGACATTGTGCTGATTTCAAAAAGTCCAAAATCTCCTAATTTGGAACTACAGAACTCGAGGTATGAATTTTTTAAATTTTGATTCAAATCTGTTATTTTCTATTTTAAACAAAAAGGTGCTCGATCCGGGGCAACGGCAATGGTGGCTTCTGATTGGCCGAGAGATTTCCACGCGGATCGTGCGCGGATCGTTAGATCTAAAGGGGATCAGTGATATGTCCCCAACGTATCTATAATTTCTGATGTTCCATGTTGATATTATGCCAATTGCTACATGTTTTCTCCCTTCTTTATAGCATTTTTACACGTTTTCCGGGACTAACCTATTAACAAGATGCCAAGTGCTAGTTCCCTGCTTTCTGCTGTTTTTTATTTCAGAAAAGTTGTTCTATAAATATTCTCGAAATTGGACCCCACGAATCCCGAAGTTCCTATTTTCCCCGGAAGAATCCAGAAGTCCGAAGAGGAGTCGAAGACAGGCACCAGGGGGCCCTCACCATAGCCAGGCGCGGCCCCCCTTCGCTGCGCTTGGGGGTGGTGAGGCCACCCATGTGGCCCACCGACATCGCCCTTTTGCCTATTTATTCCCCTCCGAAGGAAAACCCTAGGTACCTGATCAAAATCCCCGAAAAGTTCCGTAGTCGCCGTCGTCGTCAACCCTAGATCAGGGGGGTTCTAAAGCTGTCTCCCGGCACCCTGCCGGAGAGGAGATCATCGCCGGAGACCTCTTCATCACCATGCCTGCCTCCGGAGTGATGCGTGAGTAGTTCATCCTTGTACTATGGGTCCATAGCAGTAGCTAGATGGTTGTCTTCTCCTCCTATGCCTCAATGTTTAGATCTCGTGAGCTGCCTAACATGATCGAGATTGTTCTTATGTAATTCTATATGATGTGTTTGCTGGGATCCAATGAATATTGAACTTATGCCAAGTTGATTATAGTCTTTATTGCATATGTTATTTGTGATCTTGCATGCTTTCCGTTGCTAGTGGTTGCTTTGGCCAAGTAGTTGCTAGTGACTCCAAGAGGGAGTATTTATGCTCGATAGTTGGGTTCATGCCTCCTTTTCGCCTATGCTCGCGTGACAGAAACGTGACGGGGGAGGATGTGTTGTTGCCACTAGGCAGAAAACAGCGGTGTGAGTGCCCGCGTGCACAATCATTGCTTACATTACACACATTGCTTAATGTGATTATGTGTTGCTTGCAACTTAGTACGTAAGGGGGTTCTGATGATAACCTGAGGGTGGATTATTAGTCATAGATGCAGTTGGATTACGGTCTATGTATATTGTTGTAATGCCCGCACTAAATATCATAGTAGTCATCATGTCATGAATGTGCACTACGGCGCAACCTCTATTTGTCAATTGCCCAACTGTAATTTGTTCACTCGGCATGCTATGTTTTATGGAGAGACACCACTAGTGAACCAATGAACCCCGGTCCATTTTTCCTACAGTGTTAAACAAACCACTACAATTCCCTGCTTTCTTTACTTACTGCAAGCATACACCATTTTCCACACTATACGTCTAATCTTTGTTTTCAGCAAGACCGGTGAGATTGACAACCTCATTGTACCGTTGGGACAAAGTATTTTGGTTGTGTTGTGTGCAGGTTCCGCGTTGTTGCTGACACCGGTGAGGCGCCATCACCACCGTCAGTGGCATCAACCCTTGCGAAGATCCTCTTTATCCTACTGGATTGATAACCTTGGTTCTTAATTGAGAAAAATTCTTACCTCTGTACTCATCACACCCTCCTCTTGGGGTTCCCAACACGCCATCACAAGCATCAAGAATTTCTGGCGCCATTGCCAGGGACTTAAAATTCATCATCATCAATAAGTCTCCCAGTCAAGGCACCATCAAGGCGTAGCAAAGAATTTCTGGCGCCGTTGTCGGGGACTTAAAATTCATCATCATCAAGAAGTCTCCCCGTCAAGGCACCATCAAGGCGTAGCAAAGAATTTCTGGCGCCGTTGCCGGGGAGGAAGAAGTCTTCTGGCAAGGGGAGTCTCTCATCCTCAACCTCTTTATTTTGTTTATTGTCTTGTTTTTATTTTTGTCTTGTTTTGCTTCTTTATATCAAAAACACACACAAAATAGTCTACTTCATAGCTGTTATTTTTGCTTTTCTGCTCTTAGTTTAATCTCTAATCATGATTCTACCCAAGTTTACGTTGAAAGACGTACCAATAGGTAGCGGTGATATAATTGGGAAAGATAATATTGGAGAGTTCTTTAATTATGTTAGTAAGCACAAAGAATTTGAGGATAGATCCTTAGCTGAACTTGCTCCAGATTATGAAACCGCTGCAGCATCTCTAGTTCGTATGCTGGAAGATAGGTTTGTTAACCTTAATCCAATAATACAACAAATGTTCCTCAACCTTGATAACATTAAGGATAGCGAAAAGGAGAGTTTATTCTAGAAACTTTGTTTAAAGAATTTGGTGATGTTGCATTGAGGCTAGAAAAGTTTTTAAACGATTTGAGATGTCAGGCTCATGTGTAGATGTTAATAGCCCACTGGGTAAAGCCAATGATAAGAAAATTAAAATACCGATACCCTTTAAATTGGTAGGAATGCATGAATCTCTAGAAAATAATTTTGATTGGATTGTTCCTGCAAACCCATTTGATGAAAGTAGTGTGCCTTAAAGTGTTGATAAAGGGACATCTAAAACTTCTATAGATGAAATACAATTCATTGTTGAGGAGATTTCTAAGCTTAATTTTGATGCTTCTTCACTTGAAAATACTTGAGTTGCTTTCTATGCCTAGCTGAAAGGCGTTAAAGAAAAGCGCTACCAGGAGACAACCCGTTTTATTTCTCTGTTTTCAACCCGTTTTCCTTCGTTTATTTTTGTTTTCTTTGCACCTGGGTGTTGTATATTTCCTTAGCAACCCTGTTGTATCTTTTCTTTTGTGTCTTTGTTGATCCAAGTAAAGGCTCTAGTGGAAAGTTGAGACTATATTTCGGATTTCTACGCAGGAAACATATTTCTGCTGTCCACTATTAAATTCAAACAAAATCACATAAAATTCAAAAGGACCTGAGTTGTTTTGTGCATAATCCTGAGATATATACGCAACTTTTCTTAGTTGAACACTTTTTCATTTGAGCAACAGAATATTTTCGAATAAAATCATCTTTACTTGTTGTCCTGTTTTGACAGACTTCTGCCAATAATTGCATGCGCATGTTAATCTCTTTCTTTTGGTGTTATTTTGAGAAAAAATAGTTTTAAAAGAAGTTGTGACAGTAGCTAATGTGTTTATGAGTGTTAGGCTTGTGTTGAAACTAAACCATGTGAATTTATTATTTCGATTGCACTAACGTTGCTAATAAAGATTGTGAGAAGTTTGGTGTGAAGGAAGTTTTCAAGGGTCAAGAGAAGAGGATGATATGACGCGATCAAGAAGAGTGAAGAGCCTAAGCTTGGGGATGCCCCGGAGGTACATCCCAGCAAATTCCAGGAATACTCAAGCGTCTAAGCTTGGGGATTCCCAAGGCATCCCCTTCTTCATCGATAAATTGTCAGGTCACTTCTAGTGAAACTATATTTTTATTCGGTGACATCTTATGTGCTTTACTTGGGGCGTCTTTTATTTTTGCTTTTAGTTTGTTTTTATTTTTGCAATAATCTTGGTTGGACCCCATCATTCTTTTATTGGAGAGTGACACGCTCCGCTTTCTCATGGGAATACTTTGTATTCTTAATCTTTGTTTGGCTGCTGCATTTATTTAGCTCCTGTTTTGCATTCATCTCTTATTTAGAGCTGTTACTACTCTCTAGTTTTCATTGCTATAAGCTTAGAGAGAGTTTTTGTTGTCATACATATGTGCTTGGTTGAGAATAGAAATGCTTATGTGATAGTTGGTATAGTGGAAAAATTCGCATGGTCTTGTAGATCACTAAGCAGATTCACTTGAATCACTGCTGTTGTTTTAAGATATTAATTTGCTTAATGGGTAAACGGGAAGGACTAGTAAGTAGAAACTTTTAATGGTTGGTCTAAGAAACTTGAAACTGTGCCACACTTAAATTACCAGCTGATAGAAACAATGGTATATGATTGCTACGAGTGAAACATTTCTGATCGGCCTTTTGTTACGCGCTACGGTGAGGTAGCTAACAGTGACTTGTCACTGCCACGGACTCTCTTGGAGTGATTTGCATTGTGCTTTGTAAATATTATTTTCTTTCTGCAACCTTTTAACTCGTGAGTCTATGTTGCGGTTCCTGGCACTTCCACCATCCATATTTGCTAGCCTCTTCGGTACTGTGCATTGCCCTTTCTCACATTGAGAGTTGGTGCAAACTTCGCCAGTGCATCCAAATCCTGTGGGAGGACTTTGTTCTCCTACACATAAGCCCATATATTCTTCCTCAAAACAGCCACCATACCTACCTATCATGTCATTTCCATAGCCATTCCGAGATATATTGCTGCACAACATCCACCTCCATTATGTTACTTGATGATGAGCTTCATAGTTATTTATGCATACCGCTACACTGGCAGGAGCATACAGTTGGATACATCAGAGATATTCCATTATGATTTATGAGTACTAAAAGTGTGGTGGTTCACTGTAATATATTCCCCGACAACGGCGCAAGAAAATAGTCTTGATGACCCACAAGTATAGGGGATCGCAATAGTCTTCGAGGGAAGTAAAACCCAAATTTATTGATTCGACACAAGGGGAGACAAAGAATATTTGTGAGCCTTAACAAGTGAGTTGTCAATTCACATGCACCTAAAAGTACTTTTGTTCGCAGTGATTTATCAGTAGTAACAGTTTTATAGCAGCAACATTAGTGAAATAATAGCAGCAGTGAGATGAAAACAGCAGCAGCAGTAGTGTTTGAAGTAAACAACGGATTAAATACTGTAGGCATAGGGATGGATGAGCGGGCGTTGCATGGATAAGAAAGTTCTAATAATGATCATGTCAGGGGCATTGCGGTTCATATGATAAACATCCAAGCACTAAGTAACCATATGCATGTGTTCCGTAAATAGTCGTACGTGCTCGCAATGAGAACTTGCACAACATATTTTTTTCCTACCAGCCCGATTTCAGCGGGGCCTCAAGGGAACTACTGGTAATTAAGGTGTTCCTTTTAATAGAACACCGGAGCAAAGCATTAACACTCCGTGAACACATATGATCCTCACATCGCAGCCATCCCCTCCGGTTGTCCCAATTTTGGTCACCTCGGGTTCCGGACAACAATATGTGTAAACAACTTGCAGGTATGATCAAGAAACAATAATTATCATCGTGATTCAATAACATGTTCAGATCTGAGATCATGGCACTCGGGCCCAAAGTGGCAAGTATTAAGCATAACAAGTTGCAACAATGTTAGTAGCACTAATAGAGGATACTAGGCACTATGCCCTAACAATCACGACATTATTACATGAACGATCTCATCCAATCCCTACCATACCTTTCAGCCTACAGCGGGGAATTACTCGCACATGGATGGGGGAAACATGGATGGTCGATGAAGAGGCGTTGGTGATGATGATGGCGATGATCTCCTCCACTTCCCCGTCCCGGCCGGGTGTCAGAACAGGAACTTCTGATCCCCGAATCGAGGTTCGGGACGGCGGCGGCGCTCTGTTGTGTTTCTGTGGAATATGGCGTATGTCGAGACATCTTAGTAGAATTCATAGACGGGGGTGCCATGAGACTACAGATAGATACGTGGGGGGACGTGGTAGTATGACGAACAATGACACCAGGGTTTTTCCTAGGTTCGGTACGTCGCAACTAGGCGGCGTTCCTACTCCTGCAATCTCACTAAATCAGGACTGGAGCCTGAAGTATACAAAGTACAATGTGAGTTAGGTTTATCTACTCGACAAGGATCAACCTCTCGGCGAGTTAGCTTCTAGCTTATTGTCCTCTTGTTTCTTATTTCCCTTCCGGCTTTATATAATAGCCGGGTTAGGGCTTACAGAAAAGGAAACCTAGAAGACTAAGGTAAGTTCTAACTTAGAAGGCAAGAATCCGCCTTCTACTGCAAGCTTTACCACGTGGGCCGTGGGCCGGGTTCTTCTAGAATCCGGCTTCTGCGCGTCAGCTTACTAGGCCGCCTAATGGACCGTAATCCATTACCATTCAGGCCACCCTGGTAATCTGGCACTTTAGGACACCATCTGATATACCCCTAATGGGTATATATCCGACAGTAGCCCCCAAGAAGGATTAAGACTTCAAATCGCCGTCTTTTGTCAAATTCTCATTATTTTCAAGAAATGTCGGCTCTTTGTCTTGATTCTTCTTTTCCTTCAAATCATGCTTTAACGCGAAACTCGGATTTCGGGAAATCCGGCTTTTTCTTCCACGAGCCTTCATGGAGAAGGAACTTCCTACGTCAGCAATGAAATCGTGCTGACGCCAGGGATGTTTGCGTTTCGAGTGTGAAACCCTGAAACGTATCTCTGACATATTATCGCGGGAAACGAGGAGATAGCAATAATCACCTGTCGATTCTTTTCCTGGATTTGTCGGCGAGTGACACATGTTGATAATCCAACGGTCTAAAGAGCCGTTAGCGCGCATCGTAAAGGATTTTCGGCTATAAATAGCCCTCTTCGTACCCTCCGGCAATCCTTCCGCTCTCTTCTCACCTTCTAGATCAAGCTCCATTGCCCCTGAGCCACCAGCAAAAACAGAGCAGAGCACATACCAATCGAAGCAACGTTCCCGGACTTCTCGTCGGGAGCTCGTGGTCCTCACCGCGCCGCCAAACTATGGACTCACCGCGCGTCTCCCAGGAGCACTCCATCGCCACGGACATCGATGACATCATCAATACGATGGATCCGCTGCTCGACTCGCCGAGCCGCGCCACCGTCGACGTGCCGGAGAACATTTCCGGCGGCCAGGCCCACGAGGATCCACATCTCGCGGCCGATAACCTGGCCGCATCTTCTTCTGCACCGCCTCCACCTCTCTCCCCCGAAACGGCAGAGGAAAAAATCACCCTCATCGGAGAGGAGCTCGCCGCCGCGGCCGACGACGAAGGAGAAACTTCCGGCAATTGGAGCCGGAACAGCATTCCCTCCTCCCTTCTTCCGATAATGGAGAAGGGGGGTTGATTGCTAAGGGAAAGTGGCGATACGAGGAAGAAGAGTCTGAGCCTTCACCTAAGGCCAGAGAGCGGGTTCTCCTCACTTCTCATATCTCAGGAGGTATGGGATTTCCGCTATCTGCCTTCGTCCTCTAGGTACTCAATCACTACAACATCCAGCCTCACAACTTGCCACCTAACTCCATTCTATACTTAGCCGGGTTCCGGGCCCTCTTCGAAGGGTATCTAGGTTTAGCCCCTAGGTTAGATTTCTGGATGTACTATTTCGGGGTTAAGCGAAACCCCTCTGAGGGCGCACTCCCGACTTGTGGGACCATATCTTTTACCCTGCGTAGATTCAGGGAAGATTGGTTCCCCAAGATAAAAACCTCGGAATCCGTCAAATTCTGGACGGGTTCCTTTTTCTATCACCTAAACGTCCCATTTCCTGGAAAGGAAATGGGGATTCCACCTTTCGCCAACACTGCCGCCACTCCCCAGGAGAACTGGGCAACCGAAGCAGTGCAGACCCTGCCGCCGGATCTTCTTAGAATTAAACGACGCATCGCAAAATTCGTCACTTCCGATCCACCTCTGACCGGCATGGATACAGTTCTACGCTGGTTAGAGAGGCGAATCCAACCTTTGGCTGACCATGGTCCCGTCTTTTGTGTGACTATACAGGAACCGCGGGCGCCATGCGGACGACGAACAAATCCTTGACGGCAAAGGATTTGCGAAAACGTGTGAACCAGTTGGTCGCAGCACGCGATCAATATGAGGAAAGTCGGCCAATGTACACGACGACTAACCCGGCCCCAAATGTATATCTTTTACATTTTGGGTTTTGCATTTTTTTTATTTCTCGGATAATTGTATTAACCCGGACTTTGCCTTATTTGACAGATTTTCGATATTCCCGAGACAGACCTCGCAACTGATGTCGAGTTGGACGCACTACGTGGCAACTTTGCAGGTGGGCGGAAACGCAAGAAGACTTCTGTCTCCCAGGAAATAATCGATCTTGACGGGTTCCCGTCACTACCTCCAGGTTTGACTTCCAGGTTTTCTATTTTTGTCGGAAATTTCTTCCTTTGTCTCAGTTCTTTAATTCCCCGGTAATTCTCTTTTTTTTAGCATGGCTCCCGCAACCTTGAAGCCCAAAAAGCTAAAAAGGCTTAATTCTGTGGCCAAAAGAGGGCCACATCCTTCTCCTGCAACTGCCCCAGATACTCCAGTTGCTGCTGCAGAAGAGCATACTGCTGCTACAAACAAAGAAACTCAGCAGACCAGCCATCCAATTGTGTCGGAAACGGACACGAGGGAAAGGGAGGCCCCATAAATGGGAGGTCCTTCTCAGCCATCTGAGGAAGATCCCATTCCCACTTTTGATAAGGATTCCAAGGTCATTCATGAGGGCCTTAGCAATTTCGGGACTCTTTTTGCAGAATTTGCAAAAGAGTTCAACGAAACCTGGTCAGTTTTGCAGCAGATGAGCCAGGTAATACCTCTAGCCCCCAAGCAATAAGTCAAATGCATGCTTTTGCCTTAATGCTTTTTTCGCTTTTATGCTTGTTTTTAACTTGAGCATTTTTTGTCTCTTTTCCGTGTTTCAGCAAACTACTGAAAACATCAACATGGAAGTTTTCAACAAACTTACCATCAAGAACAAGAAGGTGAAATCCCTTATTTCGATTCTTGAGGGTAAGGAGGAAGAACTGGTATCCACTCAGCAGAAGCTGAAGGAATCAGCAGGTAAGATATTTCTCTGCTTCCAGTTGTGTAATTTTTTCTAAGTACTTTTTCCGAGTTTTCTAGCTCATCTCTTTTACTTTCTTTTCAGCTTCTTTGGCGAAAGCCAAACAAATTGCTAAGGATGCCGGCAACGCCGAAAACCTCCGCCGAGAAAACCTGGAACTTCACAAGCTCACTGTGAAGTTGCAGCAGGACCTGGAGGCCAGCCAATTGGCCGTT
The DNA here is from genome assembly GCA_028641055.1 of Alopecurus myosuroides. NCBI lineage: Eukaryota > Viridiplantae > Streptophyta > Magnoliopsida > Poales > Poaceae > Alopecurus > Alopecurus myosuroides. Next base: position 314,899,214 of record CM054063.1, on the reverse strand, counting down.
GACATTGCCGAGTCCAATGCCTCCAGCTAAGCAGCCAAGGACAAGGACACCGTCCGAGATTTGGAGAATGCCTTAAACCAGCGCTTGGAGGAGGGCGCCGAGATGGACAAAATTCTCGGTAAGTACTTTACCTTTTACCGGATTTCCCATGTTTACATCTTTCTCTGTTTTTGCTAACACTTTTTCTGTTTTACTAAAACAGGAGATAGCCCCCAGCTTACTCGGATTGAGAAAATCCGAGCGTTTGGGAAGGTATTCACCGCAATCAAGACTGCGGGGATGTTGCTGGTCAACAAATGCCTTCCTTCTAGGTCTGGGGAGTTCTCGGAAGTTGCAAAACTTCCGGAAGCCACCGTGGAAGTGGCGGAATCCCGGGAGTCCACCCTTCGCTCCGCGGCACGTGGTGGTGCACGCATGGCTCTAGGGCTCATGCGCATCTGCCAAATCTTGGCGCGTAGAATCCGGCATCCCTCAAGGATACACGGAGGTGCAGAGGGCCAGCATCTTTGATGAAATCAAAGGTCACGCCACTAAGATTGCTAACATGGTGAACGTCTCCATCTTCTATCCGGAGGAAGCTATTCCGGAAATTCCCGAGGAATCCAGCAGCGAAGACGACTCGGATGCCTGAAAGAAACTGCCTGGTCCTGGGAAGGAGATAGGAAATAGAAGCATTACTGATCTTACAATGTAAACTTATTGTAATGATTTCTATTATTTTGTATAAACAAGTACTCCGCCTATTGCAGTAATATTATTTAATATGTGCAAGTTTGCCGGGATTTATTCCTTTATCTTCTAAGTTCTATGGTTTATATGCTTTAACTGTCCTTAGTGTTTGAAATGGCTCGATAGTATTTTAATATTCATGCCAAGTGACTGGGTATAACCAATCAGTCAAAACTCGGAAACATGGATTATACTAAAGGCGTTTTTACTTACTAACTTCAGTGACCCAGCATAAAAACAGTTAGATAATACTTAGAGAACAGTAAGGAATTTTTTGAATGAAACTCAGGCACGCAGGCACAATCTGGGTTTCCTTAAGCCTTTTTAGGCTGAAAATCATTCAGATTTTTAACACCGAGCACGCAGGCACGATTCGGGTTAACATTGAGTATTTTGAAATATCATTGGGAAATAGATAGGACGGAATTATGCTTTATACTATAATAAACATGTAAAAATCATAGATGTATGGATTCTGACAACTTTATTTCATGATCTCAAAGATGTTTACATAGAAATTGAACTAAGTATAGAAGGGACGTAACTGCTGGATACTCCAGTGTCTTTTGGTCTCCCCTAGTTCATCATCTATCTTTGTCTTTCTTTTGCGATTCGGCTTTTCGGGATCATCTTTCGTGTCCCGAATATTTACAAGATAGTATGATCCATTTTTCATAGCCTTGCTGATGAAAAACGGTCCTTCCCAAACTGGAGCAAATTTGTGCTTTCTTTGCTGAACCAGTCTTAGCACTAAGTCACCTTCTTTAAAAGAACGATGTCTAGTTTTCCGACTATGGTAACGTCGTAAACCTTGGTGATAAATGGCAGATCTTTGAATTACAAGTTATCGTTTTCCTCTAGGAGAACGACGACATCCTGTCGTGCACTTTAGGCATCCGAGTCATCAAAAGCCTGCACTCATGGGCTATCATGGATCATGTCCGTTGGAAGGACTGCTTCCGCGCCGTAAAGGGTTTGCCCTGTTGACCTATTTGGCGTCGTTCGAATACTCCAAAGCACATAGGGTAACTATTCCACCCATGCTCCAGCTGCTCTATGAAGAGGAGATATGAGTCTTGGGCGTATTCCTTGCAGGATGGAACTATCCATTCTTTCAACCTGCCCATTGGATTGCGGGTGTGCCACAGATGCAAGATCTAGGCGTATTCCCGTTTGTCGGCAATATTTTGCCAACTCTCCAATAGAGAAATTTGTCATGTTGTGGGTTATTATGCTGTGTGGAACGCCGTATCTCATGACTATGTCAATGATGAAATTTCTGGCAGTTACACCGTCAAGCTTTTTGATGGGTTTTGCCTCCACCCACTTGGTATATTTATCCACTGCAACCAGTAGATGTGTAAGTCCGTCTCTTGCAGTTTTGAATGGTCCCATCATATCTAGTCCCCAGACTGCAAATGGCCATGTAATAGGGATAGTTTTGAGTGCTTGGGCTGGCATATTCGTTTGCTTCGCGTAATACTGACATCCGGCACATGTATTGACTATGTGTTTGGCGTCTGTCTTGGCTGTTAGCCAGAAAAACCCTGCACGAAATGCTTTCTTAACTATGCTTTTTGATTGAGCATGATGTCCGCAATCTCCAGCATGGATTTCTTGCAGAATTTCTTGGCCTTCTTCTGGCGAAATACATCGCAGAAAAATTCCGGTAGTGCTGCGTTTATACAGAGAACCATTGATTACCGTGTATCCTTTGCATCCACATTTTATTTGTCTATGCAAGACCTCGTCTGCTCCATCCAGGTACTTCTGATCTACTAAGAAGTTTAGATATGGAATTGTCCAATCCGGGTTAACGAGCAGAACTTCGATTGACTCGGAAACTAGAGGATAGTCGACATCTCCACCTTTTATGGATGGTTCGTGCAAATACTGGACAAACACACCTGGTGGTAGTGTTTTCACTCTTTCCGAGCCCATGCGGGCTAATGCGTCCGCGTTCCAATTTTCTTCCCTTTTTACATGAAGTACTTCAAATCCCAGGAAGAAAATTGCAAACTCGTCCACCGTTCTCCGATATTCGGCCATGATGGGGCTTTTAGCGTCCCATGTTTGGTTGAGCTGATGTTGTACCATACCTGAGTCACCATGGGGATTTTAGGACTACACCAGCTCCAGCGCCTTCCTTCATCTTGGATCCATCAAAATGCATAACCCAGTATTCTGAATCTGGCATTGGTGTATTTTCCATCGCTTTTGTCCAGTTGGTGACGAAATCTGCCAACACCTGGGATTTTATTGCCGTCCGGGGTTGGTACTTAATGTCGAACGCAGCCAACTCGATGCCCCATTTGGCTACTCGGCCCGTTGCGTCCGCATTGCTGATTATATCCCCTAGTGGTGCTTTGCATACCACTGTTATGAAATGTCCTTGGAAGTAATGACGGAGTTTTCGAGATGCGAAAAATATGCCATATGCCAGTTTTTGATAGTGCGGGTATCTTTGCTTGGACTCGGAAAAAACCTCACTTACATAATACACCGGATGTTGATCTGGTATGGTTTGCTCGTCTTTCCGTCTTTCCACAACTATCACCGCACTGATAACCCTGTTTGTTGCTGTGAGGTACAGTAACATGGGTTCTTCGCCTTTTGGCGATGCCAAAATCGGAGCTTTCATCAAGGTTTCTTTTAACTGGGTTAATGCTTTGTCCACTTCTTCTGTCCATTCAAATTTGCCGGATTTCTTCAACAATTTGTATAATGGCAGAGCTTTGTCTCCTAGCCGGCTTATAAACCTGCTGACGGCAGCTGCAGAACCCGTTAATCTTTGTACATCTTTTAAGCACGTAGGCCTTGAGATGTTTAGGATTTCCTTGATCTTTTCAGGGTTTACTTCTATTCCTCTGTGAGAAACGATGAAACCCAGAAGTTTTCCTGAGGGAACCCCGAATACGCACTTCAATGGATTCAACTTCATTTTATAAGTGCGCAAATTTTCAAAGGTTTCTCGCAAATCTTCAAGGAGCGTGTCATTTTCCTTGGAAACGACGGCAATGTTGTCCACGTAAACGTGAACATTTTTGCCAATCTGACGATGCAAACATCGTTGCATGCAACGCCGGCAAGTTGCACCTGCGTTCTTCAGGCCAAAAGGCATGGTTATGTAGTAGTATGTTCCATATGGGGTTATGAAGGAGGTTTTGATTTGGTCCTCTTCCTTCATATGTATTTGATGATACCCGGAATAAGCATCTAAAAAGCATAAAAGCTCAGAGCCAGCAGTGTCCTCTATTATTTGATCAATTCGCGGTAACGCAAATCTATCTTTTGGACACAATTTGTTCAGGCCAGTGTAATCTATACACATCCTAACAACAGTACTATCTTTCTTCAGGACTAATACTGGGTTTGCAGACCATTCAGTATGTATAACTTCCCGGATAAAGTCAGCTGCTAATAGCCGGATAATTTCCTTGCCAATAGCCTTCCGTCTTCTTCCGTCGAATCGACGGAGACCTTGTTTGACGGGTTTAGATCCTGGAATTACCTTGAGTTGGTTCTCAGCAAGTTTCCGGGGTCCGCCTGGCATGTCCGCTGGACACCATGCAAAAATATCCCAGTTCTCATGGAGGAACTTGATGAGCTCGCTTTCCTATTTATCGGTCATGCTAGTTCCCACTATGACAAATTTTGTCGGATCTTTGGGATCTAGGATAACATGTCTTGTGTTCTCGGAAGATTTGAAGTTGTCTGCCAGCTTCCGACTTTCTTTTCCTGCCGGCATTTCTGTTGGCAATACTTGTTTCGCCAGCTCCTTCAGTTCTTCCTTTGCTATCTGCGCAAAGGGCGTTTTCTTTTTCCAACTCGTTTGCCAATTTGAAGTCTCAATTTATGGTGATTACTTCTCCTTTTGGCCCTGGCATCTTCAGCTTGTTATAGATATAACATGATCTTGCCATGAACTTGGCGACAGCTGGACGTCCGAGTATTGCGTGATACACGCTTTCGAATGGCACAACCTCGAAGGATACTTTTCCTGTCGGAAATGTTCTTTCTCTCCAAAGGTTACGTCTAGGGAAATTTCTCCTAGGGATCGTGCTTGCCAGCCAGGAACAATACCCTGAAAACGTATGTTTCTATGATTGAGCTGAGTCTCGGAGATTCGTAGATGCTTCAATGTATCCAGGTACATTATGTTGATGTTGGATCCTCCATCCATCAACACTCTTTTTAGCCTAGTGTTTTGAACAATAGGACTTACAACTAGAGCTTGTGTGCCGGGTTCTGGATGTTTCCGGGATGATCAGACTGATCCCAGGTAATCGGTGTGTTTGAGTACTTCAAGAATTTCGAGGTTGGTGGGACAGCTGCGTTTATTTCTCGAAGTGTTCTCTCTGCCACCTTTGCTGATGGAGTTGCTAGGAAAGTTAGGTTGCATTCTCCGTCAACTCTCGGAAACTTAGGCTCGCCTTTTCGCTGTTGTTCTTGGATTTTTTCATCAGTGTCCGATTCACTGTCTTCTTTTTCAGCTTCTCGCTTTTGCTTCGAGAACTTCCTTTTGTAAAAAAATTTCCTTTGCTTCCGGATCCTGCATTGCCCTGCATATGCTTATTGAGCCGGCATTGTGCGTTGTTGTGGGTGGGTTTCCCGAATTGCGAATGGTGGACACAGTTTTTCGACTTAATCCTTTCCCACTCTTCTTTTATGTAGGCGATCGGTTCTGTGCTTCGTCCTTTTCATTTGCTCCCATTTTCTCTTCCAAAGGCTATATTAACTTATTTGGGCTTTTGCTTTGCTTCTGGAGTTGCTTTTTTTTTCTCAGGACGAGGGGTCTTTTTGGCTTGAATCAAAGTGTCGATATTCCCCCTCTTGCTCTGATGTCGTCTTCGGCCGCTGCATGCTCATTTGCGGTTGTAAGCATAGATCCGAGATATTTATGCTTTTTTGAACCTATCATGAACGGTACGAGTCCGGGTTTTAAGCCATTGATGAAAGCATGCATTGCTTGTACGTCAGTTACTCCAGAGCAGCTGTTTTTCATTGTAGTCCACCTTGAGATAAAGTCCACGTATGGCTCATCTTCAAACTGGGTGCAGCGGTTTATCTGGTTGATGATGTTGGGGCGTTTGTACGTTCCCCGAAAGTGCTGAGTAAAAACTCTAGCCATATCATCCCAGCTATCGACAGTTCTTGACGGGAGCCCGTTGATCAAATCTCTGGCTCCATCCACTAACATAAGGGGGAGTAATTTTACTGCCTCTAAGTCTGTCCCGTTATTAATCTGGACGGCTGTGTAATAGTCTGAGATCCAGGTATCCGGGTTGTGGTACCGGTATATTTTTGATATGTTGGACCAAATTTGGCGAAGCCAGAATGTAGAGTTATTCTTCGGATCCTGTCAGTGAAAAACTTAGGCCCGAAGTATAGATCATGTCTTTCCGCTCTATCAATGTGTGCGGAGTATCTACCGGCTGAGTGGATAGAAGGGGATCTACTCCTTTTTTTCAATTGTTGCGCGAGCGCGCTTTTCTGGGATTATCCCTGTTTCCTCCGTTATCATACCCTTTGGGATAAGGTGGAGTTCTACTCGTGTGTCTTTCCTTATTCCTAGGGGGTGTACGAGATCTCTCACGCCTGTGAGGAATGTCATGTCTTTCGGATTTCTCAGCAGGGCGTCTCGGAGGCGGAATTGCTTTTCCGTCTTTCCGGTTTTGTTCCTCCCGACCTCAGGGGTTAATTCCATCTTTCGGCAGATGGGATCCGGTTCTAGATGCTGCATCCTTATTATCGGGTTTTTTTATTGTCCTTTCTCGGATCTCCTTTCTTCTCTTTTGAATTAATTGAATCTCCAGGTTCTTCAGGTCCAGGTGCTCCAGCGTTGCAAGTAGTGTTTTGCATAGGGCTGAGTCGTCATGCAACTTCACTGATCTTGCTTGTCCTCGTTGTTGCTGTTGTAATGCCTTTCCTAAGAAAGCATACACCTCTTGAAGTTTTTCGCCGTTGGAGTACATGTCATTGTTGAGGATGGCGAACGCGGCTTCCGCGTTTTCTGCTGCAGTTTTATATATAGGTTCACCCCTGGCATCTGTGTCGTTTACTTGCTTTTGCGAGGCCGGGTTTTGAAACCGTTCCTTTGGCGGCAGTACTTCCGGTCTTGCGATTCCGGGTAGCCGTGTAGGTTTAATGGCAGGTCTATTCCTTCTCTCGTACTCCTCGATTCCTTCCTGCTTTAACTTAATGTCAGCTTGGGTTTTCTGGAGGTGTTCTCGAGTTCTGAATAGATGTTGTTGTTGCTGTTGGAGAGCTTGTCTCCTAGCTTCCAGCACTTCAGGGGGTTCGTGAGGTCCCACTGGTGTTTGAAGTAAATCCTGTTCGTCCTGTTCTGACATTGGCGGAACAGAGATTTCCTTCGCTTTCTTCTCCGCCGGCTTAACTCCACTTCCTCCTCCTGCTTTCAGGTTTTCGTTGGCTGGATCAGCCAATTTTTTCTTCCGGAGCTTGTACTAGAGTTTCTTGGAATCTTTGTGCTTTTTCTTGGAAGAGGGAGGTTTTTTACCAGGTTCGTCCTCTGTCAATTCCTTGACATCCGGGTATGTTGGAGTGGTTTCCCCCTCCTCTCTTTCCTCATCTCGCGGAGGTGTTCTAGGGCTTTCCTGACTTTTGGCATCCGTGTTTTCAGCCGGTTTTGCCATCAGTACTCCGTGGAATCCCTCTTGAAAGGATTTGACCTTTCTTTCGAAAGCGTCTACATCGTCGTCTTCGGAGTCGAACTGGTCAGATCCGGGTTCCGACTCTAATCTCGCCTCAATGGCGGCTAATGCAGAATCAACTTCCGAGTTCGTCGTCAGATTGACGGATGTCGGATCTTCCACCTCTATTGTGGGACCGTTGTCTTCTGCCTTTTCCACGGGATTGCTTTCGTCCGTGTTTTTGGCGAGCTCGGATTGCACCATACTGATAAAGTGCGATTTAGCATAATATAGGCGATCTGAGCAAAATCCGGCGTCATAGTCTTCTTCGACTGGGTATAGGGCGGGTGGGATAAATTTGCTTCCACCACAGAATTCCATTGCCTCTGCAGTTAATCCGATAAAGATGTTTGTAGATCCGATCGGTAAAACGCAAGCACTTACCAGATGATTCCGTGCTGGCATGTACGATCCGTTGTCTAGGAAGTGCCCGACGTCGTTGTCGAATTCCAGGCTTCCGACAGTTATGGTACTGCCAATTCCGCCGAGTATCCCCGATCGAAACATAACGCCCGACGTTGCTGGCCCCACGGTGGGCGCCAACTGTCGAGACATCGTAGTATAATTCATAGACGGGGGTGCCATGAGACTACTGATAGAGACGTGGGGGGACGTGGTAGTATGACGAACAATGACACAAAGGTTTTACCCAGGTTTGGTACGTCGCAACTAGGCGGCGTTCCTACTCCTGCAATCTCACTAAATCAGGACTGAAGCCTGAAGTATACAAAGTACAATGTGAGTTAGGTTTAGCTACTCAACAAGGATCAACCTCTCGGCGAGTTAGCTTCTAGCTTATTGTCCTCTTCTTTCTTATCTCCCTTCCGGATTTATATAATAGCCGGGTTAGGGCTTACATAAAAGGAAACCTAGAAGACTACGGTAAGTTCTAACTTGGAAGGCAAGAATCCGCCTTCTACTCCAAGCCGTACCACGTGGGCCATGGTCCGGGTTCTTCTAGAATCCGGCTTCTGCGCGTCATCTTACTAGGCTGCCTAATGGACCGTAATCCATTACCATTCAGGCCACCCTGGTAATCTGGCACTTTAGGACACCATCTGATATACCCCTAATGGGTATATATCCGACAGCGTACCCCCTCAGGTTTTAGGGTTGAAGGCTACTTGTAGTCGAAAGGGGAGTCCGAGGGGGTCCTGGGGGGCCCACACCCTGTGTTGGCGCGGCCAGGGGGACCCGCGCCAGGGGGGTGTGGCCACCCCTGGCCCCTCTCCTCGCCCCCTTATGGCTTCTGGGGTCTTCTGAGGTGAAAACATCAATGGGCTCTTTTCTGGGCATTTTCTCGAAAGTTAATTTTTCTGCATAAAAACGAGATACCAAAGTAATTCTGCCGAAAACAGCGTTAGTCCGTGTTTTTTTTTTGAAACTTAAAACACTTATATTAAGCAAGCAAGCCGCCTCATTAAAAACCTTCCAGTCCCCTCAGGTACCCTGGTAAGGAAAAGAGTGCGTAAAAAACGTTTTGCCCCGATCATAACAAGGATACATCGTTTGCTAATGTGCTTACAAGAAAATCAGGTGGATCATCTTGCCAAGAAACTGACAAGAAACCCTCCACATTACTAGCCAACAAATGTGCAGCTCTATTAGCCTCTCTATGGCAGTGTGAGAAAATCACCGAGGTAAAATTGCGGCACAACATGGCACACTCCTCGTAGATCGCCGCAATTTTACCTCGGTGATTTTCTCACACTGCCATAGAGAGGCTAATGGAGGACATCAATCGAGTGTGAGAAAATCACCGAGGTATGGTGGAAACAATTTGCAAACTTTGGTTTTCAGGGATTTGGATGCACGAGCAGAGCTCATACTCAGTACATGTGAAGGCTAGCAAATAGACAGGGAGAGACAATCAAGAGAGCAACAACTATCATAATCATGTTTGCGACAAAGTAAAATTAACTGAGGCATAAAATTGATACTAGAACTCTGAGGCAAAATAAATCATCGAGGCTTATTGACTTTTTGTTTTCAGTCTTAGCATGCATGAGCATGTGCCAAGTCGATTCAAATGAAACGGTCAGAGGAGGCTACCACAATATCATACCCTTCTATGAATAAAACAATGCGAACAAATATTTATATGACAAGTCATTTACTATCAATATATTGGAACCAAAACATGAGAGAGCATGAACTATTAAACAACCATTAAGTCACATATATCTTATACGAACAAACTAAGCATGCTCACATAGATGGATATATGTACAAAAATGAAAGCAGATAGAATTCATACCAGCCTCTCACCACAACTTGATTGTCGTATATCGTCATTATTGCTCTTCACTTGTGGCTCGAATAATATATAATGAAAACCAAGCTCCAATGGAATCACGGACGACTGTTGAACTCTGCAACAAACTTTACAAAACCAAAGAAGAACAAAAAATATTTTTGGGTTTTTCAATTAAAGCACGAACAAAAAAAGAGCAAGCAAAAAAAAAAATCTTTTTGGGTTTTAAAAATGAGATAAGAACAAAAGAAAGCAAACAAACAAACCAAACAAAAATATTTTTGGGTTTTTGAATATTAAACTGCAATTAAAAGATAAAGCAAACCAAATGAAGAAACTAAAGAGGCAAACAAAGAGAAACAACAAAAACATTTTTGGTCTTTTTGTGTTTTGGAAAGCTAAAACAAAACAATAAAAACAAAGGAAGCGAAAGAAACAAACAGAAGCGAAAGAAAATGAAAGAAACGATAAACATGGATATACAAAGAATGACTGAACATGATATATAAACGAGTGTGATGTCAGTATACCTCCCCCCAAGCTTAGGCTTTTGGCCTAAGTGGAGATCAATCAAAGTGTGGGAAATATCCCCTCCTCGTGTGGTCGTACTCGAGCGCATAAGAAGAAGATGAAGCAGCCGACGCATAGTCATAACCGGGGTGCTGATATGGAATCCCTGTGGCGTCATAGGGCTGGACGAAATCACCATCGCCCCCCTCTCCGGCGTCCCCCTTGCTGGGGGAGATGCGCAAGGTATGTATCCAACTCACTCTCAGGAAGCTCCCATCCTTGCCTGTTATTAAGATCAAACAGAGGAGGTGCAGGAAAAAGTACTTTTCTAACAGTTTTAACAACTCTCCACCCGGATCGTTTGGAGAAAATTAATTCAAAAGATAAATTATGTAAGTGAGCATGAGTGGAAAGAAACTTATGTTGAACCATGGAAACAAGATTAAGCCTCTCTAAGGGAAACTGATAGTCTAGATGGTGAGGCTCCAAACCATGCAAAGCTAACAAGCGCGAGGCAATAAGACCTCCACAAACTCCGCCCTTCTCACGGTTATGTGAGAGACGGTAAGCAATAAAAGTACCAAAGTTATAAGATCTATCGTGTCTCAAAGCAGCAACAATAAACGCCAAATCATAAACAGATAACTTGCTGGCAGTTTTCCAAGCTAATACATATTTAGAAATGGAGTAGGCAAAGTATCGAATGCTAGGGAGTTGAATTTCACGAATTTTACCCTTCTCCCCTGTGAAGCTTCTGCCTTGGCAAATCTCTCCATATAAATCTAGTAGTGGTTTGGGCCGCCCACTTATTTTCCCACAAGACCCCCACTCAGATACCTTAATAGCTGCACAGAAAACACTAAAAGGCAGGCTCACAGCTTTATTATAAATCTTGTAGTGGACCATTAGGTTAGTTGGAGACCATTTAAAACGAAAATCCTGCACCACAGACATAGTTAGTTTCACATACTGGATGGGATCATCCTCAATGAAACGCTCTAAACCTGCATTATGCACTAGAGTGTTAAATCCTGCAGAATTCCGGTAACTTGCATAAATTCCCGACACAGATAGATTGATGGGAACACCGTCTCTTCACGGTGCATGAGCATGACCTCATGCACCTCCAACTCATGCTGATTTAGTTGATAAGCATTCTGCTCCATGTCTGAAATTTTTTCAACAATCATCATAAAAATTAACTATAAGGTGGAGACTACCATAGGGACTTATATGAGAGCTAAACATACATAAAAACTATACTATTTCTACTCAAATCAAGCATGCAAACTCACATAAGCTGTCACCTACATTACCAAAATACTCAAGAAATACCTCACTAAACAAAATTCTACTTGGATCAACGGAGGAGTCACATACCGAAGAGCAAATGCACCAAATTTCAGCACAAAAGATGGGATGAGCAAAGAGATCAAAAAATTTTCAAGGAAGGACAGCAAGAACTCGGGTTCCAGAAAATGTGTTGAGTTTGGGAGGTGAGGGAAGGAACTTTAGTAGGGGAGGGAATTAGTGGGGGGGGGGGCACACCATGGGCTGGCGCCACCAAGGGGCAGGACGCGCCACCCTAGGGTGTGCCTGCCTGGTGGGTCCCCCTGGGGCCTCCCAGGTGGCTTTCTGCCTCATTTTTTACGTAAAAATTTATTATAATTTTTCTGGAATTTTTCGGGAAACTTTATTTTTAAGGTATTTCCAGAATTTTAATAATTAATAAAAACCGAGAAAACGAAAGTGAAAACATGGAAGACAAAACCAAAACCAGAACTACAGAGGTTCTAAGACATTCCAATGAAAGAATAACCAAAGAAAACAAAGGTGGTAGTGGTGAAAACAAAAGTATGGGTGGTGAAAACATGCATAACTTCAGTAATCAGAGTGAAAACATCAGGAAAACATGCATAATGATGGTGGAAAACACGATTGCACTCAAGTAATAATGTGATAACAGAAGTAAACATGGTGAAAACAATATGGGGAAGGTGAAAACATAGTGAAAACATTGCCCATTTCATTTAAAATCATTTTGTTAACAAGAGTGATCAAGTCTTGCTACCAAAATAATTTTCTATGAAACAAAACTTTGTTTCTCACTAAATAATTATGTTACCTCAACCTTGATAGGCATAGTCCCAATCATAAGAATTTCATATTCTTTTGGTGGCTTTGGAATAGGACAATAAAATTCTCCAATCTTGATAGTCTCAACATTTTCAATGGAATCTAGACCATATTTTCTATCAATCTTCTTGGGAAAATAAATAGGGTGATCTTTATCATTAACATTAAAAGTAACTTTGCCTTGATTGCAATCAATAACAGCCCCTGCAGTATTAAGAAAAGGTCTTCCAAGAATAATAGACATATTATCATCTTCAGGCATTTCCAACACAACAAAGTCAGTTAATATCAGACAATTATCAGCAACTTGAACAAGAACATTCTCACATATACCCACAGGAATAGCAGTAGACTTATTAGCCATTTGCAAAGATATATCAGTTGGTATCAATTTTTCTAGGAGGAGTCTTTTATAGAGAGTAAAAGGCATGACACTAACTCGAGCTCCCAGATCACACAAAGCAGTTCTAACATAATTATTTTTAATAGAATAGGGAATAGTAGGTATACCAGGATCTCCAAGCTTCTCAGGAACCTTGCCATTAAAATATTAATTAGCAAGCATAGTGGATATTTCCTCATTAGGAATCTTCCTTTTGTTAGAGACAATATCTTTCATATATTTTGCATAAGGAGGCAATTTAATAGCATCAGTTAAAGGAATTTGAAAGAGCAAAGGTTTCATCCATTCACAAAACTTGTTATAGTGTTCTTCTTCCTTAGATTTGTGTTTCTTACCAGGGAAAGGCATTGGTTTTTGTACCCAAGGTTCTCCCTCATTACCATGTTTATTAGCAATGAAATCTTCCTTAGTATAATTTTCAGTTTTAGTTTGCTTTTTAGATTCAGGTTCTTCTTTATCAGAAGCATCATTCTTTTCATTACCACTTTCAGTTTCAGCATCAGAGATAGATATACTATAAGGATCTTTAGCAGGTTCATAGGATTCTACAACAGTTTTATGTTTCTTCTTCTTTTTCTTCTTAGTATGAATAACATCATTATTAGTTTGCTGGGAATCTTGTTCAATTCTTTTAGGATGTCCCTCAGGATATAAAGGATCTTGTGTAGAAATACCAATTCTAGTTTTTATCTCATAAGCATGTTTTTCTTTAGAAGCATTATCTAGCAAATCTTTTTGCACTTTAGCAAGTTGATCAATTTGAGTTTGAACCATTTGAAAACGTTTAACAAGCATTTTAACATCATTAGAGGTTCTTTCTATAATACCATGCAGATCATTAATAGCTCTAGATTTTCCATAAGGTGGTTCTGCACTCTCATATTAAAATTATCTTGTTTAATGACATAGTTATCAAATTCATCTAAGCATTGATCATGAGGTTTCCTATAGGGAATATCTCTACTATCAAAATATTGGAGAGAGTGTACCTCAATGGATGGTGAGTGAGGGATTGACTTACATAATTCTTCTATAGGTGGAGGATTCTTCACATCTTCAGTTTTAATACCCCTCTCTTTAAGAGATTTCTTGGCTTCTCTCATCACTTCATCATTTAATTCAATCATTCCCCTCTTCTTGGGTGTTGGTGTTGGTGTTGGTGTAGGTACTGGAGTAGGAGTCGGCTCAAGCTGAATCATTGTCCAATCATCATGATTTTGGCTTATTTTAGCCATTAATTCCTCAGCTTCTTCTGGAGTTCTTTGCCTGAAAACACAACCAGCACAACTATCCAGGTATGTCCTAGATTCAATAGTTAGTCCATTATAGAATATATAAAGAAGTTTATTATCTTCTAGCTTATGCCCAGGTGCAGCTCTAACTAAAGAACCGAACCTTTCCCAAGATACAGGCAATTTCTCTTCTTCCAGTTGCTTAAAATTAAATATATTTTGTAAAGCAGCATGTTGAGCACTAACAGGAAAATATTTCTGAAAGAAAGCATTAACCAAACCAATAGGACTATCAATAGATCCAAGAGAGAAATTGTTAAACCAAGTTTTAGCTTCATCCTTTAATGAGAAAGGGAATATTTTAGCAACAAAGTAACATTTCTTAAGATCATCAGAGAATAAACTACTCAAAGAGGAGAGCTCATTCATATGTTTCATAGCACTTTCATTTTCAGTTCCACAAAAAGGTTCCTTCTCAAAAATAGATATATAAGATAAATCAAGAGAGAAATCATAATCCTTATCCCTAATATAAATAGGAGAAGTGGCAAACTTAGCACCAGGAGATAATTTATATCTAACAACACGACTTTCCATAAGACGTATGGCGGCATATTTATCCTTCGTAGCATGTATTTCGTCAATAAGATCATCACTCAGTTCAATATAAGCATCATCTAAATCATCACTAGGGTTCTCTCTAAACTCAGGTGAAAAAGCAGGAGTAACATGATTTTTAGCAGGAGTTTCAGTGTTTGCAATATTTTTAGCTTTAGCAATAGTAGCATCTAAGAAAGGACCGAGAGAACCACTCTCATCAAGCACAGTAGAAGCATCATCAAAAGTATCAGAAGCATTTTCAGATTCAGTAGAAGTAGCATGTGTAGCATGTGGTGGTGTAAGCAGTTTACTCATAACAGACGGTGAATCAAGAGCAACAGAGGTGTTCAGAGTTGTACCTCTTCTTGTAGTGGATGGTAATATAGGAACTCTTCCATCACGAGACTTACCCATGATGAATGATAGCAGTATATAATAATACTCTCCGGTGAGCTTGCAAATAAAGCTATGCTCCCCGGCAACCGCCAGAAAATAGTCTTGATGACCCACAAGTATAGGGGATCGCAATAGTCTTCCAGGGAAGTAAAACCCAAATTTATTGATTCGACACAAGGGGAGCCAAAGAACATTTGTGAGCATAACAAGTGAGTTGTCAATTCACCTGCACCTAAAATTACTTTTGTTCGCAGTGGTTTATCAGTAGTAACAGTTTTATAGCAGCAACAGTAGTGAAATAATAGCAGCAGTGAGATGAAAATAGCAGCAGTAGTAGTGTTTGAAGTAAACAACGGATTAAATACTATAGGCATAGGGATGGATGAACGGGCGTTGCATGGATAAGAAAGTTCTAATAATGATCATGTCAGGGGCATTGCAGATAAATATGATAAAGCATCCAAGCACTAAGTAACCATAGGCATGTGTTCCATAAATAGTCGTACGTGCTCGCAATGAGAACTTGCACACCATCTTTTGTCCTACCAGCCCGTTTTCAGCGAGGCCTCAAGGGAACTACTGGTAATTAAGGTGTTCCTTTTAATAGAACACCGGAGCAAAGCATTAACACTCCGTGAACACATGTGATCCTCACATCGTAGACATCCCCTCCGGTTGTCCCAATTTCTGTCACTTCGGGGCCTCAGGTTCCGGACAACAATATGTGTAAACAACTTGCAGGTATGATCAAGAAACAATAATTATCATCGTGATTCAATAACATGTTCAGATCTGAGATCATGGCACTCGGGCCCAAAGTGGCAAGCATTAAGCATAACAAGTTGCAACAATGTCAATAGCACTAATAGAGGATACTAGGCACTATGCCCTAACAATCACGACATTATTACATGAACGATCTCATCCAATCCCTACCACCCCCTTCAGCCTACAACGGGGAATTACTCACACATGGATGGGGGAAACATGGATGGTCGATGAAGAGGCATTGGTGATGACGATGGCGATGACCTACTCCAATTCCCCGTCCCGGCAGGGCGCCATAATAGGAACTTATGATCCCCGAATCGAGGTTCGGGACGGCGGCGGCACTTTGTTGTGTTTCTATGGGCGTACCCCCTCGGGGTTTAGGGTTGAAGGCTCTTGTAGTCGAAAGGGGAGTCCGAGGGGGGTCCTGGGGGGCCCACATCCTTTGGTGGCGTGGCCAAGGGGACCCGCGCCAGGGGGGTGTGGCCACCCTATGGCCCCTCTCCTGGCCCCCTTCTGGCTTCCGGGGTGAAAACATCAATGGGCTCTTTTCTGGGCATTTTCCCGAAAGTTGATTTTTCTGCATAAGAACGAGACACCAAAGTAATTCTGCGAAAAACAGCGTTAGTCCGTGTTAGTTGTATCCAAAACACACAAGTTTAGAGGAAAATAATAAGAAAAGTGTTCGGAAAAGGAGATACGTTTTCGATGTATCAGTCTTCGTGAGCAAGCAAGTTGGATGCGCCCCCACTAGTTCCATTGGAGAGCTTTCATACACTTATAGCTCTATGTGTATCCGTTGTGTGGCAATCCCTACTCCTTGCATAGCTTCGGTTGTAAGACTTTCTCTTGTCTAATGACCACTTTTAGCTTTGTGAGCCTTTCTTCCATTGACCTTCCAAACCCCCAATAATGTTCTCTTTGCCATAACATCCCGGTGCCAGGGACCAACGCAGAACACTTGCTTGTTTTTAGTGCGCAAATAGTTTAAGATTCAAGCATTGCATCGTGTGGAGAGCTTGACTTGATCCTAACAGGGGTTGTGAAGATCATTTGACGTGCATGATATTGTTGTTCTTCAAAGCTTAAATCATCTCTAATAAACTTTGCACGGCTGATAGTCTTTTAGTATTGATTCATTAAAAGTTTTGCTTGTTTCTTCTTATTTGTTTATGCATTACTTGTTGATATCAAATATAGATCACAACTTTAGTTCATTTGATCCTAGTTTACACGCTTTGCTTTACATATTATGATAAAGATTGTGTGGTAGCATGTCACCTCAGAAATTATTTTGTTTTATCGTTTACCTACTCGAGGACGAGTAGGAACTAAGCTTGGGGATGTTTGAGACGTCTCCAACGTATCTATAATTTCTGATGTTCCATGTTGATATTATGCCAATTGCTACAGGTTTTCTCCCTTCTTTATAGCATCTTTACACGTTTTCCGGGACTAACCTATTAACAATATGCCAAGTGACAGTTCCCTGTTTTCTGCTGTTTTTTATTTCAGAAATATTGTTCTGGAAATATTCTCGAAATTGGACCCCACGAATCCCGAAGTTCCTATTTTCCCCGGAAGCATCCAGAAGTCCGAACAGGAATCGAAGACGGGCACCAGGGGGCCCTCACCATAGCCAGGCGCAGCCCCCTTGGCCGCGCCTGGGGGAGGTGAGGCCACCCTCGTGAACCCACATCGCTCTTTCGCCTATTTATTCCCCTTCGAAGGAAAACCCTAGTTACCTGATAAAAAATCGCCGAAAAGTTCCGCAGCCGCTGTTGTCGTCAACCCTAGATCAGGGGGGTTCTGAAGCTGTCTCTCGGCACCCTGCCAGAGAGGAGGTCATCACCGGAGGCCTCTTCATCACCATGCCTGCCTCCGGAGTGATGCGTGAGTAGTTCATCCTTGGACTACGGGTCCATAGCAGTAGCTAGATGGTTGTCTTCTCCTCCTATGCCTCAATGTTTAGATCTCGTGAGCTGCCTAACATGATCGAGATTGTTCTTATGTAATTCTATGTGCTGTGTTTGCTGGGATCCGATGAATATTGAACTTATGCCAAGTTGATTATAGTCTTTATTGCATATGTTATTTGTGATCTTGCATGCTTTCCGTTGCTAGTGGTTGCTCTGGCCAATTAGTTGCTAGTGACTCCAAGAGGGAGTATTTATGCTCGATAGTTGGGTTCATGCATCCTTTTCGCCTGTGCTCGAGTGACAGAAACGTGACGGGGAAGGATGTGATATTGCCACTAGAGAGAAAACAGCGGTGTGAGTGCCCGCGTGCACAATCATTGCTTACATTACACACATTGATTAATGCGATTATCTGTTGCTTGCAACTTAATACCTAAGGGGGTTCGGATGATAACCTGAGGGTGGATTATTAGTCATAGATGCAGTTGGATTACAGTCTATGTATATTGTTGTAATGCCCACACTAAATATCATAGTAGTCATCATGTCATGAATGTCCACTACGGTGCAACCTCTATTTGTCAATTGCCCAGCTGTAATTTTTTCACCCAGCATGCTATCTTTTATGGAGAGACACCACTAGTGAACATATAAACCCCGATCCATTTTTCCTACACTGTTAAACAAACCACTACAATTCCCTTCTTTCTTTACTTACTGCAAGCATACACCATATTCCACACTATACGTCTAATCTTTGTTTTCAGCAAGACCGGTGAGATACAACCTCACTGTACCGCTGGGACAAAGTATTTTGGTTGTGTTGTGTGCAGGTTCCGTGTTGTTGCTGACACCGCTGAGGCGCCATCACCACCGTCAATGGCATCAACCTTCCGAAGATTCTCTTTCTCCTACTAGATTGATAACCTTGGTTCTTAACTGAGGGAAATTCTTACCGCTGTACTCATCACACCCTCCTATTGGGGTTCCCAACACGCCATCACAAGCATCAAGAATTTCTGGCGCCATTGCTGGGGACTTAAAATTCATCATCATCAAGAAGTCTCCCCGTCAAGGCATCATCAAGGCGTAGCAATCAGGCGGCCATGATTTCTTGTACCGGTTCGGCAGGGGTTCTAATCTCGGCCGTTGATCGAGATCCAACGGGCCAAAACACACTCGAGGGGGCGGCGGTGGCTTACTCACCGGAGAATGTCGGTGCAGTGGTCGGAGACGCAGAAATTCGCCGGTGAGGGCGCTCTGGTGGCTGCTTGGGCTCGGGGAAGCGACGAGGAGATGCGGGGGTGCTCGGCGAAGTCGATGGCGATGAGGTAGAGTTCCACGAGGCCCTCTGTCGACGGCTCTGTGTGGAGAGTGCGGCTCGGCTCCGGAGATCTTCGGGTGGATGGCGCGTTCGCGGGGGCAGCTCCTAGACGATGTTGAGGACGGCGGCGTGCTCCTCTCAGCTCCGTGATGCTCCTCGTGTGCTCGGGGTGGTCTGCCGGGGTGCGTAACAGCGACGGCGACAACGTTCCGAGGAGGAGGCGGTAATGGCGCGGCAGCGGCGACGAGATCTAGGGTTAGGGGCGGAGGCAGGGTGCGGATGTCAAGGGGGGAGGGGTATAAAAGGAGGGGGAGCCTTGGGGGAGAGGTTAGGACTCGGGGAGGCGGCGAAGGAATCCTTCTGCATCACGGCGGCGGAGTCCCGCGTTGGGAGCGAATCGGACATCGAGGAGATGACGTGAGGGCGACGTCACGATGGCGTCATGGGGGGCCAGTCGTCAGAGAGGAGAGGAGAGAACGGGCGGGCTGGCGCACCGGTTTTTCTGCTGGGCCTTGTTCCTGGGCTGGGCCTGCTCTGTGTTGCGCGCACGCGAGGTATAGGAGTGAGAGGGAAATGGGTCTGGGCCGGGAGAGGGAAAGGAGAGGGGCTGTGCTGCTGCGCTGGATTGTCTCTTTCCTTTTTTTTCTGTTTTATTTAAAAGGAATTCAAATAAATTTGAAACCCCTCAAGACTGAATCAGAAAAATTCACAAAAATAAGTTTTGGAAAGCTTTTGAAAAATAGAACATTTTTATACTATCATTTCCCAAAACTAAATTACTTTATTTTATAAAAAGGTTTTAATCCAAAAAGTGGTTTAATAGGTAATATCACCTAAAATTTTATGTTTAGCAATTTATAAGCAAAGATTTTAGGCAACCAAAATGCAGAGATGCTATGATGCTCATGAATGCATGAAGGTTTTAATTTTTTTTCAAAACCATGGGATGTTACATTACTCCTCAGTTGTATAATTTTTGCACGTGGATAATATTTTCCAATAAAAGCATCTTCTCATTTAGTCCAAGAATCAATACTATTTTTAGGCAAATACAATAACCATTCCTTAGCTCTTCCTTTTAATGAGAAAGGGAACAATCTTAATTTGACAATATCACCATCTACCTCTTTATATTTTTTCATGTCACATAACTCAACAAATTTATTTAAATGAGAGGCATCATCTTCTCCAATACTAGAAAATTGATCTTTCATGACAAAATTCAACAATGCAAGTTTAATTTCATAGGAATCTGCGTAGAAGCAGGTGAAACAATTGGTGTGGATATGAAATTATTATTATTGGTACTAGTAAAGTTACAAAGATTGGTAGAACCGTTGGTGGCCATGCTTGCAAGATAACAGAAAATAAACTAACAACACAAATAAAAGACTAGAAACTAGAGAACTAATTTGTTTGGGTTTTTGATAAAGAGAAAACAAGACTAAACAAAAGTAACCTAAGCAAGAACAAAACAAAATAAAGAGAGTGAAAGTGTGTGACTCCCCTTGCAGCAAGCTAGAAGTCCCCAGCAACGGCGCCAGAAAAGTACCTGATGCTGGCGTGATCACACGCTCATTGGGAGACCCCAAGTAGAAGGTATGATATAGTCCAGCGGAAATTTCCCCCAATTAAATAATCGGGGTTATCAAACCGGTAGGACTTCATAGTCTTGAAGAAGGTTGCTTGTTGCACGCTGATCAACAAGCGTGGAACCTGCACACAAACACAAACTCTCTCTTGCCACAACTTTCCGGAAGGTTGTCAACCTTCGGGTCTTGCTGAAAACGAGAGAATTAAACATATAGAGTCTTGGAAAATAATAAAATTAAAAATGGAACAGTAAGGAAACAATTATTAAATTGCTTAAAGAAGGTTGCAAATATGAGGAAAACATGACCGGGGGCCGTAGGTTCACTAGTGGTGTATCTCCAAAGAAAACAAACATGCTCGGTGAACAAATTACAACTGGACAATTGACAAATCATGAAAATATAACAATACTATTATGACGAGGTATAGTTAAAAGGTTCTAACATTGTAGGAATTACATCAAGACATATGGACCGCTATCCAACATGCATCCATATCTAAAAGTCCACCTCAAGAAAGCTTCCCAGCAAATCTCTCTGGTATTAAGCTTCAACAAGGAAGTGATTGCTTTGTGTTATACAGACAAATGCATTCAGAACAATACGTAATGTAAGCAGTGATCCTCGTCCGTAGACAAGAGCACCGATGTTTTCTCCCTAGTAGCAACAACACATCCCCCATCCGTCACGTTTCTGTCACTCGAGCACATATGTAAGGGAGGCATGAATCTACCATCTAGCATATAAGCACTCTCTTGGAGGTGAAAACAACTACGTGGCCAAGGTAATCATAAACACCAGAGAGTATTGCAAGACAAAATTAAAACTCTCTACAAATATAAGTGAAGCATCTTAGATTGACATGAACAAAATAATTATAATCTCATGGTTCGTCGGATCGCAGCAAACACAACATGCACAATTATATAACAGTGGTCTCGATCATGTGAGGCATCTTACGAGACTCTAAACATGGAGGCATAGGGGAGAGAACAACCATCTAGCTACTGCTATGAACCCGTAGCCCCGAGATGAACTACTCACGCATTTGTCCGGAGACGATCATGGCGATATAGAGGCCTCCGATGATGATTCCCCTCTCCGGCAGAGTGTCGAAACAGGGCTGCAGAAGCCATAGATTGGACTTTCGAGGTGATGACGCCTCTCTTTATGTTTCGTGGAAAATAACTCCGTCCCCGACGTTTTCAGGGTTGAAGGCATTTTATGAGCGACGAGGCACTGAGAGGCGGCGGCTAGGGACGCCATGGGCCCACCAAGCGCGACCTAGATGTAGGGCGGCGCCTGGCACCCCCTGGGGCCCCTGGCCCCCCTCCGGGTCTTCTTTGGACTATGTCTCCGTTTCGGTGTAAAAAATGACCTCTGTGGATTTTCAGTCTTTTCCAAGAATATTTCCTGAAGAAATTTTCTGAAATAGAAAAGCAGTAGAAAACAGAAACTGGCCAAGGGCATCTTGTCAATAGGTTAGTTTGTGAAAACATCCGGAAAACGATAGAAAATATGTGGAAAATAAAAAGTATTGGGTGAAAAACAAGCATGGAGCATAAAAAATTATAGATACGTTTGCAACCTATTAGTGGACGGCCTCGTGCGCTGTGACATAGGTGCCGAGGCTGATCCTCGTCTCACCGATGTGGATTTCAGCGTAGAACGTACCATTGGTCCGGGCGCGGACGCCACGGTACCCGCTGGCTCCTCTCCGGCGCGTCGGCATGGTGGCGCGGCGGCTGTGGGCGATGAAGCGGCGGTCGGAAGCGGTGGGAAGAGTGGGGGAAGAGAGGAGAGAGAACGCGAGAAAAAATATTCGCGACCGTTGGCTCTGGCGCTGGCGCCGTGTTTTGTAGCGCGCGGTTCACCACGCGTAAGACTTCCCGCACGAGTCAAAACCCGCGCTACGTGGGCTCCCGCGCGGCAATTTCCCGCGGCGACGAAGAAATATCATAGGAATATTTAACCACCAATCACATCATTTTTCCTTCTTCAGAAGATTTAACAGTCTAAATAAAATCACACGGTGCATTCTACACGATGCCATTTTATTACAACCGGCCGCCAAAATATGATTTGAAAATGTAAACTGGTTTGAAACTAGTGGTTTCTCAGGGAAAAAATTGGAAGAAAGATTCAGAAAGCGTTGACTATCCGATGCTGCCCCTCCTCCTCCTCCTGCTGCCCGCCCTCCACGCCGCCACCGCCACCGCCGACGACATCTGCATCGTCGGCAGCGGCATCTCGGGCGCCTCCACCGCCTTCTTCCTCACCAACTACAGCTCCGAGCTCCCCCAGCTCCGCGTCTTCGAGCGCCGGGGCAAGGTCGGCGGCCGCCTCGCAACCGTCACCGTTGGCGGGGACGACTTCGAGGCCGGCGGCGCCATCATACACCCCCGCAACCTCCACGTGCGCCGCTTCGCCGCCCTCCTCGACCTCGCCGCCAGGGCCGACAGCGACGACGACTGGCTCGGGATCTGGGACGGGGGCCGCTTCGTCTTCAAGACCCTCCGCCCGCTGCCGCCGGGCAGCTCCTGGCTGCGCCGCAAGCTGTACGGCCTCGCCAACTTGCTCCTGCTTCTCAGACGCTATGGCCTCTCGCTGTTTAGGATGGACAGCTTTGTGCAGGTTTGCTTTCGCCCTCTCTTCTTTTCTTCTGCTCCCTCACTTCTAGGAAGAACTGCAGCTTCACAAAATTAAAATGAACGCTAATTGCAGTGGCATGTGTGATTTCATTAGGACCACGTCCATCAGTTCTAGGAAGAACGGCAGCTTTTCACAAAATTGAGCACTGACTGCACTGGCATATATGATTTCATTAGGAACATGGCCTCCAGTTCTAGGAAGAACCGCAGCTTTACAAAATTAAAATGACCACTAATTGAAGTGGCATCTTGAGATCTCTGCAGGCAATGCCCATCTGTCTGTTCAGCTAATTGGTAATCTGACTTACAGTTTTGGTGGTATGTTTATATGGACTTGATTGCCTTATAAATTATTTTTGCATTTTTTACATTGTTGTTAGTTGAGATGAGCATATTCTCTGTTTTTTTTTATAACGCTGAATTGCTGGCAACAGTTTCAGATACAAAGTACTCAGATAGAGCGAACACCTTGACTCCCTTTCATCCATACATGCACCATGAGCTGCTAGAGCATTAGCTACGTTATTGCAAGCCCTTGGGCACCATACTACATTACAAAAAGCGTAATTTTATATCGTGAAATGCGTGATTTCTTGAAACGAGACACCACAAGTCACCAAATCATAAGCATTGCATGTTACTGCTTGCTTCAGAACCAGGCAATCAGTTTCAAAGATGATATTCTCCCATCCAAGCTCCAAAGCCCTCTTGATTGACGTTAGTAATGCCCACGACTCAGCTTGGAGCATCCTTGATTAGCCCTTCACTATTCCTGATTACAAACCCTAACCATCTTTAGAGAAATCCTCTTTGAAAGCTCCATCAATTTTAATTTTGAGCATATACGGGGAAGGCAGATTCCCATCTCTTCTAGCATTTGCTTTCTCTCATTCGTGTCACCATGTCCAGGGCAATGTACAGGCCTTTATGCACTGGTACAGGTGAGTGATAACATCAGTAGGCCTTGAACACTGTATTAAATCCAGTCTAGCTTCTTTTAGTCCTGCCATTCTCGGTAGGTGTTTGACCGGTTTGCATTTAAAAAAGTAGTGGCCACCATCTTCAGTCACTAAAGCCTACTTGGCAATTTGTGTTCAGTTCTATACCTACCTGTGTTTCACTAACCGTGGTGAAGTGCATTAAATACTCATACACTGTTATGCAGGAAATGTTGCAAAAATTTCTGCTCTACTACAATGGGTTCGAGTCCCGCCCTGTGTTCGACAGCGTTGAGGAGATGCTCAAGTGGTCGGGCCTGTACGGGCTCACTCAGAGGACACTAGAGGAGGAGCTCATTGATGCTGGGCTAAATTCTCAAACTATATCAGAGCTTGTCACTGTATGTTCCAATTTCTTTTCTCCTCCATCTAAATTGATAGCCCACAGTTTTCTGTTTTTTGGGATACTCCAAACTACTCTATGTTCTGATAGTTGTATATGTGAAAACTTTTGCCTGTTACTTAACAGCCATCTTGCAGTTTCTTCTTCTATGTATCTATTTGGCTCTAAGACTATTATCTTACATATACAGTTTGTGACATCTCCCTATCTGAAAAGGGATTCTCTAGGACTAATGGAGAATTAACCAAACACTTGAATACTTAAAATCGTCAGCAGACCCAACTAGCAAAGCATATTATAAATCAGATATTAATCAGGTCTAATTTGTTAATGTGTTCTGCATGATGTAGCGTACTCCCTCCGCTCCATAATTTAAGCCTTTCTAGCAAGCTAAACTAGTTTGCTAAAAAGGCTTACATTATGGAAAGGAGGGAGTACATGATTAGCTGAAAAATCTCGACGCAGTAGTTCTGAAGAAACCTTTGCTCTTCCTGATAGCTATGGTCCCGGTATAATGCTGCCCCCTGTACTTGATAGGTGATAACGAGGATCAACTATGGACAAAGTGTGAGTATAAGTGGTCTTGCGGGCGCTGTGTCTTTAGCTGGCTCCGAGTCTGGATTGTGGGCTATCAAAGGAGGCAACTGGCAGCTGCCTGCTGGGTTGCTCAAGACTGCTAACGCCACCTTGCATCTCCAAGAAGGCATAGACTCAATCTCTGATGCAGGGGATTATTATGTTCTGAAAACCAATAAAGGGCATGAATATAATTGTAAGGTGACGGTTGTTGCAACACCACTCGACGAGGTGAACATTACATTTAGCCCTCCAATCTCCATTCCACCTAGGAAGATGCAGCACACCCATGCAACCTTTGTCAGGGGCCTCTTGAACCCTGTAAGTGTATTTTTTCTCTTCCCTCCTATATGTATGTATGATTTCTAGAAAAAGCTAGCATGGAGATTTAGTAGTTAAATTGAAGGATGGCCAGCAAGTGCCTGTTAAATTGATGTCGAGGAAGCCCTAAACTTGTCTAGTCTTATTCATTGGTTATCATGAGAAAGCGCTTACCCCACTTACCTTGTGCCATCGGTTATGCAGAAATTCTTCGGTCTGAGCTCAGTGTCAGATCTTCCAGAGCTGATAGCAACCATGGAGCTCCCAGATATCCCTTTCTCATCCATCTCAGTTCTGAAGAAGAACGGGGAGCATGACATGACTTACAAGGTGTTCTCGCGTGCGAAGCTGGATGACACTTTGCTGGACCAGATCTTTAGGTAAGCACTTGGATGGAGTAGATATACTGCAGTACTTAAATGAGTCAGTTTGTGACTGCATAACATCTTAGTGTCCGACTCTCTTATGTGGTTTAAACTACCAATGCACAACGTACAGCACAAGGGAGGAGACCATCCGGATAGACTGGCCTGCTTACCCTCACTACCATGCGCCAGAAGATTTCGCGCCCATCATACTGGACGGGAAGCACCTGTACTACGTGAACACCTTCGAGAGCGCGGCGAGCGCCATGGAGACGGGTGCCGTCGCTGCGGAAAACGTGGCGAGGCTCATCATCTCGAGGCTGCCTCTTGGCCAGCGAGCCGGGCTCCCGTCGTCGGAAGAGGAGTCTGAACCTCACATCAAGTCGTTTGCTGGCGAAGGAGATTCCCGGCGCGTAGACCTGTGAATGTGGAAGACACTTAGTTTTGATGCCCAGAGTCATTGTAGTCCCCTTTCTCCGATTGAGTGATGTACTACGAACTGCTGTGCAGTGTGTGGACATGTAGTATATAATGCAGTCCAGACAGAAACAGAAGCAAAACTGTGACGAAAATGTTTTGTATGCAATATATTGTGTATCAGATCAATTTGGAAACATAAACAAAACTGTGATAGAAATGCAAGATATCGCACATTTTGGTTTGCGGTATTCCTTGGATCAAATTTGATCCCTGTGACACGAAGATACAGACATTTACTGAAGTTTACAAAATCTGTCTTAATTTTGTGTACTCCAAGTCGGAGGGCAGATTGGTCATTTTACTTGCTAGTCAGAGGAGAGAGCACGCTCTCCATTAGTCCAGTGTGTCTCCAGCTGTGGTCTCTCCTCGGTTACAGCGAAGTGATGGACCATCTTCACATTGCACTTGCACAAAACTCTTTTTCTTGGCAGAACTCGCAAAAATGTAATGTTTGACCATACACGCAAAGAATAAAAGAAAATCCCTCAATCAAATGCATTTCTATGACATAAAAACAGTAGAATTTGAAATCTGTCGAATTTTGTCCACTACAAGGCCGAGGGTAGGCTTGTCATTTCAGTTCCCAGCTGGGCACTCCCGAGGAGGGTGGTCTGCCTTCCTCGGTTACAGTGAGGCGAAAGAGTCTTGCTGTGGAAGGAAACCGAAAACCGCCATATTTTCTCTCACAAAAAAAAGACCACCATTACTCCTACAACTACCGAGCCAGTCTTCCTCCGCACCCCACCCCCCATTCGCTCCCCACAGGTGGCGGAGACCGGAGAGGCGGAGCAGGAGGCGCTCCACTCTCACCACCCAGATGGCGATGGCGCCGCAGCGTCTGATGCGGGGCCTGATCGCGCCGCTGCCGCCCTCCGACTGGCTCCCCTGCAACCAGCTGCTCGCCTCCGCCAGCTCCCTCATGCACCGCTGGCTCCCCTCCCGCTGCCCCAACGGCTTCAAGCTCCTCCTCGTCCTGCTCCTCGTCTCCGCGGCCCTCGCCGAGGTCCGATTCGTCGCCTCCTCCTCCATGGCCCCCACGCTCCGCCCCGGCGACCGCGCCGTCGCCGAAAAAGTAACTCCCTTTCCCCTTCCTCCCCAAACCTAGCTGGATCTCTCCCATTTTACCTCATGTTTTCTCTCCTGGATACGCTCGCTTGGCTTGGATTTGTGACGATTCGTTAACCAAATGGGGATTGCTTTGGTTTTGCTCAGGTCACTTACCTGTTCCGGAGCCCGTCTGTCGGCGACATCGTCTTCTTCAGGGTGCCCACCGCACTCCAGGTATCTCCTCCGCCTCCTCGTCTTCTTACATCGTTAACTTTCCCTCTCTACACAGCCTGACCGATGATGCTACATTGCCCTCTTCTTTGCAGAACTGCGGCTTAAATAAAGATGTTGTATTTATCAAGAGGGTGCTTGCAACCCCTGGAGATTTCATCGAGGTACATTTCTGCTACTACTTGCTGCTATAAGCTAACATACATTTTGTCATTTATTCATCCGGCTGGTTGAAATGTGCTCCTTTGTTCGAGCAAAGGCGATGCCAACATTGTCTTCAACCCACCTTGTTATCTCTCATACATTCATCCTGCTGATTGGCATATGCTGCTTGCTTGAGCAAGATGCGCGCATACGTTCATTCAATTATTCATTCCGCGGATCCAAATGTGCTGCCTGCTTGAGCAACGCGATGGAAGCGTTATCTTCTGTCGACATTCTTTTATCATGCTTATTCACATATGCTGCTTGAGCAAGGACCACACATATCTCCAGATGCATATATTCTCCCTGAGTCTGGAACTCCGGATGCCCGCATTGTACTTATTACACACCCGCCTTTTCACAGGTTCGACAAGGCCAACTTATTGTAAACGGTGTTGCACAGAAGGAACATTACACCGCAACCCACAGCGCATACACAATGGAGGCCACGGTTCGTTGCGTTTCTTCTTTGTCTGTGAGCATTGTCTCCTTGAACAACATTGAGGAGTTGCTATTGCCAGGTCCAGAGATAGTACCCAAACTGCTATCGATAATTGACTATACCACTCCAGAGGATGACCAAATGTGGCATGGCTGCTCTGTGTTGTTGACTTCCTGAGTGCCTCGTTGTTCTAAGTTGACGGGCCTCAGATGGTGGATGATCTCTTCCTTCCCCCCATTCTTGTTATCTGCTCAGCTCTATGTCCGGACCCCATACTGAAGCCAATCATCTTCCTGCAGCGCCTCCCGGAAGGCCATGTATTCGTTATGGGTGATAACCGTAATAACAGCTGCGATTCTCGGGCTTGGTAAGGAACACATCCACTCCCACGCTAGGCTCTTTTTTTCTCTATACGTGTCCTGCAACTCATTGCTCTTGTCATGAGATTATCAAAGAATACTTCAACTGCCGAGGAAATCTTGGGCTAGTTGTATTATAGGTAGATCTGTGCTCTGAAACAGGTCCAGTATGACTGCGGGTTGAATAGCCATGATAAGCATTCATTTCCATCTGTAGTGCCGTAAGAGTAGAATGCACATGCATGTTTGAGTTGCCAGAATGCGCTTCTTAGTTGTAGTTGCTTTATCATGGCTTTATTGGTTGTTGAGGAAATCTTGTGCTAGTAAGAATTTAGGTTCATGCGTTGGGCTAGATCCAATAACCAATATTATTGGATATTGAATTGCGATGATAAACATTCAATCTTGTAATGACTTAAACTCAAAATGCCCATCTAAGTTTGTAGCTACCAGAATATTTGTGCCCTAAGAGATTGCTAAGTTGTACTCGCTCTGTTCCATAATGTAAGATGTTGTGTTTCACATGTTGTCTAGACTCGGACTAAATGAGTGGACATATATATACTTATATGTGTCTAGATACATGTGCATATATGTGAATGTGGGAAATGTCTAAAACATCTTATATTGTAGACATGCAAAGTAGTTGCGTCAGTTTGGCTTTTGTTTGCCTTCAATTTGGCTGTCTGACTAGTGCCAATTGTTCATTTCTAGAAATTGTTTGGGAACTAGTACTAACCATTGTGATCCTTGTGCTCACAGGGGACCTCTTCCTATCAGCAACATTGTTGGGAGATACATGATGTCCTTCACGAGATCCTCTTTCCAATAGCCAAGGTGAAAAGGTCTGATGACCTCCAGCATTGACAAACACTTTGATGCCATTCCTATGTTGGGCCCTGAGCCCCTGATATGTAGATGTTTCCACTAGCCAAGCTGAAGAGGTTTGATGACCTTCAGCATTGATGAACCCCTCGGCCTCATTCGATATATGGTGATGCCAGGCTTGGATCCCTTACTATGTAGATTAGCAAGACCTTCCCTTCAGTGTAATGTAGCGTTGTGTGTGTACTGACTGAATCCCGGGGAGAACTAGTAGTGACTTTGTAGCCGTTGTCACGCCACCCTGGGCTGTCAGGTGTTGGAGCTTGTTGGTAGAACCTAAAGGTTACACCTTATAGTAACCTAACTAGCAGTTGAATCTTATCGGCGATGTTTTATTCTGTATCGGGTGATTGAATGCAGCACCTATTACAGGTTTCAAAATCGTTGGGGTGGTTCTTTGCTGCCTGTAAATAAAGATGTGATTTCCCCCTGTGTTTGGATTCCTGGAATACTGGTAACTGTCTCTTTTTGAGGATGTTGCAGGTTTTGTTCTGATATCATTTTTGTCCACTGTATTTTCATAGCAACAATGGTCTAGCACTAAGCACCTTTCCTGTTGGAAATATGTAAGTAAAACACATTATTACATCTGAGCATTACAAATTACAATACTAACTAAACAAAAGACAACAAGCTTAGGCTGGACTATCACATTGTTCTTCATTTGCCCATGTATTTACGTTCAACTGCATCGCCAGATTGGATAAAACCATTTCAACGACAAAGAAACCTTGTTAAACTTTCAGTACCTTGCTTGATCATCCATTATAGAACCAGATGTCATTTCCACTGGTGTGCAATGTTGGCCATTACGCCTCTTTTTTTTGCTTGGGTATAACTATTTAGAGATTTTAGCTTGGGCTTTGGCCATTACGCCTCTCTTTTTGTTTTGTTTTGACGCACTCTTTTTGCAGGGGCCAAATGTCACAATAAAAATGATTGTGTTCATCTAGATACACTATTTTACAAGGGGAGTGATGCCAAAACTGCTAACCAAGAACGTCTTCTTGTTTCCTTTACTCATTATACTATTCCTCAATTTACAACCAGAATTACAGCATTATATTATATTGATCGAAACAACAAGAGATTTAAGCAAACATTGCTTGCTTGCAATGCCAAAGCATGAATAATTCCATCATGGTTTGGGATTAGATGAGAAGCAGCACTGCGAGGAGGACAACAATGCCGATCGTGCGGCGGCGCCCTTGAGCGTGAGGGCGCACCTGACCCTGAGCACGGCGTACCCGAGCACCCTGTAGAAGACGACGAAGCCCACCATGACCCCCACGTTCCTCCACCTGCACTCCTCCCCGATCCCCTCCCGCCGGAGCACCTCGTCGCCGGTCGCCACGCACACCCCCATCACCCGCGCCACGCACCTCCCTCCGAACTCGTTCAGCAGCAACGCCTCGAACGGCCACTTGAACAGCGACAGGTAGTGCATCGGCACCCAGTAGGCCGGCATCGCGGACTTGGTGATGAAGTAGCCGGAGAAGAGGAAGAATGAGCCCATCACGCCCTGGATGGCCGCGTTCCCCACCACGAAGTCCGGCGCCGCCGCCGCGAAGCACACCACCACTGAGTTCGCCGTGTACAGCACCAGCCAGATTAGCAGTGTGAAGTACCCGAACGCCGGCGCCGTCCGCCGCAGCCCCGTCAGCCAGTACGCCGGCGCCGCGAAAACCGCCGCCAGGACCAGCTGGAACGGCAGGAACACGGCGGCGTTGGCGACGGCGTAGGAGGACACGCGGTAGGCGCCCGAGGATGTCTCCTTGGCCAGGATCTCGCGCTCCTGGAGGAACACGGGGAGCGCCTCGGTGGTGGAGGAGAGGAGGAATGTGAGGAGGAAGGCGAAGAGGCCGACCCGTTCGGCCGCCTTGTCGTCGCCGAGGTCGTAGAAGATGGAGCCGAGGGCGAGGCCGGCGATGAGCATGCACACGGTGCGTCCCGCGAAGAGCTGCCGCGTCCGCGCCACGTTCTTGAAGAAGCGCTGCGACAACACCGCCACCTCGCGCGGCCACGAGTTGGAGTACCCGTCGCCGCTGCCGAGCCGCTCGTCGTCTGCGGCGGCCTGGATTAGCTTGTGCTGGTGGAAGAGCTGCTGCAGCGTGCACCTGTCGCGGCGCTGGTGCCGGTGGAGGTGGAGGCGGAGGTCGTCGACGGAGTCGATGGCGAATTCAACGGTGTCCACGTGCGGCGGCAGGGGGAGGCCGGCATCGGCGAGGAGCGAGCCGAGGGCGTCGACGCTCCCGTGGTGGAGGACGGAGCCTGCGGCGAGGAGGAGGACTGTGTCGAACATCTTGACGATGCGCGCGCCGGGCTGGTGGATGCTGAGCACCACGGTCCGGCCCCGAGGCGAGTCGGCCATGGCGCGGAGCGCGGCGACGATCTGGAGCGCCGATGCGCTGTCGAGCCCGGAGGTGGGCTCGTCGAGGATGAGCACGGCGGGGTCGTGCACGGCCTCCACGCCGATGGACACGCGCCGGCGCTCGCCGCCAGAGAGGTCCTTGACCCTGGTGTCCGCGACGCGGGACAGTGCGAGATCGGAGACGAGCGCGTCCACGGCGTCCGGGACGTAAGCGGCGGGACCGAGGCGGAGGCGGGCGCTGAAGTGGAGCGTCTCGCGGACGGTGAGGAGCGGGAAGAGGACGTCGCGCTGGGTGACGTAGCCGCAGAGACGGCGCAGGGCGGCGGCGTCGACGGGGGTGCCGTTGACGCGGAGGTGGCCGCTGCCGGAGGGGTGGAGGCGGCCGGAGAGGACCTCGAGGAGCGTGGACTTGCCGGCACCGCTGGGGCCGACGATGGCGAGGAGCTCGCCGGGGCGGGCGCGGCAGGCGACGTTGCGGAGGACGAGGCGGCACCGGCTGCTGCCCATGCTGCTAGGAGGAGCGCCGCTGGGAACGGCAGGGCCGGCGTCGAGGAGGAGGTCGTCGGGCCTGCTCCATATCTTGAGAGGGTGAGGCCGGCTGGAGACGGTTATGTGGTGGTTGATGCCGCCGGCCTCCACCTCGCACCCTCCTCCGCCTGTCTTCATTGATCGATGGAGCTTCTTCTTCCTCTGTCCGTCTCTGCAGGCTCTAGCTAGCTTTATCCTCCTTGGTGTTGTCCAGCGTCAACTCAAGTGAAGCTTGAAGGATTGGGCGACATTGCCGAGCTCAATTTGGATGCTTCGTGGGTGTGGTGTGGGAGTGTGAGCTTGCCTTGGAGTGGAGTGGCACATGATACGAGTAGTGGTACTGGTACGTTGCTGCATATAGATCGACCGAGCTGGTCCTCTTCTTGGAAGGTGGCGGGCATAAGTTGAGATAGAATTGACCACTCTGCCCTTGCCACCAATTTTTATTTAACCAGATCAACCTAGCTAGCTAGGACATCTCTCTGACATTCTGGACGTGTTTGGTTCGTGAATGGTAACGCACACGCAATCGTAATGAGGTAAGAGCATGTCTAACAGAACCCTTACAATTTCGCCCCCTAAATCGCGTGTAGAGAACCCTGCAAACGAAATCGAGGAATTTTTGTGCTAAGATTTACGCGTTCATCTAGCAGACCCCGTATCGCCGCCCTATGTTTGAATTTAAACTTCGCGGGAGAATAGATGAACTCGATTTTATTGATGATCACCATTGCTTACATGAAATCGAGCTCGAGCTCGTCCTAACCTAGTCTAGTCTAGGAAGACGACGGGGCCGGAAGCCTCCATCGCCTTGAATTGCTCGACGGCGGCGACGGCCTTCGCCTCCTCCTCCGCTTCCGCCCGCGCCGCGGCCTCCGCTTCCTTCTTCGAAAGCTCGACGGCCGCCGCGAACGCCGCCTCCTCCTCCTCCGCTGTCGCCGGAACCTCCTCCTCCGCTGTCGCCGCGCCTCCTCCTCCGCTTCCGCTCGCGCCGTCGCGGCGGCGCTTGCACTGCTGGTGCATCTCCCAAACCGCGCGCCATTTCGCGAATTGGGGGCCGCTCATCGGCCGCGGCGGCGGGTCGACGGAGTAGTACCTCCCGCCCTCGGCGTAGTCCGCCAGCGACGCCGGCATGCTTGCCGGCCACGCCGCGTACTTCCAGGCGGCGCGGCGGCTCCCTGCAACGGAATGTTTGCAGTGGCGCCGCCACGCCTCCTCGAGCGACTCCGGCTCGTGGCGGCACTTGGAGCGGGCGGTGGAGCTGCCGGAGCCGTCTGGGGAACTCATCGCTGCGCTTGGAATTGGGAATGGGGCGGCGGCGCGCGGGGAATCGCTCACCGGAGTTGCGGCGGCGCGCGGCGGAGCTAGGGTTGCGGGTGGGGGGTTGGACCCCCACCCCAACCCTCACCCACTATAAGTACGGGGCGGCGGGGGCGGTTTGGCAGGCCCCGTAAAATTTTCGTAGGGGCCAGGCCGCATACGGGGGCTGCTAGACGGCCGTTTTGGCCCGCACCCCGTATGCCGCCGGGCCTGTTAGACATGCTCTAACACTGTCACCGTAAACGGAATGGGCAAAATCATGAACATGTTTGGTTCAGTCTAAAGTGGACGGTAACTAATTACATCGTACATTCCTATGGTCTGTGTCAAGTTCTGCCGTCGATCCAAAATTCAAAAAAGAAGAAGAAATCGATGGATGAAAACACAAATCAAATCAGCCTCACCCCGGGATGCTCCACGCCTGAATCTAGCGCCTCCTATCTTCCGGCAACCTGCAGACACCATCGTTGAAGAAGAGGACGACGACCATGTGGAGATTCGGCAAAGGGGATCTGCGGCTGACGTGTGGAGATGGGAGATTCATCTGGAGCGCTCCGAGGAGAGCAGAACAATGGGGATGCGATCCGGCGCCGGTGCAGCGATGCTGCTCCATGGCGCATGGCGGATCGATGGCGCAAGGCTCAAGGAAGGCGAGAACTCATCGATGTGGGGAGAAGACTAACGTGGTATCGTCATTCGGTTACGGTGGGGTGTGGGCGGTAATGGGCCGTAACCTACGGCGTAATCCGTTTACGCGGTATGCGTTTGCAGACCAGATCAACCAAACACGTTTAAGGGTATCTAGTCGCGGTGTAATTGGGTTACGGGGAAAATATGCCGAACCAAATGCGTTATAACTAGTTGAAGTGGCAATTTCCCAGTACATTCATAAATTGGTATTGCTACATACATGTTTCTTTTAATATAAAAGCTATGTGCATAGTCTTAATGCAGAGGAGGAAGGTTTTACCCATTTCAAAAAAAAAATCATAAATTGTTGTTATTTAGAGCATCCACGACGCCAGGATTATTCTCCAAGTCGATCGACGTTAATTTATTGGTTCCCGGCCTGTTGGAGTTTAATTACCGGCATCGACGCAATATTTTGTGTCGGGCACTTCCTTGTAATTTTGCCTGGTACATGAAAATCGGACCGTATCGGTTAGAGGGATAAGCGCAAGCGTTGACGCTGACGACTCTTGCGTCCCATGCCATGACTAGTTTCCTGTTTTATCTCTCCTCAAGCGTCTTCATAGGCGTCTCCCATTGTGGAAGCTCTTAGCACATTTTCATAAGCGGTAATCCTAGACTTACGGAAGCCCAGCTTACGGATTCCACTTACGGACCTACGTGTCCATGTCGTATTAGTTCGTGCCCCACCCACGCCCCACTGAATTTCACTTGGAGAGCCCATCTCCCGACATACCCTCCTAATCATGTAACTTTTCTGCATAGGATTTGCCCGTAGGTGTAGCATCACTCTTTCGTAAGCGTCCGATATTTTCATCTTTTCTTCAAGATCGGCAATCCTATAATTTCTATATCCATAAGACCGGGCCTAAATAGTGTAACAAAAAAAGTGCTTCTAGACCTAGTCGATCTTAAGTAGTACTAGTAAAAAAAGCGGGTATAATCCTACATTCCTCAGCCATATTTTGGATCATTGCTATTCCACTAAAAAAGTCGGGTATTTCAAATTTTTCTTTGACATGGATAACATAATTGAGGAAAACCTCCGAAGAATTCCTATATTGATTCATGACATAGAATAGTTCAAAATCAACCCACTTTAGAAAGACGGTTTTTGTCTCATGGTAACATCCTTCAGTGAATAGTATTCACTTTTCTTAACAATTAGACTAGGAATTTCTTGATTTATCATGCTATTCCTTCCAGTTTGCGCACATCTACATTGATTTGAGTAAAGGGCGTGGATTATTTATACCCTTGCAATTTGAATTACTTATACATGTATATAAAGTGCAAATAAGGCCAAGGAACAACACGAGTTTTCTTAGGATCCTAATTCCAATAGGATCACATGAATCATTTGCCTTTACTACTTCACAAAGAATACATATGGTTCAATGCTTAATTCCTAGACTAGGTTGTAATGTAGAACTAATTGTTTTCATAAATAGTTTCCTTCTTTTTCAATAAAATTGACAAATCCAGATATGATTTAGGTAAGTACTTTATCTTAAAATTAATTCACCAAGTCGATGAAAATATTCTTGGGCGATCTATGCAGTCTACTCACTTGTTAAACAACAAACCGCGAGAGGAAGATCAAGCGAGTAGGAAAAACAAGAATTACTAACATGAGTCTGTTGCACGAGATATTCTTCATTGAAAATTGAATTCCATGGGATATTTCAGACCATTTTTTGGTTTGCAAATCACCTTAACAAGTCTTCATGCAGATGGATATTAATTACTGTCAACTTACTTTTCATTTTATTAGGAAGGAGAGAACTTTACAACATCATGTGATCGGCCACACCTGTATATATCTGGGTTAATGCATAAGAATTACATTTACAGCCTAAAAATTCAGCATATTAAAATATTCTCCACCAAAATGGACCTATATTTAATATTCACTTCCTTAAAAAAAAAGTGTACCATACTGACCGAAAAATAATGCTTTCAGCTTTTGTTTGATGGTAAAAGTATGTTTACATTTGTGTATTTGCTCGTGACATATTCAAGAATGCCTGGTTTTGTATTGATTATGATAACACCCAAATTAATATACTAAATTCATTATTCATAACACCCGAGAAATAATGCATGTTTTATTTTTCTTTGATAATAAAAGTATGCATACATTTCCGAGTCGTCCCTCACGAAAATTCCGAAGAATGCCCAGATTTCCATATTACTTATGAAATGTTTATGGTTGCATGACTTTGTTCGATCACCATGTACCACGCCTATTTCCCCCCCTATGTTTTAACGGATTATGACAGCGCGAGATAAGACCATGTACATTGGGGACTATTTAGGGAGGTGCTTACAAAAATAAATAAGATTTTTTAAGCACTTGTGCTTACTTCGATAAGAGAAAGTGCCTAATTAATCATCCTTTTTACTCCCCGCTTTTATAAGGCACACTATTTACTATTTTAATTTTGATCATATAGTACGTAGTAAAATGAGTCTAAGTAAACGTCTGTGGCAAAAATTAAAATGACTTATAAAAGTGAACGGATGAGTATATAAATAAACGCCAATGATTAAACCAATACATGTTTATTTTGCTAAGCATCTTCTAGTTATGTAGGCGATGATTTTGTACGTGCGCGGGAGACCGCTGTAAAGCAAAAAATGGAAGAGTTAGAAAGCTGCAGTTTCAAAAGGCAGGGTAAGAAAGCTTGCCGGCCGGCCAGGTGGTCCCTTTTTTGTCTAATTTTCCGGGAATGCAGTGCAAGTACTATATATGTAGATAGTTTCTTGCTGGGATCACATGAGGAGTCGTCCGCTATGGGACGCATACAGTTAGCAGATTTATACGTACGTATAAGGATGCTGTTTCAGTATATACAACCAAACCACTCATGTATAGTACTTTCCACCCACAGATTAACTACTTCCTGTCCCCCTGCGCATGCATGGCCAACCCGTGATAACAAATACATCTGTATGCATGCATCCATGTCTGTTTTTACAGCGTATACGCATGCCTCCATTAATTTTCTTATGAGAAAACAGTAACCTGCGTGCTAGCACTTTTATTTGACATGCCTGCCGACTAACTTTGCAGGCATTTGCCATAAGATATTTCAGGTCCGCGTTCATTTTTGGCTGCTACTCCGTACTAATCTCGTTTGGGGTTTCCTTTAGGCTCAGCGCTACAATCATGAATGGTAGTATCAGTAGCGGCCTAGATAATGATATGAATACACGATGGTCCAAATTAGTACGTATGTACATGCATGTGCATGCACGCTGGCTAGCTAGCTCGATCTATCTGGCTTATACGTACGTGGTGTGGTGCGTACATATGTAGCCAAACAAAAACTAATCATCACTTGAATACTTGGTTAGTATACCTAGCTAGCTGCATGTGGCCTCGGTATCCAAGACTTTGGAAGAAACAGTGACAGTGTGCTGGCCAAATGGCTGTTTAAGTTTTTTTAACAGCTCAAATACCTCTTTAGTAATTACACAGATAGGGCCCCTTTGATTCATAGGATATGAAAAGTGTAGGATTAGAAAACCCATAAGATTGGAATGTCATGTCTAGTAGAATCCTATGGGAAAAGCAATTGTGTTTGATGACAAAGAAAAAGTAAAGGAATTGTAAAAAGAGGATGGAGTGAATGTTAGAATTCCTATAGGATGTAGTACAATGATTCCTATGAGAAAAATTCCTGTAGGAACCAATCCTATAAATCAAACGACCTACATAGGAAAAAATCCTATAGGATAAAATCATTCAAAAATCTTATGAACTTCCTTTAAATCAAAGGAGCCCATAATGATATAATATGGTTACATCGGCGATAAAAGAGGTATTAAAGATGGGGAGGATCATCACGCCAGACATATTGGCTCGAGACTTTAGCTACTTCATGGACGCGTTTATTAGCTTCCCTCGGTTCATGAGTGGATTGGATTTTTTACAAATTCTTTCGCTAGATGATATGTTAGGAGACCCCTTGTTGACCGGTTTAACTACTCAAGTTTAGTCCCACCTTGCTTATGGCAGGAGGCCACACCCAGCTTATAAGGGAGACTATCTCGCCTCATTTCAGTCCGAGCTTTTGGTATACAGTGGGCTCTCTACTTATAGTTGGGCCACATGCGCATGAACGTCCAAACCTAGACCGAGTACTGGGCTATAACTGAGTGAACGCTGACATCTGGTATTAGAGCCAGGGGGCTTCTCAGGGGGGGTGTGATGTTAGGGCTGCTATAAGCTAGTGAGGCTGCTCAATGTTTAGTCCCGACTCGTCTAGGCAAGGGGGCTATGACCAGCTTATAAGGGAGACACTAGTAGGAAAATCCTCTGGTCCTAGGCTTTAGTCCCCGTTACTTATTGAACCGGGACTAGAGAGGGCCGCGACAACCGTTGGCCTGGCCGTGAACCCTTTTAGTACCGGGTCGTAATACAGATCGTAACTAAAAGGGTTCTGGCAACCGTTCACCTGGCGCGGGACCTCTTAGTCCCGGGTCGTAATACGGCCCGGTACATAAAGGCCTAAACCTTTTTCCTCCCGCGCGCTTTGGAAGTTGTTCCGATTGGGAGAGGGATAAAAAACAGAGACGAGACCCTAATTGCTACAGTACCGCGGGCTTTGGAAGTTGTTCCGATTGGGAGAGGGATAAAAAATAGAGACGAGACCCTAATTGCTACAGTACCGCGGGCTCTCCTTTTCTTCTTCCTCTTGCTCTCCTCTCTTCTTACCCATTCTCCACCATGAATCGATATGGTATTCGGTTTTTGGATATGTCCACACATGGCAAGACCACTCTCTATGTCGCCTACACGAACGAGAGCGCTAGCGTCCTGGGTCTTCTTGCCTATTTGGAGCGATGGCTTCGCGAGGATGAACATAACTTCCTTGGCCTTGATCTCGAGTACATGGCCGATCAACGAGATGTTGCCGTCATCCAACTTGCTCACAAGAAGCGTGTCATGGTCTTCCAATGGGAAAGGTAACACGAACTTCTTGTAGGATAAAAAAATTGCATAGGATAGCAACATGTGTCCATTTGAATCATATTGGAAATTGAGCTTCTTTTGATTCATATAGGATAGGAAAATTGCCTATGATTGCAACATGTCCATTTGAATCCTATATGGGAAAGAGTTTCTTTTGATTCATATATATGGGAAGAGCAATTCCTCATCTTTGATTCATTGGAGAACATGTCCATTTTCTATAGGATAGGAAAATTACTCTTTTTGTTCCATTTGTTGTTGGATTGAAAGAATAAACTTGTGCAGCGGTATTTAACATTTGTTCCATTTGTTGTTGCATTGAAAGAATATACTTATTGCAGCGGTATTTAACATATTTGTTACAGTTTTGTTGTTGCAGTAGTGACAAGCAGTGTCCAGAACTCATGGATTTCCTTGTCAACCGCGGCGTACGTTTTGCTAGCGTTGCTATAACGAATGCCAAGATGAAGATGATGCTCACCTGGGATATTGAGATACCAGCGGACTGCCACATTGATCTCCAGACCTTGTTCCAGCTTCAGCATCCCAAGACTCCAATAGCTAATATGGCAGCCGCCTTGATCGACGAGGAGTACGCTGGTATGCAGAAAAATTTTCCCAAGAGGCAGCACAGGTGTCGTGGGATAATCACGGCAGATGTTACCGGGGGTAACTGATCTAGGGGCAAGTCGACACAGGTATTTGGGAGAGGGTTTAGCTCGAAGGAAGACATGGCGAAAAGCAATCTAAGAGCCGGAAAGCAACTCGCCGGATCTCGATATGATTATACTGGATACTCGATAACGGGTGTTACAGTTATGACTTGAATCTCTCTTAGGCGAAGCCCAGGGGTTGGTTTATATAGTACTCATATCCCCCTTGACTTGCCTTACAAAAGCGCTTCTCGAGTCCTATTCGAACTCTTCATACGAACCCTAACTTTCTTTACCGTAACCCACAATCCGGGTTACGATCCTTACAAGTCCTGGGCCTTCTAGAAGCTTCTTTGTCCTTAGCCGGATTTGATCCATCCGTCGTTTGGGCCGGATCTCACCTGAGAGTCGGCATACCGGGTTACTATCCCCTCATCAGTAGTCCCCAGAATAGCTTGGGCTTCCAAGATTTACTCTTCGAAGCGCTGGCTATTCCCTACAGAAATATTAGATGCAAACACATGAGGATTAAGACGCAGCGCGTCTATGAATAGCCGCGACTGGCGCCAAGGAAGCCAGGTGAAAACCCGGCTCTTCTTTTTAGGTTCTTCCTTAATCTCTCAAACTTAAATCTCAATAGGAACTCCATGACTCCACATCCTTCTTGATAACTACCGCTGATACAGAGAAGGCAATTTCCCCTTCCTTTTTCTCTGGATCATATTGGCCTGCGCATAAAATGTGCCTTTCAAATTTCGAAATCACCAATTACTCCGCATTCCCCGGGTCTCGACCGTTAGGCTAAGCCTTTCCACCCGGACGGTTATAAATAAAGACCAATGAGCAAATCCAACTCTTAACGGCTCATTTCCCCCATTCCACTTCTTCCCAAGCTCGAGCTCGCAGAGTGCCACCACGGGAGCCCCACGCATCTCGCCGGAGCCCATCCGACTTCGTTTGCGCTCCGCCACCGCACGAACCGCTCCAGCTCCCGAATCCGCCGTCAAGCTTCCGATTCGCCGGCCAACGGTCACGAAAGGGCACGAATCTTGCGCTATCTGTCTCCGCAAGGCCTTACTCCGGGGCTAACCCCGTTTTCTCCCCCTTTGATCATAACTGAAGGAGCCACCCACGACTAGGCGCCGCATAACCCGGAACCATCCGGGTAGCGAGACCCTTAACCCGGTCGCTTCGCCGCCCCCGGTTCAACACCCTGGTATTCATCGTAAACACAATTTCTTTCCGGGTTAACCTTTGCAACGTAACCCCGAACCTTTCCTGCCTTTTTTCAGTCTCTTCCGGGTCTAGCGGCGGCTCCCCCTCGGACTTCCCGGTGAACACCGGGTAAACTTCTTTCCTTGTCATTATGCCAAACTTTTACCACTTTTTTCACAACCAAAGACTAACTGCATCCTTGCACCTTCTGCAGAGCCACAGTTGTCATTAGCGACGACGAGGGCACGGAAACTGAGGTCCGAGTCGAGAATAGGCCGGCTAACGACGCTGGTGACGAGCAAACGTCGCCGCCGGAGCTGGCTAAGCATGATGCCGGGTATCCCATTGCTTCGCACGCAGGCGAGGAAGGAACGGGAGCAGCTTCGAGCGCGGGAGGGGGACCAAACTCCGATATTCGGATAACCCGGGTGCCACCTCCTGTTACAAGAAATGCTCCTTTTTCCACTTTTCAGGTACCCGAGCCATCTAACTCGGATAACGCTGACTTTAACCAGCTGATGAGCGCTCTTCTCTCCTTGAAAGCTTCAGAAGGGACTGTTTTAGAACGTATAGCTGCAGCACATCAGGTAACTTTCACTTGATACTCCTTATTATACAACTAGTCCCCAAGTTCCGAGTATAATTTTTTTTTGCAATTATTCTCGGTACTTCGCATAATATTTTTTCGGTAATCATTTTCTCGGAGGAAATGCTCTCGTGATATCCGGCTTACAGCTTTGCCCGGTCTTTGCAGGCAGAGATTACTCAGTCAGATGAAGCGTTACTTAAGGCTGAGCAGCTCTTACAGGCTGAAGTAGAGCGTAGGGAGACCCTTGAAGCAGAGGTAAAGACTCTGAAAAAAGATGTCTCCACTTACAAGAAGAAGTACAACGCTGCCCAATCTTCGCTGAATAACTTGTCGGCTCAGATCACGGACACTTACCGCATCTTACTGAGTAAGTTTTTATTTGCCGTTAACTTGCGTATCTCTACCATGCCGTTGTGATAATCAAGATTACTGATATGCCTTTGTGTTTTTCGATTTTAGGTGCCAACCTTGCTACTCCGGAGGAGAATGCCATTACTCAGGCTAAGACTTTGAAGACTGTGCTTCGGACATTTTTTGCCGGCACTAAACTTTTACTGGATGCTATCAAGTGGCCTTCTGAGGTATACCCGGGAGAAGATAATCTTATGCAGGCCTTCTCAACGGTGCCTGGGTGGATTGAGATAATGAAGCGCTCAGCTTGCCGGATTGGAACGACCCGGGCCCTTACACTGGCGAAGGCTTATTTTCCTAAGCTTGACCCGGCCAAGGTAACATCCGGGTTTCCAGAATTCAAAGCTGACGGGTCCAAGTTTGAGCCCAAGGACTTCAAAGATATTCAACGTGCTGTACGCTCCTCAGCCACTACCTTGGCCGACAAAATGGAACTGGACAAGATCATGAGTTCTTATGACGCTGAGGGCAAAGTTATTTTGGTGGATGCACCTCCTCCTTTTGATATGGTGGAAAGATGGTCGACTGACCTGGCCAGGAGGAAAGAAGAAGCCGCAAAGAGAGAAGCAGAGCTAGGCGCAAAGCCGTCCACCTCTACACCGGCCGTGCCTCCGCCTGTCCGTCCAGATGTGAAGAGCCCGAGCAAGACTGCTGGCAAGGCCAAGGAGCAAGTCCAAGATCTAGACCCGGAAGATCGCTCTCAGGATGCCAAGTAGGATGCTACTAGTGCTTTTCGTTTTCTTAAGACTGATACGATTTTTGTGGTGCTCCTGTGCGCCACTGATGCTGATACTACGCCTGTACGCCTGTTAATTCATGATAACTCTTTGCCTTCCCTGGCTTTTGATAATCTCGATACTTGTGTTACGTATAAGCTTATTCTCGATACTTTGAACTCTTGCTTTCAATTTCCTTTTGAGACTCGGTTAACCGAGTATCGTAGGTTTTGATAGATGGACTTTTCTTTAAGTCCCCAATACTCGGCAACTAAGGTTTACAGACCTTGGTAGTTAAATAGTTTGTTTCTGTTTCGAAGTCCCCAGTCCCCATGACCCAAAGTACGAGCTATGGGGGCGTGGGCTTTCTCAGATGACATACTGCTGTTTACCAAGCTGAATACCAATATCTGTTTACATAAATACTGAAGTCATGCTTAATATTTGTTGAGTTTCCGGCTTTTTTAGCCTTATACTCTGCATGGACTTGTGGTTTAGATGACCCTTTTGATTATCTTGTACTATAAGCCGGCTTTCGCGTGGATACCATGTCGTTGCGTCTATACGAAAAACAAGATCAAGCAAGCCACACTGGGCTGCATAATTTGATTGTGATCGTACGCGAACAGATCATGCCACTTTAGTGCGAGTCACATCGAGCTTAAGTAAGAATAACCAAGAAATTTGGCTCCTTTGTCCAGTTATAGGATTGCAGCTGTACCCGTTTTTTCGAGTAATCAGCCCCCATAACTCATAGGCATCATGGCCGGGTCTCCGGGTCTTGTGATTACTTATTGAAGCAGATCACCCCCCGGAGACCTATATTCATGTAATGTATTTCGATGATACTGATGTATTGATAGTAACAATGTTACTTACTTGTAACTGAAGCAAAGACCATGATAAGACTCGAAACCATCTTCTTTTGTTGATAAAAATTTCTTTTTTGATTCAGCAGGCCGCCTCATTAAAAACCTTCCAGTCCCCTTAGGTACCCTGGATAGGAAAAGAGTGCGTATGAAACCTGCCGCCCATTACACTGCTTTAGTTATTCTCGAGAATCGGCCTCGCGTTGATACGGCCGATGCACATTCTCCACTTGCTATGCCCTTTCGTAATGAGTACCGGATTTGCTAGCCAGTCCGGGTATATCTTCCTTGGAACGTGATCAGCTGCGGACGGTGGTACGCCTTCTTCTTCCCTGCTGAGAGTTTTGAAAGTATTGCTCCTGATGAAGCCTACCATCTTAGGGTTTTGTTCTGCCCTAACCTTTGCTTTGTCCCCCTCAGGGGTTGGCTTTTTTGACGTTGTCCTCTCTTCTAGGTCTACCTGAGAACGGTAATGTTTGAGCTCTTCCTTCCTGCAGGCTTGCTCGGCCATTGCCGCGTCTCCCTCATCGCACTCAGCTGCTATATCCCGGTTTCCGTGTATTGTAATGGTCTTCTTGGGACCCGGGATTTTCAGTTGTAGGTACACATAACACGGTCTTGCCATGAACTTGGCATAAGCCGGCCTTCCAAACAATGCATGATAAGGACTG
The DNA here is from genome assembly GCA_028641055.1 of Alopecurus myosuroides. NCBI lineage: Eukaryota > Viridiplantae > Streptophyta > Magnoliopsida > Poales > Poaceae > Alopecurus > Alopecurus myosuroides. The sequence goes on along the minus strand of CM054063.1, from coordinate 314,854,722 downwards.
CGCAACTTTACTACCTCAAAGGTAAGCCACTCGACTCGATAATTATCCTTTGACTCTCCAAAAGCTACTTCCAGTGCCACCTTTCCTTCAGGGCATGCTGAGTGACCCGGCACTATCCCGTGAAAAACTGTTGTACTCTTTTGCAGCTGCGATTCCTTTAAGCCCATTCGCAGAAAAGTTTCCCAGTACAGGATATTGATACTACTTCCTCCATCCATCAGGACTTTTTTCAGCTCGTAGCCGTTGACCTGTGGTGCCACTACCAAAGCTAAGACTCCCGGGTGATCAACTCTATCCGGGTGATCCTTCCTGCTCCATGTTACCTCTTGTTCTGACCACCTCAAATACCTTGGAACAGCGGAAGAGACCGAATTAACTGCTTGTTTCAGTATCTTCTTATCCTTGTTAGAGCCTCCTGTAGTGTGCACATGATATTGACCCAGCTGTTTGGGGTTAGCTTGAAAACCTCCTGCTCCATTTTGATTGTTACCTTGATTTCCAGCTGGCGGATTGCCGGCTGGGGGCGGCCCATTACCCAAGTTTCCACCTAGACCCGGACCTCCTCCCCGGCCCGCACCTCGCATAGCTCTGTTCACTTCTTCGTTCTTCCACCTTTGTAAGTCGGCACATTGCTCTAGTGAATGATTGGCCGGCTTGCCATTCCTGCTATGCTTCGGGCACGCCATCCTAAATATGTCCCAACTGTTGCTTGGTCTTGGAGGTCCTTGGTAGTGTCCCCCATTGTGATTCCCAGTATTAAAATTCCCTTCGGATCTAGGTCTTGAAGACCCGGCCTCCGTGTTGGCTACAAACTCGGAATTCCCGTCGAACGGGCGCTTGTTTTGGCTACTTCCATTATTGTTTGGCGCCGACCCATTGCCGGTTTTCCCGCTGCTACTTGCGTTTGCTTTTGCTTTCTTGTCGTCAACTTCCTCCTCTGTGGTATCCGTTGCAGCGTGTTTGTTGCACGCATCCATTAACTCTCCCATTGTAACCTCCGCTGCATTCCTACTAGATTTCATGCGAGTTAGCTTTTGTACTAAAGGAACGTACTTACATGTTTTTGCCATAGCTTGTAGCGCGTCCTTAGGTTGGATATCCGTAGACGAGTGGAGTATCTCCATAACCCGGCGTACCCAGCTGCGTGCCGATTCTCCTTTCTTCTGAACGCATCTTTCTAAATCATCAATAGTAAATAACTTCCTACAGGTCCCATGGAAGTGCTTGATAAATGCGGTTTTTAGCTCCTCCCACGACTTGATCGACTTTTCCGGTAAATTGGTGAACCATAACTTTGCTGCTCCCTCTGACATCATTAAGTACATGAACTTGGCTTGGAGATTCTCGGATGCGTTGCGAATTGACATTGCCATCTCGTAGCTGCTTAACCATGTTTCCGGATCCATCGTTGGCTCGTAATTCACTACTTTCCCCGGTTCTTTGAACTTTTCCGGGTAAGGTTCCGCTCTGATATCATCCGAGAGACACTTGGGTCCCGCAAGGGTGGTTGGGGCTGGTCTCGCCCGGGAAATGCGTGACCCGGCCGGGGGTGCCACGGGGTGAGGAGCCACCGGTGGATCGTGTGCTGCAGACCCGGCCCCGGCTCTTCTGGCCCTGGAGCTGTCCACTACTGCCTGTGCTGCTGATACTGCCGGTACTGTCTGGACGCGCGGCGGGGGTGGCATCTGCTGTTGCTCTTCCCTTCGTCGTGCCGCGCTTGTTTGGACGTTGCCCTGTTGTTGACTCACGTATGGCGTCCCATGCATCCCACTTCTGTGATCTGGATAATTGACTTGCTGTGCTACCGCGGTGTGCAGCAGATCTATCGCTCGCCGGGTTTCTTCTGCGTGCGGCGAGTCTCTTACAGGAATCTGGTTTAATGCGAGTGTTGCTGCATACACGTTGTCCATGGGGTTGTTGTAGTGACCTGCTGGGGTACGGAATCGCGATGGTGGAGGCGGCATGGTATTGCCGGCTGTCGCCCCCGCCCGAGGCAAGGGTAATCCGGCTGGCGCGTTTACCGGCTGCACTCCCGTTGCTGGTTGCGGTATGGTCCCTTGGTTCGCCGGTGGGATTGGCTGATCTTGAGGCGTGAACACCAGGGCAGTCGGGTTGATAACCCCTCCTGTTGCCGGTAACATAGTTCGGTGCCTTTGGTGAATCCTCGTCGTCTCCTCCCGAAGCCGGGTCTCTAGGTCATCCAGTTCCTGCTGCCGCGCTGCCATCCCCTGCCTTTCTGCTTCTACCTGCCTTCTTTGCTGCTCCAATGCACGACGAGCCACGTCCAGATCTCTTACACGCTCTGCTGCGTTTTCTGGGGTGATAACTGTAGCTAGGACTGTGGGATCCAAGATCAAATTATTATTAAACAGAGCTGGGTGACGAGGATTCGAGGGGCCCGCCCCCGGTGTCCGGTTTGCTTGGAACCCGAACATATTTGCGTGTCGCTCCTCCTCCGCTGGGCGACTGGTGACTGATGCCGATTCTCCATCGACCTGGGCCAAGATCGGGCCAGCCGTACCTTGTTGCTGAGCCAGCACCTGCGCCGCCCCGACTGGCGCCGCGGCTGCGTTTCCTTGATTGGTATTGATTGCGGGGGCCGCATAAACTGCAACCCGGCGCATAATACTTGGCGTAGATCCGTACCGTTCTTCCTCTTCGCTATTTTCCTTCTCGTATCGGTCCTCCGATAAATCCCGTATAGACTCGGTGCCTTCCTCCCTCTCTGTCGGACCCGTTGTTCCGATCGATTCTTCTTTTTCCGATTGAACACGCGTGTCCTTCCCTGACACAGAATCAGATTCAAGATTATCACGGCTCGAATTGGAAGCACATACCATACCGATGAAGACGTTGATGCGGCCGACTGTCACGACGGATCCGGTTTCGAGGTGATCCGACTCTGGCCCCCAGCCGGAATCGTCTACCATCTTCTCTCCTTGGTTGTTGACGTAGATTTCTCCGACGACGAGGTTCCTCATGTTCTTCCGAGCTTCTCCCGTGATGTAAACACCTTTGGACGCAGGCCCCACGGTGGGCGCCAACTGTCGTGGGATAATCACGGCAGATGTTACCGGGGGTAACTGATCTAGGGGCAAGTCGACACAGGTATTTGGGAGAGGGTTTAGCTCGAAGGAAGACATGGCGAAAAGCAATCTAAGAGCCGGAAAGCAACTCGCCGGATCTCGATATGATTATACTGGATACTCGATAACGGGTGTTACAGTTATGACTTGAATCTCTCTTAGGCGAAGCCCAGGGGTTGGTTTATATAGTACTCATATCCCCCTTGACTTGCCTTACAAAAGCGCTTCTCGAGTCCTATTCGAACTCTTCATACGAACCCTAACTTTCTTTACCGTAACCCACAATCCGGGTTACGATCCTTACAAGTCCTGGGCCTTCTAGAAGCTTCTTTGTCCTTAGCCGGATTTGATCCATCCGTCGTTTGGGCCGGATCTCACCTGAGAGTCGGCATACCGGGTTACTATCCCCTCATCAACAGGTTCTGGGAGAAGACCCCACTTGACAGGATCAACATTGATTATGCAGCAAAGATGCGTAAGTTTCATTTGAGTTGTACCGCAGGATTAGTATCTTTGACTATGGGCAGCGTCACCTAGTGCCCCGGTCTCCTACTGTTCGAGATTATTCTTTGGATGACGGGTAGATGGGTGTCTATGTCTCTATAATTATGCACTGCTTGGAGGTCTCTCCTGACGCGATTAGTAGTGTTTGTATGTTTCTGTAATATATATACTGTCTTGAGGAGACTATTATATAATGGATATCCGAACTATTATTTTTATTAATTATGCTCATGTTTAAGTATGATGTCAGCAAGCTTTATGAAGCAATTGTGATGTATGTGCTGAATTTTTAACATGTATATAGTAAAATTATAATACCATTTGGAGTAATTTAACATATATATAAATTCTACAAATAATTTATTTACAATTATAATACCAGTTGTATGTCAACCTTTGCTAAAGTGCAAATTAAAGTTACTTCTGCTATTGAGATGCCACATGAACATATTATAGCGGTTAAGGTGCAAACTGGACCTCTAGGACGTGATGTGGGACGACCTAGTGATAATGACGCAAAGAAAACCAAAAGCATGATTGAAATTTATGGTGTAGATTCTAAAAAAAGCAACGGTAAAACGATAAGGAATAAATGGAGCACCGAAGAAGTAAACAACTTGTGTGATATAAATGCTATTTTTTTTAATTTGAACTGTGAAAACTCGTATTACGTAATGCTCTCTACTATGATGCGTATTGGTACGCACCGTTTATCCCAATCTTATTCTATTAATTTAAATTCAATTTTAAGACAAAATCCAAATATGAGCCAAAATTCAAATTTGAAGCAAAATTCAAATTTATACATGCTCGTTCGGTATCTGGCTTTATATTGACTTCTCCACTATTATGCACATTACATTATCAATCCGAGCTATATCTGATGTCGAGGTAAACAACCCTATTTCTAAGCAAGTTCGTTTTTTGACCTTGTTTAATGAGCCAAGAAAATCCTTCACATGTACTCTTCGAATAAAGGGAGCATTCAAAGTATGAGCTACATGTTTTCCTTACACTTTATGTCATTTTTATCGATTTACCGGGACTAAACTATTGACAAAATGACACAAAGCCAGTTCTCTGTTTTCTGTTGTTTTTAGTTTCATAAAAGTTGTTCTGAAAATATTCTCGGAATTAGAAAATTCAAAGTCTGGAAGTCTTAGAATTCCCGAAGGTTCCACGGAGTCCCAAAGAGGCCCGGAGGGAGGCCATACCATAGGGCGGCGCGCCTCCTGGCCGCGCCCGGGGGTGGTGTGGGCCTCTCGGACATCCACCGCCATCGCCCTTTCGCCTATTTATCCCTCACCGATACGTCAACCCTAAAAATATACCACTTCGTCCCGAGAAACACCCGAGGCTGCCGTCATCGTCAACCTGAGATCAGGAGGGTTCTGGAGCTCTCCCCGGCACCCTGCCGGGAGGGGAATTCATCACCGAAGGGGTCTACATGTAGCATCCCTGATTTTTGGAGACACTCAAAAATCACAAAAATTTAGAACTTTTGTTTTCTACTAATGCAAGCCACAAAAACAAATAAAATTCAAACTCTTTGTGTTTATAAAAACAAGTAAAAGACTTAGAAAAACATATTTTGCATTTGGGACATCTCTTTAAATTTTATTAAAACCCAATTCAAATTATTTAATTTTTCTATTTTAAAATAGCATTAAGTTGCTATTGGTAGTTGTTCAAAATTTGAAAATAAAAATTGTTTTAAATATGTGGAAACAATACACATATATTCTTAGATGAAAGATCTCATTCTTACAAAATTTTAGAAAGTGATTTGAGGCTGTTTGGAACTTGTTATCAAAAGTTATGCATTATTTGATAAAACAAAAAAACAACAAAAAAAAGAGAAGAGAGAGAGCAACAGTAGAACGCAGAAGCCCGTCTCCACGGCCTTCTTCAAACCGTCGTACGTGCGCGGCCAAAAGGTCCAGCAGAGGCCCATAGCCCAGGCCGCAGCCCCATCCCGCGCGCAGCCCATTTCCCTTCCCCTCTCTCTCAATGAACGATGGGTCCCACCTCTGACGCGAGTGTGATGCCGTAGTGACGTCACCCGTCCCTTACCTCTCGTTCATGCCACAAACTCCCAAAACGGAGTCGAATCCATCTCCTGATTCATTGCAATTAGGGCACGCATTTGATCTCCGAGACCCGCTATATAAAGCCACGGATCCCCTCTGTCTTTCCCCTCTCGTTCCCTCTCCGATTGCGTCGCCAGGACGGAGCAATCTCTCACCGAAGTTGAAACCCTAGCCGCCACCTTTTCTTCTCTTCTGGCAACAGAACAGGTCCTCTCCGCCCCCTCTTGAACTCTACATGATCTCCTCCCTCTGGCGCATCTAAAAGTGTGCTCTTTTGGTTTTCTCACGCAGTGGATCGACCGCGCCGTCCGTTCCCGAGGCGCACCGGAGCTTCTCCGCCTCCAACCGCTCATCGCTGTTGACCAGGGCCTCCTTGGAGCTCACCGACGTCACCATCAAGTTCCCCTCATAGCGCCGTGCCCCTCCGTGGTACCTCCGCAAGCAGGCAACCGCCGGAGGCCAAAATTGTCGATTTTCCGGCGCCCTGCGCCACCACGGGCGCCATCGCCGGCGTGATCCCGCCCCGGTAAGCACTTGATCCTTCTCAAGTCGTTCGATCTAAATCCTAGGGCTAGGATTAGATCTTTAACCAAAAATGTAATGTTGCATCTCGTGCATTCACTGTCACTTAGATCCGACGGCTCACAACCCCGATCCCGGCCGAACAGGTACCAGCCAATCAGGAGCCTCCGTTAAATATCTCCCCCGATTGGCTATTTTTTTAAAAGAAAAGCCCCTCTAATTTTGCAGAAACAATCATAGATCTTAGATCTATCATAACTTTTCAACCATAGCTTTAAATTGAACAAACTTAAACTTTTTGAATTCAGCACGACATTTAGAATATTTTAGACATTTCAAATTCAAATTTGACTAACTTAAGTTTGCTCAAATTCAAATATGCTTGTTTGGTGATTTTTGTCATAGTTTAAATTCTATAAATCTAAAAATTGCAAATATTTTTTTTTGGAAAACCTAGGATGTGTACTTTCATATGCTCTGTACCAAAATAATTTTTGATCCAATTAAATTTCAATCTATAATTGTTTGGCCTTTTGAGAGTTTTTGACTTAGTTCAAATTCTGTAAATAATTTCAATATGTTTTCTATAGCAAATTTTCTCTGAGTACTAACATTAGACTAGAGAGACCAAAAACTAAGCTCTTGGATGCATTGAAACCATGTCCATGCATTTTTCTCTAGTTGGCCCTCCTAGTTGGAAACCATAAGTCTGGATTGATGAAAATCATGAAGTGAAGAAGGATGCCCCCTTTTTGATCTTTGAGACAACATGAAGACAGAAGACTCATGAAGGTTTAGCAACCCCAGAAGCATCCCAATAAGAAGGATAAATTAGAAGAAAATCAAGAGGATCGTCAAGAAGACCAACCCCTCCTCTCTCTCTCTCTCTCTCTCTAAGTCTTTCTCCCTTTTCTTTTCTTTTGCCTTGGACTTTGTGGTGTTGCTAAGTTATATCAAGACCATCCCCTAGTTTGTACCAATACTATCAAGTTGAGAAAAGACAATTAAGTGACCACAAGGAGGAAGATACAAATGAGCTTTTCATCAAGAAGAACAACTTCAACAAGAACCCAACTCAAGAAGAATATTCTCCTAGAAGATGAAGAATTTAACAAGTACTTCTTAAAGGAACTCTAGCAATCCCATCTACCTCTCTTTCTTTATATGACTAAGTCCCTAAATCCTAGATAGACGCTTCAGATGATTTGCTTCAACTTAACAAGGAGGACTACAAGCAAGACCTTTGAAGTACATGCATAAAGACTTAGACATCAAAAGCAACTCAAGGAAGCAAAATAAGGCTTAGAAAACTCAAGACAAATAAATTTGACCAAGACTTTTGTGTGTTCTTTTTATCAAATACCAACCCTTAGTCCCAAATGGAAAACTCTAACTACAAACACTTAGTTTATTTTGAGCATTGAAACTAAATGCTTTCACATGTTTTCATTTGCTATGTTTATTGCTTTGTATGTTTTCTTCATTTATTTGTATGTTTGTTAGCATGTTTGTTTATTGTGTTGTTGTGTTTTCAATGTTTAGATTGTTGGGGGGAGCAACGATTCTTTTGTGAATAGAGGTGATTGTTCTTATCAACTTCAAAGGCAAGTAACACACCATCAACTACCCATTATTTTCTATATGCATTAGTTGATTTTTGAGTAGGATGCATGATAGGAAATTTTACTAAGTTTATTATGCTATGCTATTATCCTATTGGTGTGTAGCCATCTCTTTCACCCTTGCTATTTTTATAGGCTTAGAACTTAGTGGATTCTATGCAAGGTTACAAATTATTTTACTAGATGTTGAGGAAAAATTCTAAGTATAACTATTAAATGAACCACGTGGGTGGAAGTGGAAAGACTAGATTATGTTGAGTGGCTCCCTAGGGCCATTTCTATGGTATTTTTCACCGAAGGAGTACACTTGTGGATGGCCACCCAGGAACAAAGAGATTACTATGTCCTTCTAAGTTTAGTAGCTTCCCGTGCAGCCTTTAGTCATATGGGCTCTGTCTTGATCAACTAAGTTGAATGTACTCACCAGTGCTTGACAAGCAGATGTAGGGGGTGTAGGTTGGAACGGGTCAAGCCAGACGGTGGTGGAATTTCTTCTGAAAGATCTCGTCTCAATCTTCTCCTTTCCTTAATGCACTCAGGGTGTATATGATGTTTGGGCTAATTTAAGTCTGAAGGTGGAAGTGCACAAACTCTGCAGAGTCAACAAACTAAGATCTTAGCTGTGTCCCCGGTCATGGACAATTTGAGCAGCTGGACGAGGAATGACAGAAGAATCTCATCATGCCAACTTCATAATAAAAAAATTATGGATGGACATGGGAAGGAGATTTACCCTGGTCTCTATCAGTGGTACTCCTTAATTTAGTTCTGGTTCACTGGTTTCTATCAGTGATACCTTTTATAGATGAAAATGTTTTATGATAAAAGATAGGAGAAAACTGGCTTTATGCAAACTTAGCCAAAACTCCACTCAGCCAAATAAGCATGTAGTGTTAGTCTTGCCATTTCTATCCACCATAGTTTTACTTGCCAATACATTAAATTGTATTGACTCCCTTGTGGCTGCATATTCCATCCTGCAGATGAATCTGAAGACGAGTGAGGTTTCGTTAAGGATCTCGAGTCTACAACCAACATGTTTTGCCTGTGGCACATGAAGAAGATGAGTCTTAGTGTTGTACTATGTTTTCCGCTGTATTTCTGTTTCCTGCTAGTCTTCTGAGACTATGCAAGTTGTAATCATATTTTGTAAAGACTGAATCATGCAATGTAATAGATTTTGACGCATTTTATTTTGAACTATGGTGCTAGAAAGTGATCCAGGGACTAGCACAATAACACAAGAGTTCTTACATTATTTAAATGTGGGAACGCTACACTACACCACCATGCCCGCCTCTAGAGTGATGCGTGAGTAGTTCATCCTTGGGCTACGGGTCCATAGCAGTAGCTAGATGGTTGTCCTCTCCACTTTACGCCTCATGGTTAGATCTTGTGAGATTCCTCACATGATCGAGATCATCTATGTGTAATGCTACATGTTGTGTTTGCGGGGATCCGATGATTATTAAATGCTACTCCCTCCGTATCAAAATGTAAGATGTTTTAGCATTTTCTAGACAACACGTACAAATTCATGTTTTAATGCAAGATGCATATGAATCTACACACTAAAACATGTCTAGATACATTTTGTCTAGAAAATGCTAAAACATCTTATATTTTGATACGGAGGGAGTATATCTTTTGATTATCAATCTATCATGTTATCGTCATGTGAATGTTATTTATGATCTTGCATGCTCTCGGTTGTTAGTAGATGCTTTGGCAAAGTAGATGCTAGTGACTATAAGAGGGAGTATTTATGATCTATAGTGGATTCATGCCTCCTTTGCATCTGTGCTCAGTGACTAAAACATGACGGATGGAGTATGTGCTGTTGCCATTAGGGAGAAAACAACGATGTTTACTTAGTTTACATTGTTTACATTACACACTTTGATTACTGCGATTATCCGTTGCTTGTAACTTAATACCCAGTGTTTGTTCGGATGATATTTGAAGGGTGGATTATTAGTCATAGATGCAGTTGGATGACGATCTATGTATCTTGTTGTAATGCCCGCATGAATCTCATAGTAATCTTTATGGCATGCATGCTATTTATCTGTCAATTGCCCAACTGTAATTTGTTCACCACGCATGTTAGCTATCTTTTATGGAGAGACACCTCTAGTGAACTGTGGACCCCGGTCTATTTTCTCATACTGATAATACACACAATGCTTCCATTATTTTCACACTGCTTCCACTGTTTTCACACTGCTGCTACTGTTTTCATATTGTTCTCATACTATTTTCCACACCATACATTTAACCTCTTTGTTATCAGCAAAACCGGTGAGATTGACAACCTTACTACTTCGTACTATTCTCATACTGTTTTCCACACCATACATTTAACCTCTTTATTATCAGCAAAATCGGTGAGATTGACAACCTCACTGCTTCATTCAGGCAAAGTGAATTGTTTGTGTTGTGTAGATTCCATGTTGCTGCTGAACCGATAGTGCTCCCTACCATCTCAGTTGCATCAACCTTCTGAAGTTACTCCTTCCTCCTAATGGTCTATTCAACCTTGGTTTTCTTCCGAGGGAAACTTGCTACTGTGCTCTTCATACCTTCCTCTTGGGGTCTCCCAACAAACGTGTGTTACGCGCGCATCAAGCTAATTTTTGGCGTCGTTGTCGGGGAGGAATATAATTTCTGCAAGGGGAGTCTCTCACCACCAATCATTTTTTACTTTGTTATTGTTTTGCTTGTTACTTTCTTTATCATGCTTGCTAGCAATGTTTGATGTCTTTGAAACTAGATCTTACAGGAAAGGTGGGTTCACAGATGAACAACACAAATATTATAAGGAACACCGCTTGTCACAAAAAGGGATACACTTATGGGAGAAAATTAATAAATTGCATGACTATGCTAAAAACTTGTGCTCTACTTATAATCTTACTTATTGCTTTGATAAATCTTGCTGCTGTAGAAGGTATAAACACCTCACTTTTCAAGGTGAGTATAATTATAATGTTACCGTATCTTAATATGTTAAGAAAAATTATGACTTTTATGACGTGGAACATATTGAAGAATTTATTGCTTGGAAGGGTGCATTCGAAATTGCTTATTTTCTTGAAGATATTGATAATGCACCTTATAAATATGAGATTTATGATATACTTGAATATTTATTTGATAATTACAAGGATTGTAATTACTACATACTTAAATATCTTAATGGATTCTCTCCCCCAAAGGAGGAGACTAATGCCTTGTAGGAGCCTATGGAAGAAGAAACTGCTGAATCAGCTCATTGGATGAAAAAGAGGAGGAGACTGATGATCAAGAGGAGGAAGAATGGAGTAGCTACCCATGTCTACCTTCCAATGAGAGTAACTTTTTAACTCATACATTTCTTTGATGAGAGTGATGATCCTATTGATTCTTTTGAAATATCCCATTTTGATGAAATTGATACTTGCTATACTTGTGACCTTTATACTACTATGAATGAAACTTGTGAGAATGATATTGCTAATGTTATTTATGATAATCTATGCTACTTTGATAAAGCCTATGATAATCCTCTATTTATTCCAACTATTGATATGCATGATAATGAGGAAGCTTGCTTAGAAACTTATATGATAACGCTCTAGATGATGGTCCTATGTTACTTGATGTTATAAATTATAATGCTACTAAAAATGGGATTCCTACTAGTAGTCCCATACCTTTTATTAGTGATCAATCATCTCATTTTGATATTGCTAAAAGTGGGGAAAAGGAAGAGCTGATTTTAAATTTTGATCCCACAGTTTTTCATCTTGAGATGAATTGTGTGCTTTTAGACCATGACAAATATGTTTTATGTGATAATTATGTTGTTGAGTTTGTTCATGATGCTACTAAAAAATTATTATGAGAAAGGAAAATATGGTTGTAGGAATTTTCATGTTACTAAAACACCTCTCTTTTTGTTGAAAGTTTTGAAATTGCTCTTGTTCTACCTTCCCATGGTTTCTAGTCTCAGCTTCTTTAATTTGTTTCTTTACAAGATTCATATACATAGGAAGTGGGTTATACTTAAATTTGTTTTATACTTGCTTCTTTATGCTCTCTTTTGCTTAATTCATATTTCTTATGTGAGCATCTTCTTCACTTGAAACCACTTGATTCCACTTTTCTGGGCGTAGCTAAAAGGCGTTAAAGAAAAACACTTCTTGGTAGATAATATGGTTTTATTTTTTGCTTTGTTTTTCTCTGTTTTATTTGATTCAAAGGGTTGTATAATTCTCTAGAAACTCCTTTGTTTCCTTATTTTCATGTTTTAGTTGTGCCAAGTAAAGTTTCTGACGAAAGTTGGAGTTGGTTTTGGATTTTTGCGCAGGAAACAGATTTCTGATGTCCACCGTAAAAAATCGTATAAATCCAGAAAGATCAGAATGATCTGAAATTTTTTGTGCTTATTCCTCAGATAATTCCTAAAATGTTTTGTCGTTTCAGTTTTTCGATCTGAGCAACGTAAGTGCCCTGAAAAAATTCTTCTTTGCAGACTGTTCTGGTTTTGGCAGATTCTGCCATTATTCTTGCATTTGCTCTTTTACGATATCAAGTGGATTTCTTTGCTTCACGAAACATCAATGGCTGTAGGTAATATTTAAAAGTATCAATAGCACTTTTGCCCATGTAGAACCTATGAATTTTTAATTGTTTCACTAACCCTCTAATGCGAATTATTCTTTGAGTGTGGTGTGAAGGAAATTTTCAAGGGTCAAGAGAAGAGGGTGATATAATGTGATTAAGAAGAGTGCAAGGTCAAATCTTGGGGATGCCCCCGTGGTTCATCCCAGATAATTCTAAGAACAAATCAAGCATCTAAGCTTGGGGATGCCCAAGGCATCCCCTTCTTCATCAACAATTTATTAGGTCACTTCTAGTGAAACTATATTTTTATTCGGTCACATCATATGGAAGCGTCTGTTTGTTTTTCCTTTTTTTCCTTTGTTTTCCTTGATGAAATAATATATTTGGACCCTATAATTCTTTGTGTTGGAGAGATACACGCTCCGCTTTTTCATTTGAATACTTGTTATGCTCGTATTCTAGTTTTTCTTCTAGCTGCTGCAAAACTCCTGTTTAGCTCCTGTTTTTCTTGCATCTCTTATTCAGAGCTGTTAGTTTTAGTAGAGTTGTTTTAGTACTCTCTTGTTTCATTGCTTTATCTGGAGAGTTTTTGCTGTTTGGTGTTTGGTAGAAAATGCTACGTGTGGCAGATGGTATAACGAAAAAGCTTGCATATTCTTGTAGATCATTAAACCGGTTCACTTGATTATTTGCTGTTGTTTTGAGATATTAATTTGCTTAATGGTAAACTTGTTGGTTTAGTAGAGTAAAAACAATCAATTTTTGGTCTAGAAGCTTGAAACTGTGCCACACTCAAATAACCAGTTGATAGGATAATGATATATGATTTCCTTTGCTGATAAGAATCGTAATGGCTTTTTGTTACACGCTACGGTCGGGGTAGCTAACAGTGACTTGTCACTGCCACGGACCCTCTTGGAGTGATTTTCATTATGCCTTATGATATCATGATTTTATTTGGAATCTTTTAAGTTGTGAGTTCTATGTTGTGGTTTTCTAGCACTTCCACCATCCATATTTGCTATCCTCTTCGGTACCATGCATTGCTCATTCTCACATTTAGAGTTGGTGCAAACTTTGCCAGTACATCCAAACCCCGTGGGAGAAATTTGTTCTTCTACACATAAGCCAAAATTTATCTTCCTCAAAACAGCCACCATACCTACCTACCATGGCATTTCCATAGCCATTCCGAGATATATTGCCATACAACATCCATCATCATTATGTTACTTGTCATGCTTCATCATTATTTTTGCATGCTGCTACACTGGCAGGAGCATTTAGTTTTATACATCAGAGATATTTCAGTTTGATTTATGAGTACTAAAAGTTTGTTGATTCATTTTAAATAGAGTGTTTCCACTACCAGTGAGGTTACATATAAAAAAAGAGAAAAAGGCCCAAAAGAGAAAAATAAAAGAAAGAAAGAGGCAAAAGAGAGGGGCAGCATTACTATCATTTATTCCACACTTATGCTTCGTTTAGCATCATTACTTCAGTTTGGAGAGAGTTTTCATATTATGACTTGCATAACTATGTGGGGAACTTACATTATAGAACTTGGCTTGTATATTCCAATGATGAGCCTCCTCAAAAGAGCTCTAGGTCTTCGTGAGCAAGCAGGTTGGATGCACCCCCCCACTAGTTCCATTGGAGAGCTTTCATACACTTATAGCTCTATGTGCATCCGTTGTGTGGCAATCACTACTCCTTGCATAACTTCGATTATAAGACTTCCTTTTTTCTAATGACCACTTTCAGTTGTGTGAGACTTTCTTCCATTGACCATCCAAACCCCCTATAATGTTCTTTTAGCCATAACATCCTGGTTCCAGGAACGAATACAAAACACTTGCGTGTTTTAAGTGCACAATTATTAATTGAATGATTTTCCTATGTGAATATTGTTGTCACTTGACTTGATCCTAACAGGAGTTGTTGTGATAGTTTGATGCCTTGGATGATTATATTGTTGTTCTTGAAGCTTAAATGATCTTTAATATACTTTGCACAATGGATTGTCTTTCAGTATTGATTCATTGAAAGGTTTTACTTTGTTTTTCCTAATGGTTTATACATTACTCTTTGGTATCAACTATAAACCACAACCTTTATTCATTTCATCCTAGTTTACATGCTTTACATTACTATGATGATCAAGTTTATGTTGGTAGCATGTCACCTCAGATTTTTTTGTCGTTTACCTACTCAAGGATAGTGATGGCACTTTGGGTACCATTAGGGTACCCTCTAACTTCTATAGTTCAAAAAAATGAACTGATTTTATGATGACATCATCATTTTAGAAAACTTAGTTTATTTTTGAACTAGTGAGGGTAGAGGGTACCCTAATGGTGACCCACTGCCATCATTACTCAAGGACGAGTAGGAACTAAACTTGGGGATGTTGATACGTCATAAACGTATCTATAATTTCTGATGTTCCATGTTGTTTTCATACCTTATGCTACATGTTTTCCTTACACTTTATGTCATTTTTATCGATTTCCCGGGACTAACCTATTGACAAGATGCCACACAGCCAGTTCCCTGTTTTCTGTTGTTTTTAGTTTCAGAAAAGTTTCTTTGGAAATATTCTCGGAATTAGAAAATTCAAAGCCAGGAAGTCTTAGAATTCTCGAAGGTTCCACGGAGTCCTAAAGAGACCCGGAGGGGGCCACACTATAGGGCGGAGCGCCCCCTGGCCGCATCTAGGGGTGGTGTGGGCCCCTCGGGAACCCACCGCCATCGCCCTTTCGCCTATTTATTCCTCCCGATACGTCAACCCCATACCACTTCATCCCGAGAAACACTCGAGGCCGCCATCATCGTCAACCCGAGATCTAGAGGGTTCTGGAGCTCTCCTCGGCACTCTGCCGGGAGGGGAATTCATCACCGGAGTGATCTACACCACCATTCCCGCCTCCGGAGTGATGCATGAGTAGTTCATACATGGACTACGGGTCCATAGCAGTAGCTAGATGGTTGTCCTCTCCACTTTATCTCTCATGTTTAGATCTCGTGAGCTGCCTGACATGATCGAGATCATCTGTTTGTAATGCTACATGTTATGTTTGTTGGGATCCTGTGATTATTGAATGCAAGGTATTTTGATTATCAATCTATCATGTTATCTTCATGTGAATGTTATTTATGATCTTGCATGCTCTCCATTGTTAGTAGATGCTCTGGCCAAGTAGATGCTAGTGACTTCAAGAGGAAGTATTTATGCTCGATAGTGGGTTCATGCCTTCTTTGCATCTGTGCTCGAGTGACAGAAACGTGACGGATGGAGGATGTGCTGTTGCCATTAGGGAGAAAACAACAATGTTTACTTAGTTTATATTGTTTACATTACACACTTTGCTTACTGCTATTATCCGTTGGTTGCAACTTAATACCCAACGTATGTTCGAATAATATTCGAAGGGTGGATTATTAGTCATAGATGCAGTTGGATGACGATCTATGTATCTTGTTGTAATGCCCGCATGATATCATAGTAATCTTTATGTCATGCATGTTCTTTATCTGTCAATTGCCCAGCTGTAATTTGTTCACCACGCATGTTGGCTATCTTTTATGGAGAGATACCTCTAGTGAACTGTGGACCCCGGTCTATTTTCTCATAATGATAATACACACACTGCTTCCATTGTTTTCACACTGCTTCCACTGTTTTCACACTTCTGCTACTATTTTTATACTGTTTTCCACAGCATATATTTAACCTCTTTGTTATCAGCAAAACCGGTGAGATTGACAACCTCACTGCTTCGTTGGGGCAAAGTGAATTGTTTGTGTTGTGTAGGTTCCACGTTGCTGCTGAACCGGTAGTGCGCCCTCCCATCTCAGCTGCATCAACCTTTTGAACTTACTCCTTCCTGCTACTGGTTGATTCAACCTTGGTTTCTTTCTGAGGTAAACTTGCTATTGTTCTCTTCATACTTTCCTCTTGGGGTGTCCCAACGAGCGTGTGTTACACATGCATCATTGTGCACCATAGAAATATAAGGGGAGATCCACTCCCGTCTACCTCCGCACGTGATATTGCTCCATCACTCGATCGCATTCCATCAAAACACCATGGAGAGCTAGACGCAATGCAGTTCAATGGACAAACCTTCCGCCGGCCTGCCACCATATCAGAGTGGCAGTACCCCGCCGGGGTACATGTTGAGAACCGGCTCTGGGTGTGGGCCTGCTCAAGGTGGAGGGCTCCTCGAGACTTAGCGACGTTCTTTCTCGGGGCCAACTTCGCCCATTTTCCCCTTTGCGCGCCGGTCATGTTCCGGATAGAGGAGTTTTAGGGTAATGGAGGTTTGGTGATTGTCCTTGTTGCCCACTTCATCAGCCCCTTTGATGCCTACAACCTCCTTGGCTAGACATTCTACTGTGGGTGCGAGTTTATCGCATTCACGCGTTTCAACATCTTCACCAACTTTGACCACATATTCCCCGCAGTGAACTCCATGCACTTCCTCCATGGTACAGTGCCTGAGGAGGAGTAGTAGTAGTAGCAGTCTCCGTAGCGCGCTATATATCTCTAGGGCGACACTATCTATATATGTAATGATCGATGGTTTCCCATATCTATGTAAGTAGGGCATCTCTATATATGTAATTGTCGATCGGTCGCTTTATAGTGTTATATATGCCCCTGGATGTAATGAATCATGCTAGTTTATTAATATATTGATATTTTTTATCTTATATAGTCTATACACATAATTTTTATGTCTTTACATGTCTAACACACGTCTCATCAAGTCGCGGGTAATCGCGGGCGCGGAACTCCTCTATTAATTTAATAATCAATTAATTGAAAACTCGTTTATCAATTGAACCACCTAATTTATTTATACATTAAAACTAACAAATTAAACCGCTAACAACGATTTATTTCCCGACGACGACTTCTTTCCCGGCCTTTGTCAATTATGTACTTAGCCCGAGTGACATAGGCCGGGGAAAAACTTGTCATTGTTGAACATATTGTTGTTATCAGTTTTTTTTTTGTTATTTTCACTCTCGGGTTTATAAGTCGGTCGCATCCACCGTGAACAATCGAGGTGGGGCTAAACACCCAATTTTTTTATTGACAACCGTCGAATTTATTTAAAAAATAAAATAAACTCCTATGCTTAGACTCGCTCGATGAGGAGTTGAGTCCCTCGATGAGGAGTTGAGTCTTGGACATTAATGCTTGCTTCACTTTCAGATTTATAAGTTGGTCATACGTACTTCAAACTAGCGAGCTGACACTAAACATCCACCTCGTGTGACTAATTCAACAGAGGCGGAAACAACCGTGAGGTCCCACTTGGCCCGTGACGCCACGGCTGATTCTATTTTTAACTCATATAAGCGTATGAAAACAATCATCAAATTCATAAAACTACAAAAAGCTACTCCATGCGTATACCCGGTCGATTATCTCTAATCGAACGGCTTACGCGCGGGTAGCTGATAGTCACTGCACTTTTCGGTTTATAAGTTGGTTGCACTCACTGCAAACTAGCAAGGTGGGACTAAACATGCTCTCCACCTCGTGTGACTATTTTAGTAGAGACAGAGAAAAATCACCCCAAGGCCCATTTGTCACACCACTTCTAGGCTCGGCCTCACAAAGAGAGAATCGACATCTCCGCCCCAATCCGCCCCACAATCCCCATCCCAATCCCCACACTCTCTCGCGGCCGGCGACGAAATCGATGGAGCGCATGAAGGTGATGCACTCCGAGCAGGCCTGCCATCATGGTCGTCAGTCACCCCTCGTGATTGGAAGCTATACGCAGGACGGGTCTCGGGGCGCAGCCCGTGTGTGATCGCCTCCATTGCTACCGGATCCAGAGGAGAAAGAAATCGGTAGCCAGTCGTCGGACGATGACTTGTCCGACGTGAAGAATTAGGATGATCTTCTCGCAACCGTAAGCGCAAAGTCCATCCGCTCCGAGAAGCGTCGTGCAAAAAAGGAGTGTATTTATGATGCGGTTATGGAAGGGTTCAACGCCGATCAGCTGGAGCGCGGCCTCCGCGTGCAGAAGGTGTGGGAGGCCAAGAAGAGGGAGTGGAAGGTGGAGGTCCACGTCATCCGAGAGCTTCACCATCGAGGCTGGACTCAGTGGCTCATCCGGAAGTTCAATGAAGACTGGTCATTGTGGCGCCTCCGGCAATGAAGACCCAGAGGACATGTCTCTGGAGCCCCTTTTGCGTAGATCTAGGGTTGGGTTGGGCAATCAACTCTCTCTATGCTCGATCAATGTATAATCAATTGTTGAAGAACGATGAACGAGTTTGCTTTTCTGAACTTTCGTGTGAAGCAAAATTTTACGTTTTAGAGGTTTATCTGCTTGTTTATCTTTTTCAATCCTCTTCAGTTCCGCATTCCTATTATCTGAACGGCTATGTCCTACAATGGAGACATCTCTCACACGCCGACGATACTGAGTTTCATCGCCGGAACCGAGGAAGGAAAAGACAATAGTGGGCACGGACGCCGGCTCCCATGTGTTACGTGGAAAATGCTGAGGTGGATAATTTGTGGGTCCCGTGTTGTGATGGATGAGTGGTGGGTCCAGCACTTGGGTGGATAAGTGGTGGGTCCCGCTCAAAAAACAGGCCACCTTGGTTTACATAATTCAAAACTCTAATGCCCAGTATTGACTTGTATCTTGGGTTTAAGGCTGGTCACAATGGGGAGTAACATAAGGTAGAAACCTACACACTTTTCTAGACTATGTTCCTACCTCCACAATGGGGAGTAACATGTATATAGTGTCATACAACAATGCATTTATTAGGCTATAGACTCATTGTTTCTTGGAATGTGTGATGTTCCGGTAACTTAGCTACTATCTCCGTTCCTATGAATAAGGCGCACACGCATTTCAAGACAACCTTTGACCGAAAGATTTGAGTAACAATATCTTGACTATATAGTGCAAATTTAACATTGTTAGGTTCATATTAAAAAACACTTTCTAATGATATTGATTTTATACCAAATATTATTATATATATGGATTAATTCTTGGTCAAAGACAAATCTCGAAAAGCGTGTGCGCCTTATTCATTGGAATGGAGGGAGTAGTTACCACAAGCACTTCTCTCTTCATTAAATACGTGCCACGTAGTGACCAGCCTTAGGAGTAACATCACACACTCCAATACAAGTTTGCTTATGTGGCACATATTTAATAAAGAGAGAGATGCTTGTGGTAACTAGCTAAGTTACCGGAACATCACACACTCCAAGAAACAATGAGTCCATAGCCTAATAAATGCATTGTTGCATGACACTACATACATGTTACTCCCCATTGTGGAGGTAGGAACCTAGTATAGAAAAATGTGTATGTTCCTACCTTATGTTACTCCCCATTGTGACCAGCCTAAGTCCTCCCCATTGTTACCTGCCTAAATGGTTAAAAATGTCATATCATATGTTAGCTATTTACGCACACAGAATACGAGAGCTATTAGTTATGCCTTTTTCGATACAAATGATATCTCTGTATGTCGACCGGTAAAAGTGCAAGGTCAAGGCCAGCTTAATGGCTCTATATACTCTCTCTGTCACAAATTTATTGTCTGAAAGTTGGACAAAAATAGATGTATCTAACACTAAAATATGTCTAGATACATCCATTTTTGTCCAAGTTTGTGGCAATTAATTTGGGACGGAGGGAGTATAATAATGGCAATGAATACGGGAAATGACAGTGGAAGCCATGTACCGGAGTCCGGCCGGAGGTGCGCCAAGAAAAGAAAAATGGACCAAACCTTTATGATACAACAAAAACTCGCTGTCTTCCTATGTCATTTCGAATATATACATTGGTCGACAAATTTGTAAAATCGACACAGGCTAGCTACTAGCTAGGCTTTTGCGTACGTATAGTAGGTGCCGTTTAGGAGTCTAGCTAGTTTGGCCGGAGAAACTTGTGGCGGACGATGGCCGGCTTTGCCGACGTACTATACATGCATGCATGCATTGCCCCTGGTTGAGAGATCAAATTCGTGGCCAGGGTTTAACCTAAAAAAAATAAAGATCGTGGCCAGGATAAGTTTGTCAGTCTGAAGTCGTTGTTGGCTGGTAGCTTTGACGGATGATCGGCGGAGGCAGGCGATCCATCCAATATCTTTGCTAGTGGAAGTGGAGCTCGAGCGGAGCCAAAACAGCCATGTCCACCAGCTGAGAGCTGACCTGGGATGGTTGGCAGCTAGCCCCCCGTGACCCTCCCTCTGCGCTAGGCCGTCCCGCCCGTGACCATCCTATCTCCACTCTGTCTGTATACTTCTTTTTTTTCTTTTCCAGCTTTGCTTGTCTCCTTCCTGTATATCTGCCCGTATTTTACACGACTATATTTTGGTTTGGTTAGATCGGATGGCAGTATTGCTTGTTGGTTGCACATGTTCCCGGTTGTGCTGCACAGTTTAATAAAATCTCGATGATTCCCGTAAAAAATATCATCTGGAAACTGTTTAAAGTTCCAACATACCTGGCACAGACAGCAGCGTGAGTGAGGAGCCACTGGTGGCCGCTCAAGTTAATTAGCGAGCTGGAGGAGTACGGAATCGAAGCATCCTCGAAGTGACGATGGTAGACGATTCTCGATCCCTCGGTCTGCGGTGGCATCTCTCCGGCAGCGCTGCGGCGGCATCTAAAACTGATGGTCAAAGTTGTGTGGAGCGCTTAGCAGAAAGCTCGGCCAGCCTCGATGCACATAATCGGTAGAGCCTGAGCCTGCCGTTTAACTCATTTTCAAACGGTTTTTATAGGACGATTGAAGTCCTATGAAATTTTCATACAATCACCGTTTGATTCAAATGATTAATGTCTTATACTACTCCATCCGTCCACTTTTATAAGGCATACTATGTACCATTTTATTTTGAGCACATGCATGGTAAAGTGAGTGAATCTATGTATAAAATAAATCTAAATTCACTCATTTTAAAATGTATGTAGACAAAAAATAGAAATACCTTAGGGCATCTCCAGCCGTCCCCCCCAGAGCCCCCCAGGGGTTTTTTTTCGTGGCGGAAGCGGCGAATAGCGCCGCTTCTTCACCACTCGCCCCCCAGAGGCCCAAATAGCGCCGTTTCGGCGCTATTTAGCGCCGCGGCACCCAGGCCAAACCCAGCCCGCTGGGTTCGGCCTGGGGGGCGAAACTGCGCGGCCGCGCGCGTGGGCCAGCTCGGTCAGCGACGCGACGAGAAAGCGCGGGAACAGAACCGCCCCGTGATCGTCTTCTCGGCTTCCGCGCGGTCAAAGGCTGCCGCCGTTTATGGCGTGGCGGCCGCCCAGTGCATGCGCCCCGCCCAAAGGCTGCCGGCGTAATGGCGTGGCGGGCGGCAGCGAGGACGCGCGCGCGCAGTAAATGCCCGGTCGCTCGCCGCGCTATAAAACCCCCCCGCCGCGCGCCGCGCCCCACCATTCTTCCACCGGCGAGTTCTCTCTTCTCTTCTTCCTCTCGACGCTCTCCTCCCCTCTTCTCTCCACGAAAATGGCCGGCTACAAGGACGGGGCTGCGGCCAACGGGTTCCCGCGCCATAACCTGCGCCGGAGCGAGGCGATGGCGCTCTACCGCGCGGGCTGCCCTTGCCCGCCGGACATGCGCCTCCCTAGCTCCGCCGCGGGGGCGAGCCGCTGGGCGCTCAGCGCCGGCGGTGTCCCCGTCCCTCCCTTCCTTAGTTCTGACCCCGAGTTCCGGCGCGCCATCCGCGAGATGCGCGACGGCATGGAGCACCCCACGAACTACCCGCTGACCGGCGTGGACGAGTTCTGGTGGGGGCAGCTCACGAGGTGCCGCGATCGGGAGCTCGACTCCGAGAACGACAACGGGCCCGTCGACGGGCGCTTCAATGCCAACGGGCGGCGCCGCTGGTGGAGCGCCCCCAATAGGACCCTGGAGGAGATCCTCGACCACATCCACGCCGACAACCAGCCGCGCCTGGAGATCCGCCGCTGCAGGCCCAGCCGTGGGTGGCACGGCGGACCGGCGCCTCTTCCTCGTCCGCGACGTCCAGCTCCTCCGCCGGGCAGTCCATCTCCACCTCCCCCCTTTCTGAACGCCGGCGCGCCCGCCCGCAGGCGCAGCGGCGGCGCGCTCCGCATCGGCGAGCCACGCTTCGAACGCGTGGTTCGCCCGAAGACGGAGGACGACGACGAGGACGAGTGGCCCGACCAGAAGGTCGTGGAGCAGCTGTCCTTGGACACGCTGCAACCACTCGACGATGACGCCGCCGCGGTGTGGAGCCGCCGGGAGACCACCGAGGCGGAGCTCGAGCTCCAGCGCCGCCTGCTGGCGGAAGCCGAGCAGCGCAAGGCGGCGCGCGAACGTGAGGCCGCCGCCAACGCGGCCCGCCTCCGCGTCCCTTCCCCGCCGCCGCAGAAGGAGAACGAGTACATCATCCTCGACCCGGACTCCGACGACGAGGGCGTGATCCAGCAAGCCCTCGAGGCGAGCAGGTGGGACTGCGGCGGCGGCGACGAGGGACAGGGGACGAGCAAGCGCCCCGGCGACGGCCCCGGCGACGACGACGACGACGACGGCGATTACAGCCAGGCTATCGCCGCCAGCCTCGGCCTAAAGTAGTTTAGTTTAAGTTTCTAGTTTAAATTTTTCGTTCTAGCTTAAATTCGCGCCGAATATGTACGCACTTTGCAAATTTCAATAAAAATCGCCTAGTTTGCAATTGCGTTTGTTTTGGGGCGAGTCTTGGGCTCGGGACGCGACTGGGAAACCTGCCCCCCCAGGTTGCAGAATAGCGCCGTTTAGCGCCGCGGCGGCCCCAAAACGGCGGCGTTTTGGGTCCTGGGGGGCGCAACGACTGGAGATGCCCTTACAAAAATGAATGGGGGCGAGTAGTAAATATTGCCGTACGGATGCTCTAGTGCAAAGTTCATGGAAAATATCCTATAGGGAATATATTCCTAGGACACCATGCAAATTTCCTTCACCACAATGGAACATAATTGATCTTTCCATATAATTCAACTAGCCACAACATTCCAATTGCGTAGATTTCTTACTCCTGCTCTTTTCCTGTCATGTGAATCAAAGTAGGCCTAAAAACGATCCACACAGAGTTGAGCCTCGGAGCTCATATTGGCTCCTATTTTTAGGATATATTGTCTTCGCCTAGTGCATAACCCGAGTGAGCCCATATACATTTTTTATTGGCCCAATAAAACACGTTTATCTCGAGTTCTATCAGCTCGAGGCACAGAGGTAAGGTTTAAGCATATCATAGCTTGGCGCAAACTCCTTCCATGTCCAATTTACCATACATAAACAAATACTTTACATAAAAGCTGATAACGCACGGCTTATAAAACTAATAAAATCCCAAATAGTTCAGGGTTATAAGATGTTGAAGAATCAGCTTGCAATACATCAAAGAGATGTTATAAATGTTGAAAATATTAGCAATTTAGCATATTATTTAATCTAAAATATCATCAAATGAATCATGCCAGTAGCAATTAAACTAATCATGCAAACATCTAATACAGTAGATGAATATATGCAATCTACAACAAACGCTAGACATAGAAACTATAGCATTATCTTATAGAGATAGGATAGAATCACGTACGGTGCAGCAGGAGTGGATCTCCTATCCTGGTTGTCGGCCATGTCGTCGATGAAGAGGTTGCCGAGATCCGGGAAGAAGTCGTCGTTGGAGAAGTAATCACCGTCAGCAGTCGCGCGGTTGCGCTCCCCAAAAACCCGATCGACCCTCTCCCGTACAGGATCACAAGAGACGGACTTTCGGATGCCGGCAGTCCTTCTCGCGGTGCACGTTGGAAGGAGGGATGGAGAAGACTTGTGGGGAGGCACAATGGTTTGGAACGGTGCGAAACCATATGACGAAGTGGCGAGTAGGGTTGGCATCTGCCCTTATATATACTACGTGTCGGGAGAGACGTGAGGGTAAGCGTCGGAGTCGGTTTCACAATCCAAAGGAATCAGAAACGGCTTAGAAATTAACATGTTCGTTAATTACCAAATTAATGACTCGTTAAATTTTCTCAACCAGCAAAATAAACGTTCTCGGCTCATTCATGCAACACGCGGTACGTCGTGACGAGGCATGCCACGGAGGACGAGTGCGCGTGTGGCACACCTCTCCTCTTATCACATCAACTCATATATGAGATGACATGGCTCACCTTATAAGGTGGTGCAACTCTCTCCCAGCTAGCAACAATGTGGGACTAAACTCTAGTCCTACTCACCACTTGTTGCTAAAAGTATGAGTGGGCCAAGACATTTTCTGATTTTAGTTGGGTTTTGGCTAGACCCAAGTATAAAATTCCAACAACCCCCACAAAGTGTCATTGGCACATCTCATAATCTCAGTTTGAAAACATTGTTTATATACTGGTGCTTAGTGGAGACTGTTAAGTAGATCTTCCACTTAGAATATTATGCTACATTAGTTCATAACTTTGGATAGCGGACTACGCCTTAAACTACAAGTTTGCTGTGATACCAGTTTCACACAACGTCTAAACAGATATTCACTAGTAGAAAACAGGGCATTGAGCCAAGCACAATGGAACCTGATGTGATACAAACCGGTTCTAAAGGGTCTGTCCCCTGGGCCCCACCCATGCAGCAAATGGCCGCAAGGCCTTTAGGATCGGTTTGTAACACAAACCGGTCCTAAAGGCCTTGCGGCCATTTGCTGCATGGGTGGGAGGCCCAGGGGACAGACCCTTTAGAACCGGTTTGTATCACAAACCGGTTCTACAGGTTTTCTCATTTTTTGCAGCAACTGCGGGTCCCGCTGTCATATCCTTTAGAACCGGTTTGTAACACAAACCGGTCCTAAAGCCCTCCCCTAAACCCTACATACCACCCCGAGCTCAGCTCCATTTTTTCCAGCTCGAGCTCAACTCTTTGCTCTCTCCTTCCTCTTGTGAGGTCTAATCCATCCCCATTTTTCTCCACTATTTGTCAAGATTGTTGGTACCCATCGGTTCTACGGTTAGCATCAACATTCCCTCTTCCGGCATTGCAAGTTTTGCTCGTTTTTTTGCTCATTTCATTTTTGTTGTGCTAGCTAGGTGTTTGATGAAATGCCTAAGCTAGAATTTGTTATTCATTTTGTTATGTATACAAATTGATGCAATTTGAGCTCAAAATTAATTATGATTTGTGTTTTTTTAGTGTCGCTCGCCTTGTCCCCTTCCTCACTGCCGTCGATCGCCCCATCACCGACACAACCTTGGCGAGCCTATTGTTTTTATTTACCAAAACAAATTTTGATTTGTATGATTTACGTATTTACTTGTATATAATTTTCTTATTGTGTAAGATTTTTTTTATATACATAGCGCCATGGTTTTGATATCTGTCCCCATTGGCCCTCGTCCAGTCTATGATTCGGATGTGGTATATTATCTTTTTTCACTACATATTTTCATTTCCTGATTATACGACAATTACTTACGCCGACCAAATTGACATAGATATTTTTATCTAGGAGGTAGTGGAACCGGAAATGCCAATCGACCCTATTGTTGAGAAGTTATACTTAGTTGAACAAGAAAATGTTGGCTTGAAAGAAAGATTAAAAAAAACTGAAGAAAGGTTGGAAAAAACTGAAAGAGAGAAGATGACCTTGGAAAAGGTTCTTGCCGGTGTCGTCGATGGTCACAAGAGCGAGATGGACGCAATGCGCCTGAAGATTAGAAAGATTAGGAAATATGCAATTAGTAAAGAGGCTTGGTATCATTATGCCGTCGGGTCAATTGTTACCTTTGTTGCGATTTTGATCGCATTTGTTGTTGTTTTTAAATGCATTAATTAGAGAGAGTTTTTATGGATGGTTTCAGTGTGTAATTTTATGAGAACTATATATGTATGGTCACTATACGCTAGTTTGGTATTAACGCCTGATGAACTTTTTGTATTAATTAATTAATTTAGTCATGATGATTTAGCATAATGGTTGTTGATAAATTTATATAATGCAGATGAACCGGCAATGGATGTACAGTGATCGACGTCGTCCCGAATTCCTTAATGGCATGCATAGTTTTCTGCACCAGTGATTAGGCTGCTGCAAGGCTTCCTCGCGGATGAAGAGTATAGGTCATACTTCGAATGCCTTTCATAATTTTATTAGAGAGCACTCAATTCTCACAGACTGCGACGTTTAATGGCCAGACTCATATGGGTGAGTTCCTCGGGAGATGTTCTGCAGAACACATCTCTTCTTACATAAATAGCCACTTGGAACACATTAAGATTAAGGTCAACCTACCATGCAGATTAAGAGAGTATTGCATATTCACAGGGTGGGATAAAAATATAAGGATACTCTCCTCTCAGCTGACCAACAACTTGTCTCTGA
The DNA here is from genome assembly GCA_028641055.1 of Alopecurus myosuroides. Classification (NCBI taxonomy): domain Eukaryota; kingdom Viridiplantae; phylum Streptophyta; class Magnoliopsida; order Poales; family Poaceae; genus Alopecurus; species Alopecurus myosuroides. Next base: position 314,827,911 of record CM054063.1, on the reverse strand, counting down.
TACGTCTCCAACGTATCTATAATTTCTGATGTTCCATGTTGATATTATGCCAATTGCTACATGTTTTCTCCCTTCTTTATAGCATTTTTACACGTTTTCCGGGACTAACCTATTAACAAGATGCCAAGTGTCATTCCCTGTTTTCTGCTGTTTTTGATTCCAGAAAAGTTGTTCTGGAAATATTCTCGGAATTGGACCCCACGAATCCCGAAGTTCCTATTTTCCCCGGAAGCATCGAGAAGTCCAAAGAGGAGTCGAAGACGGGCACCAGGGGTCCCTCACCATAGCCAGGCGCCCCCTTGGCCGCGCCTGGGGTGGTGAGTCCACCCTGGTGGCCCACCGACGTCGCCCTTTCGCCTATTTATTCCCCTCCGTGGGAAAACCCTAGGTACTAGATGAAAAATCCCTGAAAAGTTCCGCGGGAGGCGCCGTCGTCGTCAACCCTAGATCAGGGGGGTTCTGAAGCTGTCTCCCGGCACCCTGTCGGAGAGGAGATCATCACCGGAGGCTTCTTCATCACCATGCCTGCCTCCGGAGTGATGCGTGAGTAGTTCATCCTTGGACTACGAGTCCATAGCAGTAGCTAGATGGTTGTCTTCTCCTCCTATGCCTCAATGTTTAGATCTCGTGATCTGCCTAACATGATCGAGATTGTTCTTATGTAATTCTATGTGATGTGTTTGCTCGGATCCGATGAATATTGAACTTATGCCAAGTTGATTATAGTCTTTATTGCATATGTTATTTGTGATCTTGCATGCTTTCTGTTGCTAGTGGTTGCTCTGGCCAAGTAGTTGCTAGTGCCTCCAAGAGAAATTATTTATGCTCGATTGTTGGGTTCATGCCTCCTTTTGGCCTGTGCTCGAGTGACAGAAATGTGACGGGGGAGGATGCGATGTTGCCGCTAGGGAGAAAACAACGGTGTGAGTGCCCGGGTGCACAATCATTGCTTATATTACACACATTGCTTAATGCGATTATCTGTTGTTTGCAACTTATTACCTAAAGGGGTTCGGATGATAACCTGAGGGTGGACTATTAGTCATAGATGCGGTTGGATTACGGTCTATGTATATTGTTGTAATGCCCGCACTAAATATCATCGTAGTCATCATGTCATGAATGTGCACTACGGTGCAACCTCTATTTGTCAATTTCCCAGCGGTAATTTGTTCACCTAGCATGCTATCTTTTATGGAGAGACATCACTAGTGAACCTATGAACCCCCGGTCCATTTTCCTACACTGTTAAACAAATCACTACAATTCCCTGCTTTCTTTACTTACTGCAAGCATATGAAAGTAAAGTATAGGCACCTAGAGGGGGGGGGGTGAATAGGTGCTACGACAAATTTTAATTTTTCTCAAAGTTTAGGCTTGACAAGAAGGTAAATTCTCTAGATAGTGCAACTAGTGGTGAATTTACCTATATGACAAGACAAGCAATTAATGCAACAAGTACAAGTAAGTAAAGAGAGGGAGGAACGAGGTAACCGATGGAAGCACACGGAGACACGATGTATTTCCGAGTTCCTCCTTTTTAGGGGAGTACGTCTCGTTGGAGGGGTGTGAGCTCGCCACAAAGGCCTACTCAACGCCACTAAGGCTTCACCCTATTCTCCGATGAACTTCGCCACAAAGGCCTAGTTCACCTTCCACTATAGAACCCCTTTGAGGCGGGGATCAAATCCTTTACAAACAACTTGGGGCACACACCCACAACTTAATTGGGGGCTCCCAACTCTTCTTGAATCACCAACAAGAAACAAGAAGCCTAGGTTCTCCACAAGAGGAAACCCTAGGCAAGATCCCTCGAGCTAGAGAGGGGGAAATGAAGAACGGGTTGGTGAAGATGTAGATCCGGTGGTCCTCCTTCAATCCTCAAAGAATCAACGAGTTTGGGTGGAGGAGGAGGGAGATCTTGCTAGTGGGTGAGCTCCATTAATGGTGTCTTCAATGCTGGGAAGAGCTAACCCTTGGAGAGAGAAGTGATGCTCTATTTATAGCCTCCAAGAAAACTAGCCGTTTTTGGGCCAGATTTCGACCAGCCCGGAATGGTCCGGAATTTTCCGGACCCCCGGAATATTCCGGAGCAATCCGGATGCCAACCGAGCAATTCGCCGTTGTGGCCGGAATGGCCCCCGGAATATTCCGGATGCCAACAGAACATTTTTCCGTTGCGGCCGGAATGGCCCCGGAAAATTCCGGCTGCCGGAATCTTCCGGAATATTCCGGATAGCAACAGAGCAATTTCCCATAGTGGCCGGAATAATCCGGAAGCATTCCGGAGGCCCGGAATTTTCCGGCCTTTCCTTTGAAACTCTGTTAAAGGCCAGAAAAGTTCCATTGATCTTCGAATTCTTCACCATTTCTTTGACACCGTATACGTGCTGATTTAAGACCAACCTTTTAACAAAATAGCACATATGGTTAGCAACTTCTTTATGTTGTTAACAAACACAAAAAACAGTGAGATATCGAGAATGCACTTTCAATCTCCCCCTTTTTGGTGTTTGATGACAACATAAAGATTTCACGGGGAGAATCAATATGAACTAAAGAAATGGTGTCCAAAAAATAGACAGAGTTCTTCCTCGATGTGTGTCGTGAGACACACACTTCATAGGCTTTGCTCCCCCTACGTTTTAAACACCAAGCCGGCTAAACAAGTTCATACAACATGCATAGATAAAGATAGACAATAAAGGTACGCATGATAATAGTAACATAACCACGGGAGGGGTGACACGAATACGTCACGAGGTTCCACACACATAGAACGAAGTTTTAAAACGAGGAAACGAAATAAAGATACCGGAGCACAAGCCTATAAGATCGAAATCAAAGGCAAAAGACTTGTGCCCCAACCCTTGCAAAACCCGTGGAAACCTAATATGGGGGACTCCTTCTCCCCCTTTGGCATCAAGACGCCAAAAAGGGACAAAGAGTCCACTAGCGCCCCAAGAGATCACTCCATGTCGTCATCTTCTCCATGTCCTTCCTCATCATCGCCTTCTTCTTTATCACCGCGTCCTCCAAGCCCCGCAGGATCAAAGTCATCGTCATCATTGGAAAGCTCCTCCTCATCAACATCTGCCGGTGGGACCCCGAAGTAGAAGTCATCATCATGGATCTCGGGCATCTCAATGGGGACAAGATCGGCAGCAGCAAGTGAAGTGGGATCAGCAGGCATATCAAAACCAGCAAGCCTACGGTCGGCGTTCTGAATACGCCGAGTCTCCTTGGCCAACTCACGCGCCTCATGGGCAATGGCCCTAGTGTCCTTGCACATGTTGAACATAGCCTTGAAGAACTTTGCAATTCCACTCGAGGGACGCTCAGGAATGCCACTTGAGGAAGCAGAAGGAGTGGCCGAGGGGGACTTGGACTTCCCTTTGGCAAACTCCAGAATCTCATCACCATTGATCAACCGAGGAGCCATCTTCTTGCACTTGATCACATCATAGTTTTCCATGATTTCAACCCCTACCTTGGAATTGATGAACTTCTGAATGAGTGGGCCATAAGCGGGCTTCCTCTTCTCCATGACCCCTAGACAAATCTCCCGGTAGATGAAATCCATCACGTCAATCTTCCTTTGGTTTTTAGGCCTTGTGAGGAACATGAGGTTCACCATGAAGGCCCTGATAGCAGAGAAGTCACCGGCCTTGATCACAATGGAGGCACGGAAGATCTTGGAGAGCAAGTTGTAGTAGGGGTACATGTTGGAGTTGAAAGGCTTAGTCTTGCCTTTAGCATTGGGAGGATAGCAGAAATCCAGACTTGAGATATCATACTCAGGGGCATCATGAATTCTGTAACCGTGATCAGCATAGGTGGCAGTCCAGGTGTAGCCCAAAGCCTCAGCAAACTCAGTCAAATTGCTGGTGATCTTCTCTTCTCCACACATCCAAGTCATGGAGTGTGTGGCATCACCCTTAGCATGGAGTGTGCAGTAGAACTGAGCAACCAACTCCGGGCAGTACTCACTCTCAGTGTTGTCAAACAGAGGCATCATGCCAAACTTCTCCAAACAGGCATGCACATGGCGGAGCTCAGAGTTTTTGTACCTATTGTAGACGTCCATGTCCACTTGGGCTTGCACACAAGTAAGAGGCTGCTGAGTAGAATAGAACTCATCCCAACACTTGAGCTGCAGATTTGTCCAGAACCGAGGATCCTCACAGGTGGAATCAGGGAAACGGTAAGGATTCTTCCGCTTGATATACTTCCACTGAGGGATGGAGCAGCTTTTCAGATCAATCTCAGGAACTGATTCAGTGTGAGCATCCTCACGAGTCTCGTGAAAGGAGGAGGAACGACCAGCCCGTCCTCTGACCGGACGAGCACCCCTTGAAACAGATTGCTTCCTTTTCAGACCAGTACGAGCTCCAGGACCTGCGAATGGAGGATACAGGAGTAGCAAAGATAAGTGCATATGCCATACGGGTCAAAAGGAACTCCAAAAGGTTAGGTGTAGTGCAAAAACTCGAATTCCTGGCAGCATCCGGAAAATTCCGGAATATTCCGGCTGGGCCGGAATAGTCCGGAATATTCCGGCTGAGCCGGAAATTTCCGGAGCAATTCCGGGCTCCTCGATTTGATTCGAGGAACAAACTAAGACTTCGAATTTTTGTCTCACAACTACACCAAACATCTAGGAATACCAGAGAGGATGCGCCTAGAATAGATCTACGTGCTGGAAAAGTGGGAAGGTCACCAACTAAGATTTGGATCTAAGTCTAGATATAGAGTGGTTAGACTAGATCAAGAGAAAGCACGGCATCTAGGTAGTGAATGGCAAGGTAAACACATTGATAGAACTTGGAACTAGATCAAACCCTAGTGAGATTGCATCTAGAGCCAAAATCAACCAATCAAAACGAAAAATAAGAGATGCCAAACAACATACCGTCCATGGGGATGTCCTTGTCCAAGGGAGGGATCAACAATCCTCCCTAGGGGCAACGGGGACGAAATCGACGTAAGGAGGCGGCTAGGGCACGGGCGGAGAGAAAGAAGTGGAGGAAAAACGTCCTCCCGTGCGTGCGGGGTATTTATAGGAGAAAACTGCCCATCCGGAATGACCCGGAAAATTCCGGAGGTCCGGAATATTCCGGGGCAATCCGGCTATCCGGAATGGTCCGGAAAATTCCGGATGGTCGGAATTTTCCGGCAGGAGCAACAATCAGCTCCAAAAATTTCGGGGGGGCAAGTTTTGAAAAGCAAGGAATGATGTGTGATGTGTGGAGTATGGCCTATGCATAGATGAACATGAGGGAGGATAAAATAGAGCAAAAACACAAGGGTTAGGTTTCCTAGTCTTACTTCTCGGAAAGGAACAAATAAGATCGAAATAGCAACGAGAAGTAGTATTCGGAGAAGAAAAACACCATAACCATAAGATATTCAACTAAGAACCAACTCTTCACGTGGGAAGAGGTTGGTGGCCTAAGACACCATGTAAGAGTTCATGGTATGCAACCGCGAAGATATATCTTGGGGGCATTGCCAAAACTCAACATTGAAGCTCACAATTCAACATTAGAAAAAGAGAGATCACAATGAATTTTTGCTATGGGCATAATGGGGGGAGGGAGAACCCAATGTGTTAGGATAACACTCCCCCTATGTCCATGCCTACATCTAAAATCGAACACGTTTCATCTATAGGGGTGAGTGCAAGATAGTCAAGTCAAGCTCCTTGAATCAATCACATTTAGCTCATTCCTCAAGAACAAGAACCTTGCATCATCAAGTGGCTTCGTGAAAATATCCGCAAGATTGTCCTTGGTGGGCACATAACCTAGTGCAATGTCTCCTCTCTCCACGTGATCACGGATGAAGTGGTGGCGAATCTCAATGTGCTTCGTCCTTGTGTGTTGCACCGGATTGTATGCAATCTTGATAGCACTTTCATTGTCACATAGAAGAGGTACTTTGTCCAAATGAACTCCATATTCCTTGAGAGTTTGCCTCATCCATAGCAATTGGGTGCATGCGCTTGCGGCGGCAACATATTAGGCTTCGGCGGTGGAGAGAGAAATGCAGTTTTGTTTCTTCGAGGACCAACTTACAAGGGACCTACCAAGAAATTGGCAAGCCCCGGAAGTTGACTTCCTATCATCTTGATCACCCGCCCAATCGGAATCCGTATATCCATTGAGAGAAAATTGTGCCCCCTTTGGGTACCACAAACCAAATCTTGAGGTATGAACCAAATAATGAAAGATCCTATGAACCGCCATTAAATGGCAATCCTTAGGAGCCGCTTGATACCTTGCACACACACCTACACTCAAAACGATATCGGGCCTAGATGCACAAAGATAGAGCAAAGAACCAATCATAGAACGATAGAGCTTTTTGTCCACATCCTTACTCCCTTTTGGATTACGAGAGAGATGACACTTGACTTGCATAGGAGATGTCTTGATCTTAGCATCTTGGAAGTTAAACCTCTTGATCATATCTTGGGTGTACTTGGCTTGAGAAATGAAAGTCCCACGAGCCAATTGCTTGATCTCAAAGCCAAGGAAGAATTTAAGCTCACCCATCATAGACATCTCGAACCTGTCAGTCATAAGCTTAGAGAACTCATTATTGAAAGCTTGGTTAGTTGAGCCAAAGATGATATCGTCCACATAGAGTTGGCATATGAAAAGCTCTCCCTTTACTCTCTTGGTGAAGAGAGTGGGGTCAATCTTCCCAACTTCGAAACCACGATCATCTAACAACTCCCTAAGGTGCTCATACCAAGCACGAGGTGCTTGTTTGAGACCATAGAGAGCCTTTTCAAGTTTGTAAACGTGGTTGGGAAAGTTGAGATTCTCGAACCCCGGAGGTTGCTTAACATATACCTCCTCTTTTAGTGGACCATTCAAGAAGGCACTTTTCACATCCATTTGTTGCAATTTGAAATTATGTGAGGATGCATAAGCAAGGAGGATACGGATGGACTCAAGGCGAGCCACGGGCGCGTAGGTTTCATCAAAGTCTATGCCTTCAACTTGGGTGTAACCTTGAGCGACCAATCTTGCCTTGTTCCTAATGACAATGCCATTCTCATCTTGCTTGTTCTTGAAAAACCACTTGGTGCCAATAACATTGTGGCAATCCTTGGGTTTCTCAACCAATCTCCAAACTTTGTTGCGCTCAAAGTTATTGAGCTCATCATGCATAGCTTCAACCCAATCGGAGTCCTCAAGAGCTTCATACACTTTCTTAGGCTCCACCATAGAGATATGAGCTTGATGCTCACAAAAATGAGCCAATTGCCTTCTAGTGGATCTTCTAGTTTGAACATCCTCCAAGACCTTGTCATCTTGGGCATCAATTTGCTTCAAAGCTCTTCTTATCCTTTTGATGCGACGGGCTTCGATCTCCTCATTATTGCGAGGAGGAATCACTTGATCATCTTGATCATTTGGGTCCCCATCTTGACCAACATGGCCTTGATCATCAACATCATCATCAACAATATCTTCAACACTAGCTTCAACTTGAGAAGAGGATGACGAGGATGATTGATCTTGGCCTTGATCTAGACTCGCATTAGTGAGAGGAGTGGGTACGACTTGCGGAGTCACTTGATCAACGAGAGGAGGGTCTTGAATATGTTCTCGGTTAGGTGTAGTAGGTGGCTCCTTGGCTTGATCTTCAAATGTAGAGGAGGGCTCCACTTGGGTAGAGCATAGTCCTTCTCGAGTCGCCATAAGGTGTCCCTCGATGGGGCGGAAGAATCCCACACCCATCCTTCCTATGGCTTCTTGAGGCATTTCAACATCTACATTTGAAACATGAAATTGCGCCACTTGGGAGCCGTCATTTTCCTCGAAAACCACACTACAAGATTCTATGACAATCCGTGAGGATTTGTCATAGACTCTATAAGTGTGGGATTCGGCACCGTAACCAACAAAAATACCCTCAATAGTTTTGGATTGAAATTTCGACAACCTAATACCCTTGATCAAATAAAAGCACTTACAACCGAATACACGGAAGTAGGATACGTTGGGCTTGTTGCCGGTGAGGATCTCATATGGGGTCTTGCTCAAGCCTTTGCGGATGTAGAGACGGTTGGAGGAGTGGCATGCGGTGGATACGGCCTCGGCCCATAAATATTGGGGAGAAGAGTACTCCGCCAACATGGTCCTTGCCATATCCAAGAGAGTGCGATTCTTCCTTTCGGCAACACCATTTTGTTGAGGAGTGTAAGTGGCGGAGTATTGGTGACGAATGCCTTCTTCACTAAGAAATTCATTCAATGTATAGTTCTTGAACTCCGATCCATTATCACTCCTAATAGCCATGATTTGCACATTGTGTTGACGTTGCACTTCATTGGAGAAGTCGATGATGGTTTGTTGGGTCTCACTCTTGCACTTGAAGAAATAAACCCAAGTGTATCTTGAATAATCATCGACAATCACCAAGCAATACTTCTTGCCGCCAAGACTTGCCTCGGGCACGGCACCAAAGAGATCAACATGGAGAAGCTCCAAGATCCTCTTTGATGAGATAATAGTCTTGGCCTTGTGCACAATGTCATGCATCTTCCCTTCAACACACGACCTACAAACGTGATCCTTTGCAAAGGAAACATTTTCTTTTAGTCCAACAATAAGGCCACTTTTGTGAAGACTTTGCAAAGTTCTCATGTTGACATGGGATAGCCGGCGATGCCATAACCATCCCAAGTCCGCCTTCCCGAAAATACACATTGCTTGAGTGTTGGTTGACTTAGAAAAGTCTACCACATACAACTCATTTTCAACATGTCCCACGTGAGCGACGTCAAGAGTCTTGCTCCTCAAAAGGACCACAATATCACCATCAAAGAAGACGGAGAACCCCATCTTACTAAGAGAGCGGACGGAAAGTAAATTGTAACCAAGGGATTCGACAAGCATGACGTTCACGATAGTGATATCGGGAGCCACCACAACCTTGCCAAACCCGGATACCTTAGACTTGGACGAGTCCCCATAAGTGACGGTTGCTTGGATGTCATTTGGTCGCAACTCCGTCACAAGTTCTTTGCTTCCGGTCATATGATTAGTGCATCCACTATCAAGAATCCATTTAGTCCCACCGGAAGCATAGTCCTGCAAGAGATCATTGACTAGAGTTAGGACCCGAGTTGGGTCCCTTCATGTTAGCAACAAGGGTCTTGGGAACCCAAATAGTGTAGTCAATGAAACCCTCAATAGGACCAACATATTTAGCTTGCACAACACCATAATAATCAACATATAAGAAATGGTGTGGGTTGTTAGTTCCCACGGAGGAGCTACGAGTAGTGTTTTCCCTAATGACAATACCACCCGAAGCACCATGTTTGTTCTTCTTCTTGTTCTTCTTCTTCTTATTCCTTTTCTTGGCTACATAGCCAAGACCTTGCTTGCCCACTTGTTGCCTTGGAGCACTCAATTGTGGTCTAGAAATGACCGCATTAGCACTTGGGGCAACCACTTGTGGGGTGGCAAGCACCACCTTTTCAACTTGAGTGCTTTTGCCCTTGAGCCTTGCTAGCTCATCCTTCAACCTAGCATTTTCTTCAATAATATTTGCATGATCACAAGAAGAAGTATAAGTGCTAGGATGGTTAGATTGAGTAAGTTGAGTTTGAAGTTGTTCATGCAACTCTTTGAGGGATGAGTGTTGGCTTTCCAAAGCTTTGTGAGCAATGGTTAGCTTTTCAAACTCCTCGGTTAGTTTACCATGACCAACCCCAAACTCTACTTTATCCTTTTTAGACTTTTTATATTTAGCAATAGAAAGATCACGTTCATTAATGATTTTAGAGACAAGTTCATTATGAGTAGTTTCAATAGATTCAAGTTCATCCTCTAGAGAAACTCTACCATCATGCTCTTCCTCAAGAGTCATAGAGAGAGATGCAATTTCATTCGCATCTCTCCTCTCAATTTCACCTTTCTTCTCAAGGGCCTCTTGGGCCTCTCCCAATTGCCTCATGAGATACTTAAAGTATTTCTTGGTCTCCCCTTGCATGTTAGTCATGAAATGGTCCAAAGAGGCCCTTTCTTCTTCTTCTCTAAGGCTAGCAATATGTTCTAGTTCACTAGGAGTCTTACAGATAGGAGAAGATGATACCTCCGTGGCCTTAGCCATTAAGCACTTGGCATTGCGTTGAGGGAGATTTTCATTGGGGGATTCAAAGAGGGATGACGAAGATGGAGTGGATGCAATAGCTAGAGCGGCCACTTCACTTGTTTTTTCTTCTTCTTCATCACTCCCGGAATCATACTCCTCTTGAGTCAAGAGCACAAACTTGGTGGGGGATTTCTTGTTGAATGGTTTTCTCTTGATGTGAGGCTTCTTGTATTCAACCTTGGACTTGTCCTTAAGAATGAGCTTGCCACTATGGTTTTCTCTATTCTTGTAGGGGCACTCCGCAATGAAGTGATACTTATCTTGGCAATTGAAGCAAGTTCGCACTTTTTGAGCCCCATCATCTCCATAACGAGACTTGGTCTTCTCCTCAACATATTTCTTGCCCTTGGGGGGATTGTTCCAAAACTTTTGCACGGTAAGAGCAATGAGATCCTTTAGAACGGGATCATAGTCTTGTTCCTTCAATGGAGGCAATGCTTCATCACCATCTTCATAATTCTCAACTTCTCTTGACAAAGCCTTGGCCTTCAAAGCAACGGAAGCTCCTTGATGCATTCCAATAGCCCTAGCACGGTTGTCAAGAGCATTCTTGGTTTGCACTTTGTAGGAGCTCAATTCTTGCATGACTTGGGTAGAGGTCATGGTGGAGAAATCATGTCTCCCTTGAATGCTCTTCATATCCGTGCCCTCAAAAGGCATCACGGCAATTATGAACTTCCTCTTGATCCAAGCATCATCAATATGTGTTGCACCCGCATTGGAGAAAGCGGTGGCAAGAGATTTGAGTCTTCGATACATGTCAACATGATCTTCTCCATCACGCATGAAAAATCCTTCGGCCTCATTGGTCAAGGTGTCATAGCAATTTCTTTGCATGCTTTCATTCCCAACAAACATGAGGACAAGTGCATCCCATGTCTCTTTGGCGGTGGAGAAGTGTTGAAGATGCGGCATGTGATTGGGGCCCACGGCTTGATGAAGGATGGATAAAGCGGTGTAATTGAGTTGGCAATCTACAACCTCTATTCTTGTGAGATTCTTGGGGTCATATGGCTTGTATCCATCACGAGTGATTCTCCAAAGATCTATACAAGAAGAATTCAAGTGAGTCTCCATGTAGTATTGCCATTCACGAAAAGAATATGCATCAATTTTAGGTGGATCTCCCCTAGGAATTATATGAGGAAAAGGGATGGGAGGATCGGGAGAATATTGGCCTTCAACGGCATGATATCCTTCCTTTCCACTCGCACCCTTCTTAGAGGATTGTTCGGCGGAAGCAGTTTTAAGTGGTTCACCATCAACCCCTTTCTTGGCACCCTCCGTTTCCGGAGGGGATGAGTCGACCACCTCCGGTTCTTTGGCTTTGAGGAGTGTTGTCATGAGTTGACGCAACTCCTCAAATTTAGTGTCTATGGATGAGGTCAATGATTCTCTCAAAGCATTGAGATCATTCATGGACACATTTCCTTCGGACGGAGCGTCATCTACCTCATCACCCATACTTAAACTCTTAGGCGGTTAAGCCCGATAGAAGAGCCGAAGCTCTGATACCAATTGAAAGTAAAGTATAGGCACCTAGAGGGGGGGGGGTGAATAGGTGCTACGACAAATTTTAATTTTTCTCAAAGTTTAGGCTTGACAAGAAGGTAAATTCTCTAGATAGTGCAACTAGTGGTGAATTTACCTATATGACAAGACAAGCAATTAATGCAACAAGTACAAGTAAGTAAAGAGAGGGAGGAACGAGGTAACCGATGGAAGCACACGGAGACACGATGTATTTCTGAGTTCCTCCTTTTTAGGGGAGTACGTCTCGTTGGAGGGGTGTGAGCTCGCCACAAAGGCCTACTCAACGCCACTAAGGCTTCACCCTATTCTCCGATGAACTTCGCCACAAAGGCCTAGTTCACCTTCCACTATAGAACCCCTTTGAGGCGGGGATCAAATCCTTTACAAACAACTTGGGGCACACACCCACAACTTAATTGGGGGCTCCCAACTCTTCTTGAATCACCAACAAGAAACAAGAAGCCTAGGTTCTCCACAAGAGGAAACCCTAGGCAAGATCCCTCGAGCTAGAGAGGGGGAAATGAAGAACGGGTTGGTGAAGATGTAGATCCGGTGGTCCTCCTTCAATCCTCAAAGAATCAACGAGTTTGGGTGGAGGAGGAGGGAGATCTTGCTAGTGGGTGAGCTCCATTAATGGTGTCTTCAATGCTGGGAAGAGCTAACCCTTGGAGAGAGAAGTGATGCTCTATTTATAGCCTCCAAGAAAACTAGCCGTTTTTGGGCCAGATTTCGACCAGCCCGGAATGGTCCGGAATTTTCCGGACCCCCGGAATATTCCGGAGCAATCCGGATGCCAACCGAGCAATTCGCCGTTGTGGCCGGAATGGCCCCCGGAATATTCCGGATGCCAACAGAACATTTCTCCGTTGCGGCCGGAATGGCCCCGGAAAATTCCGGCTGCCGGAATCTTCCGGAATATTCCGGATAGCAACAGAGCAATTTCCCATAGTGGCCGGAATAATCCGGAAGCATTCCGGAGGCCAGGAATTTTCCGGCCTTTCCTTTGAAACTCTGTTAAAGGCCAGAAAAGTTCCATTGATCTTCGAATTCTTCACCATTTCTTTGACACCGTATACGTGCTGATTTAAGACCAACCTTTTAACAAAATAGCACATATGGTTAGCAACTTCTTTATGTTGTTAACAAACACACAAAACAGTGAGATATCGAGAATGCACTTTCAGCATACACCATTTTCCACACTATACGTCTAATCTTTGTTTTCAGCAAGACCGGTGAGATTGACAACCTCACTGTACCGTTGGGACAAAGTATTTTTGTTGTGTTGTGTGCAGGTTCTGCGTTGTTGCTGACACCGGTGAGGCTCCATCACCACCGTTAGTGGTATCAACTTTCCGAAGATCCTCTTTCTCCTACTGGATTGATAATCTTGGTTCTTAACTGAGGGAAATTCTTACCACTGTACTCATCACACCCTCCTCTTGGGGTTCCCAACACGCCATCCATAGCAACAAGAATTTCTGGCGCCGTTGCCGGGGACTTAAAATTCATCATCATCAAGAAGTCTCCCCATCAAGGCGTAGCAGTCTCCCGCTTCTACTTCACGGGATTTCTGATCACATAGAGCAGGATACCACTATGGAAAACTCATACCGTGGGTCTCAAACCCATCTCACTCGATGTATTATCTATCACATTACGTGATAAACTCTTCATGAAGGGATCTTCCAAGTTCATAGACGTTTGGATATAATCTAACACAATAACTCCAGAATTTTCCAATTTTCTGATAGATTTCAATCTACTCTTCGCATGTCTTGATGACTTCTTATTATCCTTAGAACTGTTTACCTTGATGATTATAGTTTGATTATCACAGTTCATTATGATTGTGGGTATTGGTTTTTTAACCTCAGGAAATTCCACCAACACTAGTAGAAAACGAGACTATAGTCCCGGTCCGTAAGAGGCTCTAGTCCCGGATAGCAATCCGGGACTACGCAATCGGGACTAGAGGCACCCCTAGTCTCGGTGGCTCACTAACCGGTAGTAAAGGGCCTCCATGGGGCCGTCCCAGTCGCCACAGGCTAGAGGACCTTTAGTCCCGGGTCGTAACACGAGCCGGGACTAAAAGGTTTCCTGTCGCGGCAGAGTTTTCAGCAGTTTCTCTGCCATGGCAGGATTTATGTTGTTTCTTCGTTTTGTTATCCATTTGATTTATGTTTCAAATTATGTTTAATTTCTAATTTCAAACATGTTTCCATACACATATTCTACGGTACTACGACATACACAAAGTATACTTATATATATATATATATATATATATATATAAAATATTCGATCTCTTGCGAGCATACGTACATATATATACAAGTTCGAACATATATGTATCACATTGTTTTGAACATGGGAATTCACTATGGTGTTCCACCTAAAATGAGTTCATCGTCATGCCGATAATATTCTCCTTTTGGATCAATGACCTTCATCATCAGAAATCCAGCCAGTTCCTCTTGAATTGCTCGTAGACGCTCATCTCGTAGGAGGTTCTACCTTACATCCATGATATGTAATATAATTAAAGAGTTCAATAAGATATATAAGTTGACTGAAACACAACGCAATTCATATAAAATAAAACTATGAATTTTGTTTACGTACTTCAATTGTGTTCGTATTAGGTCTCCGCTTAGTGGTCAACAACCGAATGTACTCGCAGACGTAGTATCCACATAAATTAGTCCCCGGTGGCTGCTGCAAACCCTTCACCGGTTTAAAAGTTAGCTCATCTTTGAATTAATCTCGCGTGACCAATATGAACCGTTTCCAACACCTGTCTGGCAAGGAAAATGAACAAAGGGGTTACTAAATACTTGATATCACGAAATGGACAAGAAATGTATATAATAATGTGATACTGATTGAAATTACTTCTGCAGCATTGCTTTCATTCTTTTCCACAAGGTGTCGTCCCTTCTATTTAATGAGTCCATGACTTCAACATGGGACTTCTCAAGGTTAATGTTTAGCAGAATCCAGTGAAATATGCGGATGTTTACATAAGAATACGTGAATAATAACTCATCAATTACACTTAACATCGACTACTCACTGAAAGTTTAAAAGAAATAGTATTCAAGAAACGAAGCTTTGCTTGACTAAAAATGTGTACATGTCATGCACCACGTCGCCGGGTTGGTTATTTAACACATGGTCATTGACGATATATGGGTCAATGAACCCAACTTTGAAGACACTCCGTCTTTGGCATTCGAGATTCTTCATTTTGCATAATAGTACAAAAGAATATATTGTCAGGATAGCAAGAAAAAGACATAATTACATTAATATATAAATCACTTACAAAACATAGCAAGTGACGATCGATTTGTCGAGGGCGCGCAGAATAAATAAATGAAACAATTCCGCCATATCAATCATTATGGAGTAAGGTTTGTAGTGATGCTCCAGTCTAACGTCGGCCGTAAACCAGTCTTTTGAGGCCTTATTCTGTGTTTGCCTCATATACCAAGTGTGGAGATTTCGCATATGTATTGGTAGCTCCTATTCCTCCATAGCATCGACCAGAGGTTCCCCTTTGGCATATTGCCGTTCTACCCTAGCCACCGGCACATCTCCTAAGCCTAACATGTCATCAATAGACATACCAATTTCGTCAGCACGTTCTTGGGCCTCAGATACAGAAATACCCATCTCTTTACATGCACTTGCCACTCTGCCGTTCAATAATTTGAAGTTCTTATCCATTTGGGTTCTATATTCGTCGTCGACATCGAAACTCACTACGAGCGGGGGGATCGATTGTTGTTCTTGCTCTCCGAGCTGGGCACTTTTTTTCCAGCCTTCTTTGTTTTATTTGCAGCAGCTTTCAGAATTTGACGGTCATAGTATGATCTTTGATTCATCTTATATTGTGCTATTTGCTCAAGAAATCCCTTAGCCCATGCCGCGGTTGATTCAGCATATACCTGTTTCTCCACAGGCTTCTTCGGTGCAAAATGGGCCTTCACTTCGAGAGCCACATCCGCTGCGGTTTCCTCATCAGTCTTTTTATAAGGTCTTTTTTCAAGAGGCTTTTTATCTTTGGGTATCCTTTGCTTCTTTGGAGTATACTTTCCCTTCTTAGACGTCTCACGGGTGGCAATGCTCTTCCGCTTTAGCTCCGAACATGGAATAGGGGGAGGCGTCGGCTCACACACTGGAGGGGGACTAGGGAGAGGCGTCGGCTGACGCGCCTTAGGTGGACTAGGGGGAGGCGTCGGCTGAGGCGCCAGAGGTGAAATAGGGGTAGGCGTCAGCTCACGCGCCTGAGTGAAATAGTGGGAGGCGTTGGATGACGCGCCTGAGGCGACATGGTGGGAGGCGTCGGCTGAGGCGCCGAAGGTGAAATAGTGGGAGGCGTCGGCTGACGCGACGGAGGTGGACTAGGGGAAGGCGTCGGCTGGTGCGCCAGGAATGGAGATGGACTTCGAGGTTGACCATGTGGGGAGGTGCAATTCCTCGGATTTGGTGGCCTTGGAGCCGAGCCTGGAAACCTGATGTAATTCTTCTTCCATAGAATGATATGGCGCCTGACATCTCATAGTTTCATATCCCCTTCAGGTTTAGGGATGTCAATCTCTAGGTCCTCATACCCCTGCACTAGTTGATCCACCGTGACACGAGCATAGCCAGGTGGAATTGGATTCCCATGGTGGAGTGCTCCAGGTAGACAAGGTAAAGCAGTGCCAGACACCACCTTGAAGGACATGTTCTTCATTGGGTAATATAGCTCACACTGTTTCATCTCTTCGACATCAGCCACGGGGTAGCAAGGCGATGGTTCATCATCCATCATTGTATGATCACCAACCTGCATGGAAGCCACGCTGCTTCTCCGCTGGCTATTATTATCCATTGGAGGGTCATACGGATGAGATGGCCTTTGGCTAAGTGCTTGCATTGCCTCCTTCAACTGAGTCACTTCCGTTTCTATTTTCCCGACCCGGGCTGCGGCCTGCTCTGTGTCCCGGTCCTTCTTTCTCTGCCGGCTTCTGTAAGTGTCAGCAAAGTGGGAAAACCCGTCCTTCCAGTTAACATCGGCCCCATTGCCTTGTGTTCTTCATGGTTTCTCATCATTTCTGAGAGCGCGTGTTAGCTCGTCGTTCTCTCTATCGGGCCCGAACAATCCCTTTTGAGCGTCAGCCATTGCTGAATAAGTGCCTTGGTGGGTACCACAATTTTCTCATTAAAAATTGTCTCCCCCGTTTCTTGGTTTAGCGCCCCCATGCCCGTACCACCACCACTTGGCCCTGTCGGGCCATCCATCTGTACCTGGGGTGATCTCTCTAGCCCTCATATGTGCCTCCATAGTTTCCCATTTAGGCACGCAGTCTTGTAGCCACCTGTCCCCAATTTAGGGTGGCACACCTTTTTGTCAGCATTTATCTTATTTTTTCTCGACCTTTCCTTGGCCACAGCAGATTTCTTGTAGTGTTCAAATTCCTTCTACTGTCCTTTCAATTTCTCTAATGCTCCGGAGAAATCTGGAGTTTTACCTTTCGCGACATATTTCGCGTATAATTTTTTCTTGTAGTTTCGGAACTGTTCGGCCATCTTACTCAGAGCCCATGACTTCACTTTATCATTTCTTTCCTTGCCTCCCGGAATTGCGATACCATCTGGCCCGTATTCTTCATAGTTTGTAGGTAGTCTGAAAAATTCCAGCAGCTTGTCCCAAAGATCATTCTTGGTTCTTTCATCAATATAACTAGATGAATCACCAACATTCTTTGGCTTAACCCACTCTTGAATGATGATCGGTACGTTGTCCCTAACAATCACTCCGCATTGATTTACGAATATCCTCGCGTGATCTGTTGGAGCACTCGTTCGTCCATTCTCTTGGATTTCGCCGATGTTGAACCTTTTTTACCGTCCAACTTTTTGTTTGGCCCTCGTTTTGTCACTGTCGACGATTGCATCGGTGTGGAGGGCTAAAAGAAGAAAGAGAGATCGATTAATATACAAAGGAATCAATGCATCTACTCACAAGACACTTAATATATATGTATACCTCGCCGATTGTGTGGCATCTTCTTCACCATCATCGATGTTTGTTCGCGAGGGATCAACCATGGCATTTTATGCATCCACCGGTTTTTGTAGCACTCGCTGGCTTTGCTCATCCTTATTTTCGACATGTATGCCTTCTTCTTCATATCGAGCGACGGTACCTTCTCTTATCATTTCTCAGATAGCGTCTTGACCGGCGTTTCCTGTGGGGTCGTCCATAACTTAACTATTCCAGAAATAAAAGTAAACAAGTTAGAAAAAAGAGTAACTATATGTTTCAGATCCTCACTTCAATTAAAAAGCAACATTGATGAAATATGCAAAAGTATCAATACACACCAAGAGTTACATAGATCGGGTTCATTTTTATTTAACACTAATACATCACGATCGAATAATATGAATTATACATGCATGAAACCTCTCTCAAACTAATTAACTCCGACCGGGTCCTAAGCCGCTGGGTGCTGAGTCGCGGGCGCTGCGCATCCATAATTAAGGAACCCTCAGAGGGTCATAGCTCACGTGGTAAGGAACCCTCCAAATAATCGACCAACTGCTACTCCCTATCGAGCAAGTACACATAGCGACGTACGTGCTCGTCCTCCTCCCTGACACACAGATGTACCACATCCTCAGGGACCGGCTCTCTCCGCACCGACCGTGGCCCACGCGATCGCCACCAAAGAAGATCCGTGTCTACCACGTCACCCGAATTTCTCACCAATCTGCGTGTCCCGGTAGTAAGAACCTCCCAGTGCCAGCCCAGCGGGGCCCAGTCCAAGACATCGCCCGCCGGGTCCAACAGAGACATCGTCACCAAGAACAACAAACTAAAAACACATGCATGCTACATGGAATAATTAAATATTCCTAATTAAGTAAAAATTTACGAAGTAAAAATTCTACTAATTATAAACATTCACTAAGTAATTTTTTCTAAGAAAAATAAACTAAAACCACATGCATGATATATGGACTAAGTAAATATTCCTAAGTAAAAATTCACTAATTAAGTAAAAATTAAACTAATTCTAAAAATTCACTAAGTAAATTTTCCTAAGTTAATATTCCTAATTAAGTTTCTAAACTAAATATTTCTAAGTTTCTAAACTAATTATTCATAAGTTTCTAAACTAAAATTCCACATTCTAAAATAACCTAAAACACTAACACTACTAGCTAAATACACCACACATACGTACGTGTGTATACATGCATGCATTTCTCACCGGCGTGGGATCGTCGAGGCGTCGGGCACGGGGAGGCACTTGGCGGCGAGGCGTGGGGAGTGATGCACTTTGTTGGGAACCCCAAGAGGAGGGTATGATGAGCACAGCGGTAGGAATTTTCCCCTTAGTTAAGAACCAGTGTTATCAATCCAGTAGGAGAAAGAGGATCTTCAGAAGGTTGATGCCATTGACGGTGGTGCTGGCGCTTCACCGGTGTCAGCAACAACGTGGAACCTACACACAACAGAACCAAAATACTTTGCCCCAACGGTACAGTGAGGTTGTCAATCTCACCGATCTTGCTGAAAACAAAGATTAGACGTATAGTGTGGAAAAAAGTGTTTGCTTGCAATAAGTAAATAAAGCATGAAATTGTTGTGGTTTGTTTAACAGTGTGGAAAATGGACCGGGGTTCATAGTTTCACTAGTGGTGTCTCTCCATAAAAGATAGCATGTTTGGTGAACAAATTACAGTTGGGCAATTGACAAATAGAGGTTGCACCATAGTGCACACTATGACATGAAGATTACTATGATATTTAGTGCGGGCATTATAACAAGATACATAGACCGACATCCATCTGCATCTATGACTAATAATCTACCCTCAGGGTATCATCCGAACCCCCTTAGGTATTAAGTTGCAAGCAACAGATAATTGCATTAAACAAAGTGTGTAATGTAAGCAATGATTATGCACGCGGGCACTCTCACCGCTGTTTTCTACCTAATGGCAACAGCACATCCTCCCCCTTCACGTTTCTGTCACTCGAGCAAGGCGAAAAGGAGACATGAACCCACTATCGAGCATAAATACTCCCTCTTGGAGTCACTAGCAACTACTTGGCCAGAGTAACCACTAGCAACGGAAAGCATGCAAGATCACAAATAGCATATGCAAATAAAGACTATAATCAACTTGGCATAAGTTCAATATTGATCGGATCCCAGCAAATACTACATATAGAATTACATAAGATCAATCTCGATCATGATAGGCAGCTCACGAGATCTAAACATGGAGGCATATGAGGAGAAGACAACCATCTAGCTACAGCTACGAACCCGTAGTCCAAGGATGAACTACTCACGCATCACTCCGGAGGCAGGCATGGTGATGTAGAAGCCTCCGGTGATGATCTCCTCTCCGACAGTGTGCCGAAAATAACTTCAGAATCCCCCTGATCTAAGGTTGACGATGACGGCGGCTGCGAAATTTTTCGGGGATTTTTGATCAGGTGTTTAGGGATTTCCATCCGGGGGGCTTAACTAGGCGAAAGGGCAGAGGCGGTGGAGCTCCAGGGGCCCCACACCTATAGGTGGCGCGGCCAGGGGTACCCGCGCCACCCTATGGTGTGCGCCCCCTGTTGCCCCTCTTTGACTCCTCTTCGGTGTTCTAGATGCGTCCGGGTAAAATAGGAAATTCGGGCTTTGTGGGGTCCAATTCCGAGAATGTTTGCAGACCAACTTTTCTGAAACCAAAAACAGCAGAAAACAGGGAACTGACACTTGGCATCTTGTTAATAGGTTTGTCCCGGAAAACGTATAAAAATTCTATAAATAAGGGAGAAAACAAGTAGCAATTGGCAAAATATGATCATGGAGCATCAGAAATTATAGATACGTTGGAGACGCATCAAGCATCCGCAAGCTTAGTTCCTACTCGTCCTCGAGCAGGTAAACGATAAAACAATAATTTCTGAGGTGACATGCTACTAACATTAACTTTATCAATCTATTGTAAAAGCATATGCACGCTGAGATCATAAAAATTTAAACAGAGCCATGATAAATAAAACTTTAATAATAAAGCATAGAAATTACTTTGCATCACGAAGAGTAACTCAAATAAAGGATCATGAATAATAATGCAAACAAAGGTAGATGTTTGTTTCAGGCATAGAGAAAGAATGCCAAAGTGATATTTCGATAGTCCTTAAGAGTGGGGCAAAACATAAATGCCAGGACACCTTCAAAGTTCATGAGAAAGACAAGAACAAATAATATCACATCATGAAGTAATTATTGATGCTTATGGGAAAATGCACATAGAACTCAAAATGGCAAAAATACTTTCTCAACTCTGCATAAAGTTAGAAGATGGAGACTCAACATAAAAGTAAAAGAAAGGCCCTTCGCAGAGGGAAGCGGAGATCACTCATGTGCTAGAGCTTTTATTTTATTAAACATAGGTATTAAAAGTTTGACACTCCTCCCATCCTTCTTTCACAAACCATGGCTAACCGAATCCTCGGGTGCCTGCCAACAATCACATACCATGGAGGAGTGTCTATATTTTGGGAGATGTATGCTAATGTGAACGAATGGTAAACAGAAAATACAGTACGTCACAAGCCAACCGGATTCACAAGAGCGGCTCCCGTGGTGAAGGACGCAACTGGTGTAGAAGGTCATCTCTCTTTCTCTATTGTTTACAAAATTATGCTTTGACTGATAAATCAGGGGAAAAAATAGTGAAGATAATTTGTTTGCATTAATTTGGGGCTGGACATCCCGCTGCCATCTCTTCTATCATTTGGATAAGCGGATGAGGCCACTAGTCCAGGGTGTGAAATCCAATCAACAAGTGAGATAAAGATTCTCTATTGACGTCCTCAGAGCAAAAACAGGAACATAAAGCAGGAGTAATTTTGAAGGTTTTAAAGGTAACACATGAGCAATTTACTTTGGAATGGCAGTTAAATACCACATGTAGGTAGGTATGGTGGACACAATGGGAAAAACTTTGGTTTAAGGGACTTTGGATGCCCGAGTAGAGCTCATACTCAGTACAGATGGAGGCTAGCAAAAGACTAGGAGCGATAAAATCAAGAGAGCACAAGAGCCATAATCATGCATAGCTACATAAGCATCATTAATTAAAAGAGAAGCAGTATCACAAGTTCAAAAACTAAGTGGTCATGGAGGCTATTCGTGACTGGTTTGTATTCATAAACATGGTGTGAGCGTGCGCCAAGTCAACCAAATAAAACATTTGAAAGAGAATGCCATATATTGATGCTTTACTATGACAAGAACAACTCATGAATCTTTCAAGACATATTAAACACTCTCAACTATTTGAGGCTAATCATGCTACTCAATAACCACAAGGATTTAAAACTAAAATAACATTTAGCATGGCATGAAAAAGTCCTAGCCACAGTCTATGCAAGCTTCTACTAGTACTGTTATAA
Source organism: Alopecurus myosuroides (assembly GCA_028641055.1). Taxonomy (NCBI): domain Eukaryota; kingdom Viridiplantae; phylum Streptophyta; class Magnoliopsida; order Poales; family Poaceae; genus Alopecurus; species Alopecurus myosuroides. Next base: position 314,805,731 of record CM054063.1, on the reverse strand, counting down.
ATTCTACTTCAAGCAACAATTTTCTTTCTCCCAACAAGCACCATACAAAACATGCTTTAACAAAAATAATCTTTATGATACAGCAAGCAAACCTGAGAGTACTCACATAAAACTACTAAAACTAACAGTTCTAATAAGAGATGCATGCAAAAAAGGAGCTAAATAAATGCAACAGCTAGACAGAGATTAAGAATACAACGTATTCTCATGAAAAAGCGGAGTGTGTCACTCTCCAATAAAAGAATGCTAGGGTCCAACCAAGCTTATTGAAAAAGTAAAAAAAAAAACTTAAAAAAAAGCAAAATCAAACTGAAAACAAAAATAAAAGATGCTCCAAGTAAAGCACATAAGATGCGACCGAGTAAAATTATAGTTTCACTAGAAGTGACGTGATAATTTGTTGATGAAGAAGGGGATGCCTTGTGCATCCCCAAGCTTAGACGCTTGAGTATTCTTGGAATTTTCTTGGATGTACCACCGGGGCGTCCCCAAGCTTAGGCTTTTCACTCTTTTTGATCACATCATATCATCCTCTTCTCTTGACCCTTGAAAACTTCCTTCACATCAAAATTCTGAGAATCTTCATTAGCAACGTTAGTGCAATTGAAATAATAAATTGACATGGTTCAGTTTCAACACAAGTCTAACACTCAAAAACACATTAGCTACTGTCACAACTTCTTTAAAAACTATTTTTCTCAAAAGAACACCAAAAGAAAGAGATTAACATGCAAATGCGATAAATGGCAGAAATCTGTCAAAACAGAACAACAGGTAAAGATCGATTTTTTCAAAACTCTTCCGTTGCTCAAATCAAAAAGTGTTATTCTAAGAAAATTTGCGTATATAACTCAGGATTAAGCACAAAAATGCTCAGGTCATTTTGAAGTTTCTGTGATTTGTAATGGAATTAACAGTGGAGAACAGAAATCTGTTTCCTGCACAGAAATCCGAAATATAGGCTCAACTTTCCACTAGAGGCTTTACTTGGCTCAACAAAAACTCAAAAGAAAAGATACAACAGGGTTCTTAAGTAAATAGAAAACACCCAGGTGCAAAGAACACCAAAGAAAACGAAATAAAACGGGTTGAAAACAGCAAAATAAAACGGGTTGTCTCCCGGTAGAGCTTTTCTTTAACGTCTTTCAGCTAGGCATAAAAGGGAAACTCAAGTATTTTCAAGTGAAGAAGCATCAACATCATATTTTGTTCTAATAATAAAGTCAAAGGGTAGCTTCATCTTCTTTCTAGGAAAGTGTTCCAAACCTTTATTGAGGGGAAGTTGATATTTAATACTCCCTCTTTCATGTCAATAATAGCACCAACAGTTCTAAGAAAAGGTCTACCCAAAACAATAGGACAAGAAGCATTGCATTCAATGTTCATAACAACAAAATAAACAGGGGCAAGGTTATTATTAACCATAATAAGAACATCATCAATTCTACCAAGAGGTTTCTTCTTAGCATTATCAGCAAGATGAACATCCAAATAACAGTGTTCCAACGGTGGTAAATCAAGCATATTATAAAGCTTTTGAGGCATAACAGAGATACTAGCACCAAGATCACACAAAGCATTGCAATCAAAATCATTTACTTTTATCTTAATGATAGGCTCCCAACCATCATCTAATTTTCTAGGGATAGATGTCTCAAGTTTCAACTTTTCTTCCCTAACTTTCACGAGAGCATTGGTAATGTGTTTAGTAAAGGCCATATTCATGGCACTAGCATTGGGACTTCTAGCAAGATTTTGTAGAAACATAATAACTTTAGAGATATTGCAATCATCAAAATCAATATTATTATCATCAAAACTAATGGAACCATTATCTCCCATATCTCTAAAAATTTCAGCACTTTTATCAGAAGCAATTTCAGCAGTTTGAGGCAATTTAGCACGTTTCACCAAAGGAGTATGGACTTTATTAACACCAACTACTTTACCATTGATAGTATGAGGTTTACTAGCACTTGGAACTTCAGATGTACTAGTGGTTGTGATAGTGCAAACTCTAGCAATATTATTCTTTTTAGCCAATTCATCTTCTCTTTCCCACCTAGCACGTAATTAAGCCATCAACCTAACATTATCATCAATTCAAATTTGGATGGCATTGGTTGCAGCAAAAGAATTATCTTCAATGGCTTCAGTTTTAGCAGCCATTTTATTTATCAAAGAAAATTGTGCCTCTCACAGGGCCGAAATACTAATCTCAGCATTAGAAATTTTACCTTGCAAACCGGAGATTTCTCTATTCAAATTTCCAATTTGTTGGCTCATAGTTCTCAACATAGCAGATTGTTCTTCCATAGTAAACAACTTATTTTTTTCATATTGCATTTGCATAAAGTTCTTAGTTGCTTTTTCAACTTCTACAATCCTTTCCTCACTAGGCATTCCAGATCTACCATAAGAATAACCACTACCACTATTAAGATGCGACCGAGTAAAAATATAGTTTCACTAGAAGTGACGTGATAATTTGTTGATGAAGAAGGGGATGCCTTGTGCATCCCCAAGCTTAGACGCTTGAGTATTCTTGGAATTTTCTTGGATGTACCACCGGGGCGTCCCCAAGCTTAGGCTTTTCACTCTTCTTGATCACATCATATCATCCTCTTCTCTTGACCCTTGAAAACTTCCTTCACATCAAAATTCTCAGGATCTTCATTAGCAACGTTAGTGCAATTGAAATAATAAATTGACATGGTTCAGTTTCAACACAAGTCTAACACTCAAAAACAAATTAGCTAATGTCACAACTTCTTTCAAAACTCTTTTTCTCAAAAGAACACCAAAAGAAAGAGATTAACATGCAAATGCGATAAATGGCAGAAATCTGTCAAAACAGAACAGCAGGTAAAGATCGATTTTTTCAAAACTCTTCCGTTGCTCAAATCAAAAAGTGTTATTCTAAGAAATTTTGCGTATATAACTCAGGATTAAGCACAAAAATTCTCAGGTCATTTTGAAGTTTCTGTGATTTTTAATGGAATTAACAGTGGACAGCAGAAATCTGTTTCCTGCAGAGAAATCCGAAATATAGGCTCAACTTTCCACTAGAGGCTTTACTTGGCTCAACAAAAACTCAGAAGAAAAGATACAACAGGGTTGTTAAGTAAATAGAAAACATCCAGGTGCAAAGAACACCAAAGAAAACGAAAGAAAATGGGTTGAAAACAGCGAAATAAAACGAGTTGTCTCCCGGTAGCACTTTTCTTTAACGTCTTTCAGCTAGGCATAAAAGGGAAATTCAAGTATTTTCAAGTGAAGAAGCATCAACATCATATTTTGCTCTAATAATAAAGTCAAAGGGTAGCTTCATCTTCTTTCTAGGAAAGTGTTCCAAACCTTTATTGAGGGGAATTTGATATTTAATACCCCCTCTTTCATGTCAATAATAGCACCAACAGTTCTAAGAAAAGGTCTCCCCAAAACAATAGGACAAGAAGCATTGCATTCAATGTTCATAACAACAAAATAAACAGGGGCAAGGTTATTATTAACCATAATAATAACATCATTAATTCTACCAAGAGGTTTCTTCTTAGCATTATCAGCAAGATGAACATCCAAATAACAGTGTTCCAACGGTGGTAAATCAAGCATATTATAAAGCTTTTGAGGCATAACAGAGATACTAGCACCAAGATCACACAAAGCATTGCAATCAAAATCATTTAATTTTATTTCAATGATAGGCTCCCAACCATCATCTAATTTTCTAGGGATAGTTGTCTCAAGTTTCAACTTTTCTTCCCTAAATTTCATGAGAGCATTGGTAATGTGTTTAGTAAAGGCCATATTCATGGCACTAGCATTGGGACTTCTAGCAAGATTTTGTAGAAACATAATAACTTTAGAGATATTGCAATCATCAAAATCATATTATTATCATCAAAAGTAATGGAACCATTATCTCCCATATCTCTAAAATTTTTAGCACTTTTATCAGAAGCAATTTCAGCAGTTTGAGGCAATTTATCACGTTGCACCAAAGGAGTATGGACTTTATTAACACCAACTACTTTACCATTGATAGTATGAGGTTTAATAGCACTTGGAATTTCAGATTTACTAGTGGTTGTGATAGTGCAAACTCTAGCAATATTATTCTTTTTAGCCAATTCATTTTCTCTTTCCCACCTAGCACGTAATTCAGCCATCAACCTAACATTATCATCAATTCAAATTTGGATGGCATTGGTTGCAGCAAAAGAATTATCTTCAATGGCTTCAGTTTTAGCAGCCATTTTATTTATCAAAGAAAATTGTGCCTCTGACAGGGCCGAAATACTAATATCAGCATTATAAATTTTACCTTGCAAACCAGAGATTTCTCTATTCAAATTTCCAATTTGTTGGCTCATAGTTCTCAACATAGCAGATTGTTCTTCCATAGTTTTAGTAAACAACTTATTTTGTTCATATTTCATTTGCATAAAGTTCTTAGTTGCTTTTTCAACTTCTACAATCCTTTCCTCACTAGGCATTCCAGATCTACCATAAGAATAACCACTACCACTATTAGGAGGATAGGGTTTATAATTGTTTCCACCAAAATTATTTCTATAAGCATTATTGTTAAAATTATTATTTATAATAAAGTTCACATCAACATGCTCTTCTTGATCAACCAAAGAGGCTAAAGGAACATTATTAGGATCAACTTGAGCTTTACCATTAACAAGCATAGACATAATAGCATCAAGCCTTTCACTTAAAGAGGAGGTTTCCTCAACAAAATTTACCTTCTTACCTTGTGGAGCTCTCTCAGTGTGCCACTATGAATAATTTATCATCATAATATCAAGAATCTTTGTTGCATTGCCCAAAGTGATGGACATAAAGGTACCTCCAGCAGCTGAATCCAATAGGTTCCCTGAGGAGAAATTCAGTCCTGCATAAAAGGTTTGTATAATCATCCAAGTAGTCAGTCCATGAGTGGGACAATTCTTCACCATAGTTTTCATTCTTTCCCAAGCTTTAGCAACATGTTCATTATCAAATTATTTAAAATTCATTATGTCACTTCTCAGGGATATAATCTTAGCAGGAGGATAATATTTTCCAATGAAAGCATCTTTACACTTAGTCCATGAATCAATACTATTTCTAGGCAAAGATAGCAACCATTCTTTAGCCTTTTCTCCCAAAGAGAAAGGAAATAATTTTAGTTTAATAATATCTCCATCCACATCTTTATATTTTTGCATCTCACATAGTTCAACAAAATTATTAAGGTGGGCAGCATTATCATCAGTACTAATACCAGAAAATTGTTCTTTCGTCACAAGATTTAATAAAGCAGGTTTAATCTCATAGAAAGCAGCAGTAGGAGCAGGTGGAGCAATAGGTGTGCAAATAAAATCATTGTTGTTTGTGCTAGTGAAGTCACACAACTTGGTATTCTCAGAGGAACTCATTTTAGCAGAATAAAATCTAGCAAGTAAATAACAACTATGAAGTAAACTAATTTTTTTGTGTTTTCAATAAAGAGAAGCAAAACAAGACAAAAATAAAAACAAGACAATAAAAAAATAAAGAGGTTAAGAGTGAGAGACCCCCTTGCCAGAAAACTTCCTTCTCCCTGGCAACGGCGCCAGAAAAATCCTTGATGCACTTTGTTGGGAACCCCAAGAGGAGGGTATGATGAGCACAACGGTAAGAGTTTCCCCCTTAGTTAAGAACCAGGGTTATCAATCCAGTAGGAGAAATAGGACCTTCAGAAGGTTGATGCCACTGACGGTGGTGCTGGCGCTTCACCGATGTCATCAACAACATGGAACCTGCACACAACACAACCAAAATACTTTGCCCCAACGGTACAGTGAGATTGTCAATCTCACCGGTCTTGCTGAAAACAAAGATTAGACGTACAATGTGAAAAACAGTGTATGATTGCAGTAAGTAAATAAAGCATGAAATTGTTGTGGTTTGTTTAACAGTGTGGAAAATGGAACGGGGTTCATAGTTTCACTAGTGGTGTCTCTGCATAAAAGATAGCATGCTGGGCGAACAAATTACGGCTGGGCAATTGACAAATAGAGGTTGCACCGTAGTGCACAATATGACATGAAGATTACTATGATATTTAGTGCGGGCATTACAACAAGATACATAGACCGGCATCCATCTGCATCTATGACTAATAATCCACCCTCAGGTTATCATTCGAACCCCCTTTGGTATTAAGTTGCAAGCAACGGATAATTGCATTAAACAAAGTGTGTAATGTAAGCAGTTATTATGCACTCGGGCACTCTCACCGCTGTTTTCTCCCTAATGGCAACAACACATCCTCCCCCTTCACGATTCTGTCACTCGAGCAAGGCGAAAAGGAGGCATGAACCCACTATCGAGCATAAATACTCCATCTTGGAGTCACTAGCAACTACTTGGCCAGAGTAACCACTAGCAACGGAAAGCATGCAAGATCACAAATAGCATATGCAAATAAAGACTATAATCAACTTGGCATAAGTTCAATATTCACCGGATCCCAGCAAACACAACATATAGAATTACATAAGATCAATCTCGATCATGATAGGCAGCTCACGAGACCTAACATGGAGGCATATTAGGAGAAGACAACCATCTAGCTACAGCTACGAACCCGTAGTCCAAGGATGAACTACTCACGCATCACTCCGGAGGCAGGCATGGTGATGTAGAAGCTGCCGGTGATGATCTCCTCTCCGGCAGGGTGCCGGAATTAGCTTCAAAACCCCCCTGATCTAGGGTTGACGGTGACGGCGGCTATGGAACTTTTCAGGTATTTTTTGATCAGGTGTTTAGGGTTTTCCATCCGGGGGGCTTAAATAGGCGAAAGGTTAGATGCGGTGGAGCTCCTGGGGCCCCACACCTATAGGTGTAGTGGCCAGGGGGACCCACGCCACCCTATGTTGTGGCCCCCCCTGTTGCCCCTCTTCGACTCCTCTTCGGTGTTTTGGATGCTTCCGGGGAAAATAGGAACTTCGGGCTTTGTGGGGTCCAATTCCGAGAATGTTTGCAGAACAACTTTTCTGAAACCAAAAACAGCAGAAAACAGGGAACTGACACTTGGCATCTTGTTAATAGGTTAGTCCCAGAAAACGTATAAAAATGCTATAAATAAGGGAGAAAACAAGTAGCAATTAGGAAAATATGATCATGGAGCATATGAAATTATAGATACGTTGAAGACGTATCAGAGGGTCACCTGGCCGCGCGGCGGGGAGACGGCGCACGGAGGTGGGCTATGGAGGCGTGCGGCGAGGCGCGGAGAGAGGCGGCATGCGGCGGCACGGGGTGGCGCGACGGCGGGATGGCATCGGGGCAGCGCTTCCGCGTCGTCTCTGTCTCCTCGTCTATGTCGCACAAATGAAGTTGTGAGGAAGGAGATCGCGGCCGCGGCCTTTAAGTAGCCCAGACCTCTATTCTCGGGTCGTGGCACATCCCGGGACTAGAGGGACAACAAGGTGAAATTTGGGCGGGTAACGACGGTTCGCGTGGAGGACTTTTAGTCCCGGGTCATATTACGGCCCAGGACTACATCACCAATTTTAATTTTTTTTTGCTCATTTAAACATTTGAATAGGGTGACTTTCCAATCTAACAATAGTATGAACATAAAAATGACTGAACCGGAATATAGAGCTAACATTAGGGAGGGGCCGGTACATTTTGATAGATAAACAAGACGCAGTACATAATAGCATGAGTGGATCTAAAACTTAACGGAGAGCATAGATCAAGATAATATTAGGGAGAGGGACGATACATCTAGATAAACAAGGCAGCACATAATGACAAGTGGATCTGATCTGCTAGTCATACTCCTGCTTAGGCCTATAGTACTCCGACTCGTAGTCGTCGTAGTCGCCGCCATCGTCGGCACTATCGTCGGACGGTGCTCGGGGAGTGACCCTCGGAGGATCAGGACGTATGGACTGGGCGTGAGGGTAGCGCAGGCGGGGGTTATCGCCGGTCCTGATGTAGTTATTGATGCTCTGAAGAGTTCGTCCGCCGCCCCACCACAGCTGACGACCGGCCTCGTTGAAGTTCGAAGGAGGCGGTCTGTTCTCCTCGTACCTAGCGTGCGCCCTCTCACGCCGATTAATGAAGAAGGCGTCCCAAGTAGGGCACTAGTTGGGATTCCAACGGGGATCCCTCCGCTGCTCCGGCGTGAGCTCGTGGTAGTAGTGGTTCGTGATGGCCGCCCGACGCGTCACACCTTGAGGAACAGGAGGAACCGGCACTCCTCCGGCGTTCAGCATCCAACCGGCGGGGATGCTGTAGCCGGGCGGGTAGGGTAGTTAGAGGCGGAAAGCGCCTCCTCCCGTGGGTAGGTTAGAGCGGGTACGATAGAAGCCATGGGAGAGTAATGAGGCTGCAGATATGAGTTTAGATGTGTCATGCCAATGGTGGCGATGCATACATATATATAGTGAGAAGAAACATACCCTTTAGTCCCGGCATGCTTTACCAACCGGGACTAAATGGTTAGGATTTCGTCGGGACCAATCAGAAAGAATCACACATATTGTGTGTTTCTTTCAAGCGCTTGTGAGTCGTTGGATCAGGGGTATGTTTCTTTCGAGCTCCCACGAACCACCCATCCCCACATACCACATGTCCTCGCATCGTCCTCCACAGCCACCCCAACCCAAACTGCCTCCTCCCGTCTAGGACGGCCTCCCATCCACACGCTCCCGGCCATGGCTCCCGGATCGAATAGAGCATTAGAGCACCGCCTGCCTGCGCCACACCCCCTGTATCCCTCACCCACCTCTCGCGGGGCGCCCCGCCCGGTCAAACCCCCTCCCGGCCAGCCCTTATGCCTCGCCTCCCTCAACCTTCTCCAGCGCGGCGCCCTGCCCCGGTCAAATCCCCACCGCTGCCAGCTCGGGCTTCAGCTGCTCGGCCAGGACACGAGCTGATTCGTGACGCCCTCCCCCAGGCATGGTTGACTCCAGCGAGCCGCATCCGTTGATTTCTTCCACGGCGCCGGTGGCCCAACGCCCAGGCCGTGCACTCCCGACCGCCTCTTCCCGCCGGTGGAAGACCGTGGCCCTGATGTGCACTCCCGATGTCCCCTTGTCCATCGACGCCATGAATCTCCTCGTGGTGTTCCATTTTCAGGATGCATCTCGGCAAGTTGGAGATGCTGAAATCGGTGGTACTAGCCGGCATCTCCATCCACCGCACCCCTCTTGGTTGTTGGACCACGTGCCAGAGTAGCTCGTGTCCGCACGCCGGAGGATTCTCCCTGTACGTCGAGGTCGTCGCCAGGGTTGCGGACACAGGTCGGCGCTCATACTCCGACAACGGAGGACCACGGGAAGTGTATGGAGGTCGGCGTGCTCACGTTGTGCTGGCCATGGAGGCCATGGAGGTCGGGGCCGGCGTGCTTACTTTGTGGAGGCACGGTGAGGAGGCGCAGGAACAAAAACAGTGGCCACCGCCCTTGGGAAGGAGCAGGGAGAGCGGCCCGCGTGAGGCCTGCTTTTCGTCTCCCATGGCGAGTCTGGGCCGGGATGGGCATGCCGGCATCTCCATGTTCCGCAGCAGGGGTCGGAGCCTTGGGCACCAGCACGATGACCGGCAGATGGCGTCGATGTGCCCGTCGCGCGGGCGGGATATGAGGTGCGCGCGGTGCCCCCGTCGCCGGGAATTGATGGGGCGCGCCGCCTCCGCCCTCCGCATTGTGCTGGTACAAGTCGCCGCCGGAAGGAAACCGCCCCGCCGTCGCACCGTCCGCGCCCGCGAGCCGATGCGGAAGCCAGTAGAGGTAGGACATGGGGTCGCCGGAGCAACGCCTTACCGGTCTTCCTTTCTGGTCTCGTCGCATGCAGCTGGTCGCCTCTGCCCCAAATCAAAGCGGCCACCGACGGGGACGTCCATCTCCAACCGATCAGAAGTGAAGACGGCGGGCGGTATCCAGCTGCGTCCGCGCCACCATGCCCGAGTTGGACACGGTGTTGTAGCCGTACACGATTTGTCAGACGGCAATAAAAACAATTTCTTTTGGCGAGACGAGCTGGAACGGAGTGAACTAAGCAAACGGCAGCACGAATCTTGGTACCATATCAGACGGCTTGTAGCGCATGCGTAGCTAGCACCCGTGGTACCAAATCCGCGTTGATATATATATATATATATATATATATATATATATATATGTATATATATGTATATATATGTATATATTTCCTTGCCGTAACCATGGAGCATCTTCATCATTTAACATGATGGTTGGGTCAGTCTTCACATTGAAGGGGGGAATTTTACCAAACTGATTATAATCTTCTGACATGTCTGTCTTGTCCTTCACCCCACGATGTTTCTTTTTTCTGAAAGAACTATGTGACGTTTTGGTTCGTCGCTTGATACATTTCTTTTATGTTCTTTTCTTTTTCTCGGTATGGTAGCCATGTCTTTCACATAGAAAACCTGAGCAACGTCTTTGGCTAGGAAAAATGGTTCTTCTCTATACCCACGATTATTCAGATCCACTGTTGTCATCCCGTACATCTTGTCTACCTTTACCCCGCCTGTCATTTTGACCCATTGGCACCGAAACAACATGACTTTAAAAGAAGGTTCATAGTCAAGTTCCCATATATCCTCTATGTAACCATAATATGTGTCCTTTCACTCATTGTTGTTTGTTGGATCAAAGCGGACACCACTATTTTTGTTGGTGCTGTTTTTATCTTGGGCTATCGTGTAAAATGTATTCCTATTTATTTCACACCCTTCGAAACTCATTATAGTTGAAGATGGTGACTTGGCCAAGGGGTACAACTCATCTCCAACATCCTTGTCATTCATTAGATGTGATTGCAACCAATTGCCGAAAGTCTCCATGTGGATCCGTGAAACAAAGGCGTTAGTCTGGCCGGGGTTTTCGGAGCGTACAATATTCTTGTGTTCCTCAATGTACGGAGCCACCAAGATGGAGTTTTGAAGAACCGTGTAGTGTGATTGAGTGAAAGAATGCCCGTCCATACATATTTTTGATTTCTTTCCAAGCGTGCCTTTTCCAGTAAGTCTACCCTCGTGCCGCGATTGAGGAAGACCAATCAATTTAAGGTCTGGAATAAAGTCAACACAAAACTCAATGACCTCCTCTGTTCCATAGCCCTTGGCGATTCTTATTTCTAGCCTAGCACGGTTACGAACATATTTCTTTAACACTCCCATGAACTTCTCAAAGGGGAACATATTGTGTAGAAATACAGGACCGAGAACGAAAATCTCTTCCACTAGGTGAACCAGGAGGTGCTTCATAATATTGAAGAACGATGGTGGGAACACCAACTTGAAACTGACAAGACAATGTACCACATCATTCTGTAACCGTGGCAGATCTTCTCGATTGATTACCTTTTGAGAGACTGCATTGAGGAATGCACATAGTTTCACAATTGGTAGTCGAACATTATCCGATAGAAGCCCCCTCAATGCAACCGGAAGCAATTGCGTCATAATCACGTGGCAGTCATGAGACTTTAAGTTTTGGAACTTTTTCTCTGCCATATTTATTATTCCCTTTATATTCGACGAGAAACCAGACGGGACCTTGATACTGCTCAAGCATTCAAAAAAGATTTCATTCTCTGCTTTGGTAAGAACATAGCTAATAGGACCTCGAAACCGTTCTGAATGCAGTCCTTCTGGGTCTTTCATATGTTGCTGGTTCTCCCGTGCTTCCGGTGTATCTTTTTTCTTCCCATACACGCCCAAGAATCCTAACAGGTGCTAAAATTTGGGGTGGGCCTTAGGCCCACTAGTCAATTTCCATTTAATCCCTAAGTCCCATGTTGCCATAGCAAATGTTGGGAGTTTAGTCCCATATTGCTAGTTGAGAGAGTTTTGCACCAGTTTATAAGGTGAGCGCTCTCCCCACTAGTATGAGTTGGTATGAAGAGAGAGGAGTTGTGGAGGTGTTCCACACGCGCGGTCCTCCTCCTCCGCCGCCCGCCTCTCTACGCCTCGTCACGACACGACACGACGCGCCGCGCCGTGGGTTGCGGGAATGAGCCGCGGGTTGCGTCACATTTAGTTTGGTGACGGCTGCAGTAAACGCTGCATTGATCACGTGGTAACGGCTGTAGTAAACGCCAATTGATTCTGTGAGCTGACCGTTCTTCTACCCGGCCGTGCCTATATATTGGAGGCTCGGGCGGACACAGAAACATACATACGCTCTGCCTCTTTGCGCTCATTGTCATTCTACTCTCTGTTGCTGCCGACGGTGATTCCACCCCGTCTACCGCGTACACGGCCGACGAGAGAGCAGGCCTCCGAAATCCCGCCTCTCCACATCCTGTATGGGATACAGGCGATTAGGTTTTTGGGGAGCGTTTACTTCGACTACTACCGCAACGCCCTTGTCGTCAACATTTCCACTGAAGCTGAACGTGCTGCTGCTGAGACGGCTGCTGTAGCCGCACCGCTGGTGCAATCGCCGCCGACACCGCCACTGCTGCTGCAACCGCTGCCGCCTCTACTGCGGCTACTGCCAACTGGCCAACCTCAGGGTATAATATGTTTATCCCTCTTCTGATTATTTCCATGTGTGTAATATTAGTAGTTTGCGTAGATGTATCTACCACAAATCTAGTATGCAAGAATATGGTCAATTATCAGTATGTTTACATCATGCTCATGGTTTATACTTGGATTAATTTAATCTGTAAATTGTCTAATTTCTTAACATTCCAAAAACATAATATGTGTAGGCAATTTTCGATTCATGGTTTTGCTACTGTACTGAAGCAGGACCCGTTTACGGGGACGTACTTTAAGCGTTAGTAGACCAAAACAATCTTATGGCTCACGGCTATGGACGTGTTCTGGGTCGCTGGTGCCACTCCCACGGGAACGATTTCTCCTGAATAGGAGAAGGCGTTTAGGGATGCCACTGTTGTCTTTGTTGGATGCGTTCTAAGCGTGATCGGAGATAATTTTGCTGCACTACAAGAAAACAGGCCTGTAGAGACATTTTCAAAGAGGCACCAACTACCGTGTCTCTTAAAATCCAACGATATTTGCTGTAGATAAATTAAGAGAGACTTTAAGGACTGCCTTATCGGCAGAGACATGTACTTAGAGACATCCTCCACAATGTCTCTTATTCTGCATGTATAGGCACTCTAAGAGGCATTCTTCAGAAAGTCTTAAGAATAGAGACACCTCACTGAAGAGACTGATCATAATGTATCTTAGCACATCATTAAAGGCATTAAGAGAGACATCTTTGTGTGTGGATCAATAGTAGAGTCATTCTATAGAGACACTACATGTGTCTCTTTTATTGTGAGAGACAAATTTAATAATTGCTTAAAAGTGATGCATACAATGACTAGCATTATAAGAAAATCATGAAGACAGATTGAAAATTCAAAATATATCATGTTGCAAGTTTGTGAGGGAAGTTCGAAAGTAAAAACTAGCTACAAACTACTGATGACCCACAAGTATAGGGGGTGTATCGTAGTACTTTCGATAAATAAGAGTGTCGAACCTAAAGAGGAGCAGAAGATGTTGAAAAGCAGGTTGGATAGAGAATTCACTGTAAACACTAGCAAACAGTTTTTTTGGTGGTTTTTGATATAGTAGATAAATAAAGTGCGAGTAAATAAATAACAGTAATAATAATTGCAGCGAGTGGTGAAATCCTTCTGAGAGCAAAGGACAAGCCGGTTGTTTTACTTATGGTGGCTAAACGTTCTCGAGAACACATGTGAATCTCGTCAAGTGCTTTCGCTTCATATAGTTGATTAATATTTATTGTTTCGATAGGTGTTGTGTTGGTGAACCTATGCTAATGCACCGCCCAGCTAGGATTAATATATACTTGTTATTAAACCCCCTGCAAGCATCCGCAAATACAAGAAGTAATTAAGATAAATCTAACCACAGCCTTAAACTCTAGGATCCTACACTCCCTCGTGCATCGGTTTCCTAACGGGGGTTTAGGTTTCTGTCACTCCAGCAACCCCACAATTAGTAGCCAAATACACAATGCATCCTCCTAGGCCCATAAAGTTGAAGTATCATGTAGTCGACGTTAACATGACACCACTAGAAGAATAACACCACAACTTAAATATCAAACCATATAGATATTACTTCAACATAATTCCACTACTAACATCATGACTTCTCCCATGTCATCAAGAACTAAACGAACTACTCATGAGACATATAATGATAAATAAAAATCTGGTCATAAAGTGCAAACACCCATAAATCTCACAAGTATCAAATACTAACAAGTAATCCACACCGGAAGAGAGATCTAGTGGAAAACAACGATAAAGACCCCTAATTGTTACAACGTGATGAAGGTGGACGGTGACGGTGATGGTGCTGGTGGTGAGGATGATGACGATGATGATCTTGATGAAGCCCGGAGTGATGACGATGACGATGGCGACGATTTCCCCTCTCCGGGGAGGAATTTCCCCGGCAGATTTCTCCCCGCCGGAGAGTTTTTCTCTCTCTGTTGTTTTCCGTCCCGAGGCGTCGGGGAATATTTCTTCGATGATCCCCCGGGGATTAGGGTTCCGTGGGGGCAAATACGCGAAAGGTGGGCAGCAGCATCATCAGTACTAATACCAGAAAATTGTTCTTTCATCACAAGATTTAATAAAGCAGGTTTAATCTCATAGAAAGCAGCAGTAGGAGCAGGTGGAGCAATAGGTGTGCAAATAAAATCATTGTTGTTTGTGCTAGTGAAGTGACACAACTTGGTATTCTCAGAGGAACTCATTTTAGCATAATAAAAGCAAGCAAGTAAATAACAACTATGAAGTAAACTATTTTTTTTGTGTTTTCAATAAAGAGAAGCAAAACAAGACAAAAATAAAAACAAGACAATAAAAAAAATAAAGAGGTTGAGAGTGAGAGACCCCCTTGCCAGAAGACTTCCTTCTCCCTGGCAACGGCGCCAGAAAAATCCTTGATGCACTATGTTGGGAACCCCAAGAGGAGGGTATGATGAGCACAACGGTAAGAGTTTCCCCCTTAGTTAAGAACCAGGGTTATCAATCCAGTAGGAGAAAGAGGACCTTCGGAAGGTTGATGCCACTGACGGTGGTGCTGGCGCTTCACCGATGTCATCAACAACATGGAACCTGCACACAACACAACCAAAATACTTTGCCCCAACGGTACAGTGAGGTTGTCAATCTCACCGGTCTTGCTGAAAACAAAGATTAGACGTGCAGTGTGGAAAACAGTGTATGCTTGCAGTAAGTAAATAAAACATGAAATTGTTGTGGTTTGTTTAACAGTGTGGAAAATGGACCGGGGTTCATAGTTTCACTAGTGGTGTCTCTGCATAAAAGATAGCATGCTGGGTGAACAAATTACAGCTGGGCAATTGACAAATAGAGGTTGCACCGTAGTGCACAATATGACATGAAGATTACTATGATATTTAGTGCGGGCATTACAACAAGATACATAGACCGACATCCATCTGCATCTGTGACTAATAATCCACCCTCAGGTTATCATTCGAACCCCCTTAGGTATTAAGTTGCAAGCAACAGATAATTTCATTAAACAAAGTGTGTAATGTAAGCAATTATTATGCACGCGGGCACTCTCACCGCTGTTTTCTCCCTAATGGCAACAACACATCCTCCCCCTTCACGATTCTGTCACTTGAGCAAGGCGAAAAGGAGGCATGAACCCACTATCGAGCATAAATACTCCCTCTTGGAGTAACTAGCAACTACTTGGCCAGAGTAACCACTAGCAACGGAAAGCATGCAAGATCACAAATAGCATATGCAAATAAAGACTATAATCAACTTGGCATAAGTTCAATATTCATCGGATCCCAGCAAACACAACATATAGAATTACATAAGATCAATCTCGATCATGATAGGCAGCTCACGAGACCTAACATGGAGGCATATGAGGAGAAGACAACCATCTAGCTACAGCTACGAACCCGTAGTCCAAGGATGAACTACTCACGCATCACTCCGGAGGCAGACATGGTGATGTAGAAGCCTCCGGTGATGATCTCCTCTCCGGCAGGGTGCCGGAATTAGCTTCAAAACCCCCCTGATCTAGGGTTGACGGTGACGGCGGCTATGGAACTTTTCAGGTATTTTTTGATCAGGTGTTTAGGGTTTTCCATCCGGGGGGCTTAAATAGGCGAAAGGTCAGATGCGGTGGAGCTCCAGGGGCCCCACACCTATAGGTGGAGTGGCCAGGGGGACCCACGCCACCCTATGTTGTGGCCCCCCTGTTGCCCCTCTTCGACTACTCTTCGGTGTTTTGGATGCTTCCGGGGAAAATAGGAACTTCGGGCTTTGTGGGGTCCAATTCCGAGAATGTTTGCAGAACAACTTTTCTAAAACCAAAAACAGCAGAAAACAGGGAACTGACACTTGGCATCTTGTTAATAGGTTAGTCCCAGAAAACGTATAAAAATGCTATAAATAAGGGAGAAAACAAGTAGCAATTAGGAAAATATGATCATGGAGCATCTGAAATTATCGATACGTTGGAGACGTATCAGAGGGTCACCTGGCCGCGCGGCAGGGAGACGGCGCACGGAGGTGGGCCGTAGAAGCATGCGGCGAGGCGCGGAGAGAGGCGGCATGCAGCGGCACGGGGTGGCGCGACGGCGGGATGGTCGGGGCAGCGCTTCCGCGTCGTCTCTGTCTCCTCGTCTATGTCGCACAAATGAAGTTGTGAGGAAGGAGATCGCGGCCGCGGCCTTTAATTAGCCCAGACCTCTAGTCTCGGGTCGTGGCACAGCCCGGGACTAGAGGGACAACAAGGTGAAATTTGGGCGGGTAACGACGGTTCGCGTGGAGGACTTTTAGTCCCGGGTCATATTACGGCCCAGGACTACATCACCAATTTTAAAAATTGTTTTGCTCATTTAAACATTTGAATAGGGTGACTTTCCAATCTAACAATAGTATGAACATAAAAATGTCTGAACCGGAATATAGAGCTAACATTAGGGAGGGGCCGGTACATCTAGATAGATAAACAAGACGCAGTACATAATAGCATGAGTGGATCTAAACCTAAACGGAGAGCATAGATCAAGCTAATATTAGGGAGAGGGACGATACATCTAGATAAACAAGGCAGCACATAATGACAAGAGTTGATCTGATCTGCTAGTCATACTCCTGCCTAGGCCTATAGTACTCCGACTCATAGTCGTCGTAGTCGCCGCCATCGTCGGCACTATCGTCGGACGGTGCTCGGGGAGTGACCCTCGGAGGATCAGGACGTATGGACTGGGCGTGAGGGTAGCGCAGGCGGGGGTTATCGCCGGTCCTGATGTAGTTCATGATGCTCTGAAGAGTTCGTCCGCCGCCCCACCACAACTGACGACCGGCCTCGTTGAAGTTCGAAGGAGGCGGTCCGTTCTCCTCGTACCTAGCGTGCGCCCTCTCACGCCGATTAATGAAGATGGCGTCCCAAGTAGGGCACTAGTTGGGATTCCAACGGGGATCCCTCCGCTGCTCCGGCGTAAGCTCGTGGTAGTAGTGGTTCGTGATGGCCGCTCGACGCGCCACACCTTGAGGAACAGGAGGAACCGGCACTCCTCCGGCGCTCAGCATCCAACCGACGGGGATGCTGTAGCCGGGCGGGTAGGGTAGTTCGAGGCGGAAAGCGCCTCCTCCCGCGGGTAGGTTAGAGTGGGTACGATAGAAGCCATGGGAGAGTAATGAGGCTGCAGATATGAGTTTAGATGTGTTATGCCAATGGTGGCGATGCATACATATATATAGTGAGAAGAAACATACCCTTTAGTCCCGGCATGCTTTACCAACCGGGACTAAATGGTTAGGATTTCGTCGGGACCAATCAGAAAGAATCACACATATTGTGTGTTTTTTTCAAGCGCTTGTGAGTCGTTGGATCAGGGGTATGTTTCTTTCGAGCTCCCACGAACCACCCGTCCCTACATACCACCTGTCCTCGCATTGTCCTCCACATCCACCCCAACCCAAACCGGCTCCTCCCGTCTAGGACGGCCTCCCATGCACACGCTCCCGGCCATGGCTCCCGGATCGAATAGAGCATTAGAGCACCGCCTGCCTGCGCCACACCCCCTGTATCCCTCACCCACCTCTCGCGCGGCGCCCCGCCCGGTCAAACCCCCTCCCGGCCAGCCCTTATGCCTCGCCTCCCTCAACCTTCTCCAGCACGGCGCCCTGCCCCGGTCAAATCCCCACCGCTGCCAGCTCGGGCTTCAGCTGCTCGGCCAGGACACGAGCTGATTCTTGACGCCCTCCCCCAGGCACGGTTGACTCCGGCGAGCCGCATCCGTTGATTTCTTCCACGGCGCCGGTGGCCCAACGCCCAGGCCGTGCACTCCCAACCGCCTCTTCCCGCCGGTGGAAGACCGCGGCCCCGATGTGCACTCCCGATGTCCCCTTGTCCATCGACGCTATGAATCTCCTCGTGGTGTTCCATTTTCAGGATGCATCTCGGCATGTTGGAGATGCAGAAATCGGTGGTAGTAGCCGTCATCTCCATCCACCGCGCCCCTCTTGGTCGTTGGACCACGCGCCAGAGTAGCTCGTGTACGCACGCCGGAGGATTCTCCCTGTACGTCGAGGTCGTCGCCAGGGTTACGGACACAGGTCGGCGCTCATATTCTCTCCGACATCGGAGGACCACGGGAAGTGTATGGAGGTCAGCGTGCTCACGTTGTGCTGGCCATGGAGGCCATGGAGGAAGCGGCCGGCGTGCTTACTTTGTGGAGGCACGGTGAGGAGGCGCAGGAACAAAAACAGTGGCCACCGCCCTTGGGAAGGAGCAGGGAGAGCGGCCCGCGTAAGGCCTGCTTTTTGTCTCCCATGGCGAGTCTGGGCCGGGATGGGCATGCCGGCATCTCCATATTCCGCAGCAGGGGTCGGAGCCTTCGGCACCAGCACGATGACCGGCAGATGGCGTCGATGTGCCCGTCGCGCGGGCGGGATTTGAGGAGCGCGCGGTGCCCCCGTTGCCGGGGATTGATGGGGCGCGCCGCCTCCGCCCTCCGCATTGTGCTGGTACAAGTCGCCGCCGGAAGGAAACCGCCCCGCCGTCGCACCGTCCACGCCCGCGAGCCGATGCGGAAGCCAATAGAGGTAGGACATGGTGTCGCCGGAGCAACGCCTTACCGGTCTTCCTTTCTGGTCTCGTCGCACGCAACTGGTCGCCTCTGCCCCAAATCAAAGCGGCCACCGACGGGGGCGGCCATCTCCAACCGACCAGAAGTGAAGACGGCGGGCGGTATCCAGCTGCGTCCGCGCCACCATGCCCGAGTTGGACACGGTGTTGTAGCCGTACACGATTTGTCAGACGGCAATAAAAACAATTTCTTTTGGCGAGACGAGCTGGAACGGAGTGAACTAAGCAAACGGCAGCACGAATCTTGGTACCATATCATACGGCTTGTAGTGCATGCGTAGCTAGCACCCGTGGTACCAAATCCGCGTTGATATATATATATATATATATATATATTTATATGTATGTATGTATGTATGTATATATATGTATATATTTCCTTGCCGTAACCATGGAGCATCTTCATCATTTAACATGATGGTTGGGTCAGTCTTCACATTGAAGGGGGGAATTTTACCAAACTGATTATAATCTTCTGACATGTCTGTCTTGTCCTTCACCCCACGATGTTTCTTTTTCCTGAAAGAACTATCTGACGTTTTGGTTCATCGCTTGATACATTTCTTTTATGTTCTTTTCTTTTTCTCGGTATGGTAGCCATGTCCTTCACATAGAAAACCTGAGCAACATCTTTGGCTAGGAAAAATGGTTCTTCTCTATACCCACGATTATTCAGATCCACTGTTGTCATCCCGTACATCTTGTCTACCTTAACCCCGCCTGTCATTTTGACCCATTGGCACCAAAACAACAAGACTTTAAAAGAAGGTTCATAGTCAAGTTCCCATATATCCTCTATGTAACCATAATATGTGTCCTTTCACTCATTGTTGTTTGTTGCATCAAAGCGGACACCACTATTTTTGTTGGTGCTCTTTTTATCTTGGGCTATCGTGTAAAATGTATTCCCATTTATTTCACACCCTTCGAAACT
Organism: Alopecurus myosuroides; assembly: GCA_028641055.1. Classification (NCBI taxonomy): domain Eukaryota; kingdom Viridiplantae; phylum Streptophyta; class Magnoliopsida; order Poales; family Poaceae; genus Alopecurus; species Alopecurus myosuroides. The sequence continues at coordinate 314,785,627 of CM054063.1, read as the reverse complement.
CATTATAGTTGAAGATGGTGACTTGGCCAAGGAGTACAACTCATCTCCAACATCCTTGTCATTCATTAGATGTGATTGCAACCAATTGCCGAAAGTCTCCATGTGGATCCGTGAAACAAAGGCGTTAGTCTGGCCAGGGTTTTCGGAGCGTACAATATTCTTGTGTTCCTCAATGTACGGAGCCACCAAGATGGAGTTTTGAAGAACTGTGTAGTGTGATTGAGTGAAAGAATGCCCGTCCATACATATTTTTGATTTCTTTCCAAGCGTGCCTTTTCCAGTAAGTCTACCCTCGTGCCGCGATTGAGGAAGACCAATCGATTTAAGGTCTGGAATAAAGTCAACACAAAACTCAATGGCCTCCTTTGTTCCATAGCCATTGGCGATTCTTATTTCTAGCCTAGCACGGTTACGAACATATTTCTTTAACACTCCCATGAACTTCTCAAAGGGGAACATATTGTGTAGAAATACAGGACCGAGAACGAAAATCTCTTCCACTAGGTGAACCAGGAGGTGCGTCATAATATTGAAGAACGATGGTGGGAACACCAACTTGAAACTGACAAGACAATGTACCACATCATTCTGTAACCGTGGCAGATCTTCTCGATTGATTACCTTTTGAGAGACTGCACTGAGGAATGCACATAGTTTCACAATTGGTAGTCGAACATTATCCGATAGAAGCCCACTCAATGCAACCGGAAGCAATTGCGTCATAATCACGTGGCAGTCATGAGACTTTAGGTTTTGGAACTTTTTCTCTGCCATATTTATTATTCCCTTTATATCCGACGAGAAACCAGACGGGACCTTGATACTGCTCAAGCATTCAAAAAAGATTTCATTCTCTGCTTTGGTAAGAACATAGCTAATAGGACCTCGAAACCGTTCTGAATGCAGTCCTTCTGGGTCTTTCATATGTTGCTTGTTCTCCCGTGCTTCCGGTGTATCTTTTTTCTTCCCATACACGCCCAAGAATCCTAACAGGTGCTAAAATTTGGGGTGGGCCTTAGGCCCACTAGGCAATTTCCATTTAATCCCTAAGTCCCATGTTGCCATAGCAAATGTTGGGAGTTTAGTCCCATATTGCTAGTTGAGAGAGTTTTGCACCAGTTTATAAGGTGAGCTATCTCCCCACTAGTATGAGTTGGTATGAAGATAGAGGAGTTGTGGAGGTGTTCCACACGCGCGCTTCTCCTCCTCCGCCGCCCGCCTCTCCACGCCTCGACACTAGTATGAGCCGCGGGTTGCATCACATTTATTTTGGTGACGGCTGCAGTAAACGCTGCATTGATCACGTGGTAACGGCTGTAGTAAACGCCAATTGATTCTGTGAGCTGACCGTTCTCCTATCCGGCCGTGCCTATATATTGGAGGCTCGGGCGGACACAGAAACATACCTCATACGCTCTGCCACTTTGCGCTCATTGTCATTCTACTCTCTGTTGCTGCCGACGGTGATTCCACCCCGTCTACCGCGTACACGGCCGACGAGAGAGCAGGCCTCCGAAATCCCGCCTCTCCACATCCTGTATGGGATACAGGCGATTAGGTTTTTGGGGAGCGTTTACTTCGACTACTACCGCAACGCCCTCGTCGTCAACATTTCCACTGAAGCTGAACGTGCTGCTGCTGAGACGGCTGCTGCAGCCGCACCACTGGTGCAATCGCCGCCGACACCGCCACTGCTGCTGCAACCGCTGCCGCCTCTGCTGCGGCTACTGCCAACTCGCCAACCTCAGGGTATAATATGTTTATCCCTCTTCTGATGATTTCCATGTGTGTAATACTAGTAGTTTGCGTAGATGTATCTACCACAAATCTAGTATGCAAGAATATGGTCAATTATCAGTATGTTTATGTCATGCTCATGGTTTATACTTGGATTAATTTAATCTGTAAATTGTCTAATTTCTTAACATTCCAAAAACATAATATGTGTAGGCAATTTTCGATTCATGGTTTTGCTACTGTACTGAAGCAGGACCCGTTTACGGGGACGTATTTTAAGCGTTGGTAGACCAAAACAATCTTATGGCTCACGGCTATGGACGTGTTCTGGGTCGCTGGTGCCACTCCCACGGGAACGATTTCTCCTGAATAAGAGAAGGCGTTTAGGGATGCCACTGTTGTCTTTGTTGGATGCGTTCTAAGCGTGATCGGAGATAAGTTTGTTGCACTACAAGAAAACAGGCCCGTAGAGACATTTTCAAAGAGGCACCAACTACCGTGTCTCTTAAAATCCAACGATATTTGCTGTAGATATATTAAGAGAGACTTTAAGGACTACCTTATCGGTAGAGACATGTACTTAGAGACATCCTCCACAATGTCTCTTATTCTGCATGTATAGGCACTCTAAGAGGCATTCTTAAGAAAGTCTTAAGAATAGAGACACCTCACTAAAGAGACTGATCATAATGTATCTTAGCACATCATTAAAGGCATTAAGAGAGACATCTTTGTGTGTGGATCAATAGTAGAGTCATTCTATAGAGACACTACATGTGTCTCTTTTATTGTGAGAGACAAATTTAATAATTGCTTAAAAGTGATGCATACAATCACTAGCATTATAAGAAAACCATGAAGACAGATTGAAAATTCAAAATATATCATGTTGCAAGTTTGTGAGGGAAGTTCAAAAGTAAAAACTAGCTACAAACTACTGATGACCCACAAGTATAGGGGGTGTATCGTAATACTTTCGATAAATAAGAGTGTCGAACCTAAAGAGGAGCAGAAGATGTTGAAAAGCAGGTTGGATAGAGAATTCACTGTAAACACTAGCAAACAGTTTTTTTTGGTGGTTTTTGATATAGTAGATAAATAAAGTGCGAGTAAATAAATAACAGTAATAATAATTGCAGCGAGTGGTCAAATCCTTTTGAGAGCAAAGGACAAGCCGGTTGTTTTACTTATGGTGGCTAAACGTTCTCGAGAACACATGGGAATCTCGTCAAGTGCTTTCGCTTCATATAGTTGATTAATATTTATTGTTTTGATAGGTGTTGTGTGGGTGAACCTATGCTAATGCACCGCCCAGCTAGGATTAATATATACTTGTTATTAAACCCCCTGCAAGCATCCACAAATACAAGAAGTAATTAAGATAAATCTAAGCACAGCCTTAAACTCTGGGATCCTACACTCCCTCGTGCATCGGTTTCCTAACGGGGGTTTAGGTTTCTGTCACTCCAGCAACCCCACAATTAGTAGCCAAATACACAATGCATCCTCCTAGGCCCATAAAGTTGAAGTATCATGTAGTCGACGTTAACATGACACCACTAGAAGAATAACACCACAACTTAAATATCAAACCATATAGATATTACTTCAACATAATTCCACTACTAACATCATGACTTCTCCCATGTCATCAAGAACTAAGCGAACTACTCATGAGACATATAATGATAAATAACAATCTGGTCATAAAGTGCAAACACCCATAAATCTCACAAGTATCAAATACTAACAAGTAATCCACACCGGAAGAGAGATCTAGTGGAAAACAACGATAAAAACCCCTAATTGTTACAACGTGATGAAGGTGGACGGTGACGGTGATGGTGCTGGTGGTGAGGATGATGACGATGATGATCTTGATGAAGCCCGGAGTGATGACGGTGACAATGGCGACGATTTCCCCTCTCCGGGGAGGAATTTCCCCGGCAGATTTCTCCCTGCCGGAGAGTTTTTCTCTCTCTGTTGTTTTCCGTCCTGAGGCGTCGGGGAATATTTCTTCGATGATCCCCCGGGGATTAGGGTTCCGTGGGGGTCAAATACGCGAAAGGGGGCGACCATAGGTGGGACAAGGTGGCCACACCACCTAACGGTGCGGCCAGGGGGCGCGCCACCCCGTGGCATGGCCACCTGGTGGCCCCCCTCTGGCTGCCATTCTGGCTAGCTTCCTCCTTGAGTAGCAACTAAACATTGGAGTGCAAGCAGCGAGAAGCCTAAAAGCCCAACAACCTCAATGCCTTCAATATAATTTTCCTTTCAACTGGTCTCGACCTCTCTAGTATGTTTGAGGAGTCTGAGGCGAAAAGGGAGTCCAAATTCACATCCACGAACACAGCTTCGATGATCATTTCGAAGATTGAGTACACTGCCAAGAATCTACGGTTGAAGCTTACAAAGAAAGATGGGGTATGTTGAAGAAGGCAGGTTCCAGGCCAAGAAGGAAGGTTTGATGGCTATTGATGCTAAGATACTCGAGATCACCCCTAACTTTCATCTTATTGAGTTAAAGAAGACAAACTGTGATATTCTGGAGTGTCAGAAGGTCTTGAAACAAGACATGAGGCCAGCGCTGAAGGACATTGTGTGGGCTTGGCAAGCTGAGCAACCCAGGCAGCAGCAATCATCATGTTGAGAACTGTGGCAAGTGCAACTTCTTGTAACCGGAGGCATTCACCGGGCGTGTGTGTGTTTCTCTTACTTCCATTCATGTTCGTTATTCGTTTTGTTTCCCCTTATAGTGCATGTAAAAACCATTTTGATCATCTTCATATGAAGATTCATTTGAAACCATGATGTGTTCAGAACCCTAGGGCAAATGTTTTTCCATTGGAAATGACTTTGTGCCTACATCATTTTTTTTGCAAAGAGTCGATCCTCATAAAGTTACTGTTTAGCTTTGAACTGTACCATGATTACCCACCCTACATATGATCTGAACCTTTCAAGGCATCATATAAAGTGTTGTTGGGTGGGTAGCAATCACACTTTTCCTAAAAGTCAAACGGATATGTGGTTTTTGTACAAGTCGGTATGGCCCAGAGGTAATGCATATATTTTTTCTATGTAGCCACTTACAAATAGCATGCGGCGCAAGTAGGAAAGCAGCCTGGTTCTCTTCTGTTTTGGCTCCCTGGTTCGATGCATGTTTCATTGTGATCTGAAATATAGGAGTGGTCTCTTGGTATTGAAAATAACGACTAGCTCTTGTATAATCTTTTCACGACGGGGGCATCTGTCTTAATTCGGGTTTTTAGGGAATATGTGAATTAGCAGTAAATCCTTGTCTCTGTTTTGTACCACTTCTGTTATAAACTGTAGCGTGTGAGGCCCGTGTAGATTTTAGAGAATCTGATTTAGCTCTATGGATCCATAACGTTTTAGGATACCCGGTAGATTTACGAGTTTCTGTCGGTATAGTACGTGCACCGTCAAAATCGTGAACAGGGTGTGGTAGATAATTTTTTAGGGCCCCGTCTGGTTGTAGAAAATTTGTTTACAACTATCCTAATTCAGCTTTTTAGTGTTGAGACGCGAGTCAGCTTTCAGATTGGGAAAACACATGAATCCTACCGTGAGAGGAGCATATCTGGTTTTGTTTGTGTAATAGGTAGAGAGATTTAATTTTCTTTCTATGCGTACGTAATACATCAATTTTCTACTGCATCTATTTTTAATCCTAGTAGCTCTCCATCTCTTATGACTAGTGACTAACGTTATGTTTACTTTTTTTGACATCATCATGATTTCAATAAGAAGAAACATCTTAGCGAATGTAGAGAGATGTGTTTGCATGCTAGATATCTACCCTGCGATGGATTAATCAGCATGGTAGCCGCTCGTGTTTCTATATTGATTGACCTTGGTGATACCGCTTCACAACAACGTACGCACCACTTCCTACATGTGCTTGCGCACAATGGGGTTCGACGTGGCATATCAACCATCTGCTTAGACCACCACCTCAGAGGTGATGGTTGAGGTCATCTAGCACCCATAGGGTCCTTGGAAGGTTTGGTGTTGTTGGTTTCTGTGTGTGCATAGTGTTGGCATGATGGCGGACCAGAAGGGAATCATTTTGATGAATAAGTTTGAGATGGGGAAGATGCTTGGGTAAGGGAAATCTTCCAAGGTTTTTTATGCCCGTAACATTGAGACCATCGAGGTGACCGACAAGGAGAAAGTCTTGAAGGGTGGGCTCATGGATCAGATCAAAAGAGAGATTTCCATGATGAAGTTGGTCAAGCATCCAAATATTGTTCATATGTATAAGGTTATGGCTACAAAAACCAAGATATACTTTGTGTTGGAGCATGTGAAGGGTGGCGAGCTTTTCAACCATTCAAAGATGAAGACTCAACGAAGGCGATGCAAGGAAGTACTTTCAGAAGCTCATCTGCTCGGTGGACTTCTGTCACCACATGGGCGTCTATCATCGTGATTTCAAGCCAGAGAACCTTCTTCCTGATAAGACCAGTAATCTAAAACTTTCAGATTTTGTCCTCAGCACAAGAGCAGAAGACTCGATGGCTTTCTTCACACGTCATGTGGCACTCCTCCTTATTATTCCATATCTTCTAGAGCTCGACGAAGAGGCTGCTGCTGTGAATGAACTCTATTCATGGCAGCGTTGGACTGGACGGAATTCTATCTACTCGATGCGACGAAACAAAAATCCATGGGCAGTCGCTAGGTAGGGCTCATAAGACGGTGAGAGAATTTCCTGAGGTATTCAGCCGTATCCTCCTCTACCCGAACACCACACCCTTCGCACTCATCCTTTGACATCCATACGAATGTTCTTCTAATCATCGTCTTTATATTAATCACTTTTACTTATTACATCTTATTTCTCCTTATAGACTTTATTAATATTATATATATCTTGTTATTTCTAAAACGACAGAGTGAACATAATTTTAGATTAATGCTAAGAACCATTCAATGTGAAAATAAAGTTTCCTAGCTGTAAACAAGGATGAAAATAAGAAGTAACTAGGATGACTCAACACCACTTATTATGTCTAGTTGAATTAAGGATGCTCTTGCTAAAATACATGTTTTCTGTTTGATATTTGGTTATATTTAATTTTTTTCACTGTAAATAAAATTATCCAAAAAAATACATTTTTTGTGATACAAAAGAAAAACTTTTGTATTTTAGTTGGAACATTAATTAGATCTAGTTTCCATAAACCTTAGAAAATATGAAGGACCAAACTTATAAATAAATTATGTTGTACCACTAAATGTACTATAATATAATTTTTATATAACAACATCCAAATATCTAAATATCATTGTAGAACCTTGTCGAGAACGGGTTCTGTCAATTTAAGGTCCCCCAACTGCACACATATAGATCATTCCGTGGGTACTATCCCATATTATCATGAGAAAACCGAGCCGTGTGTAATGTTTGGACGAGGGAATCACAGTCAAGAACGTTAGAGACAATAGATATTATGGATGTGTTGCGATATATCACACATCGCAAAAATCAACAAATGGTTTGTAGATGGCTTCACCATTGCACACGATCTTCTCAGGATAAATCGTGTGCCATGCTGTAGGCCCAATAGTTCTGTTGCACGGAATAGTTGGCACGAAATAGTACCTTGCTAGTGTAGAGTGTGTACAATCAGTTTATAAACACGAATGCTCGCCGGCATTCTAGCCATAATTTATCTAGGTGCCAGTATGAGAACAAATAGACAGCCCAAACCTATTTGTCGTTAGAATAGTAACTAGATTAACCATGAGGTTTTTTTATAGATGGATGCGTTACAACACCATTAATTTAATTTAAAACTAAGAGCTCTCATATGTCACACACGTATCAGAGATCAAAATCGTATGCATAGTGTTCTTGCATCACTTACAATTAGTGCCATATTCATTGTGGTAACTTGCTTCATCCCTACTATTTTACCCACTCTCCCATACATTTCATGCAGGTTTTCCACCTCCTCGTTCTCTATTATATTATTACCCTTCCATGATGCCGTGGTGGTCTCACGGCAGATGCCATGGGATGGCTTAAGTTGGGGCTGATGAAAGCTATCAGAACCGAGTAGTGATAGCGCGCTAAGAAGCGCACATGGAAGACATAAAGCACACATTCGATCTACCCAGATTCAGGACCCTTGTGAGGAGGTAAAGCCCCTACTCCTGCTTGTCTGTCTGTATAAAAGTGGGTATCCGGGTTACAAAGGAGCTCCTTGAGTCGTTCTAGCTAGAGGAAGAAGAAACTCTGTGCTACCAGCTAGAGGCAGTGACAGAGCGAATGAGAACGAGCGTGAGTGTGAGATCCGGGCCTAAATGACCTTCTCCCCTGGGGGTTCCTTGGTGCACCTTATATAGGTGGTGCCCAGAGGACAAGTGGTGCCCCACAACATAGTACAACACACTTTATACCGAAGTGACTACTAGCAATCTGGCATCTTGTCAACTCTTCCTGAGTTGACCACAGGAGTCTTTTCATCACTATGCCTGCATTATGGTGGTACAACACTCTGCGGATGGGCATGGGACGTCTCTATGTGTCCTTTCTCCTGTCCTAGGCTTGGTCGGGTGATCGTTCCTATCCTGCCCTGAGGATTATTGGCATCTGGTAGCGCTGGTTGATGGAGCATATGCGGGTCTGAGCAAGGGGCGTCCCAAGGCCGGCACAAGGCACCGACATCCAGTAGGGGGACGACTTGGCCTTGGTATGTCGGATGAACAGTGTCGGTGATGAATAGTATCGCCAGGATGCCACCATGACATCTATGCCAGCTGGTGTATGAATAGTGTCGGCGATGAACAGTATCGCCAGGATGCCACCGAGACATGTAGGCCAACTGGGGTATTTCAGATGAACAATGTTGAATGAACAATGTCGATGATGAATAGTATCGGTGATGAACAGTGTCGCGAGGATGCTACCAGGACATATATGTCGGCAGTATTACTTTGTGCCAGCCTGGGTTGCGTCTGTGTCGGCCCAGGCTGGCCGTCATTTGCTTTTTCATGTTTCTTCTATATTTGTTTGATTTTCTTCTCTATATTAATTGACTTGTGTTTTCTATTTGTCCGTGAAGTCACCAACTCTAGGGTACCCGGGGTCATAACCCCGCCACATGAAGTTCCTGATAAATTCAGAGCCCCACTAGAAAGAAAAGGCTATTATTAGCAACATGTAGTAGCAGCTTGTGGGTGCACAATACTGGTAACTGATACCAGTAGTGCGTGGCGAAACAAGCTACCAGTACTACGATACCCATAATCTCAGCAACTTCCCGTGAATAGGCCTGCGCCGTTTTGAATGACCGGCTCGGAGCATAAGGTGCTAATAATCATCCCATCGACCGGTTTCACGGGCCGGCTTGGAAACCCACCATTAGATGGTTTTTAAAACGACCAGACTCTAATAATTTATTCCCTGGAAGCGGGTATATAAATTGGCATACACGTAAGGAGAAAGCCGTTCCTTTTAACGTGCGAGTCAACGAGATTTAGAACTTTCGGGTTCCTACAGATGGTCCGGGTAAAAAAAATAGAGAGTGGGTTTGATTAAAAAACTGACTCGACCTGACCAGCAGCTATTTTAATTTGCAACCATCTGGTCAACAGATGGAGACTCCGAAGAATTCTACAAGGGCGCCATTTCAATATTACGGCTATCCCTGAGTAAATTTTTTACCCAGCCCTATTTTTGTTCAGGCGGGCCCGAGATATTCGGAAATTTGTGCAATGCTTAGGATAGGGAAAATAAATGATAAATTCATAAATATATTTAAATTTTAGCAGAAATATCTTTCGGTACATGATGACTACATAAAATAAAGAATTGTAAACATAATAGATAATCTAATATATACTACTAGTCGAGATATCTCGAAGGATTGATATCATCAATCCTGCTCTATATCACCCTGAACCGTGTACTAGATAGCCTTCAAAGTCATCGAAAATACATATGTATGTTATGAACGTGGTAGAGGATAGGATAATATCCCTAAGACTGGTACGAGATGGCCCTGGACAGATGAGGTGTGACGCCCAGCCAAGACGAGGTTGCCGCACGACAAGAGCAGGGAGAAACCTTTGGGAGGATAAATGAGACTATTTTCTTGCTTGTCTATTGTTTGATGTGGCTAGGTATTATATAGCCAGCTTACAGACTTGGAGGCTAAGCCAAACTAACAAAATTTAGGATATAACTATCTTGATAATCAAGTAATATCTCCAAGAGATTGAACTGCCAAAACTAACTAACAATAGTTAAGGAATCTATAAAGATAATTTGGGACTTTCCCTGCCGTGGCCCTTCCATGATGTGGCGCCTTATACGCCACATAACATGCATGTCACCATTAAACCTTGTGACGCAGAGAATGATGACTGATCCGATTCGAATGCTAGCTTTGCTAGCAAATTCGTTCCATATTTCATTCTGTGGGGAAAATCGACTTTTAGACTTCCTACCATTTTTCAAAGAAAAGGTTCATCAGTTCTATCAATAAATAGATAAAACTAGCTAACTATAAGAGGTTCTAATGTCAGATAAAACTAGCTAACTATAGGAAACATCAATTACATATGAGGTATTGAGATTGTTTATTGTGTTACCTTATATGGCAAGCGGATAACGGATCACGTTGACTTTGTCATCTGCAATGTACATTTACACATAATACGATATATATATGGCCATAACATATACATGTCAAAAGATATAGTACGATATATATGTGGCCAACATATATTATTATTATTTGTTGGCTTCATCGATCATCATCTTATTTTTATTGTTAACGCCAAATAGAGTAGCTCTGAAAAATTCATGGTCACCGTCCAACTTTAGTACTATTTGACCGTCGTTGTATAATCGGTAGTGCTCGATAAGGTTGTCCCAATATCCACATGTTATTTCCTCTTCTTTGTTAATATCAAGTTCATACAAAAAGCCATATTCAGTAATAAATTTAATATCGCCGCCCATAATCATTTCATTAAACTTTTCCCTCGCATAGCAAGGAACATACTACGACAAATATTCATGTTACCAATCATTACCATATATCGGGGAAGAGAAGGGACGCCATCCAGGGGGTAATGTGGAGTGCGTGCATTGAGGGGTGGGGGGGTGGTGGTGAGAATTGAGGGAGTGAAGATTGGGGCGATAGGGAGGGGATGGTGGGTGCAAGGGTTAGATGCAGAGTGCTTGGGGGAGGGTGCGCAGGTTGGGGGTGGGGGAATAGCATGCCGGAGCTACATTCTTGGACATCATTACTACCATTGGGTCCCTCTGTTTGAATATCATATACCTTCATAGCCTCATTAAATTGTCTCTTGAGTTCATCATCAAGTTGGTGTTTACCTTTATCTTGTATAGTTTCTTTCAGAAAATTGCCGGGATGGTTTCATCATTTCCATGCTCCTTATACATCCATTGGTGTGCATTATCAATAATATCTTTAATAAGCTTTTTACCTTGTTCCTTAGTAAATTTCATGAAACAGTCTCCTGCACTGCAAGCAAGAAAAATTCTTCATTTTTCATTGAATCTGTAATAGAAAATATGATAGATGGTTTCTTATTATGAAGTGAATATATATTTTGCAGTTTGAACTAATCTTTTAGTTTTATCTTGAAAAACTCATAACTTTTTAATTATATTTTTTTTAAATGTGGAAAAATGTTATCATGAAAACTTAAATAAGGCCCTTCTAGTCCATATTAGATTTGTTAGGAAGTATCTTGAACCAATCTTTAGCTCCCCTTGCAAAAGAAAAATTAAATATGTTTAGTAGGACAAACTATGTGGATAATCCTTTTGGCTTTCAAGTATCACATTAATTGACCAAATTTCACAAGCGGTGTTGTGGATTTTCATCATCTCGTTCTGAAAAAGTATGTTGCATAAAATAGGTAACAATACTGGGATCTATATCATAGTAAGAATAGGTAACAATACTAGGATATTGTGTGTGTCTTCAGTTTTTGTGCGCCTAATTTTGATTTTTGCTTGGATTGGACATGCCTAAAAATAATATTATACTAAAATGTCTATGGGTAATAGCGCTTGTTCTGTTGCTAGCTATGGTTGTCTATAGAAGTGGTGCAAGCATGCATGTTCTCTTGCTTACTAGTTTGTACGAGTTGTAATTGACGCGTGTTTACATATGCGGGTTGCCAAGGACTTGTGGCAGGCGCTCGAATACAAATTCGGTGCAACCAATGCTGGCAGCGATATGTACAGTATAGAGCAGTTCCATGATTACAGAATGGTCGAAAACCGTTCTATATTGGAGCAGGCTCATGAGATACAGTGCATCTCTAAGGAGTTTGAAATTCTCAAGTGCGTGCTACCGGGCAAGTTTGTCGCGGCATAATCGCCAAGCTGCCTAATTCCCGGAGGAGCTTTGCCACTACCCTGAAACATCAGAGGCGTGAATTCTTGGTAGAGGATGTCATCGGTCATCTGAGTGTTGAGAAAAATTCGAGGGCAAAGGACTCGCACGGAAAAGGGAATGAAGGAACTTCTGCGGCCAATATGGTACAGAAGAACTACAACTCCCAAAGAACAAGGCGAGGACTGGTGTCCAACAGAATACTGACTTCAAGAAGAAGGCTAAAAAGACCTTCAAGAAGGATAAGAAGAAAGATGGCTGCTTCACTTGTGGTTCACTGGAAACTAGGCTATGAAGTGGCCAAACAAGTACAAGAAGCCAGGACAGGATTCCAAGGCTGTCAACATGATTGTGAGAAACAATGAGAATGGGGCATCTGGGTACGGTAACTTGTTTACTGTATTTTCAGTTTTCCAGTCTACAGATTGGTGGATTGACACAGGTGCAAAAATTCATGTGTGTGCTGACATCTCATTGTTTTCTTCTTATCAGGTCACAAGGAACGGGTCCGTATTGATGGGGAATGGCGCAAGTTCTTCTATACTTGGTGTTGGCACGGTCGATCTGAAGTTTACTTCGGAAAGGATCGTGCAGCTCAAGAACGTGCAGCATGTCCCCTCCATCAAGAAGAATCTCGTTAGTGGCTCCCTTCTATGTAGAGAAGGGTTTACGTTGGTCTTTGAGTCTAATAAAGTAGTTGTAACGAAATATGGACTGTTTGTTGGAAAAGGGTATGAGTGTGGAGGTCTGTTTCACTTTTCTCTCGCTGATTTCTATAATAAAGTCGTGAACAATATTAATTCGAGTGTTGATGAAACAGAAGTTTGACATTCACGTCTTTGTCACATTGGTTTCAGTTGCATGACGCGGTTAGCAAAATTAAATTAAATTATAAGTTTCACTTTAGCCAAAGGTTCTAAGTGCCATTCGTGTGTGCAAGCAAAGCAGCCTCGTAAGCCCCACAAGGTTGCGGAGGAGAGACACTTGGCGCCATTAGTACTCATACATTCTGATCTCTGTGAGATGAATGGTGTGTTGACTAAAGGTAGAAAGAGATACTTTATGACGTTAATAGACGATTCCACTAGGTTTTTCTATGTATATCTGTTAAACACTAAAGACGAGGCTCTACACTACTTTAAAATCTATAAGGCATATGTTCAGAATCAACTTGAAAAGAAAATTAAACGAATCCGGTCAGATCGTGGTGGAGAGTATTTCTCTAATGAGTTTGACTCTTTTTGTGCGGAACATGGTATTATTCATGAGAGGAAGCCTCCCTATTCACCTCAGTCAAATGTGGTTGTCGAACGGAAAAACCGTACTCTAGCAGATTTGGTTAACGCCATGTTAGATACATCGGGTTTATCCAAGGCATGGTGGGGGGAGGCTATATTGAAATCATGTCATGTCTTGAATAAAGTTTCGACGAAAGATAATGAGGTCACTCCCTATGAGAAATGGGAGAAGAGAGAAACAATAATCTCGTACTTACGTACTTGGGGCTGTTTGGCGAAAGTCAATGTGCCGATCCCAAAAAAGCGTAAACTTGGACCAAAGACCGTGGATTGCGTTAATTTGGGATACGCTAAGAATAGTGTTGGCTATAGGTTTCTAGTAGTGAAATCTGAGGTACCTGACGTGAAGGTCGGTACGATTATGGAGTCTAAAGATGCTACATTCTTTGACGATATTTTTCCTATGAGAGATATGCAAAGGACTTCTAGACAGGAACCAGAGGAGACTCCTGAGCCAGCCATTCCTATGGAATATTATGAACAAAGACATGATGAAAATCCTGAGAAGGATGACGAGGAAACCCTTGATAGGGGCAAGAGACAGAGGACTATAAAGTCTTTTGGTGATGACTTTCTTATTTTCCTTGTGGATGATACTCCCACTTCTATTTGAGAAGCTTATGCATCTCCATATGCTGACTACTAGAGAGAAGCGGTCCGTAGCGAAATGGATTCCATCATGGCTAATGGAACGTGGGAGATCACTGAACGTCCTTATGGCTGTAAACCATTAGGATGTAAGTGGCTGTTCAAAAAGAAACTTAGCCCCGATAGTACAATTGAAAAGTACAAGGCTAGACTTGTGGCCAAGGGTTATTCCCAGAAAGAAGATGAAGATTTCTTCGATACTTATTCACCTGTGGCCAGACTGACCATCATTCGAGTATTAGTCTCTTTGGCGGCTGATACGTCACAAACTTATCCTTAATTTCTGATGTTCCATATTGTTTCCTTCATGTTTGCTATACACTTTATGTCATTTTTATCAATTTTTCGGACTAACCTATTGACAAGATGCCACAGAGCCGGTTCCCGGTTTTATGCTGTTTTTTTAGTTTCAGAAAAGTTGTTCTGGAAGTATTCTCGGAATTGGAAAATTCGAAGATCGGAAGGCTAGAATTTCCGAAGGTTCCACATGTTGGGAATATGCCCTAGAGGCAATCATGTATGATGTAATTCCCACTGTATTCATAAAGTTATTAAGTCGTCCTTGTTTTGAACATCTGATATATGTCATTGAATATGTGATTCGATTGTGGAACTATATATTCATGTTGTTCATACTAGATTGTCCTTGGTCATTTAGGTTGTGCTGGACACACACCCTAGACTAATGTGAGTGTTGGCTGATGACACGGTTCCACTTGTCATGGGCATGGTGATGCCATTCCAACGTTCACGGACTTGGCTAAAGAGTTTAGCAAGTCGGACTGACCCACATTGAGATGCAACGAGCAAGTCGTCATTTGCATGTCTCAATCAATGTAATCCTTAGACCTGAGGTTGTCGCACAATCCGAGTTGTGGATCACCGACTTAGGTTCTGTCAAACGTTGTTCTGTGACAAGGCAACTATAAAGGCAGAGTTCGGGTCGAATGAGAAGCAAGCTGCGTGATGTGGATAATCAAGATGGGATTTTGCCCCTCCGAATGGAGAGATATTCTCTGAGCCCTCTCGAGTGATATGATTCAGGAAGCATTGCCATGCGCGACTCAGTTAAATGTTAACTGTGTCGATTGACTAAGAGTTAGTCAGATGAATCACATATCACGGATCGAGAAGAGAGTCGAACTATTTAAGGGATGACGATAAATCGCCTATAGTTCGACAAGGTATATCGTGAGGCAAAAGGGACTAAGATGAATATCACATTGAAAGGTATGTCGTCATGACTCAATGGGACTTGGGAGTCGACACGTTCTGCTAGGAGCCGCTACCGATTGATCGATTGAGAGTCGGACTCCAATCGTTTCCAAGTCGCATTAGCCTGCAGGGTCTCACACTTAAGAGCGGGAGCAAGTATTGGTTGGGTTGGACCCGAACCGGAAATGGACTGATTTTGTGAGTCGGACTCACAGAGGGAATGGGCCACAAGTGTTGTGAAGCCCACTACCATTCGATATATAAAGAGGGGCGCAGGTTGCCCAGCGGGCACGTTAGTCCACTCTCCCATGCGTTGGGAACCCTAGGACCACTCAGTCCAGCCGTCGCACCGGACCTAGCAGTCCGCCGTCGGAGCTCCTCCTCGTACGTGTGGATACCGGCAGAGGTGCTGTACGTTCAGCACTTCGACGTTCGAGGGATCAGATCGGCTGGATCGGATCGTAGGAATGCACTGCCCCGACGCGCTGCATCGATAATCCGCACCTGCGCGTCTAGTGGTAATACTCGTGGCCTTCTACCTCGGCTAGATCTTGGAAGTACCGCGTAGGAATTTTTTTTCGTTTATCTCTACGCGTTCCAACAGTGGTATCAGATCAGTAGCTTCTGGTATTAGGCCCGAGATCCGTACATATGTGATATGTAGTTAGCGTTAGATATGATCTAATTGCTGTTTTGGTGGTCGGTCTATGAGATAGATCGGTTTTGTGCAAGGTTGATTGGATCAATCGTACTCGGGGTTAATGGTTGATCTGGTTTCCGTGATCATACTGCTAAGGTCGTGAAACAACTTACCCCTACCGGTCGGTTTCCGCCATCGGGGTATACCGTGACACATAAATCTAGTTGCGGTGATCGAAGATCAAAGAGTTTGATCGAATCGGAATACGGATCAGATTTGGGTAAAATGGTTTTATCCGATGAAGAAATCCATGATCGGCATGCAGATGAGATCGGGCGGGCGCTGCCCGCACCTGCGAGAGGCGCTGCCCCTTCGATCCCCGCCCGCTATCCGGCTAGCGGGACCGCCGGCTTCGCCCTGTCGTAGCGCCTTAGATGTCGTTGCGAGTTTCACAACGCCGGTAGATATCGTATCTATGCATAACTTGTTTTTGCAGGAAGTTGTGAATGATATGGCTTATGTGCATGTGATGTGTGTAATCCATACGTGATCTGCGTATCATGTTTTTGTCAGCCGGCTGGAGCCTAGGTGCTGTCACTTTATTGTATACCGCCCTGCGTGTCGGATTCTCTATGTAAATTTTCATTTACTAGCTAGTGTAGCTTGTTGGAGAACCCGGAAGGCATGCAAGTCGATGTACAAGTCGGCTACATGGAGTAAGATGGCACGTGACAAGAGTTGGCACGAGTCGACTTACAAGCTTTGTGGAGATGGAGATCACCATGAAGAGAGCCATACCATTTCACATTATAATTGCTTTATTTGTGTTATTGTTATGTCTCTATTTACCTCTATTTAGATAGTTGGTATATTAATCCCTCAAAGAAGGTCTAGTCGGTCGCCCCGTTAGTGCTGCACCATCACAAGTCGGACATTCTTGGTAGTGGACTCATAAAATTGAGGTGCTAATAATTCTTTCCGGTTAGGTGGGTTTGAGTCGGACTCTTACAAGCATAAGCACTTGGTAATCTAGACGAGTCCATCACAACGGTTGTGGGGCTCGGGGCTCGGTAGGTTGGGAGCCGGGGCATGTGATGTCACCCAACTAACAAGAGTCGTATTGGATACGATTGGCAAGGTGTTGCCTACCTAGATCACTTGACGGCTAGCGGTGATGCTAAAGCTCACTAGTCGGCTTGCTTATTTAGGATCTTGAATCACTTAGCAACCATCGGAGGGGTGTTGGTTCTAGTGGGAGCATAAGTATTAAAGCGTTCAATATGCCTGCTCTTTTATAAATACATGTCTTAAGTGTTTTTGCTTATTTTCTGTTGTAGATCAATGGCTCCTAGCAACCTTCCTCAGTTGTCCGCGTTTGCGTTGAGGTCAATCCTAGAGAAAGATAAGCTTAATGAAACTAATTTCACCAACTGGTATCGTAATCTGAGGATAGTCCTCAAGCATGACAAGAAAGAACATGTTCTAGAAACTCCACTTCCAGATGAGCCTGATTGTAACATCCCAAGTCTGAAAAATAGCCTTTAGAATGTTTGCTATCTGTTATTTTATGTTTTGCATCATGGCATCATGTTGATTGCATTTGTTTTGTTTGTTTTCCATTTGTTTTCCTCTGTTTTCATTTGTTTTCCAACTGTTTTCAGTTGTTTTCCTTTGTTTTCTATTTGAATTCCAAACCAAAATTCAAACCCTTTGTTTCATCCTTGTGATGTTACAATTTCCAAAATGTTATTTCAAATAAAAACAACCAAATTGTTTTCTTTTCTTCCATAATGTTCATCTATGAAATTGTTGGTTTTATTCAATCAATTAAATCCCAAATCACTTTCAATTTCAAATCAAATGCATCAAACAGAACAACTTTGAACTTGTGAACATCATCTAATCAAATCAACTACTTTAATCAAATTTAACATAGGGTTCACCCTATTAATATCTTTGTTTTCAATATCAATCAATTACTTCCCAAACTGCTTTCAAATTCAAACCAAGGCTAAAAAAAATCAGTACCTTTTTGAATCCATGATTTCCACCAAACAATTATAAACTTTAAATCAATTTAAACCTAGGGGTAACCCTATTGAAAATGATTCTGTTTTTCTAATATAATTAATATTGGAATTTCATTCAATTTGGTTTCAAATATAAACAACATTTTAAATTTCAAACTTTTAAAAATCCACCTTGGCAGTGGGTTGCTATTGGTATAAATAACCTACCCTGAAATTTCCAAAATTTTTAATCACTTAAAAACCATCCCATGCTTCCTTTTGTTTTTGCTACAAAAAAAAAATTAAACAAACAAAAAAATAACAGGAGAAAAAGGAGCAGCACACAAGAGAGACCAGCCCAGCCCGTTTCCACCTTGGCCCAGTACCCCTTCCACATTGTCCCCTTTCTCCCTCCTCTGGCTGACGTCAACAGTACGAACAGTCACCCCACCGCACGATCATCCTCGACCCCGCTCGATGCCATGCCGTACCCAAGGCCTCACCCCCTTAAAATCACCACCTCCCCCTGCCCTAGACTCAAACCCTAGCTAGCCCTTCTCCTCCATAGCCGCCATCCTCTTCTCCCTGTCTCTTTTTCCCTCTGTACGTGCACTCTCTGAACCCACCGAAAACAGCACATGGCAGCCCAAGCCTCCGGTGATCTCCGCCCTCGGGGTCCTCTCCGGCCGCGGTGGGGCGGGAATGGAACCGCCCCACCGCGGGCTTCCTCTCCATGCCCTCGGCTCGAGCCGGGAGGGTCCCCATCGCCGCCGCCGTCCGCTCCATCGCCGGCCCGACGCCCTGCACCGACCCCTGCCTCGCCTCCGCTCCTGCCTCGAGGTGAGCATCTCCGGTCGCCTCCTGCCCTCTCGCCTCTCCCTGCCTCCCCTCCGCCACGGGCGCTCCCCACCCCGGCCACCACCGCGAGCGCACAAGCTGCTGGAGAGCAGCTGCCGATCGCTGTTGTATGTTCTCCGTTGAGTTGCAGATGCGTGCAGGAATTCAGTATCCGAAATATGCAGCTTATCTACCACCGAGTCCAATTCCTATCACCAATCCGCACACACCCCACTGGTATCAACCCCCCCGCGCGCAAGCCCCACGTCCTAGGATCAAATCCCAGCCCCCACACTTCTCTGCTCTTTTCCTTTTAATTCAGTCAAACGCCCGCACCACCACCTCTTACTCCCCTAGTTCCCTGTACCCACACAAACTGAGCAATACCCCAATGGTTAGCACCACAACCACATAGTGGGAGGTCCCAGGTTCGAGTCCCCCCTCTCCCAAATAAAACAAACTTTTATTTTCGCTTTGTTTTGGTCATAGAACAAACTGATAATCACACCTAGGCCCCTGGCAATTAATTATAGCCCCTGCAAATATTTTTCTAAGTCCCTAGTGCAGTAAAAATGGCAGATCTGCACCCAATTTTGGAAATTGCATAAATAATTCATTTTAACTCCAAATTCAACATTTTTAATATGTTTTCTGTACCAAATTAAATACTCTACCCAAATATAAAATTTGTTTACTGTTTTGAATATTTTAAATTGGTGCAAAATTTGAAAACTTGTCAAATTCACTTAAATTTGCAAAATTCATAACTTGCTCATAAAAATTCCAAATTTCACAAACCAAATATGTTTTCCAACCCTAAAAGTATAAACTTTTCAAATATGAATTTGGTTTAATGCTTTGAACAAATAAAAATTCAAATAAGTTCATGTTTGAATTAAATTCATTTAATTCTTGCTTAACCTTGTTTAATTCATAACTAAGTTATTTGAAATCCTTTTTCAACAAGTGAAACATGTATTCCAACTAAAATCTTGTTTTCTTTTCAAATATAAACTTTGTTATTTGTTTTGAACACTTTAACTTGATGAAAACAACAATTGCTTGTGTGACATGTTTCAGTACCCAAAACTTTCCAAACTTAATCAATGATTTCCAAAACTTGTTCCAATCCTTTTTCATTTGCATCTATCATTGTTATTTGTTGTTATTTTGTTGTTACCATCATGCATGCATCATGCTAACAACTTTCACATAATAATTAATTGTAAATCATTTGTTTCCACTTATTTCAATGGATCTTTTCGATATGCAATCCAATTGCATATGGGTCCAATTAAATTGTGTTATCTTGTCAAGTAGTTATTTTGATGCATCTATTAACCTGACATGCATCATCCCATGTTTGTGCACCTATGCCATTATATTGATTGTTTATCTTTCTGCATTGTTTGTTTGCTTCTTCTCGGATACACGACGACGTTGAGACCGACGATTCTTACGACACCCCTTCTAAGGAGTTAGCTCAGTACCAGGCTACTGGGTTTGCAGGCAAGTTATCACTCACATGAACCACTGTGTTCCTTTCAACATTGGTTACCGATACTTCCCGTTGTTCCTTTTCTGCTGGCCTTAGTAGTAGTTGTTTCTGTTACGAACCTATCACATGAATCCCTTAACCTTGATATTGCCTCACCTCCACTCCTATCACCCCTTTGGTTGAGCCAGTGTCTTACCAGCATGCTTAGGTTGTTTTGCTCGAGTCTGTTACCCGTTACTTTATGTTACTAATTCTATCATGTTCTGGGGGCTCGATGTTTAATCAATCAATCATGCCACTGTTATTGTTAAATAATAAATTTGATGATAAGGCACCGGCAGGAGGCCCTGTGTGGTTTTGAGGCCTGCTAGTGTCGACCCTAATAGGAAAAGGGTCTTGTCTACTGATCCATGATGAGCGCACTAACCGCATGTGGGAAGCGAGTATGGGCGCCCCCCTCAATTTGATTCGATTCGCATCTCGTCCAAATCGCCTCATTTAGTTCGTGTTTTCCATTTGCCGCATGCATGTTTTTGCGAGCCCAGGCCAGGGTGGAACTTTTGTAGTCGGCATATAGGGGGACACGTTCTTAGAGTGCTATGAGGGTCCATTTTCTTCTGGGCTCGATTAGCCGTGCGCCCAAGGTTCTTTGGGCTTGATGCGAAGAAGAGTCGAGTTGTGTTGAGTGCCCCGCTTGGTGGAAGGGCCTTTCCATCTGGCGGGTTATTCATGCGTGTACGGCCAAATTGGTGCAACCCTGCAGGGATAATCTTCTCGAGAAGCCGTGTTTTCCGCGGTTATGGATTACTTGGTGAAAGTACTGGCTAACAAGTACTCAGGACAACTTAAACATAATGATCAAACATGTTACACCCAATGATTAATAACTTGACTAGTAATAGGTTGATGACATAATAATTTGATTCACCTTTAATACAACTGTGTGAGTTATCCTCGGATCGCTTCTTTGGATAAGGGGCGAGATCCAGGATGGGTTTGTTTGAAGTTATCTTTCAGTTGGTTGCAATCCTCGATCTTATCTCCTTTCTGTTAGCCGGAAGTGGTAGAACCTCTGTAGTTGGTTAGTGCAGCAGCCAGTTGCAGCATCATTTATATCCCCTTTCTTCCGTTCAACCCAAAGCATCTGTGCTTGGTGTTGACGGGTTACACTTTGGTGAACTGTGAGTCTTGCTTGCCAGTACGTTTATGTACTGACCCCTTTGGGGCTGTGGTTTACGCAGACGACGTTTCCGAGGATCTACATGGTGGCTACTACGTGGAGTATGACGAGACTGCTGACGAGTAGATAGCGGACCCGGGCAGGATCCGAGACTTCGTGGATGGGCTCCGTCTTTTCGTTTCCGGCCTCTTCGGCCTATTTGGTTCTGGTCTGTACTCAGACATGTTGAATGCTTCCGCTGTATTGTAATGATGTATTGTTGGGGCAGGTGCCCTCTGAATGATTGTATTTGCTATCTCTGCTCTAATGAGAGCCATTTGCAACTTATTTCAATCTTTTGTGTCGTAGAGATCTGTTGTGATATCACTTGTTAAACGCCGTTGACGTACCATGTGTGTATGGTTTGAAGTACGTCGACGGAAGTGCCTTTGATCTCTAGTGGATAGTTTACATCGACGATGGAATAGCAGGGCTTGTGTTGTCGCGCATAAGCGCAGGCCTACCAGGAAGCTGGGACGTGGGAGCAGTTATGCCCCATAATCCAAGCATCTGCTATCCCGTTCGTACAGTGAGTATCCCCTAGAAATCAGGGTGCGACAAATGGTATCAGAGCCTGTCTGCCTGTAGGATCCCTTTTACTGGTCGCAGTTGAGTCTAGAAACTATTTTGTAGCTATATAGGAAAAATAAAACGTGAGAGTAGGAATTCTGTTCTTTTTCTTCTTTTCCCCACCCTCCCTCCCTTTTTCTGGTAAGGAAGTGCAACGTTGATTTTCCCTTCTCATCTAAACTTTCAAGTTAGGATTTCACGTGTTTTTGGGTTATCCATAGTACCTCAGGAGTCTTGTTCTCGTTTTCCCCGATGTTGATATCCTGTTCTTCTCAACATCCTTTTCGTCCGTTGAAATCTTCTTGTTGTTTTCCAACTCAATTCTTCTACCGGCGTCTAATCAAAACTTCCTCGTAAACTCTTATCCAGTTAAAGTGTTATTTGATACCGGAGCATCACATTCCTTTGTGTCAACAATCTTTTCCACAACATACAACCCAATTCTGGTTCCACTAAGCAATCAAAACTCTGTTCACTCCCCGGGATCTCAAATGTTGACTTCCAACATAAGTAAGAACAATCCAATTCTAATGAGAGGCCACATATTCCTCGTTACTCTCATGTTGCTGATTCTGACATTGATGTCATCCTTGGTGTTCCATTGATGTCAATAACTCTGTTCCACCCGTATTACAGATAATCTATTCTCCAAACGAATCAATTTCTAGTCAGCTATACACCTTCCATACAAAACCTCTCCCTTTATTGAAAATGTTCCGGTGGTTTGCAAATTCCCTGACGTCTATCCAATGTGCACGATGTGTTTCACGTGTCACAGCTCAAGTGGATCTTCCCAAGAAGTATCCGGACCTTTTCTTTTCTCAGTAGGAATCTCGGGGCGCGATTCCTTCAAGGGGGGGCGTTTTGTAACATCCCAAGTCTGAAAAATAGCCTTTAGAATGTTTGCTATCTGTTATTTTATGTTTTGCATCATGGCATCATGTTGATTGCATTTGTTTTGTTTGTTTTCCATTTGTTTTCCTCTGTTTTCATTTGTTTTCCAACTGTTTTCAGTTGTTTTCCTTTGTTTTCTATTTGAATTCCAAACCAAAATTCAAACCCTTTGTTTCATCCTTGTGATGTTACAATTTCCAAAATGTTATTTCAAATAAAAACAACCAAATTGTTTTCTTTTCTTCCATAATGTTCATCTATGAAATTGTTGGTTTTATTCAATCAATTAAATCCCAAATCACTTTCAATTTCAAATCAAATGCATCAAACAGAACAACTTTGAACTTGTGAACATCATCTAATCAAATCAACTACTTTAATCAAATTTAACATAGGGTTCACCCTATTAATATCTTTGTTTTCAATATCAATCAATTACTTCCCAAACTGCTTTCAAATTCAAACCAAGGTTAAAAAAAATCAGTACCTTTTTGAATCCATGATTTCCACCAAACAATTATAAACTTTAAATCAATTTAAACCTAGGGGTAACCCTATTGAAAATGATTCTGTTTTTCTAATATAATTAATATTGGAATTTCATTCAATTTGGTTTCAAATATAAACAACATTTTAAATTTCAAACTTTTAAAAATCCACCTTGGCAGTGGGTTGCTATTGGTATAAATAACCTACCCTGAAATTTCCAAAATTTTTAATCACTTAAAAACCATCCAATGCTTCCTTTTGTTTTTGCTACAAAAAAAAAATAAAACAAACAAAAAAATAACAGGAGAAAAAGGAGCAGCACACAAGAGAGACCAGCCCAGCCCGTTTCCACCTTGGCCCAGTACCCCTTCCACGTTGTCCCCTTTCTCCCTCCTCTGGCTGACGTCAACAGTACGAACAGTCACCCCACCACACGATCATCCTCGACCCCGCTCGATGCCATGCCGTACCCAAGGCCTCACCCCCTTAAAATCACCACCTCCACCTGCCCTAGACTCAAACCCTAGCTAGCCCTTCTCCTCCATAGCCGCCATCCTCTTCTCCCTGTCTCTTTTTCCATCTGTACGTGCACTCTCTGAACCCACCGAAAACAGCACATGGCAGCCCAAGCCTCCGGTGATCTCCGCCCTCGGGGTCCTCTCCGGCCGCGGTGGGGGCGGGAATGGAACCGCCCCACCGCGGGCTTCCTCTCCATGCCCTCGGCTCGAGCCGGGAGGGTCCCCATCGCCGCCGCCGTCCGCTCCATCGCCGGCCCGACGCCCTGCACCGACCTCTGCCTCGCCTCCGCTCCTGCCTCGAGGTGAGCATCTCCGGTCGCCTCCTGCCCTCTCGCCTCTCCCTGCCTCCCCTCCGCCACGAGCGCTCCCCACCCCGGCCACCACCGCGAGCGCACAAGCTGCTGGAGAGCAGCTGCCGATCGCTGCTGTATGTTCTCCGTTGAGTTGCAGATGCGTGCAGGAATTCAGTATCCGAAATATGCAGCTTATCTACCACCGAGTCCAATTCCTATCACCAATCCGCACACACCCCACTGGTATCAACCCCCCCGCGCGCAAGCCCCACGTCCTAGGATCAAATCCCAGCCCCCACACTTCTCTGCTCTTTTCCTTTTAATTCAGTCAAACGCCCGCACCACCACCTCTTACTCCCCTAGTTCCCTGTACCCACACAAACTGAGCAATACCCCAATGGTTAGCACCACAACCACATAGTGGGAGGTCCCAGGTTCGAGTCCCCCCTCTCCCAAATAAAACAAACTTTTATTTTCGCTTTGTTTTGGTCATAGAACAAACTGATAATCACACCTAGGCCCCTGGCAATTAATTATAGCCCCTGCAAATATTTTTCTAAGTCCCTAGTGCAGTAAAAATGGCAGATTTGCACCCAATTATGGAAATTGCATAAATAATTCATTTAACTCCAAATTCAACATTTTTAATATGTTTTCTGTACCAAATTAAATACTCTACCCAAATATAAAATTTGTTTACTGTTTTGAATATTTTAAATTGGTGCAAAATTTGAAAACTTGTCAAATTCACTTAAATTTGCAAAATTCATAACTTGCTCATAAAAATTCCAAATTTCACAAACCAAATATGTTTTCCAACCCTAAAAGTATAAACTTTTCAAATATGAATTTGATTTAATGCTTTGAACAAATCAAAATTCAAATAAGTTCATGTTTGAATTAAATTCATTTAATTCTTGCTTAACCTTGTTTAATTCATAACTAAGTTATTTGAAATCCTTTTTCAACAAGTGAAACATGTATTCCAACTAAAATCTTGTTTTCTTTTCAAATATAAACTTTGTTATTTGTTTTGAACACTTTAACTTGATGAAAACAACAATTGCTTGTGTGACATGTTTCAGTACCCAAAACTTTCCAAACTTAATCAATGATTTCCAAAACTTGTTCCAATCCTTTTTCATTTGCATCTATCATTGTTATTTGTTGTTATTTTGTTGTTACCATCATGCATGCATCATGCTAACAACTTTCACATAATAATTAATTGTAAATCATTTGTTTCCACTTATTTCAATGGATCTTTTCGATATGCAATCCAATTGCATATGGGTCCAATTAAATTGTGTTATCTTGTCAAGTAGTTATTTTGATGCATCTATTAACCTGACATGCATCATCCCATGTTTGTGCACCTATGCCATTATATTGATTGTTTATCTTTCTGCATTGTTTGTTTGCTTCTTCTCGGATACACGACGACGTTGAGACCGACGATTCTTACGACACCCCTTCTAAGGAGTTAGCTCAGTACCAGGCTACTGGGTTTGCAGGCAAGTTATCACTCACATGAACCACTGTGTTCCTTTCAACATTGGTTACCGATACTTTCCGTTGTTCCTTTTCTGCTGGCCTTAGTAGTAGTTGTTTCTGTTACGAACCTATCACATGAATCCCTTAACCTTGATATTGCCTCACCTCCACTCCTATCACCCCTTTGGTTGAGCCAGTGTCTTACCAGCATGCTTAGGTTGTTTTGCTCGAGTCTGTTACCCGTTACTTTATGTTACTAATTCTATCATGTTCTGGGGGCTCGATGTTTAATCAATCAATCATGCCACTGTTATTGTTAAATAATAAATTTGATGATAAGGCACCGGCAGGAGGCCCTGTGTGGTTTTGAGGCCTGCTAGTGTCGACCCTAATAGGAAAAGGGTCTTGTCTACTGATCCATGATGAGCGCACTAACCGCATGTGGGAAGCGAGTATGGGCGCCCCCCTCAATTTGATTCGATTCGCATCTCGTCCAAATCGCCTCATTTAGTTCGTGTTTTCCATTTGCCGCATGCATGTTTTTGCGAGCCCAGGCCAGGGTGGAACTTTTGTAGTCGGCATATAGGGGGACACGTTCTTAGAGTGCTATGAGGGTCCATTTTCTTCTGGGCTCGATTAGCCGTGCGCCCAAGGTTCTTTGGGCTTGATGCGAAGAAGAGTCGAGTTGTGTTGAGTGCCCCGCTTGGTGGAAGGGCCTTTCCATCTGGCGGGTTATTCATGCGTGTACGGCCAAATTGGTGCAACCCTGCAGGGATAATCTTCTCGAGAAGCCGTGTTTTCCGCGGTTATGGATTACTTGGTGAAAGTACTGGCTAACAAGTACTCAGGACAACTTAAACATAATGATCAAACATGTTACACCCAATGATTAATAACTTGACTAGTAATAGGTTGATGACATAATAATTTGATTCACCTTTAATACAACTGTGTGAGTTATCCTCGGATCGCTTCTTTGGATAAGGGGCGAGATCCAGGATGGGTTTGTTTGAAGTTATCTTTCAGTTGGTTACAATCCTCGATCTTATCTCCTTTCTGTTAGCCGGAAGTGGTAGAACCTCTGTAGTTGGTTAGTGCAGCAGCCAGTTGCAGCATCATTTATATCCCCTTTCTTCCGTTGAACCCAAAGCATCTGTGCTTGGTGTTGACGGGTTACACTTTGGTGAACTGTGAGTCTTGCTTGCCAGTACGTTTATGTACTGACCCCTTTGGGGCTGTGGTTTACGCAGACGATGTTTCCGAGGATCTACATGGTGGCTACTACGTGGAGTATGACGAGACTGCTGACGAGTAGATAGCGGACCCGGGCAGGATCCGAGACTTCGGGGATGGGCTCCGTCTTTTCGTTTCCGGCCTATTTGGTTCTGGTCTGTACTCAGACATGTTGAATGCTTCCGCTGTATTGTAATGATGTATTGTTGGGGCAGGTGCCCTCTGAATGATTGTATTTGCTATCTCTGCTCTAATGAGAGCCATTTGCAACTTATTTCAATCTTTTGTGTCGTAGAGATCTGTTGTGATATCACTTGTTAAACGCCGTTGACGTACCATGTGTGTATGGTTTGAAGTACGTCGACGGAAGTGCCTTTGATCTCTAGTGGATAGTTTACATCGACGATGGAATAGCAGGGCTTGTGTTGTCGCGCATAAGCGCAGGCCTACCAGGAAGCTGGGACGTGGGAGCAGTTATGCCCCATAATCCAAGCATCTGCTATCCAGTTCGTACGGTGAGTATCCCCTAGAAATCAGGGTGCGACACTGATGACGATGCGACTGTCGCTGTCATGAATGCCTACCGTAAGACTAGAGATGAGTCTACGGAAATCAGCTGTCTTATGCTTGCACACATGGAACCGGACTTGCAGCAGCAGTTCGAGAATGTTGAGGCCTAAGATATGATCGAAAGCCTCAAAAGTATGTTCCAGGCTCAGGCAAAGACCGAGAGGTATCAAGTCTCTCAAGCTTTGCTGGGCTGTCAGCTGAAAGATGGCGATCCATTGAGTCCGCATGTAATCAAGATGATTGGTTACATTCAGTCTCTGGATCGGCTGGGCGTCCCAATTAACGAAGAGTTCGCTACTGATATAATTCTGAACTCTCTTCCTAGTGCGTATGGTTCGTTCATCTCGAACTACCATATGCATGGTATGGATAAGAGTATCACTGAATTACATGGGATGCTCAAAACGGTAGAGGCTGATATCAAGAAAGGCGCCAGTCAAGTGTTGATGGTGCAGAATAAGGCTAAGTTCAAGAAGAGTTCTTGGACTAAGAAGAAGAAGGATAAGTCAGGAGGTAGCGCCCATGGCCCTGTCCAGAGTGCTTCCTCAAAGACTAAGCCATCTCCTATAGCCAGAGCCAATTGCTTCTATTGCAAGCAGGATAGCCACTGGAAGAGGAACTGCACCAAGTATTTGGCTGATAGAGCCAAGAGTGGAGGTGTGACTTCCAACTCAGGTACGCTTGTGTGCAATATTATAGACATTTATCTTGCTGATGCACCTAATAGTTCTTGGGTATATGATACCGGATCAGTTATTCACATATGCAACTCGTTGCAGGGACTGGTAAGAACTAGGAGCGTGGCAAGAGGAGAGGTTGATATTCGAGTCAGCAACAAGGCGAGAGTCGCTGCGTTGGAAGTCGGCACGATGCAACTTCATTTACCTTCAGGATTTTTAATGGAATTAAATAATTGTTATTATGTTCCAGTGCTTAGTCGAAACATTATTTCCGCCTCATGTTTGATGAGACAATGTTATGAGTCGAATATTAAGAATAATGGTTGTTCTTTATATTTGAAAGATATGTTTCATGGCTTTGCACCCGTTCAGAACGGGTTATTTATTTTAAATCTTGATAGTGAATCGGTCTATAACATAAATGTTAAAAGGTTGAAACCAAATGATCTGAATATGACTTACTTTTGGCACTGTCGGCTTGGTCATATAAGTTGGAAGCGCATGAAGAAGCTCCATGATGATGGACTTCTAACTTCGTTTGACTTAGAGTCATTCGAGACATGCGAATCATGCCTACTAGGAAACATGACCAAGACACCTTTTGCAAGGAGTTGTGAAAGGGCGTCCGACTTGTTGGAACTAATACATAGTGATGTATGTGGTCCAATGAGCACGACAGCCAGAGTTGGTTATGAGTACTTCATTACCTTCACTGATGATTTGAGTAGGTATGGATATATCTATTTAATGAAACACAAGTCGGAAGCCTTTGAAAAGTTCAAGGAATTCCAGAGTGAGGTACAGAATCAGCTTGGCAAAAAAAATAAGTTTCTACGGTCGGACCGTGGAGGCGAGTACATGAGCCATGAGTTTGATGACCATCTAAAGAGTTGTGGAATAGTTCCTCAACTCACTCCGCCGGGTACACCGCAGAGAAACGGTGTATCGGAACGGAGAAATCGGAACTTGTTGGACATGGTACGATCAATGATGAGTCCAACAGATCTACCTTTATCATTTTGGGGTTATTGTCTAGAAACTGCAGCTTTCACACTAAACAGAGTACCATCAAAGTCAGTAGAGAAGACACCACATGAGATGTGGACGGGCAAAAAGCCAAGTTTGTCTTTTCTTAAGATTTGGGGTTGTGAGGTATTTGTCAAGCGACTTCAGTCGGACAAGCTCACACCCAAGTCAGATAAGTGTATTTTCGTGGGGTATCCGAGGGAAACCTTGGGGTACTACTTCTACAACCGGGAAGAGGGCAAAGTGTTTATCGCTCGGAATGGTGTCTTCCTTGAGAAAGAGTTTCTCAGTCGGGAAGTCAGTGGGAGCACGGTGCAACTCGAAGAAATTCGAGAGGAACCAGCTAGGGGCGAGTCGGCAATGGCCTTGGAGGCTGAGCCGGTCGTGGTACCTACACCGGTTACAGCACCTGAACCTCGGAGATCTGCCAGATTACAGAGTGCTCGAGATGTTTTACTGTTAGACAGTAATGGGCCAGCAACTTATTCGGAAGCGATGGTGGGATCTGATTCCGAGTCATGGCTTGGAGCCATGAGATCCGAGTTAAAGTCCATGGATGAAAACCAAGTTTGGAATTTGGTTGATCTGCCTGACGGTGCAAGACCCGTCGAGTGCAAATGGGTCTTTAAGAAGAAAATTGATATGGATGGAAATATTTCCGTCTATAAAGCACGACTTGTAGCGAAGGGGTTTCGACAAGTTCAAGGAGTTGACTACGACGAGACCTTCTCGCCCGTAGCGATGCTTAAATCAATTCGGATCATGTTAGCCATAGCAGCCTATTTCGACTATGAGATATGGCAGATGGATGTCAAGACGGCTTTCCTTAATGGAAATTTAACTGAGGACGTGTATATGATATAGCCCGAAGGTTTTGTCGATCCAGCTAATGCTGACAAGGTATGCAAACTTCAGAAATCCATTTATGGGTTGAAGCAAGCATCTCGGAGTTGGAACATTCGCTTTGATGAGGTAGTCAAATCGTTTGGCTTCATCAAGAGCGATCATGATTCTTGTTTATACAAGAAGTTTAGTGGGAGCAAAGTAAATTTTCTAATCTTATATGTGGATGACATATTGCTGATTGGAAATGATGTCATGATGTTGTAAGAAACCAAAGAGTCATTGGAAAGGAGATTCTCAATGAAGGATTTGGGTGAGGCGACTTACATATTAGGAATCAGGATCTATAGAGATAGATCCAGGCGGCTCATTGGATTGAGTCAGAGTACATATCTGGACAAGGTTTTGAAGAAATTCAAAATGGAAGAGTCCAAGAAGGGATTCTTACCGATGTCCCATGGCATAAAACTTAGCAAGACTCAGTGTCCTTCGACGACTGATGAGCGAAGTCGGATGAGTGTGATCCCGTATGCTTCGGCAATCGGATCCATCATGTATGCCATGATTTGTGCTAGGCCAGATGTTTCCTATGCTCTAAGTGTTACGAGCAGATACCAGGCTGACCCTGGCGAAGCCCACTGGGCAGCGGTTAAAAACATCCTTAAGTACTTGAGAAATACTAAGGAAATGTTCTTAATTAGTTTATGGAGGTGATGAGGAATTCAGTGTAAAGGGTTACACGGATGCGAGTTATCTCACCGACTCAGATGATTATCGTTCGCAATCTGGATACGTGTTCGTAATGAACGGAGGGGATGTGAGCTGGAAGAGTTCCAAGCAAGATACAGTGTCTGCATCTACAACAGAGGCTGAGTATATTGCTGCCTCGGAGGCGGCAAAGGAAGCTGTTTGGATCAGGAACCTCCTGATGGATCTTGGTGTGGTTCAGGGCGCGTCCAATCCTTTGGACGTATATTGTGACAACAATGGTGCTATCGCACAAGCCAAGGAACCTAGACAACACCAGAAGAACACACATATACTCATGCGGTACCACCTCATTCGCCAGTTTGTCGAACAAGGTGATATCAAGTTATGCAAAGTACACACGGATGCAAACATTGCAGATCCGTTGACAAAAGCGCTACCACAGCCTAAGCATGAGGCGCACACGAGAGGTATGGGCATTAGATGCCTAGGCATATGATGCCATGATGATTGACTCTAGTGCAAGTGGGAGACTGTTGGGAATATGCCCTAGAGGCAATAATGTATGATGTAATTCCCACTGTATTCATAAAGTTATTAAGTCGTCTTTGTTTTGAACATCTGATATATGTCATTGAATATGTGATTCGATTGTGGAACTATATATTCATGTTGTTCATACTAGATTGTCCTTGGTCATTTAGGTTGTGCCGGACACACACCCTAGACTAATGTGAGTGTTGGCTGATGACACAGTTCCACTTGTCATGGGCATGGTGATGCCATTCCAACATTGACGGACTTGGCTAAAGAGTTTAGCAAGTCGGACTGACCCACATTGAGATGCAACAAGCAAGTCGTCATTTGCATGTCTCAATCAATGTAATCCTTAGACCTGAGGTTGCCGCACAATCCGAGTTGTGGATCACCGACTTAGGTTCTGTCAAACGTTGTTCTGTGACAAGGCAACTATAAAGGCAGAGTTCGGGTCGAATAAGAAGCAAGCTGCGTGATGTGGATAATCAAGATGAGATTTTGCCCCTCCGAATGGAGAGATATTCTCTGGGCCCTCTCGAGTGATATGATTCAGGAAGCATGGCCATGCGCGACTCAGTTAAATGTTAACTGTGTCGGTTGACTAAGAGTTAGTCAGATGAATCACATATCACGGATCGAGAAGAGAGTCGAACTATTTAAGGGATGACGATAAATCGCCTATAGTTCGACAAGGTATATCGTGAGGCAAAAGGGACTAAGATGAATATCACATTGAAAGGTATGTCGTCATGACTCAATGGGACTTGGGAGTCGGCACGTTCTGCTAGGAGCCGCTACCGATTGATCGATTGAGAGTCGGACTCCAATCGTGTCCAAGTCGCCATGAGCCTGCAGGGTCTCACACTTAAGAGCGGGAGCAAGTATTGGTTGGGTTGGACCCGAACCGGAAATGGACTGATTTTGTGAGTCGGACTCACAGAGGGAATGGGCCACAAGTGTTGTGAAGCCCACTACCATTCGCTATATAAAGAGGGGCGCAGGTTGCCCAGCGGGCACGTTAGTCCACTCTCCCATGCTTGGGGAACCCTAGCCCCACTCAGTCCAGCACGCGCACCGGACCTAGCAGTCCGCCGTTGGAGCTCCTCCTCGTACGTGTGGATACCGGCAGAGGTGCTATACGTTCAGCACTTCGACGTTCGAGGGATCGGATCGGCTGGATCGGATCGTAGGACTGCACTGCCCCGACGCGCTGCATCGATAATCCGCACCTGCGCGTCTAGTGGTAATACTCGTGGCCTTCTACCTCGGCTAGATCTTGGAAGTACCGCGTAGGAATTTTTTTTCGTTTATCTCTACGCGTTCCAACACCACAGAGTCCCGAAGAGGCCCGGAGGGGGCCACAAGGGGGTCACACCATAGGGAGGCACTCCCCCTAGACGCGCCTGGGGGTGGTGTGGGCCCCTCCAATACGTGAACCCTAAAGATATGCCACTTTTTTCCGAGAAACACCCGAGGCCGCCGTCATCGTCATCCCGAGATCGGGAGGGTTCTGGAGCTCTCCCCGGCACCCTGCCGGGAGGGAAATTCATCACCGGAGGGGTCTACACCACCATGCCCTCCTCCGAAGTCATGCGTGAGTAGTTCATCCCTGGACTATGGGTCCATAGCAATAGCTAGATGGGTGTCTTCTCCACTTTGTATCTCATGTTTACATCTCGTGAGCTGCCCTACATAATCGTGATCATCTTTATGTAATGCTACATGTTGTGTTTGCTGGGATATAATGAATGTTGAATGCTATGTATTCTGATAATCAATCTATCATGTTATCTTCATGCATATGTTATTTATGATCTTGCATGATCTCCGCTATTAGTAGATGCTCTGGCCAAGTAGATGCTATTAACTCCAAGAGGGAGTATTTATGCTCGATACTGGGTTCATGCCTCCTTTGCATCTGTGCTCGAGTGACAGAAAAGTGACGGATGGAGGATGTGATGTTGCCATTAGGGAGAAAACATTGGTGTTTACTTAGCTTACATTGTTTACATTACACACTTTTCTTACTGCGATAATCTGTTGCTTGAAACTTAATACCCAACATTTGTTCGGATGATATTCAGAGGGTGCATTATTAGTCATAGATGCAGTTGGATGACGGTCTATGTATTTTTTTGTAATGCCCGCATGAATCACATAGTAATCTTTATGTCTTGCATATTCACTACGGTGCAGCCTTCATTTCTGTCAATTGCCCAGCTGTAATTTGTTCACCACACATGTTACTTATCTTTCACGGAGAGACACCACTAGTGAACTGTGGAGCCCGGTCCATTTTCTCATTCTGATAATACAAACACCGCTTCCACTGCTTTCATACTACTGCTACTGCTTTCATACTCTTTGACAACCTCACTGCTTCGTTGGGGCAAAGTGAATTGTTTGTATTGGGTAGGTTCCATGTTGCTGCTGAACCGGTAGTGCGCCCTGCCACCTCAGCTGTATCAACCTTCTGAAGTTACTCCTTCCTCCTACTGGTCGATTAAACCTTGGTTTCTTTCTGAGGGAAAACTGATGTTGTTCTCATCATACCTTCCTCTTGGGGTTTCCCAACGAGTGCAAGATCTGCACCATCAGCGGCCTCTCATGGTCTTCTCGTCCATCAGATGGATGTTAAGACGACTTTCTTGAATGGAGAGCTAGACAAGGAAATCTATATGCAACAGCGAGATGGCTTTGTGATAGATGGTCTGGAAGGAAAGGTGTGCAAGTTACTGAAATATTTATATGGGCCGAAACAACCACCTAAGCAATGGCATGAGAAGTTCAATGCAACTTTAACATCTGTTGTCTTTGTTGTTAATCAAGCTGACAAATGTGTATACTATCTCCATGGTGGGGGTGAAGGAGTTATACTGTGTTTTTATGTTGATGACATACTGATATTTGGGACCAACCTCAAAGTAAACGATGAGGTTAAGTCGTTTCAATCCCAGAACTTTGAGATGAAAGATCTTGGTGTGGATGATGTTATTTTGAACATCAAGCTATTGAGAGACAATGATGGTGGGATTACACTTCTGCAATCCCATTATGTTGAGAAGGTTTTGAGTCATTTTGGATATTGGTACTGCAAATTTCTCTAACACCATATGATCCTAGTGTGCGGATTCAAAAGTTCGAAGGCACAACTAAGGATCAGCTGAGGTAGTCTCAAGTAATTGGTTCACTCATGTACCTAGCGAGCGCTACAAGGCCTGACATCATGTTTGCTGTGTGCAAACTAAGCCGGTTTGTTTCCAATCCAGGTGATGTGCATTGGCATGTTGTAGAAAGAATTATGCGGTACCTAAATGGTACCGTGAACCATGGACTACACTATAGTGGATACCCTTCGGTACTTGAAGGGTATTGTGATGCGAATTGGATCTCTGATGCCGATGAGATGAAAGCCACAACGGGGTATGCGTTTACCCTTGGAGGTGGTGCTGTTTCCTAGAATTCTTGCAAGCAAAATATTTTAACGAGATCGACAATGGAAGCAGAATTAACAGCATTAGACACGTCTAGTGCCGAAGCAGGATGGCTTCAAGATCTTTTGATGGACTTGCCTATGGTTGAAAAGCCAGTACCGGCTATCCTTATGAACCGTGACAATCAAACAGTAATTGTTAAGGTGAAGAGTTCAAAGGATAATCCACAAAGCACATAAAAATGAGATTAAAATATGTCAGACATTTAAGAAACTCCGGAGTGATAGCGGTGAATTATATCCAGTCGGCTAAGAATCTGGCAGATCCCTTTACTAAAGGGCTATCACGTGTTGTGATAGAAAGTGCATTGAAGGAGATGGGTATGAGACCCACATGAGTTGCCATGGCAGTAACCCAACATATGTGATCGAATATCCCGTGAAGTAGGACCTGGGAAAACAAGCTAGTGGTTAACTCAGGAGAGTAATTTTTACTAACCCACTCCGCTGGAGATGCAGTACTCTCAAAACTGTATGGCGGGTTGACTTTCATCTTAATGTATTCCAAGGATTGTATAAGCAAGATGTCATCCTATAGAGCGATCTTTGGAGGAACACACCTATATGAGTCTGATTGCTGGTCACAGTATACGAGATTGGGTGATCTCTAATAAGTTCATGAATAGGCCAAGAGTGTGACTAATATGCTCCACCCGAGGGGTCAGCCTTCGGCAGCCTACACTTAGTACAGAAAGCTCTATCTGTGGCGCACCCCCAATTTTGTTAGGTGCGCCACAGAATTCACGCCACTAAAATATAATTCTGCGGTGCACCCACCACCATGCGCCACCAATTTTTTTTTGAAATATTTATGTGGCGCGCCCACCACCATGCGCCACACAATTTTTTTTTGAATTAAAAAAAAAAGCGGATATGGCCGCCGGAATTTCGCCAGATCTGGCCACTGAAATTTTGAAATTTCGCCGGATTATGGCTTGGTTGGTGGTGGGTGGAGGAAAAGGAGGAGGAGGAGAGGAGGAGGAGGAGGAGGGGGGGGTCACCGGAGGTGGTGGTGGAGGAGGAGGTCGCTAGAGGTTGTGGAGGAGGAGGCCACCGAAGTTGATGGAGTGGGAGGAGCTCGCCGTTGGTGGAGGAGGAGAAGCTCACCGGAGGTGGAGGAGGAGGAGTATAAGCTCGCCGGAGGTGGTGGAGGAGGAGAGGAGGAGGAGGAGAGAAGGGGAGAGGAGAAGTGGATGAAAAGGGAGATGAGAAGTGGAGGTAGAGGAGAGAATGGGAGAGGAAAAGTGGAGAAGTGGAGGAGAAGGGAGAAGAGAAGGGAGAAAAGAAGGTAGAAGAGAAGGGGCGGGATTCAAATTTTTGAATCCCGCCCAAAATTCTATGGCGCACCAACCACCTGTGCGCCACAGAAAGCCAACAATTCTATGGCGCACCAACCCCCCGTGCGCCACAAAATTATTTTTATTGATTTTGTAGGAAAAAATCTTTTGTTGGGCATAACTTTTTTTCCTTTCGAATTTGGAGAATCTAAAAAAACCTCACAGACCCATTTTACTTTTTTTAACGAACTTTTGCTCAGAAAGTCGAAAATTCAGTTTTCAAAATTTGATAAAAAAAAGTAGACCTTAAACTCTCCGTGCATCTATAAGGAATTTATTTTTTTTGATAATTTTTAGACCTGGAACTTTCCCGCGGAAAACTAGAAAGGCGATCTGGGAGGGGGAGGGGTGTGGAGAGAATTTTTTTTTGTGGTGCATGTGTATGGGTGCGCCACAGAAATATTGGATTCTGTGGCGCACCAATACAAATGCGCCAGAGAATATGTCATTTCTGTGGCGCACTAGATTACGTGCGCCACATAAATGTTCGACTGCTATGATGGGAGGGCCCCACCCAGTTTTTGTGGCGCACCCTTCTCATGTGCGCCACATAATTTGTCATTTTTGTGGCGCATGTTTTGTCGTGCGCCACAAAATTTAATTTCTATGGCGCACCATTCTCTGGTGCGCCACATAAAGCCTTCCATAGAAAGACAGTTTCCTACTAGTGCTGGTATTGGCAAGACATTTAGTGAAACTATTTTACGCCAAACTGACAATTCAAGGCA
The DNA here is from genome assembly GCA_028641055.1 of Alopecurus myosuroides. Lineage (NCBI taxonomy): Eukaryota > Viridiplantae > Streptophyta > Magnoliopsida > Poales > Poaceae > Alopecurus > Alopecurus myosuroides. The sequence goes on along the minus strand of CM054063.1, from coordinate 314,748,701 downwards.
TAGTCCATTGTTCAGTTATGATGTAGTGTAGCTATTTTTTCTAGGTGGATGTTCAATCTTATCGGGTCTCCACTGAAAATGTCGGTATATAAAAACAAGTGATTGGAACAGAGGACAACATGATGGGTCTTCGGGATCTGGTGGGGGATTGCTGAAATTTGGGGTGGGCCTTAGGCCCACTAGGAAATTTCCATTTAATCCCTAAGTCCCATGTTGTCATAGCAAATAGTGGAAGTTTAGTCTCATATTATTAGTTGAGAGAGTTTTGCACCAGTTTATAAGTTGAGCTCTCTCCCCACTAGTATGAGTTGGTATTAAGAGAGAGGAGTTGTGGAGGTGTTCCACACACGCGCTCCTCCTTCTCTGTCGCCCGCCTCGCCTCGTCACGACATGCCACGACGCGCCGCGGGTTGCGGGAATGAGCCGAGACGATGCCTTTATTTTGGCAGTCGGAAACGGAGATTCAACAGACACGCCAATAATATGAGACGTCATATTGATTGCTGTTTGTAATTGTGTCACATTTATTTTGGTAATGCCCGCAGTAAATCAGGCATTGATCACGTGGTAAAGGCTGTAGTAAACGCCAATTTATTCTGTGAGCTGACCGTTCTCCTACCCGGTCGTTTCTATATCTTCGAGGCTCAGGCGGACACAGAAACATATCTCATACGCTCTGCCTCTTTGCGCTCATTGCCATTCCACTCTCTGTTGCTGCCGCGGGTGATCCCATCCCGTCTACCGCGTACACGGCCGACGGGAGAGCAGGCCTCCGAAATCCCGCCTCTCCAGATCCTATACGGGAGAGGGGCCTCTTCTGCTACTACCGCATCGCCCTCGTCGTCAACATGTCCACCGAAGCCGAACATGCTGCTGTTGAGACGGCTACTGCAGCCGCCATTGCTGCTGCAACCGCCGCTGACGCCGCCACTGCTGCTGCAACCGAGGCCGCCTCTACTGCGGCTATTGCCAACTGGCCAATCTCAGGTAATATGTTTATCCCTCTTCTGATTATTTACATGTGTGCAATACTAGTAGTTTGCGTAGATGTATCTACCATTAATCTAGTATGCAAGAATATGGTAAATTATCAGTATGTTTACGTCATGCTCATGGTTTATACTTGGATTAATTTAATCTGTAAATTGCCTAATTTCTTAACAATTGGTTCACGCAAAGATTCTTCGTCACATGCATGACGTCGATTGCAATGCGGACCTCTAGGAATTTCAGATAGGGTAGATCCCAAAATATAGATTTCTTATTCCACATGGGTACGTGTCTGTCAGCGTCATTTGCAACAGATTGTCTGCCAACCCCTTTGCCAAAGATTACTTTTAAATCCTTGACCATATCTAATACATCAGCACCAGTACGATCTGGAGGCTTCGGCCGATGATCTGCCTGACCGTTGAAATGCTTGCTTTTCTTTCTTACGGGATGCTGTTTTGGAAGAAATCTATGATGTCCCATGTACATATTCTTGTTGGTCAAATATATACTTTCAGTCTCATCTAAACAGTGTGTCCATGCATTGTATCCCTTGTTTGACTGTCCTGTAAGATTACTAAGAGCAGGCCAATCGTTGATTGTTACGAACAACAACACTTGTAGGTTAAATGGCTCTTGTTTGTGCTCATCCCAGACACGTACACCAGGTTTGGCCCACAACTGTAAAAGTTCGTCAACTAATGGCCTCAGGTACACATCAATGTCGTTGCCCGGTTGCTTTGTCCCTTGGATGAGCACTGGCATCATAATAAACTTCCGCTTCATGCACAACCAAGGAGGAAGGTTATAGATGCATAGAGTCACAGACCAGGTGCTATGGCTGAAGCTCTGATCACTAAAAGGATACATGCCATCTGTACTTAGACCAAACCTTAAATTTCTTGCATCACCAGCAAAATCTTTGAACTCTTTGTCGATATTTCTCCACTGCGACCCATTAGCGGGCTGTCTCAACATCCCATCTGACTTAAGTTCCTCTTTGTGTCATCGCAACAACTTGACATGCTCTTTGTTTCTGAATAAACGTTTCAACCGTGGTATTATAGGAGCATAACACATCACCTTGGCAGGAACCCTCTTCCGAGGGGGATCGCTCTCAACATCACCAGGGTCATCTCGCCTGATCTTATACCGTAATCAATTGCATATCGGGCATGCATTCAAATTCTCGTACTCCGGACCGCGGTAGAGGATGCAGTCATTGATGCATGCATGTATCTTATGCACCTCTAAACCTAGACGGCAGACAACCTTCTTTGCTTCGTACGTACTGGCAGGCAATTTATTGTCCTTTGGACGCATATTCTTCATTATTTTCAGCAACTTTTCAAAACTCTTATCAGATAAACCGGACTCTGCCTTCCATTGGAGTATTTCCAGTGTGCTACCCATATTTTTCAGACCTTTTTCACAAGTTGGGTACAACAAGTTTTTATGATCCTCTAACATGTGACCGAACTTCTCCCTCTCCTTTTCACTATCACAGTCTCTCCGTACATCAGCAGTGGTCCGACCACGATCATCAACGGGCTCATCATGTGCCTGTTCTTTAGCTTCCCCCATGAAAGTATCATTGTATTCATATTCAGGGGGTAATTTTCATGATCCTCTTCTTCTTCATTCTCTTCCATTATAACCCCTCTCTCACCGTGTTTGGTCCAACAATTATAGCTGGGCATGAAACCGAACTGAAACAGGTAGATGTGAAGGATATTTGAGTCGAAGTAATCATTCTGATTCTTACATACACTAGATGGACATAATACAAAATCATTCTGCTTGTTCGCATTAGCCACACAGAGGAAATATTTCACGCCATTAATGAACTCGCCAGAGCATCGGTCAGAACAGTAGATCCATTGTCGTGGCACCTGCATTATTGTATAAGTATATTAAACGCAATCACGATGCCAAAATTAGTACTTAGGTTTAGGTGCTAACCTCTTGGAACACTCCAATAGAAGAGGCGACACCACCAAACGTGGAGAAAATAGGGATAAAATCGATCTTGGTGGTGAAAAAGAGAGGAGATCAAAGAAGCTAGCTAGCTCAGGAATTTCATCGAACACCTCTAGTGCATACAAAATGAAAAGAAAAGTATCACACACGTCCCACTTCCAAAATGGAAAAAAGGAGTAGAAAGGGAAGAGGCAGGGCCTGTTATATAGGAACAGAGGACCTCTAGTCCCGGTTCGTAACACGGACCGGGACAAGAGGCTCTTGCTCCTAACAGAACGAGGCTAAAACCCTCTAGTCCCGGGCCGTGTTACGAACCGGGACTAGAGGTCCCGTTCGGACCGGGACTAGATCGTCTGAGCCTTTTCTTGCGATCGAGGGCGATGGAACCGGAGCACTAGTCCCAGTTGGTAATGCAACCGAGACTAATGCTCTGGACCAAAGCCTTTGTTTCTACTAGTGCAAGAGCTCTCGAAGTCACTCTGCTTCAACAGTGGTTGTGTCTAATGCTACGAGTTCTGCTTCCATAGTTGACCTTGTTAACATGGTCTGCTTGCAAGACTTCCAGTAAACAGCGCCACCACCAAGTATAAAAATATAACCACTAGTGGCCTTAATCTCATCGGTACCAGATATCCAATTAGAATCACTATAATCTTCCCGAACCCTCGTGTTTCTGGTATAGTGAATTCCATAGCTCGCAGTACCTTTTAAATAGCGCATAACTCTCTCAAGCGCAGGCCAATGATCATCTCCCCGATTGGAAACAAACCGGCTCAATTTTCTCACAGCAAAAGAGATGTCAGGCCTCGTGGCACTCGCCAAATACATAAGAGAGGCTATAATCTGAGAATACCTCAATTGATCTCTATATATTCTCGATTCTTTCGAAACAACACAGTAGCATCATATGGAGTTGCAGAAGATTTGCAATCGCTATACCGAAAACGACTCAAGACCTTTTCCACATAGTGAGACTGAAGCAGTGTGATCCCACCATTATAATCTCTCAAAAGCTTGATGTTAAAGATAACATCAGGTACTCCTAGATCCTTCATCTGAAAATAGCGAGATAAGAAATCCTTAACTTTCTTGATTAAATCAAGATTGATCCCAAAGATCAATATGTCGTCGACATATAGACAAAGAATAACTCCCTCGCCTCCACCATGGCAAAAGTACACACATTTGTTAGATTCGTTTAGAACAAAGCCTTCGGCAGTCAAAATCCTTTTGAATTTCTCATGGCATTGCTTAGGTTCTTACTTGAAGCCATATAACGACTTCAATAATTTGCACACCTTGCCTTCCTGACTAGGTACTATGAAACCATCTGGCTGCTCCATGTAAATTTCCCTGTCCAACTCTCCATTAAGAAAGGTCGTCTTAACGTCCATTTGGCGAACGAGAAGACCGTGCGAGATAGCTAGTGAAAGTAGCACACAAATAGCTAGTGGTCAGTCTAGCCACGTGAGTAAGTATCAAAGAAGTCCTCACATTCTTTCTAGACATAAACCTTGACCACAAGACTTACCTTTTACTTTTCAATTGTACCATCAGGAGTAAACTTTTTCTTGAACACCCACTTACATGCTACAGGTTTGCACCCATAAGTACGATCAGTGATCTTCCAGGTTCCGTTAGCCAAGATGGAATCCATCTCGCAACATATAACCTTATTCCAGTAGTCAACATCAAGAGATGCATATGCTTCTGAAATGGTCCTGAGTGTGTAATCCATGAGGTACACAATGAAATCATTACCAAAGGACCTCCTCTGTATTTTGCTTGTTATAGGAATTTCAATGTCATCCTCCATAAGATTATCAAAGTTTTCTATGGGAATGGTGGGTTCAGGAATCTCAGCTAATTTCTGACTAGATGACGTAGGTATCTCCTGATTTGATGAGCTCGGAATATCCTTTATAGGGAATAAATTCTCAAATAAAGTGGCATAATTCAACTCCATAATCATACCAACATGCATGTCGGATACCTCATATTTTACTATAAATTTTTTATAACCAATGTTATTAAAAGCATAGCCCAAAAGAACACAATCTACGGTTTTCGGTCCAAGTTTGCGCTTCTTGGGAACTGGTATATTGACTTTCGCCAAACATGCCCAAGTACGTAGGTAAGAGTAGGGATGAAAACGGAGCGGATACAGGCAGAACTGAGTGGTGCCATATTTGTTTTCACATTTTTATGGGGAAGCATACACGAATACAGAAACCCCGGAAACAAATACGAAAACAGATATTATCGGCACCAGATACAGAATGAATACAACACGAATACGAAACTTAAAACAGATGTTTGCCGGAACCAAGAGAACCCTTGAATCATGCAGGAGACCTCAATAAAATTGATAAAATTGTCAATTTTCTAAGATGAAATCAAATAAAGGATATAGCATGATTATATAATATAGTGTGCACAACTAATCAACTTTGGCAACATCAAAATTCCTACTACTGGATGCAACCCTAGTGCAGAGGTGAACTGACGAGCTGGGAACGTATTCAGTGGGAGATAACATGCGAGTACGTAGGTCCTAAGAATGATCACTTCACATATTTTTTAGACATGTTACTTCATGTTTTGGGTTGGGCCTAAATATCCGACTAGAATTTTTGGGCATACAAGGTTACGCTAGCACAATGCAGTAAAAATGGAAAGTTCCATATTGCCGGAAACAGAATTTCCGTTTCCGTGGTCGTTTCACCGGAATATGATGTTCCGATTCTGTTTCCACATAAAAGTTTCCGTTTCCGTTCCGCAAAATTAGGTTTCTATTTTTTCGCGGAAATGTCGGAAAGTTTTCGTACCGTTTTCATCCCTAGGTAAGAGAGTTTCAACTTTTTCCTTACCCATTCCTCAAATGGAGTAATGGTTTTATTCTTTGTGGGAACTCGGTTTAGGATATGACATGCAGTCATTAGCGCCTCCCCCACCATGCCTTGGAAATAGTGATGAAAACGGAGCGGATACGGACGGAACTGAGTGGTGCCACATTTGTTTTCACATTTTTATGCGGAAGCAGAAAAAAATACAGAAACCTCAGAAACAAATACGAAAACAGATATTATCGGCACCAGATACAGAACAAATACGACACGAATACGAAACTTAAAATAGATGTTTGCCGGAACCAAGAGACCCCTTGAATCATGCAGGAGACCTCAATAAAATTGATAAAATTGTCAATTTTCTTGATGAAATCAAATATAGGATATATCATGATTATATAAATTTTGTGCACAACTAATCAACTTTGGCAACATAAAAATTCCTACTACCGGACGCAACCCTAGTGCAGAGGTGAATTGACGAGCTGGGAAGATATCGAGTGGGAGATAACATGCGAGTATGTAGGTCCTAAGAATAATCACTTCACATATTTTTTAGGCATGTTGCTTAATGTTTTGGGTTGGGCCTAAATATCCGACTAGAAGTTTTGGGCATACAAGGTTACGCTAGCACAATGCAGTAAAAACGGAAAGTTCCATATTGCCGGAAACAAAATTTCCGTTTCCGTGGTCGTTTTGCCGGAATATGATGTTCCGTTTCCGTTTCCGCATAATAGTTTCTGTTTCCGTTTCCGTTCCGCAAAATTCCCTTTTCGTTTCCATATTTTCATTTTGTTTCTATTTTTTCGCGGAAATGTCGGAAAGTTTCTGTACCGTTTTCATCCCTACTTGGAAAGACCCGAAGTAACTAACATGGTGCTAACCAAATCAGATAGAGTTTGGTTATTTCTTTCAGCCACCCAATTTGACTGAGGTGAGTAGGGAGCCGTCCTCTCATGAATAATACTGTGTTCCGCACAAAAAAAATTAAATTAATTGGAAAAATACTCTCTGGCACGATCAGATCTAAGTCGTTTAGTTTTACGATCAAATTGGTTCTCTGCTTCTGCCTTATACTTCTTGAAGTAAGTTAAAACTTCACTTTTAGATTTCAGGATATACACATAACAATATCTATTAGAGTCATCAATAAGTGTTATGAAATATTTCTTTCCACCTTTTTGTCAACACGCTAATCATCTCACAAAGATCATAATGTATAAATTCTAGTGGGGCCAAATCTCTTGCCTCCGTGGTCGTATGGGACTTGCAAGGTTGCTTAGCTTGAACACACACTTGACATTTTGAACCTTTGATAGTACTAAATTTGGGAATTAAACTCATATTTGCTAATCATATCATATAGCCAAAGTTAATATGACAAATCCGTGAAAGCCAAACGTTAGAATCATTATCGTGGAAAATATGATTAATAACTTTACTGCAAATATATGATAAAGATAGGCAAAACAAGCCTCCACACTCAGAGCCTTTACCAACAAATTGTCCATACTTGGAAATTAAAACTTTATTAGACTCGAAAACCAACTTAAAACCATCTCCACATAGGCGTGAACGGCTGACGAGATTTTTATTGATGGAGGGCACATGATGAACGTTCTTCAGTCGCACGACCTTCAACGAAATAAACTTCCGATCGATCGTACCAACACCAAGAATAGTAGCAACTGACATGTTCCCCATTAGGACGGGAGAAGTCCCTGAAAGTGCACTATGGTCAACTAGAGGGGGGTGAATAGGTTGACTACCAATTTTTCTTCTTTTCCTTTTAATTATGGCTAAGCAAGATAAAATAATGTTCTCTAGATGTGCAACTAGGTGACCAACCTAAGTGATACAAGATAAGATACGCAACGGAAGTAAAACAAAAGGCAACAAGATAAACCACAAGTGTAAACAAGGAGACAATGATATGTTTCCCGTAGTTCTTTCTCAAGACAAGTACGTCTATGTTGGAGAGGTGGGGAGGCACCTAGGCGCTCCTCAATAGCACGGTTGTGCACACCTTGTTATCCTTGAGCTTCTCCGGTGAGGGAGATTCTCGTTTCCACTATGAGTTCGACTTGAAGGCGTTGACCAAACCTTTACACAAGGTTGGGGCCACTCCACAAGATGGATGGAGGCTCTTAACGGATCCAAAGCTTCTTGCAACAAGGTGGAAGCTACAAGCACAATCTCTACTAAGGTTTCTAGGCCTCAAGTAGGATACTAGATGTACTAGGATATCGTGGATGGATTTGAAATTCTTTTTGTGGAATCACGGATCTAGGTCTCCTCTAGCTCTCCGCAAAGTTTCAGAGTGTTTGGATGGTTGGAGAGGGAGATCTAGGAGGTTGAAGCTTTCATTAATGGCTAGGAGAGAGAATGGGAAAAGCTTGGGCATTTATGAGGTAGGGGAAGGCTTTAAATACCCTTTCCCCCAAGTGGCCGTTGTGCAGTCCACGCAGCACCGGAGGCTCCGGTGCTTCCACCGGAGGCTCCGGTGGTCTTCATATATGCGCACACGCGCAACTCCTTTTCTTCAAACTGAATCCTGCAGGGCGGAGGCTCCGGTGGCTTTGGCGGAGGTTCCGCCCACCGGAGGTCCACAGGAGGCTCCGCTGCAGCCTCCGCTCTTATGCACCTGAAGGGGGGTTTTAGTGGAGGCCGCACCGGAGGCTAGCCCCATAGTGGAGCAGTGGAGCCAGCGGAGGCTCCGGTGGTTTCACCGGAGGCTCCGCCCACCGGAAGTGCACCGGAGGCTCCGCTGGAGCCTCCGGTCTTATGCACACGAAGGTGTTTTTAGCGGAGGTTCCACCGGACCCTTCACCGGAGGCTAGCGCCTGGATGAGCTGGGAAACGCATGGGGCGGAGGTTCCGGTGGTTTCACCGGAGCCTCCGCTGCTTGCAAAAATGGTCCCCCAGCTTTGTTTCTTCGAGCTCTTTCCATTCAAAACATTTTTTAACCCATAGAGATTGTATACTTGATGAACCTGGGCATTTTCATATATATCAAATAGGACCTGCAAGTACTCTCAAATAGACATTAGTTAAATAGTTATGTTGTCATTAATTATCAAAACGGAAGATGATCTTTCATTGTCCCCCTTCTTGGTAATTGATGACAACATCCCTATTTGCATAACTATAGCACACAACATGGACAGAGCTTCCCCTAGAGATATGCTCCCTTCATGTTGAGAGAATTTAAACAAAATGGATAGCTAAACACATATGTAATAGTGAGCACACAACAAGTGATATAATTAAGGTACTAAGTTCACAAGCTGACAAAATGCATAACGAGTTTCACAACGCACAATAATTTAAACAAACGAAGTTTCGAAGTTTCCAAATAGCCAACTCTCTCAAGCAAGATGAAAGATGCAAATCAAAACCACGCTTTAGAGAGAACCCATGCAAATGCCTGCTCCTAAGTAAATATCTCCCCCCTTTGGCATCAAGATACCAAAAGAGGGAGGAGACCGATGCTAACGTCCCAATGATCACTCGGAGGAGTTATCCAAGCTCGAAGGGTGGGCGCGGCGGCAAGAGATGGTGACCTCTTCTCCAGGTTCCTCATCAGACCACTCGATGATCTTCCCCTTGGAATCCTTGGCTTGCCACGCGTCCCAGTCAGTAATGCTATCTTCTCTCGGGGACTCCACAGATTCTCCACCATCACGACGAAGCTGTCTCGCGGCCTTTGCTGCCTTGCGGTGCTTAAGCTCCCTATCATAGTGACGTTCCCGTTGGTGCTTCTCGACCTTCTTGTTCACTCGGAACAATTTTTTGAGAGCCCTTGCCATCCACTTGAATGCACCATCAGAGGGAGGAGGACGAGAGGGACCAACTTCCTCTTCTTCGTCTTCCACATCAACGATGACCCGTGGCTTGGCCTTGCCTTTGCGAGCAGCACGGGTGGGATGCACAATAGGCTCGGTGTGGTCCTTGATGAGAAGCCTCTTCTCCGTATGTGGAATCGAATTAGTATCATCGTTTGGGAACTTGTTTGCCCACACATTCAAGATGATCTTCATGACGAAAGGCCCAAAGAAAGCATTCTTCCTCTGTATAATGACATGCCACAGCTCATTCCATAAATAATCGACCACATCGAGCTTCTGAGTCAGACCGGAGAGCCGCTTCTCTTGAGTAAGAAGCATAAGATTCTTGAGGAAGCCTTGGATCTCATCAAGGCCCTTGTCAAACCCCACAGCGAACTTCTTCCAGTGATAAAGAGGGGTGAGTTGATCCTTGGCAAGTGATTGAGCATTGGAGCGTGAACACGGAACGAACCCTCATCAAACTCCGGGCCACCGGCAAAGGGTCCATGATCCGGGTAGCCGCCAAGAAGGACTCCATCCTCGGACCACTTGATGGTGAGCTGTTGTCCCTTGGTCATCCAGTTAAGATGACACTCTGTCTCGTTGGCGAGATGCACCGTGGCCAAGAACTCGTAGACAAAACCATCATCATAATCTTGTTGGACTTGCATAATGGGAGAAAGGCCAAATGCATCAACAATCTCTAGTGCCTCTCCAAAGTACTGTGGCTTCCTCTCCATATGACCAAAATTGATAGCATGTTGAGGGGCAACATTCTCCTTGTACTTCCTCATCAAAATCTCATGATAAATTTGGCTTTCAAACACGGTGTGGAATCGTGGATCCTTACCCCGGAACTGTGGCATCAAGCGGTTGCGTTCAATAGTATATGGGTTCTCGCGACGATGCGCCAAGAACACTCCCTCAGACACTTGAGAGGTCGATTTCTCCTAGCAAGGCAAAGTCTTCTCGGGAGCCGGGAATCTCGTCTTGCGCTTGGGCTGAGATGGGTCTAATGTTTCCTCGATTTCATCAACCCTTGGATCCTTGCGACTAGCCACGCTCTTGGTGTGAGTGCCCTTGCCCTTTCCCTTGGAACCAGAGGCATCTATGAAAGAGAGATAGCAAGAAAAACATGAATAAGAGGTAATGCTCAAGTTTAAGTGACACACAAATCCAAGAAACAATGATATGAAGAACATTAGGGATGAATAACAAGGGTAGGGCACATGAACAAATCCACCCTAAGAACCAAAGTGATTCAAGCCTAATACTCACAATCTAGGTTTCTAGGGTTCGTACTCGTGATTTCCTACTCCAAAACCTAAATCCACGCATCTAGATGTGAAGAACATGTGGATCCTAGTGCTTCCCCATCCATCAACTAGATGGGAGAGAGAGAGAGAGCATACATACCCGCATCCATGGTGGAAGGTGAGGAGGAAGAAGATCCCGGACCGGTCTAAGGCAAGGAGGAGAGCCTCCCGGCGGTGGAGCACCCTTCCCGGTTGTCGAGACATCATAGTAGGGTTCATAGACGGGGGTGCCATGAGGCCTACGGGTAAAGACATGGGGTGGGGACGTGGTAGTATGACAACCAGGGACACCTAAGTTTACCCAGGTTCGGTACGTCGCAATTAGGCGGCGTTCCTACTCCTGCAATCTCACTAAATTAGGGCTGAAGCCTGAAGTATACAAAGTAAAATGTGAGTTTGGGGTTGCTAACTCGATGAGGATCAACTTCTCGGCGAGTTGGCTTCTAGCTAATTCTGTGTTATCTTTCTTCTCTCCCGTCCGGCTTTATATAGATAGTCGGGTTAAGGCTTAATGAAAGGAAACCTAGAAGACTACGGTCAGTTCTAACTTGGAAGGCAAGAATCCGCCTTCTATTCAAAGCCACACCACGTGGGCCGTGGTCCGGGTTATTCTAGAATCCGGCTTCTGCGCGTCAGCTTACTGGGCTGCCTAATGGAATGTGCTCCATTACCAACCAGGCCACCCGGGTAATCCGGCTCTTTAGGACAATGCCAGATATACCCCTAACCGGTATATATCCGACAGTAGCCCCGAAGAAGGATTGAGACTTCAATTCGCCATCTTTCGTCAATCTAAATTATTTCTGAGAAATGTAGTCTCTTCGTCTTGATTCTTCTTTTCCTTAAACCGCGCTTTAACGCGAAACTCGGATTTGAGAAAATCCGGCTTTCTATTCCACGAGCCTTCGTGGAGAAGGAACTTCCTACGTCAGCGATAAAATCATGCTGACGTCAGGGACGTTTGGGTTCCAAATGTGAAACCCTGAAACGTATCTCTGACAGATTCTCGCGGGAAACGAGGATATAGCAGTAATCACTTGCCACCTCATTTCTCGGATTTTCTGGCGAGTGACACGCGTTGAAAATCCAACGGTCCAAAGAGCCGTTAGCGCGCATCGCAAAGGTTTTCCGGCTATAAATAGCCTCCTTCGTGCCCTCCGGCGATCCTTCCGCTCTCACCTCACCTTCCGGCTCCCAAGCACCATAGCCCCTGAGCCAAAGTTCTTCCGGCGAGAGCAGATCCTGTGCACGTCCGGCACCGTTCCCGGAACTTCTCCGTCGGGAGCTCGAGACCCTCTCTGCGCCACCCGATTATGGACTCCGGCAACTCACCGCGCGCCTCCGAGGAGCACTTCATCGCTGCCGATATCGACGAAATAATCAACACGATGGACCCGCAGCTCGATTCGCCGAGCCGCGCCGCCGCCAACGCACCGGAGAACATCTCCGGCGACCACGCCCGCGAGGAGCCACCTCTCGCGGTTGAGAACCTGGCCGCCTCTTCCTCTGCGCCGCCTCCGCCACTCGTCCCCGAAACAGCGAAAGAGAAAATCCTCCTCGTCAGGGAGGAGCTCTCCACCGCGGCCGTCGCCACCGGAGCCGAAGACGAGGGCGATATTTCCGGCAATTGGAGCCGGTGCAACATCACCCCCTCCCTTCTTCTGACAATGGAGAAGGAGGGGTTGATTGTGAAGGGGAAATGGCGGCACGAGGAGGACGACTCCGAGCCTTCATCCAGAGCCGGGGAACGGGTTCTCCTAACCTCGCACATCTCTCAAGGTATGGGATTTCCGCCACCCGCCTTCTTCCTCCAGGTACTCAACCACTACAACATCCAACCCCACAATCTGCCACCAAACTCAATTCTATACTTAGCCGGGTTCTAGGCCCTCTTCGAAGGGTATCTAGGTTTAGCCTCTAGATTAGATTTCTGGCAGTATTGCTTCGGGGTTAAGCGAAACCCCTCTAAGGGCGCACTCTCTAGAGGGGTTAAGCGAAAACCCTCTAGGTTAAGCGAAACCCCAAGATAAAAACTTCGGAATCCGTCAAATTTTGGACGGTTTCGTTTTTATACCACCAAGACATCCCGTTTCCTGGAAAGGAAACAGGGATTCCACCTTTCTCCAACTGCGCTGCCACTCCCCAGGATAACTGGGCAGAAGATGCAGTCCAAGCCCTGCCGGATGACTTGATGAAAATCAAACGGCGCATCGCGAAACTCGTCTCCCTTAAACCTCCTCTTACCGGAACCGACACTGTATTGTGTTGGTTCGGAAGACGTATCCAACCTCTGGCGTATCAAACTCGGCTTCTGTACGAATACAAAGGCCCGGAAGATACCATGAGGGGGATGGACAAGGCATTCACAAAGAGGGATTTCAAAAAGCGGGTTAATCATTTGGTCGCCACACGTGACCAATATGAAGAAAGCCGAGAGATGTACCACGGAGGCAACCCCGTCCCAAAGGTAATACTTTTTATTCTTTGGGCACTTCTCGGATTTTTGACTTTCCCAGTTTTCCTGACTTAGTCGGATATTTGTTCTTTTTCCATAGTTTGCCGACCTCACCGACAACGATCTTGAAACCGATCCCGAACTGGACGCAATGCGTGCCAAGTTTTCTGGTGGTCGGAAGCGCAAGAAGTCATCAACTGCTGAGGAGGTGGTGGAACTTGACGGCGTTCCCGTCGTTACTTCCAGGTTATCCTCTGGGTTTCTGTTTCGCTGCTTTTGGTCGCTGGAATCATTTTACTTTCTCGGAATTCTAATTTCTCGGAATTTCTTTCATTCTCTTTCAGCCTTTCTCCTGCTTCTCTAAAACCTAAAAAGCTGAAGATACATAGAGCATATGCTGGTAGAGTTCAACCTTCCCCTTCTGCAGCTCCTGCTACCCCAACTGGCACAGGCGGAGAAACCAGTCTGCAAAGGAAAAAAAGTATCCATTGCCGACCAGCCAACAAATTGCATCTGAGATGGATGTGAGGGAAAGGGCGGTGCCGGAAATGGGTGGACCTTCTCGTACGACTGAGGAGGAACCCATTCCAACTTTTGATAGAGATTTTAAGGTAAAGGAAGAACCGTTTGACGAACACGGATACATTCATCCGTCAGCCGCCAAATTCTTCGCTCCAGCCCCTCTGATCCGTCCTTGGCCGCAAGGCGGGCTTGTTGTAAGGAATAACTTCGTGTTTTCACCTCGACAGGTCATCCAGGATGGCCTTTGCCATGTTGGGATTCTTTTTGCCGATTATGCAAAAGAATTCAATGAAAACTTGGCAGACCTGACCAAGATGAGCCAGGTAATATCTCTAGCCCCCAAGCAATAAGTCAAATGTACAATTTTGTCTTAATGCTTTTTTCATTGTTATGCTTGTTGTTAACTTAAGCATTTTTTTTGTTTCTTTTCCATGTTTCCGCAAACTGCTGAGAACATCAAGTCGGAAGTTTTCAACAAACTTACCATCGAGAATAAGGAGGTGAAAACCCTTTTTTCGATTCTTGAGGATAAGAAGGCAGAACTGGCATCCATTCAGCAACAGCTGAAGGATCAAGCAGGTAAAATATTTCTCTGCTTTCAGTTGTGTATTTTTTCTAAGTAGTTTTCCGAGTTTTTTTAACTCTTACTTTACTTGCTTTTCAGCTTCTTTGGCGAAAGCCAAGCAAATTGCTGAAGATGCCGGCAATGCCGAAAACCTCCGCCGCGAGAACCTGGATCTTCACAAACTCAATGTGAAGTTGCAGCAGGACCTGGAGGCCAGCCAACTAGCTGTTGGCATTGCCGAGTCTAAGGCCTCCAACCAGGCCGAAAAGGACAAGGCCACCATCCGGGATTTGGAGAACGCCTTGAACCAGCGCCTTGAGGAAGGCACTGAGATGGACCGGATTCTCGGTAAGTTACTTTGCCTTTTACCGGATTTTACTTGTTTTCTCTTCTCTTGTTTTTTCTAACACTTGTGTGTTGATTGAAACAGAAGGTAGCCCCGAGCTTACCCGGATTGAGAGAATCCAGGCTTTCAGGAAGGTCTTGACCGCGATAAAGGCCGCGGGAATGTTACTTATCAACAAGTACGTTCCCGAGAAATCTGGGGAGCTCTCGGAAGTTGAAAAACTTCCGGAAGCTATTGTGGAGGTGGCGCATCGCAAGGAGTCCCTGCTCCATTCCGCGTCTCGCGGTGGTGCACGCATGGCCCTTGGGCTCATGCGCATGCACTACCCTACTGTAAAATCTTGGTTTGTGGCATCCGACATCCCGCAAGGATACACAGAAGCTCAACGGGCCAACATCTTTGATGAAATCAAAGGTCACGCCACCAAGATTGCGACCATGGTGAACATCTCCACCTTCTACCCCGAGGAGGCAATTCTGGCAACTCCAAAGGAATCCAGCAGCGAGGAAGAGTCGGATGCCTGAAGAAGCTGCCTGGTCCCTGAGTAGGAGATGGGAAAAATAGAAGCATTATTGTTCTTACAATGTAAACCTTATTGTAATGCTTTCTATTCCTTTGTATAAACAAGTACTCCGCTTTTGCAGTTAATTATTAAGTCTTTGCAAGTTTTCCGGGTTTTTATTCCTTTATCTTCTAAGTTCTCTGGTTTATATGTCTTAACTGTCCTTAGTGTTTGAAATGGCTCGATAGTATTTTAATCTTCATGCCAAGTGACTGGGTATAACCAATCAGTCGAAACTCGGAAACATGGATCATACTAAAGGCATTTTTACTTACTAGCTCCAGTGACCGAACATAAAAACAATCAGATAA
Source organism: Alopecurus myosuroides (assembly GCA_028641055.1). Classification (NCBI taxonomy): domain Eukaryota; kingdom Viridiplantae; phylum Streptophyta; class Magnoliopsida; order Poales; family Poaceae; genus Alopecurus; species Alopecurus myosuroides. The sequence continues at coordinate 314,732,978 of CM054063.1, read as the reverse complement.
TACTTAGAGAAAAAGTAAGGAATTTTGTATGAAACTCAGGCACGCAGGCACAATCTAGGTTTCCTTAAGCCTCCTTAGGCCGAAAATCATTCAGTTTTTTAACTCCGAGCACGCAGGCACAATTCGGGTTAACATTGAGTATTTTGAAAGATCATTGGGAAATAGATAAGTCGAACTTATGCTTTGTATGAAAAAAGATAAAACAGTAATGCATGAATTCCGACAACTTTATTTCATGATCGCAAAGATGTTTACATAGAAATTGAACTAAGTGTAGAAGGGACGTAACTGCTGGATGCTCCAGGGCCTTTTTGTCTCTCCTAGCTCAACATCTATCTTTCTCTTTCTTTTGCGATTCAAACGTTTGGGATCATCTTCCGTGTCTCGAATATCTACAAGATAATAAGATTCATTTTTCATAGCCTTGCTAATGACAAATAGTCCCTCCCAGACTGGGGCTAACTTGTGCTTCCTTTCTTGCACCAATCTTAGCACTAGGTCACCTTCTTTGAAAGATCGATGCCTGATTTTCCGACTATGATAGCGTCGTAATCCTTGCTGATAAATGGCGGATCTTTGGAGCACAAGGTCTCGTTCTTCTTCTAAAAGATCGACGACATTCTGTCGAGCACATTCGGCATCCGAGTCATCGTAAGTCTGCACTCTTAGGCTATCATGGAGCATGCCGTTGGAAGCATTGCTTCTACGCCATAAACTAAGAAAACGGGGTTTGCCCTATTGATCTATTTGGCATCGTTTGAATACTCCAAAGCACGAAAGGTAACTCTTCTACCCACGCTCCAGCTGCTCTATGAAGAAGAGATTCGAGTCTTGGCCGTATTACTTGCAAGATTGATCTATTCATTCTTTCAACCTGCGCATTGGATTGTGGGTGAGCCACAGACGCAGGGTCTAGGCATATTCCCGTTTGTCGGCAATATTTTGCCAACTCTCCAATGGAGAAATGTGTCCCATTGTTTGTGATTATACTGTGTGGAACGCCATATCTCATGACTACTTCAATGATGAAATTCCTGGCAGTTACACCGTCAAGTTTTTTGATGGGTTTTGCCTCCACCCACTTGGTATACTTATCTACTGCAACGAGTAGATGTGTAAGTCCACCTCTTGCAGTTTTGAATGGTCCCATCATATCTAGCCCCCAGACCGCAAATGTCCATCTGATAGGGATAGTTTTTAGTGCTTGGGCTGGCATATTCGTCTCCTTGGCGTAATACTGACATCCGGCACATGTATTTACTATGTGTTCGGCGTCTATCTTGGTTGTTTGACAGAAAAACCCTGCACGGAATGCTTTCTTAACTATGCTTTTTTGATTGAGCATGATGTCCGCAATCTCTTGCATGGATTTCTTGCAGTATTTCTCGGCCTTCTTCTGGTGAAATACGTCGTTGAAATGTTCCGGTAGTGCTGCATTTATACAGGCAACCATTGATTACCGTGAATCCTTTGCATCGACGTTTTATTTGTCTTTTCCAGACCTCGTCTGCTCCATCCGGGTACTTCTGATGAACTAAGAAGTTTAAATATGGAATTGTCCAATCCGGTTTAACGAGCAGGACTTCAATTGACCCGGACACAAGAGGATAATCAACATCTCCACCTTTTATCGATGGTTTATGCAAAATTTGGATAAACACACCTGGTGGTAGGGTTTTCACTCTTTCTAAGCCCATGCGGGCTAATGCATCCGCGTTCCAATTTTCTCCCCTTTTGACGTGAAGTACTTCAAATCTTAGAAAGCAAATAGCAAACTCGTCCACCGTTCTCCGATATTCGGCCATGATGGGGCTTTTGGCGTCCCATGTTTGGTTGAGATGATGTTGTACCAAATCTCAGTCACCATAGCCTAATATGCGCTTGACGCCTATTTCTTTTGCAATTTGCAAGCCATGAAGTAAAGCTTCATATTCTTCCACGTTATTGTTGGCGTTGAAGTGTATTTGCAATACATACTCCATAATATATCCCTTTGGGGATTTTAGCACTACACCAGCTTCGGCGCCTTCCTTCATCTTGGATCCATCAAAGTGCATAACCCAGTATTCCGACTCCGGCATTGGTGTGTTTTCCATTGCTTCTGTCCAATCAGCGACGAAATCTGCCAACACCTGGGATTTAATTGTCATCCGGGGTTGGTACTTAATGTCGAACGCAGCCAGCTCGATGCCCCATTTGGCTACTCGGCCTGTTGCGTCTGCATTGTTAATTATATCCCCTAGTGGTGCTTTACATACCACTGTTATGGAATGTCCTTGGAAATAATGGCGGAGTTTTCGAGATGCGAAAAATACGCCATATGCCAGCTTTTGATAGTGTGGGTACCTTTTTTTGGACTCGAAAAAAACTTCGCTTATATAATACACCGGATGTTGATCTGGTATGCTTTGCTCTTCTTTCCTCCTTTCCACAACTATCACAGCACTAATAACCATGTTTGTTGCTGTGAGATACAGTAACATGGGTTCTTCGTCTTTTGGTGATGCCAAAATCGGAGCTTTCATCAAGGTTTATTTTAGCTGGGTTAATGCTTTGCCCGCCTCTTCTGTCCACTCAAATTTGTCAGATTTCTTCAACAATTTGTATAATGGCAGAGCTTTGTCTCCTAGCCGGCTTATAAACCTGCTGACAACGGCTGCAGAACCCATCAATCTTTGTACATCTTTTAAGCACGTAGGCTTTGTGATGTTTAGGATTGCCTTGATCTTTTCCGGGTTTACTTCTATTCCTCTGTGAGAAACAATAAAACCCAGAAGTTTTCCTAAGGGAACCCCGAATACGCACTTTAATGGATTCAACTTCATTTTGTAAGTGCGAAAATTTTCGACGTTTTCTCGCAAATCTTCAACAAGTGTATTTTTTTCCTTGGAAACGACGACAATGTCGTCCACGTAAACATGATTTTTTTTTGCCAATCTGACTATGCAAACATCGTTGCATGCAACGCTGGCAAGTTGCACCTGCGTTCTTCAAGCCAAAAGGCATGGTTATGTAATAGTATGTTCCATACGGGGTTATGAAGGAAGTTTTTATTTGATCTTATTTCCTCATACGTATTTTATGGTACCCGGAATAAGCATCGAAAAAGCATAAAAGCTCAGAGCCAGCAGTGGCATCTATTATCTGATCGATTCGTGGTAATGCGAACCTATCATTTGGACACAACTTGTTCAGGACGGTGTAATCTATACACATCCTAAGAACAGTACTATCTTTCTTCGGGACTAATACTGGGTTCGCAGACCATTCAGTATGTATAACTTCCCGGATAAAATCAGTTGCTGATAGCCGGATGATTTCCTTGCCAATAGCCTTCTGTCTTCTTCCGTCAAATCGACGGAGACCTTGTTTGACGGGTTTAGATCCTGGGATCACCTTGAGTTGATGCTCAGCAAGTTCCCTGGGTACACCCGGCATGTCCACAGGACACTGAAAAAAATATCCCAGTTCTCACAAAGGAACTCGATGAGCGTGCTTTCCTATTTGTCGGTCATCCCTGTCCCCACTATGACAAATTTTGTCGGATCTTTGGGGTCTAGGATAACCTGCCTTGTATTCTCGGAAGGTTTGAAACTATCTGCGGGCTTCCGGATTTCTTTTCCTGCCGGCATTTCTGTCGGTGATACTTCTTTTGCCAGCTCTTTCAATTCCTCCTTTGCTATGACTTTTTCTGTGCAAAGGACGTTTCCTTTTTCCAGCTCGTTCGCCAATTTGAAGTCTCCTGATATGGTGATCACTCCTCCTTTTGGCCCTGGCATCTTCAGCTTGTTATAGATATAACATGATCTTGCCATAAATTGGGCGAAAGATGGATGTTCGAGAATTGCGTGGTATACACTCTCGTACGACACGACCTCGAAAGAGATTTTTTCCTGTCGGAAGTGCTCTTTTTCCCCAAAGGTTACATCTAGGGAAATTTCTCCTAGGGATTGTGCTTGTCTGCCAGCAATGATGCCGTGGAAACGTATGTTGCTATGATTGAGCTGGGTCTCGGAGATTCGCAGATGCTTCAGTGTATCCAGGTACATTATGTTAATACTGGATCCTCCATCCATCAGAACTCTTTTTAGCCTAGTGGTTTGAACAATAGGGCTTACAATTAGAGCTTGTGTGCCGGGTTCTGGGATATTTTTGGGATGATCAGACTGATCCCAGGTAATTGGTGTATTCGAGTACTTCAAGAATTTCGGGGTTGGTGGAACAACCGCGTTTATTTCTCGAAGTGTCCTCTTTGATACCTTTGCTGAGGGAGTTGCGAGGAAAGTTAGGTTGCATTCTCCATCAACTCTCGGGAACTTTGGTTCGCCTTTTCGCTGCTGCTCCTGGATTTTTTCGTCAGTGTCCGATTCACTGTCTTCTTTTTCAGCTTCTGGCTTTTGCTTGGAGAATTTCCTCTTGGAATTCTTCCCCTTGTTCCCGGATCCTGCACTGCCTTTCATATGCTTATTACTCCGGCATTGTGCTTCAGTATGGGTGGGTTTCCCAAATTGCGAATGGTGGACACAGTTTTACGACTTAATCTTTTCCCACTCTTCCTTTGTGTAGGAGATAGGTTATGTGTTTCTTCCTTTCCATTTTCTTCCATTATCCTTTCCAAAGGCTAAGTTAACTTCTTTGGGCTTTGGCTGTGTTTTTGGAGTAGCTTTTTTCTCAGAACGAGGCATCTTTTTGGCATGAGCCAAAGCGTCGATATTTCCACCTCTCGCTCTGATGTCATCTTCGGCCGCTGCATGCTCATTTGCGGTTGTAAGCATAGATCCGAGATCTTTGTGCTGCTTTGAACCAACCATGAACGGTACAAGGCCGGGTCTTAAGCCATTGACGAAAGCATGCATTGCTTGTACGTCACTTACTCCAGAGCAGTTGTTCTTCATTGCAGTCCATCTTGAGATGAAATCCACGTATGGCTCATCTTCAAACTGGGTGCAGCGGTTGAGCTGGTTGATGCTGTTGGGCCGTTTGTAAGTTCCCCGAAAATGCTGAGTAAAGACTCTAGCCATATCATCCCAGCTATCTGCGGTTCTTGACGGAAGCCCGTTAATCCAATCTCTGGCTCCATCCAGTAACATTAGGGGGAGGAATTTTACTACCTCTAAATCTGTCCCTTTGTTGATCTGGACGGCTGTATAATAGTCTGAGAGCCAGGTATCCGAGTTTTGTACTGCCGGTATATTTTTGATATGTTGGACCAACTTTGGCAAAGCCAGAATGTAGAGTTATTGTAGAGGCCCCAAACCGGATGGTCCAGAACCCCTCATATGCATACATTCACGATCCCAAGAAATCAGGTTGTGAACAACATACGAACTGGTACACAGATACATTATCCATTACACGAATAACAGCAGTCTTACAAGCCAATGGTCACATGACCAAGTCTTTATTTAGCTGTCACGCAGGACAGGCAAAGCCTCACAACTCACACACACAGCGGAAAAGAAACACACGTAGATAGCCCATGTCACGCCGTCACCGGCAGGCTGCTGTCCTGGAGCCGGGCCTAGTTCGCATATTCGTCAAAATAGTACCCTTCCTCGTATTCCTCCTCCAAAGACGTCTCCTCAAAGTCTGGCCAAGTAAATAGCCAGGGGCGAAACCAATATGAGTACTTTTGAATGTACTCAGCAAGTCATCCTTCATACACTTACAAAATGCATCATGCTTATATGGTGGATAGGTAGGCTATAAATAGGGCTCTCTACCCATGGTGTACATCTAAGATGACATCATAGTTGCATTCATTTTATCTGTATCTTTGTTGAAGAAGATACTTCAGAAGAAAATAATATAAGTTTTCTTTCTCTTGTAGATATCGCATGTACAAGAGGTTGTATAAACTTGTTTTATAAAAGAAAGTTTTCTTTGCAAAACTTCTTGGAACAACATGTCCAGATCCTTCATCGGTACCTCTCAGGTACAAGTCCTTGTTTAAAAACACATTTTTGAAAACTTGACACAATACTAGATACATGGCCTTTCAACTGCCCATATCCGAGGGCTAGGCTATTCTAAATAGTTTTACTCTGCAGAGGTGTACACATTCCACTAGATCCAAATGTCTGCCATGAACCACCCATGGATCGACACAGCGATATGCAAGCATTAGAAGAATGATCCTAACTGTCCACTCTGACACAAGCTAGTATATGGCTATCCCATCAATTAGGTTTATTCCCCCTGGCACCATGTCCCACACCGCCAAACAGGGGACCCAACTGTCGCACCCGGAGGAGAACTTAATCCCTCATTGTGTATGTCCCGTTTTCTCACTCCCGGCGACTCTTCAGTTCAGAGAATCATCCTCTCTATAGCAAATTGGGATAGGACACACACTAACAAGCTCAAGCATCTAGATAGGCCCCGTACCCATGTTGGGGTAGAGTGGTAGTACTTCTTGGTTGTCCAGCAAAGACTAGGTTATGTGCTGTAACATCCAAGTATGAAAACACCCTAGTTGTTTTATTTCTTTGTTTAATTTATGCAATGCATCATGGCATCATCCTCATTTTTATTTTCTGTTGCATTGTTTTCATAATAAATCAAACCTTGTTTTCACACTTGTCTGTTACAATCTTTTCAAACAAAGAATTGCAAAACAAAACCTCCCTTGTTTTCCAAATAATTCACTAAGTTTCACTTCTCAAATTGTTGGGTTCAATCAAACCAATATTTCAATCAATTAATTCAACCAATAATTCTCAAACCATCTTTTAAATCCCACACCAAGTTCAAATCAGTACCTAATTGAACCCATCAAAATTCACCACATTTGTGATCCTAAAAGTCATTTTAAACCTAGGGGTAACCCTATTCAAATGCTTGTTTTAATAAGGGTTTATAAACATTAAAAATCTCCCAAATTGGTTTCAAATACAAACCCCATTTTTTAAATTACAACTTTTGAAATCCAATCTTACAATGTGGTGTCTAATTAACTAAATAGCTTAACTAAATTTTTCTGAATTTTTCTTTAACCAAAACCTTAACAAATCATTCCACAAACTGTTTCAGCAAAAAAAAAAAAACAGAAAAAGAATAAAAGGAGAAACGGGCGACAGCTAGCTAACCTAACGCAGCCCAGCCCGCTAGCCCTACGCGCGCGCGCGACCCAACCCAGCTAACCTCCCACTTACCGCTTCGGCCGCGCCAAGATTCGTGCCGCCCTCCTATTCCTCCTTCGTCACCCCGTACGGCAACGAATCGAGCGGAGCCACCGCAACCCCGCGCGCCTCCGGCGGCAGCCAAGCTCCTGGCGCCTATAAAAGCACGCCTAGGGCACCCCCGTACCACCCTAGCCCTAGGTATTCCCTGCTTTTCACTCCGCCGCCGCTAATCGCATCCATCTCGACGGATTTCTCCTCTGCTGCAACCTCGCCGGCGGCAGCTGCTCTGAAGAACTCCATGGCGCCGCCGCGCATCGCTCCCACCTAGCTGCCAACCACCTGCAAACGTTTCCCCGTTCTCCCTTCTCCCTCTTGGACACCAGAAGGAACCAAGGTAACCCTCAGATCTTCGCCGCGATCTTCGTCTGTTCCGGCCACCGCGCCACCATGAACTGAACCCAAGCTTATCGTCGACGTTGCAGTAGCCATTCGCCCCAATCGTTTGCTGGAATCGATAGCCCGCGCCTTCCTCTACGTCACGGACACGCGAGCGCCACCGGAGGAGCACCACGTCGACGGCGCCGTCTACTTCCTCGCCGCGGCCACCAACGTCATCCAACGTCACCGTTAGCCTCCGCGTCGAATTACTCCGGTGGTGAGCACCGATGCCTCCTCCTCCCTCCTTGCATCTAGTCCTTGCACCTGTGCGCATCCATCTGCAAGACCACGCACCACCGCAACGCTCGCAGACGTGGGATCAGCTCCGGCGAGTTCTGTTCTGACGGACGAGCAAATGTTTGCTCGTCAGGTTCAGTTATCTTTGGTCTGAACAATAACCTGAATGCGTTCCCCTTACTGTCAAGCAACTGCACGCAGCGCAACTGGTTGCGTTCCTTTCTGAAACTCGAGCAGGGCGCGGGTTCGAGGCCTGAGCGCCCCAACTTTTTGCTCTTTTATTCCGCAGCGTGAGCTGGCCCACTGTCATCGACCTGGGTTGCCACGTGTGCTTGCGCAGGGCCACGCTGTCCACTGGCCCACTGCGCAGTGGCAGGGGGTAGCGTGAGGCTGAGTAACAAACGTTTTTCTGCGCAATTCAAAAATCCCAAATTTCTTTTAATAAGCAGAATTAAAACCAAACTTTGAAATTCAATAACTTTTAATCTGTTAATCCAACAAATAAAAGTTATATATGTTTTCTGTTCAAAATTTTATAAACTTTCCAAATATTCCATTTGTGTTCTGTTTTGAGTTTTCAAAATTCATTTAAATTTCAAATTTGAATAATTCAAATGCAAATTGAAATAATTCATAACTAATTCATACTGTTTTCAAATAATTCAAATAAAATATGTTTTTCACACCATTTTGAATGTGCTATTCAAATATAAAATTTGTTTTATTGTTTGAAATAATTTAAATTGCCTAATAATTTAATACTTGTTTAATTCAATTAAAATTGATAAAATCATAACTTGATTAATATAAAATATTTTTGAACATGCAAATTATGTTTTCAAACCACCAAAGTGTGAACTTTTCAAATGTGAATTTGAATTTATGGTTTGAACAAATAAAATTCAATTAATATTTAAGCTTGTTTTAAATTCAATTAAAACTTGTTTACTATTGTTTAATTCATAACTAAATAATCCAAAGTCCAATTTCAAAATGTGAAACATGTAATTCAACTAAAATTTGATGTTCTTTTCAAATATAAAATTTGTTAATTGTTTTGCACACTTAAAATTGGTGAAAACAATAATTGTTGTGTGGCATGTGTAAGTAACCAAAACTTTCCAAAATTAACAAATAATTTCCAACTTGTTTTATTCTTTTTCCTTTGCACCTATCCTTGTTATTTTTGTTGTTATCTTGTCATCACCATCATGCATGCATCATGATAACCACTATCACCTAATAAATAATTGCAAATCATTTGTTCCACTTATTTCAATGGATCCCTTTCCATATGCAACCCTTGCATATGGGTCGATTTAATCTGTGCTATCATGTTAGTCAGTTTATTTTGCTGCACCATTAATTGTCATGCATCATATTGATTGTGCACAATGCCATGAACATGATTGTTTACATTCCTGTTGTGCTTGTTTGCTTCTTCTCGAATAGACGACGACGTTGAGGCAGACGACCTTTACAGCACCCCTTCTGAGGATCTAGCTCAGTACCCGGCTGATCAGTTTGCAGGCAAGTTATCACTCACATGAACCATCGTGTTCCTTTTCAACCCTGGTTACCGATACTTTCCGTTGTCTATACTTGCTAGCCTTAGTGGTAGATGTTTCTGTTACGAACCTATCACATGAATCCTTTAACCCATGATATTGCCTCATCACCCCTCCTACAACCCATTGATTGAGCCAGTGTCTTACCAGCATGCTTAGGTTGTTTTTGCTCGAGTCTGTTACCCGTTACTTTCAGTTACTATATCTTTAATATGTTCTGGGGGCTCGATGTTTAATCAATCTATCAATCATGCTAATGTTATTACTGTTAATAATAATCTGATGATAAGGCACCGGCAGGAGGCCCATGAGAGGTTTTGAGGCCTGCTAGTGTCGACCCTAATAGGAAAAGGGTCTTGTCTACTGATCCATGATGAGCGCACTACCCGCATGTGGGAAGCGAGTATGGGCGCCCCCCTCAATTTGATTCGATTCGCATCTCGTCCAAATCATCTCATTTAGTTCGTGCTTTCTATTTGCCGCATGCATGTTTTTGCGAGCCCAGCGCAGGGTGGAACTTTTGTAGTCGGCATATAGGGGGACACGGTCTTAGAGTGCTATGAGGGTCCCTTTTCTTCGGGGCTTGATTAGCCGTGCGCCCAAGGTGCTTTGGGCTTGATGCGGAGAAGAGTTGAATTGTGTTGAGTGCCCCGCTTGGTGGGAGGCATCCCATCTGGCGGGTTATTCATACGTGTACGGCCAAATTGGTGCAACCCTGCAGGGATAATCTTCTCGAGAAGCCGTGTTTTCCGCGGTTATGGATTACTTGGTGAAAGTACTGGCTAACAAGTACTCAGGACAACTTCAACATAATGATCAATCATGTTTCACCCAATGATTAATAACTTGACTAGTAATAGGTTATTCTCACAAATAACTTGATTCATCTTAATCCAACGGTGTGAGTTATCCTCGGGTTGCTTCTTTGGATAAGGGGCGAGATCCAGGATGGGTTTGGTTGAAGTTATCTTCCAGTTGGTTACAACACTCGATCTTATCCCCGTTCTAATAGTTGGATATGATAGAATCTCTGTAGTTGGTTAGCGCAGCCAGTTGCAGCATTATATACATCCCCTTCTTTCCGTTGAACCAAGTCATCTGTGCTTGTGTTGACGGGCTATACTTTGGTGAACTGTGAGTCTTGCTTGCCAGTACTTGGATGTACTGACCCCGTAGGGGCTGTGGTTTACGCAGACTACGACTACGGCTACGATGACCACCAGGATGGCTACTTCGTGGAGTTTGACGAGACTGCAGACGAGTAGTTAGCTGGACCAGGGCAGGATCCAGAACCTACGTGGATGGGCTTCGTCTTCTTTATTTTCTCCGGCTTCTTAAGCCTGTTGGATTTGTCTGTACCCAGACACCTTTGATTGCTTCCGCTGTTGTAATGGATGATATGTTGGGGCATGTGTCCTCTGGATGATTGTATTCGCTATTTCTGCCTTAGTGAAGGCCAGTTGCAACCTTATTTCTATCTTTTGTGTCGTAGAGATAAGTTGTGATAATCATTCGTTCAAAGCTGTTAACGTACAGTGCGTGCTTGTTATGAAGTACGTCGACAGTAGTGCCTATGACTCCTAATGGATAGTTTACATCGACGGTGGAATAGTAGGGCTTGTGTTGTCGCGCATAAGCGCAGGCCTACCAGGAAGCTGGGACGTGGGAGCAGTTATGCCCCATAATCCAAGCACCTGCTATCCAGTTCGTACGATGAGTATCCCTTAGAAGCCAGGGTGCGACAAATGGTATCAGAGCCTGTCTGCCTGTAGGATCCCTTTTTACTGGTCGCAGTTGAGTCTAGGAACTATTTTGTAGCTATATAGGAAAAATGAAACGTCAGAGTAGGAATTCTGCCATTTTTCTTCTTTCCCCACCCACCCACCCTTTTTCTGGTAAGGAAGTGCAACGTTGTTTTCTGTTCTCACCTAAACTTTCAAGTTAGGATTTCACGTGTTTTGGGTTCTCTGTAGTACCTCAGGACTTTTGGTCTCGTTTTCCCGATGTGGCTTCGATATCATGTTCTTCTGAAGAACCTTTCGTCTGTTCAAACCTTGTTGTTGTTTTCCACAACCTTTTTCTTCTACCGGAGTCTAATCAAAACATTCCAAATCATCTGCAGATGGGTCTCAGCTACTACCCACAGGTGGTTCGCATGACTCGCTGTGAGAGCACCGCCGGTTTTCCGGAGATGCTGAGAGACATGGTTACCTATCTGGGGTTCCGTTGGGCACCAGAGTACCAGGTCTACGAGCACCAGCGCGAGTTCGACCAGACTTTCTACCGGGCCATCGTCTACATTCTGTCGGATGATGGCAGGAGCATTGCCCACCGCTACGAGGCAGTAGGTTCCACAGTGGATATGGCCGTGCAGCAGGCAGCGTACGTGAGTCTCACCGTTCTCCGTGCTGACTACTGGGGGTTTGATGATTCCATCTATCGTCACATCCCCCGTGGTTACATCACGGCAGCGGGAGTTCACTTCACTCTCCACCGCAACCTGGATACCTACGAGGATGATAGCTCCAGGCTGCACACCACTGCCCAGTTCGTGTGGCACAGTGACGCCGTTGCTTCCACACTTGCTCAGGAGTTGGCCTCAGTCAGGGAGCAGCTCTACCTCGCGTTGACGCGTCTGGCGACGTACACCACAGACTTCGTTGGAGACGAGCGCTTTGCACGTTTCCAGCAGACACTGGGTTTTCCTCTGCCAGATGCTGGAGGTTACGAGCCGATCAGAGGCCCACTTCTCGACCTCGGAGCTGGTTACACAGGGATTCCCCGCTATGGAGCATAGGGAGAGGACGCTTTCTACTTCACCACACCGAGAGTTGCTCTCAGAGCAGTTCCTATCTACAGGGATCGTCGTCATACCTACTTCCGTGGGATTCCTCCGCACCGTATCTCTCGTCGTACTACTCACCGCCGTCCTGCGTGATGAGCATGGGAGTACCGTTGTATCCATTACTAGCTGTGTCTAGTTTATCCTTTCGTTTTCGAACCATGTATTGGTCTGTTGGATATTCTGATGTATTTGAACATGTGATGATGTACCTGTTGGTTATCTATTCATGCGTCGGAATAATCTATCTTTCGGTTACCAAGTCTATCCTTTTCTATTGTTGTGCTAAAATGAATTTCTGTTCAGGATGCCTCCAACCAGGAACAACCCGCCTCCGCCACCACCAATGGGGGAACTGTTGGCTCAGATGACCCAAGTGGTGACACAGATGGCCCAGATCCAGGCTAACCAGCAACACAACCAGAATGCTCCAAGGGTCACCATCAAGGACTTCCTCAGCTTGGGCCCAAAAGCTTTCGTGGCAACACGTGAGCCCCTGGATGCTGATGACTGGATCCGTGACGTAGCAAGAGCTCTGGAGATTGCTAATGTTGCGGAAGAGAATAAGGTCAAGTATGCCACCTACCTACTGAAGGGTCAGGCAGCTACTTGGTGGGAGAACTACCAGACCATGAGAGCTGGCTTTCCTATCAACTGGGGATGTTTCAAGGATGCCTTCCTGAAGCACCACATCCCGGATGGTCTCATGGAAAGGATGCGTGAGGAATTCTGCTCTCTCAGACAGGGCAAGCTGGACGTTCTCGGCTACCAGAACGAGTTCAATCGTCTCGCTCGGTACGCTGGTGACGAAGTGTCCACTGAAGCCAAGAAGATGGCAAGGTTCCGCCGAGGTTTTAACCCGGAACTGAAGTACGCTCTCACCAACATCAAGTGCAAGGACTTCGTGGAGCTTGTGAACACCGCGCTCAATGAGGAGAATGGGCGCAAGGCGTTCGAAGAGTCCCGCAAGCACTCGCGCGAGGGTGGTTCCTCCTCCAACATGACCACCCCTCCGCAGAAGCGCCGCATCTGGGTGCCAAATGGTGCTGTCACTCGGGCTCCAAATGCCCAAGCTTCTCCAGGCTTTGGTCCCCGCCCACCCAACCCATCTCAGATGCAGGGTCAGAGGTTTCCGATGGGACAGCCAAGGCCAGGTCCTCCTTGTGTCGTCACTTGCTTCAAGTGCAAGGAGACTGGACACTATGCTGATAAGTGCACTCAGAAGCAGCTACCCCTACCTCCTCGCCCCAACACCAACCAGGCTATGGTTCGTGCTCCCCCGGCTAAAGCCTTCAACTCCAACAACAGGCCTGTCGGGAGGAACGCGAGGGTGAACCATATCAAGGCCGACAAAGCCGAGGAAGCTGCTGACGTCGTTCTCGGTATATTACCCGTAAACTCTATTCCAGCTAAAGTGTTGTTTGATACTGGAGCATCGCATTCGTTTGTGTCAAAGATCTTTGCTACAACGTACAATTTAGCTCTGGTTCCACTAAGCAATCAAATCTATGTGCACTCTCCGGGAACTAAAATGATTACTTCCAAGATAAGCATGGACAATCAGATCCTAATTGGAGGTCGTGTATTCCTTGCTTCACTCATGTTGCTGGGAAATTCTGACATTGATGTCATTCTGGGTATGGATTGGTTGAAGACCCACAAAGCTAAAATTGACTGTGCTCAAAAGTCAATAACTCTCTCCCACACTTGAGGCCAGATAGTCTATTCTCCATATGGATCAAGTTCTGTTCAGCTGTTCAACCTCGATGCCAAACCCCTTCCTGCAATTGAAAATGTTCCGGTGGTTTGTGAATTCCCTGACGTCTTTCCAGAAGAGTTGCCAGGGATGCCCCCGGACAGAGCAGTAGAGTTCGTGATCGAGCTTGAGCCAGGTACTGCTCCAATCTCTAAGCATCCATACAAGATAGCTCCTCCTGAACTGAAATTGTTGAAGGAGCAAATCGATATGTACATGGACAAAGGTTACATTCAGCCTAGTTCCTCCGCTTGGGGTTGCCCAACTCTGTTTGTTGCCAAGAAGGATCAAACAAAAAGACTCGTGGTTGACTATCGTCCTCTCAACGAGAAAACCATCAAGAACAAGTATCCACTTCCTCGTATCGATGATCTTTTTGATCAACTTGCTGGAGCCTCAATATTCTCAAAGTTGGACTTGAGGATGGGGTACCATCAGATAAAGATCAGAAAGGAAGATATTCCTAAGACAGCTTTCACCACTCGTTACGGTCTATATGAATACACCGTCATGTCCTTTGGTCTCACCAATGCACCGGCAACGTTCTCAAGACTCATGAATTCTGTCTTCCATGAATACCTCGACAAGTTCATTGTGGTATATCTCGATGACATTCTAGTCTACTCAAAATCCGAGGAAGAGCATGGAGAACACCTTCGTCTCACTCTCATGAAACTTCGAGAGCATCGTCTGTATGCCAAGTTTTCCAAATGTGAGTTCTGGATTCCAGAAGTTGCATATCTTGGTCATATCATCTCTGCCAAAGGCATTGCCATTGATCCTGAAAAGGTTAAGGCAATTGTTGACTGGAAACCCCCTAAGACGGTGAAGCAAGTCAGAAGTTTTCTTGGCTTGGCTAGCTATTGCTGTCGTTTCGTCCAAAACTTCTCAAAGATTGCTAAACCTCTCACTGATCTCACCAAGAAGGACAAAAAGTTCGTTTGGACTCCACAATGTGATGAGAGTTTCAACCTCCTGAAGACTAAACTCACTTCCACACCTGTTCTAGTTGGCCCCGACACTACCAAACCTTTCCAGATATTCTGTGATGCATCTCTCCAAGGCCTAGGAGCAGTTCTTATGCAAGAACGTCAAGTTGTGGCTTATGCTTCACGTCAGTTGAATGCACATGAGCAAAACTATCCCACTCATGATCTTGAACTTGCAGCAGTTGTGTTTGCCCTCAAGAAATGGAGACAATACTTGTTGGGTAACAAAACTGAAATCTTTTCCGATCACAAAAGTCTGAAATACATCTTCACTCAGCCAGATATGAACCTCAGGCAAAGGAGATGGATTGAGAAGATTAAAGACTTTGATCTCACCATTTCTTACACTCCAGGCAAGGCTAATGTTATGGCCGACGCTCTCAGTCGCAAATCCTATTGCAATAATCTCATGATCATGGAAAGCCAACCTCCACTTCATGAAGAATTCCAGAAGCTGAACCTTGGTCTTGTTCCTGAAGGATACCTTGCTAGCTTGACAGCCAGCCCAACTCTCGAGGACAAGATTCGTTCTGAACAACTTCGTGATAATGAAATCAAGAAGATTGTGGATCACATCAAGGAGGGCAATGATAAATTCAGGTCCTTCTCAATTGATGACAAGGGAACTGTGTTCTTCGAAGGACGCATTGCAGTTCCTCAGATTCAAAGTCTCAAGGATATCATTCTCAAGGAGGCTCATGAAACTCCTCTATCCATTCACCCTGGAAGTACAAAGATGTACCAGGATCTCAAGACTCTGTATTGGTGGCCTGGCATGAAACGTGAAATTGCTCAATACGTTTCTGAATGCGACGTTTGTCAACGTGTTAAGGCAGTCCATCAGAAAACAGCAGGTCTACTCCAACCACTGAAAATTCCTGAGTGGAAGTGGGACATGATTGAAATGGACTTCGTTACTGGGTTTCCAAAGTCCAAGAAGGGCAACGATGCAATCTTCGTTGTTATTGATCGTCTCACTAAGGTTGCCCACTTCTATGCTGTAAAGGAAACTACCTCAGCTAGCCAGTTAGCAGAGCTCTACACAACAAAGGTTGTTCCTCTTCATGGTGTCCCATTGGAAATAAGCTCAGATCGTGGAAGTATTTTCACTTCTCATTTCTGGAAGAGCTTTCAAGAAGCATTGGGCACCAAACTTCTGTTTAGCACAGCTTACCACCCTCAGTCTCAAGGACAAGTCGAAAGAGTCAATCAGATTCTCGAGGATATGCTCAGAGCATGTGGTCTCTCCTTTGGCATGAAATGGGAGGATTGCCTTCCATATGCTGAATTCTCCTACAACAACAGCTACCAGGCAAGCCTAGGCATGGCACCATTTGAGGCACTGTATGGTCGCAGATGCAGGAGTCCAATCAATTGGTCTGGAGCTGGTGAACGTTCACTTTTAGGCCCTGACATTGTTAAGGAAGCCGAGGAGAAAGTTCGTATCATTCGTGACAATCTCAGGATTGCTCAGTCTCGTCAGAAGAGCTATTATGATAGCAAGCACAGGGATATGACCTATGCACCTGGTGATAAGGCATATCTCCGTGTAACTCCCCTCAGAGGCACTCATCGTTTTGGTGTGAAAGGAAAGCTTGCACCAAGATACATTGGCCCTTTCAACATCCTCTCAAGACGTGCAGAGAATGCTTATCGTCTTGAACTTCCAGAAAAACTATCCAAGGTGCACGATGTGTTCCACGTGTCACAACTCAAGAAGTGTTTCAAAGATCTAGATCGTGCAGTTGATCATGATTCCATTGAGCTGCAAGATGATCTATCTTATGAGGAGCACCCTATTCGTATTTTCGATGAGACCGAGCGTAAGACTCGCAACAAGAGCACCAAGTTCTTGAAAGTCCAATGGTCGCATCATTCTGATAAAGAGGCAACGTGGGAGACCGAAGAGGATCTTCGCAAGAAGTATCCGGATCTTTTCATTTCTCAGTAGGGAATCTCGGGGCGCGATTCCTTCAAGGGGGGGCGTTTTGTAACATCCAAGTATGAAAACACCCTAGTTGTTTTATTTCTTTGTTTAATTTATGCAATGCATCATGGCATCATCCTCATTTTTATTTTCTGTTGCATTGTTTTCATAATAAATCAAACCTTGTTTTCACACTTGTCTGTTACAATCTTTTCAAACAAAGAATTGCAAAACAAAACCTCCCTTGTTTTCCAAATAATTCACTAAGTTTCACTTCTCAAATTGTTGGGTTCAATCAAACCAATATTTCAATCAATTAATTCAACCAATAATTCTCAAACCATCTTTTAAATCCCACACCAAGTTCAAATCAGTACCTAATTGAACCCATCAAAATTCACCACATTTGTGATCCTAAAAGTCATTTTAAACCTAGGGGTAACCCTATTCAAATGCTTGTTTTAATAAGGGTTTATAAACATTAAAAATCTCCCAAATTGGTTTCAAATACAAACCCCATTTTTTAAATTACAACTTTTGAAATCCAATCTTACAATGTGGTTTCTAATTAACTAAATAGCTTAACTAAATTTTTCTGAATTTTTCTTTAACCAAAACCTTAACAAATCATTCCACAAACTGTTTCAGCAAAAAAAAAAAAAACAGAAAAAGAATAAAAGGAGAAACGGGCGACAGCTAGCTAACCTAACGCAGCCCAGCCCGCTAGCCCTACGCGCGCGCGACCCAACCCAGCTAACCTCCCACTTACCGCTTCGGCCGCGCCAAGATTCGTGCCGCCCTCCTATTCCTCCTTCGTCACCCCGTACGGCAACGAATCGAGCGGAGCCACCGCAACCCCGCGCGCCTTTGGCGGCAGCCAAGCTCCTGGCGCCTATAAAAGCACGCCTAGGGCACCCCCGTACCACCCTAGCCCTAGGTCTTCCCTGCTTTTCACTCCGCCGCCGCTAATCGCATCCATCTCGACGGATTTCTCCTCTGCTGCAACCTCGCCGGCGGCAGCTGCTCTGAAGAACTCCATGGCGCCGCCGCGCATCGCTCCCACCTAGCTGCCAACCACCTGCAAACGTTTCCCCGTTCTCCCTTCTCCCTCTTGGACACCAGAAGGAACCAAGGTAACCCTCAGATCTTCGCCGCGATCTTCGTCTGTTCCGGCCACCGCGCCACCATGAACTGAACCCAAGCTTATCGTCGACGTTGCAGTAGCCATTCGCCCCAATCGTTTGCTGGAATCGATAGCCCGCGCCTTCCTCTACGTCACGGACACGCGAACGCCACCGGAGGAGCACCACGTCGACGGCGCCGTCTACTTCCTCGCCGCGGCCACCAACGTCATCCAACGTCACCGTTAGCCTCCGCGTCGAATTACTCCGGTGGTGAGCACCGATGCCTCCTCCTCCCTCCTTGCATCTAGTCCTTGCACCTGTGCGCATCCATCTGCAAGACCACGCACCACCGCAACGCTCGCAGACGTGGGATCAGCTCCGGCGAGTTCTGTTCTGACGGACGAGCAAATGTTTGCTCGTCAGGTTCAGTTATCTTTGGTCTGAACAATAACCTAAATGCGTTCCCCTTACTGTCAAGCAACTGCACGCAGCGCAACTGGTTGCGTTCCTTTCTGAAACTCGAGCAGGGCGCGGGTTCGAGGCCTGAGCGCCCCAACTTTTTGCTCTTTTATTCCGCAGCGTGAGCTGGCCCACTGTCATCGACCTGGGTTGCCACGTGTGCTTGCGCAGGGCCACGCTGTCCACTGGCCCACTGCGCAGTGGCAGGGGGTAGCGTGAGGCTGAGTAACAAACGTTTTTCTGCGCAATTCAAAAATCCCAAATTTCTTTTAATAAGCAGAATTAAAACCAAACTTTGAAATTCAATAACTTTTAGTCTGTTAATCCAACAAATAAAAGTTATATATGTTTTCTGTTCAAAATTTTATAAACTTTCCAAATATTCCATTTGTGTTCTGTTTTGAGTTTTCAAAATTCATTTAAATTTCAAATTTGAATAATTCAAATGCAAATTGAAATAATTCATAACTAATTCATACTGTTTTCAAATAATTCAAATAAAATATGTTTTTCACACCATTTTGAATGTGCTATTCAAATATAAAATTTGTTTTATTGTTTGAAATAATTTAAATTGCCTAATAATTTAATACTTGTTTAATTCAATTAAAATTGATAAAATCATAACTTGATTAATATAAAATATTTTTGAATATGCAAATTATGTTTTCAAACCACCAAAGTATGAACTTTTCAAATGTGAATTTGAATTTATGGTTTGAACAAATAAAATTCAATTAATATTTAAGCTTGTTTTAAATTCAATTAAAACTTGTTTACTATTGTTTAATTCATAACTAAATAATCCAAAGTCCAATTTCAAAATGTGAAACATGTAATTCAACTAAAATTTGATGTTCTTTTCAAATATAAAATTTGTTAATTGTTTTGCACACTTAAAATTGGTGAAAACAATAATTGTTGTGTGGCATGTCTAAGTAACCAAAACTTTCCAAAATTAACAAATAATTTCCAACTTGTTTTATTCTTTTTCCTTTGCACCTATCCTTGTTATTTTTGTTGTTATCTTGTCATCACCATCATGCATGCATCATGATAACCACTATCACCTAATAAATAATTGCAAATCATTTGTTCCACTCATTTCAATGGATCCCTTTCCATATGCAACCCTTGCATATGGGTCCATTTAATCTGTGCTATCATGTTAGTCAGTTTATTTTGCTGCACCATTAATATGCATCATATTGATTGTGCACAATTCCATGAACATGATTGTTTACATTCCTGTTTTGCTTGTTTGCTTCTTCTCGAATAGACGACGACGTTGAGGCAGACGACCTTTACAGCACCCCTTCTGAGGATCTAGCTCAGTACCCGGCTGATCAGTTTGCAGGCAAGTTATCACTCACATGAACCATCGTGTTCCTTTTCAACCCTGGTTACCGATACTTTCCGTTGTCTATACTTGCTAGCCTTAGTGGTAGATGTTTCTGTTACGAACCTATCACATGAATCCTTTAACCCATGATATTGCCTCATCACCCCTCCTACAACCCATTGATTGAGCCAGTGTCTTACCAGCATGCTTAGGTTGTTTTTGCTCGAGTCTGTTACCCGTTACTTTCAGTTACTATATCTTTAATATGTTCTGGGGGCTCGATGTTTAATCAATCTATCAATCATGCTAATGTTATTACTGTTAATAATAATCTGATGATAAGGCACCGGCAGGAGGCCCATGAGAGGTTTTGAGGCCTGCTAGTGTCGACCCTAATAGGAAAAGGGTCTTGTCTACTGATCCATGATGAGCGCACTACCCGCATGTGGGAAGCGAGTATGGGCGCCCCCCTCAATTTGATTCGATTCGCATCTCGTCCAAATCATCTCATTTAGTTCGTGCTTTCTATTTGCCGCATGCATGTTTTTGCGAGCCCAGCGCAGGGTGGAACTTTTGTAGTCGGCATATAGGGGGACACGGTCTTAGAGTGCTATGAGGGTCTCTTTTCTTCGGGGCTTGATTAGCCGTGCGCCCAAGGTGCTTTGGGCTTGATGCGGAGAAGAGTTGAATTGTGTTGAGTGCCCCGCTTGGTGGGAGGCATCCCATCTGGCGGGTTATTCATACGTGTACGGCCAAATTGGTGCAACCCTGCAGGGATAATCTTCTCGAGAAGCCGTGTTTTCCGCGGTTATGGATTACTTGGTGAAAGTACTGGCTAACAAGTACTCAGGACAACTTCAACATAATGATCAATCATGTTTCACCCAATGATTAATAACTTGACTAGTAATAGGTTATTCTCACAAATAACTTGATTCATCTTAATCCAACGGTGTGAGTTATCCTCGGGTTGCTTCTTTGGATAAGGGGCGAGATCCAGGATGGGTTTGGTTGAAGTTATCTTCCAGTTGGTTACAACACTCGATCTTATCCCCGTTCTAATAGTTGGATATGATAGAATCTCTGTAGTTGGTTAGCGCAGCCAGTTGCAGCATTATATACATCCCCTTCTTTCCGTTGAACCAAGTCATTTGTGCTTGTGTTGACGGGCTATACTTTGGTGAACTGTGAGTCTTGCTTGCCAGTACTTGGATGTACTGACCCCGTAGGGGCTGTGGTTTACGCAGACTACGACTACGGCTACGATGACCACCAGGATGGCTACTTCGTGGAGTTTGACGAGACTGCAGACGAATAGTTAGCTGGACCAGGGCAGGATCCAGAACCTACGTGGATGGGCTTCGTCTTCTTTATTTTCTCCGGCTTCTTAAGCCTGTTGGATTTGTCTGTACCCAGACACCTTTGATTGCTTCCGCTGTTGTAATGGATGATATGTTGGGGCATGTGTCCTCTGGATGATTGTATTCGCTATTTCTGCCTTAGTGAAGGCCAGTTGCAACCTTATTTCTATCTTTTGTGTCGTAGAGATAAGTTGTGATAATCATTCGTTCAAAGCTGTTGACGTACAGTGCGTGCTTGTTATGAAGTACGTCGACAGTAGTGCCTATGACTCCTAATGGATAGTTTACATCGACGGTGGAATAGTAGGGCTTGTGTTGTCGCGCATAAGCGCAGGCCTACCAGGAAGCTGGGACGTGGGAGCAGTTATGCCCCATAATCCAAGCACCTGCTATCCAGTTCGTACGATGAGTATCCCTTAGAAGCCAGGGTGCGACATGTGCCTTTTGTAAACATTTTGAAAACAACTCTTTAGCTCCCCCGGTGAACAAGGTCCCGCCTCTTCACCGTGGACTTTTCATAACTCATTTTGTTTTCAAAAGCACATTTTAAAAGTTTCCACTTAGGGACTCAATATTATTATCTTAGGCGGTATTTATATACCTTATGGTGGCTAAGGGCTTGGTAACACCAAGTTGACTAATGGCAAAGTGATAGTATAACTATATAATATTAATAGTAATGTTCACTCAACAAAATAGTTTTTGGTAATCAAGTTTTTGAAAACTTCAGAAGTAGGGCATGCATGATAGATAATGATAAGTAGGAATAACAGAAAGCTTTAAGGATGGCTTGCCTTGGAGGAAACGAGGGTCTTGTTCGTAATCACAGCAGGAGTGGTAATAGTAACCTCCTGCTCCAACTACCTCTTCTTCGGTTTCTATCGTCGTAAAATAAAAATAAGGACACTCAATCGGAACCATACTAAGCAAGCAATGATACTATCTACACCATACAGCAAGCAATGCACAGACAAAAATAACACACAAGTTCACCAAACAATACTACACAAGCATACCTCAATAATAATAATATTTATTATTATTACTACAACTACTATGGTTGAGATAGGTCATATCTCAACAACATGATATGGAACCAGTGGGTTTTCCACTAAGTTTTCCATGTCATTTAAGAGGTATTTAGCCTCTGGTCCAACTTGTGGAAACAAGATATTCCTAAGTAAAAATACTACTAGATATTCTAGTGAAAACAACACTATGAGTAATGAATATTAAATCTACACATGCATCCCTCAGGAATAAAATGCATCCGAACAGAGATGAAAACAAGTACTAAACAGTACCAAAATGGTACTGGACTCACCTAAAAATACCCCTAACAACTTGGATAGAAATCTAGCTAAGCATTTGCATCACAAGATTTAATAAAATTAAAACTAGAGAATATCTCTATGCTCATACTAGTTCCAAACAAATCCTAAACATGCAACTTTCTAACATGCTAGATCTGTGAGAAAACAACATGATAACACTAAACACAACATCCAAACATGCTAGAAAACAGAATAACACTAGCAAGCAATTATTCTAAGATTAAATCTACACATTTTATTTTTAACAGAAAAGTACAAATTCTTAGATCTGTTGCCAAAATAAATCTAGAGCTCTAAAAATTACACAAAGCTAGGATATCATGGATCTATCCAATATCTAACATATCCAATTGGATTCACATCAAGTTACTGGAACATGCTAAAAAGTGGATGCATAAATCCTAAAAATCACAGAACATGTTACTGGACTTTTACCAAAGTGGATGCCATTTCCAAATGGTAGCTCAACTTGATGTGAGGTCAAGTTATACTGGTAGATATAGTCAAGGGATACTCAAGGAATTTTAGTTTGCACATTTTGAACATTCCAAGCAAAAGTTATTGCATTTTTTCCTTAACAGACAGTGTGCAGTTCATCATTTTTCATTTGTTCATACAAGGTTCAAATCTAGTTCTGCAAGTTGCATCCGTTCAAGATTTTGTTCATCCACCTCAGGTAATTTTGGTTGATTTTATGTTTGAGTTTAACAATTTTTCACACGATTAAAGCAAAGTGACAGATTCAGTTCATTTTCGAAAAGAAAAAAAAAAGAAATCGTCCACGGGCTGAGCAACACACGGGCGCACGCCCCGCTAGCGCTCTGCAGGCCACCACGCTTCCATGGCACGCGGCGTGCGCGTACCGCTTCATGGTTTAAACGTGGCCGTTGATCTCGTGATCAACGGCGCACGGCCCTCGTCCTCTTCCTCTCTCTCTTTTCTCTCCCGACTGAACCGCACACGACCGGCGGCGAACTAGGAAGCGATTGCTCACCTAGGGGGGTTGCAGGCAAGTGGCGAGTGGTCGAGGGAGTCGCAGGGGCTCGGGGCTGTGCGGGGGCACTGAGATTGCATCGTGAGGCAGCTCCAATCGATGGCGCGGTGCAGGAGTCCCGCGGCGGCTCCGACAAGCACTGCGGTGCTGCTGCAAGCGAGGATCCACGGGAAGGCGTCAGGCTCATTCCACGGAGGGTGGGGAACACGATGAGAGTGAAAGGAAGGGCTGGGGTGGCCTCAGACGTGCGCATCCCACCTCGATTGTCCGCGGTGGCCGCGGTGCTTCTCCGACGATCTAGGCTAGCTGGTTGCTCTTCGGGCTTGTGAGTGAGTGTGGTGCGAGTGTGTGGTGATATGCGGGAGTGGGCGCAAGGCCGTGGCCCTTGGCTGTGGCTATATAGGGGCAGGGCATCCGTGTGCACGCGTAAGGGAGACACGCCCGTGCGCGCCCTGGCGTGCCCATGCCGTGCCCTTGCCATTTGGGAGCGCCCAGGGGCATGACTTGGAGTGGTCAATGGTTGCAAAGGCGAATAAACGAAAGAAAAATTGCGAGGTGCACTGTAACTCGCGATAGTGTCGTTCTGTCAGGTCGTGCCCATGCCTCTCCCTCTCGGTTTCACCTCTGAATCTCACTCTCTCTCTCCCTCTGTGGTTAAAGTGCCTTGGTGACTAAGGGATAGGAATGATGGGTGCTGACTAGGCTTCTAGAAGTTCCAAACCGTGCGGCAAATGGATCATCCAATTAAAAGTTACAAGCATTTGAATTTGGTGCCATTTCACTGTTTCTGCAGAAAAATTCAGTTTTAGTAATGACTTAGAAATTTTCTAAGTGTTGGTTTAACAGAATGGATTAGCCATATGTTACAATTTTTTTCATGAACCAAATCATATTCGAATTTTGTTTTCCAAGTATGGTTGTGTTAAGAAACATTAGTAATTTCATTAACAGCAAAAGAAACCAAATTTTAAGTTCAAATGATCAATGAAAACAAGGTGGAAAAGCAGCTAGTTTGGGTTTTTCTCTGTTTTCTAGAAAACACTAAATCTGTCTTATTTTCTTAACACAAAAACATCAAGCAATTGATTGTTTCTGTAATTCAAATTTTCAAACCAAGTTAACCATTTTGTAGTCCATATAATAGAGATCACATCTATGCCAAGAAAACACAAAATGTGACCCTCTAGCATATAGATAACAAGGGTGAGAATCACCTAATTGGCTTGTTTTTCAGAAGTGAGTTTCTATAGAAAATCCTAAGGAAAACATTGGTGTAGTCTTTTGCCAAATTGTTTTATTGATTCTAATCAAACCAAATATTATTAATAAGTTGAATACAACATTTCCACATTAATTTTGATGAACAACTTTGGAAACATCAAGTGGAAAACAATCCAGAAATATTCAGAAAACATCAGAAAACAAAGTGAATGATTTTTGAATCAAATTTGCTTGCATTGCATAGATAACCATGGTTCAATACATAATGTTGGATTACACAAGGGCATTAAAAAAAAATGTTGACTCACAAAAATGGTCTCCCTCATGTGTTACAAGTGTCCCAGATCTGGGGTGTGACAGATCTCTCCCCCTTAAAAGAATCTCGCCCCGAGATTCGCGGGTTTAGTCTTTAAGGAAATCAGGGAACTCCTTCCTGATATAATCTTCACGCTCACAGGTTGCTTCCTCCTCAGATTGATTCGTCCACTGAATCTTAAGGAACTTGAAAGCATTTCTCCTGGTAGCACGAACATTCTCCTCAAGTATTCGCATGGGTCGATCACGGTAGGTCAAATCATCATTGATGTCAATGGTGTTGAAGTCAATGTCTTGCTAGGTGAGATGCTTATCAGGTACGTGAAGACACTTCCGGAGCAATGACACATGAAAAACATCGTGAAAGGCTGACAACTCTTAAGGTAGCTCCAGCTCATAAGATACCTCTCCACGACGGGCTAGGATCTTAAACGGGCCAATATACCGGGCTGCAAGCTTTCCCTTTACATGGAAACGTTGCATCCCTTTGAGTGGCGTAACACGAAGATACATGAAATCTCCTATAGTGAAAGAGACATCGCGACGCTTAGTGTCCGCATAACTCTTCTGGCGTGATTGTGCGGCTTTAAGACGGCCACGGATTAAATACACTTGTTCCTCTGCAACTTTTAGAGTATCAACTCCAAAGATTTGATTGTCTCCTGTTTTAGTCCAGTTCAGAGGTGTGCGGCACTTCCGTCCATACAAGGCTTCAAAAGGTGCCATCTGCAGGCTTGACTGGTAGCTGTTATTGTAGGAAAACTCTGCAAATGGCAGGCAGTCTTCCCACTTAACTCCATAGGACAATACAAAGGCACGAAGCATGTCCTCCAATATCTGGTTCACACGCTCCGTCTGTCCATCAGTCTGCGGATGGTAGGCTATGATAAAGGCTAGCTTGGTTCCCAAGGCTTCGTGTAACTTCTTCCAGAATCGAGAAGTCAACTCTGATCCTCGATCTGACACAATCCTGCTGGGAACTCCATGTAGGCTGACTATCCGAGAAATATAGAGATCAGGAAGCTGGTCTCCACGATATGTGGTCTTGACAGGTATAAAGTGTGCAACTTTGGTGAGCCTATCAACGACTACCCATATCGAATCATTTCCTCCACTGGACCGTGGCACTCCAGTAGTGAAGTCCATCCCAACTTCATCCCATTTCCAAACAGGTACTTGCAATGGCTGTAACAAACCAGCGGGACGCTGATGTCCAGCCTTCACTTGCTAACGAATATGACACTTGGCTATAAACGAGGCAATATCTCGCTTCATTCCGTGCCACCAAAACTTCTCCTTCAAGTCTTGATACATTTTAGTTCCACCAGGGTGAATAGAGTACAAAGTGTCATGAGCCTCAGTCATGATTGTTTGCTTCATCTCAGATTCAGTCGGAACACAAATGCGTCCTTCAAACCATAAGACTCCATCAGAATCAATGGTAAAACCGGCAACTTCTTCCTTCTCCATGCGGGTTTTAATTCCGTCAATACTTTTCTGGCCCTTGTGAGCTTCTTTGATTTGATCAACTAGAGTTGGTTTAACTTCCATGGCGTCCAACATGCCATAGTTGACCACTTCGATACCAAGCTGGTCAAGTTCTTTCCACAACTCCGGTTGTCTGATCTGAATCATAGAATTTAGAGAGGCCGGCTCTCGACTAAGAGCGTCCGCAACAACATTCGCCTTTCCACGGTGATAGTGGATACTAAGATCATATTTCTTGATGAGCTCTATCCAACGGCGTTGCCTCATATTGAGTTCACGCTGTGTAAAGATATACTTCAAACTCTTACGATCTGTATAGATTTCACACCTCTTCCCAATAAGGAAATGTCGCCATGCTTTGAGAGCATGCACAACTGTAGAGAGCTCTAAGTCATGAGTAGGATAATTCAACTCATGTGGTCTCAACAGGCGTGAGATAAATGAGATGACCTTTCCTTCTTGCATGAGAACACTTCCAAGACCAAGCTTAGAAGCATCACAATACACATCGAAACTCTTGGTGACATCTGGCATGATGAGTACCGGGGCCATCACCAGTCGTTTTTTCAACTCTTGAAAACTCTCAACACATTTGTCTGTCCAAACGAACTTGCTATCCTTCTTGAGAAACTGAGTGAGTGGTCTGGCTATACTGGAAAATCCTTGAACAAACTTGCGATAATATCCGGCTAATTCCAGAAAAGATCTGACTTCAGTCTGATTAGTCAGGGCAGCCCGATTAGCGACAGACTGAACCAGAGCAGGGTCAACAGAGATTCCACCTCCGGATACTACGTGTCCAAGAAATCCCACTTCCTTCAACCAGAATTGGCACATACTGAACTTAGCATACAGTTGATGTTGTCGAAGTGTTCCGAGAACAATTCTCAGATGTTCTCCGTGTTCTTCCTCACTCTTGGAGTAAATAAGAATGTCATCCATAAAAACCACGACAAACTTGTCCAGGAATTCCATGAAAATCTTATTCATAAGATTCATGAAGTAGGTGGGGGCATTGGTTAGACCAAAAGACATCAGGGTGTACTCATACAATCCGTAACGTGTGGTGAAAGCGGTCTTTGGAATATCGGTCTCACAAACCTTCAACTGATGATAACCAGTACGAAGATCGATCTTTGAGAAAATTCTTGCCCTATTTAGCTGGTAAAACATGTCTTCAATTTTGGGCAGCGGGTATTTGTTCTTGATGATAACATCATTCAACTTACGGTAATCCACACATAGACGTGAGGAACCGTCCCGCTTGTCCCCAAAAATGAGAGGTGATCCCCATGGTGATGCACTAGGGCGAATCAAACCTTTCCTTAACATGTCATCCAGCTGCTTCTTCAACTCATCTAGCTCTTTCGGGTTCATCCGGTAAGATTCCGTGTTATGGGTCTAGTACCGGGTATCAACTCAATAACAAACTCGATATCCTGATCAGGCGGCATACCGGGTAACTCCTCAGGAAACACATCCGGGTATTCACATACTACCGGAACTTCCTCAAGTGCAGTTGTGGCTATACCAGTGTGGCAGTGAGTCTCTGACTTTGACTTGGTTGCGGTGAAGGCAACCCTTTCCCCATCACTGGCAGTCAATGGTATGGACTTTCTGGTGCAGTCAATCACACCACTATACTTGGTCATCCAATTCATGCATAGTACTACTTCTTTCCCTTGGGATCCCAGTACTATCAGGTCGGCATGAAAAGTTTTCCCTTGTATGTCCACGGGTATCTCTTTGCAAACACGGTTGGTTTTTGTGCTGGCTCCGGGTATTTGTACTAACATAGGGTTTTGCATATGTGTGTGTGTTTCATCCCACTCTTTTCAACAAATGGCATGATAACAAAGGAATGCGAGGCACCCGAATCAAACAGTACTTCAGCAGGTACAGAGTTGACAGGAAACGTACCCATCACCATATCTGGCGTGTCTTGAACCTCCTCAGCAGTGACGTGATTCAGGTGTCGTATGGTCACATTCTGCCTCTTGTGCACTGGTGCATGTGTCATCTTGGTTGCATTGTTCTGAGCTGGGGCAGCATTCTTGGTCGGGCAGTCACGAGCAAAATGCCGCAGGAAAAGCAACCTCCACTGGGTTTGGTGTTCTGGTTTGGCTTGGCAGCATGGTTGGGCTTGTGTCCATTCCAATTTCCATTTCCACTTCCTCCAGGCTTGGGTGGATAAGGTGCACGGTTGTTGTTGTTGTGGTGGTTGTTGTGGTTTTTGTGGTCATGGTGGTGGTTGTTGTTGTGGTTTCTTGGCGCAAAAGTAGGTGCCCTGTGTGGTGGTGGTCTGGCATATGGTGTGGGGCGGTGTCTGGGTGCACTTGGTCTTCCTTGGAACTACATCTTTCTCTTCCTGTTTTCAAAGAGATTCTGTCTCTTGTGCTCCATCATCATCGCAGCATCCGCGAGTGACTCCAGATACACAAATGGAATGACCACAAGGGTACACTGCAACTCATCGTGCAGCCCATTCAGGAATCTCTCCTTCTTCTTAGCTTCTGTGTTAACTTCATCTGGTGCATACCGGGCTAGCAGAGTGAATTCCTCCCAGTACTTTGACACATACATTCCTCCCTGCCTCAGGTTCAGGAACTTGTCCTTCATGATGCTCATCACACCCTGAGGGATGTGATACTTGCGGAATCGGGCAGTGAAATCATCCCAGGTGAACACGTAATCAGAAGTGACAGTGTCACAGGTGGTCTCCCACCAAGTCCTCGCTGGTCCAGCAAGAAAATGGGTGGCGAAAAGCACCTTGTCATTCTCATCCACTCCTGTCACTTTCAGATTGTTGGCGATGGTACGAAGCCAATCGTCAGCGTCAACTAGTTCCACGATCTTGGTGAATACCGGAGGATTGGTCTGCTGAAACACCTTCAGCTTCGAGCGTCCGCCATTACCGTTGTCATCGCCATTATTGTTATTGTTGTTGGCACTGGCAGCGGCTAACTGCTGCAGGGCAGCAATTGTGGCAGTACTCTCGGCTCTAGTGGCCTGGCGATCCTCCATCATAAGTGCTAGCAATGCCTCCATTGATGGCGGGGGTGGTGGTTGTGGTTCCCGACGCGGCGGCATGCTGTTTAGTGAAACATGTGTAAGACTATGCAGCAAGACTTCTTTGTTTTTAAACATCAAAAATTCGAACAACCAAAAGAGTGTCTAAAAACCAAACAGAAAAGACAAGCGATTTAATTTTTTTTTTGAAACGGGAACAGTGTCCCGGCCTCTGCATCAAATTGATGCACACAGCCGGTTTTTCATTAATATAAGAATCAAAAAAGTACAAAGTAAACAGACCTGAGGCCGCATGCCTCGCAACAACACCTCCCCCAGACTACCTCTAAACTAATGGCAAAAGATAAAAGCAAAGATACATACACAACTTCTAGACGAAGCCTTCAAGAAGGAAAAGCCACACGTGCACCGATGATGGCGAGTTCGATCAAAGACCGAACTCGGGATTTTCATCCCTAAAGTCAAACTTCGAACCATCACCTTCAGCAAGGTAACGACGCAACCGCGTGTCAACTTCACCCGAGATGTTTCCACCGAAGTGTGTAAACTCGATACCAAATCTTCTACCATCACCACCTCTCCGGCCAACGAATAGCTAGATACCACTGGAGGAGAAACTGGAGGCCGATGACATCATACCGCTCAGCCTCTAGCCGTTGTCACACCACCTTCTATCAACAACAGCAGGCATGACTTGACACCGCGGAAAAAAGTCGTGCGTAGCACCTTCCAGGATCAGGCATATTGCCACCGCCGGTCAGGCATGACTTGACAGCTCCTCTGAAGTCATCGTGCGTAGCACCTACTGCATCGAATAGAACCCTGTCTCGAAATGGAGGGGTGTCCCATACCACCGCCAGCCTCAGAACTCTGCAACCACAGAAGAGAACGTCCCATACCGCCATCGACTGTGACTTACGAAGCCAGAGACCATCACCATCTCAAAGATCAGCCATCGCATCATCCACATGACCACGAAGACCACCACCGTCAAAGAAGCCGAGCCGCCGCCCCATCTCCAAACTCCTGCGTTGTCTACGACACCGCATCGAGTAAATTGCGGCCAGCGCGTCGCCTCTAGACCAGCTGCAAGCAACTGCCACGCAGCATCAGCTGCCGACAGCGACCTCCTCCCCGCCGCAAGCCATTGCAGATCCTGATCCATAGGTCCGATGACCTGGAGAGTCGAGGCTGCCACGACCTCGGCTCCGCCGCCGCTGGTCCCTCCATCCGGTGAAGACTCCAAAGCGATGCCCGCAAGAGGGAATACGACGCCGCGACGCCGCCATCGCTCGACCCCAATGGGATCTGAGGTTTCCCCCGGAGATGCAACCGGAGGTCCGCCGAACGCAGCCCATCTCCGACGAAGAAGACATCCGCCGCCACCAACCCGTCGACCAAAACGCCACCACCAACCTCCAATCCGGGATCCGAAGGGGAAGGCTCCCACTTGCACCCAAGGGAGAGGAGGTAAAGACGGCGCAAGGATCGCCGCCGGCAAGGATCGCCACCATGGCCGCCACCGCGACCAGGGCGTCGTCGCGCCTGGAGCTCGGGGCCGGCACCCCATCGAGACCGCCGTCTCTGCCTCGGAATGGCCACCGGGAATCGACCCCGCCTCCGCCTCGCAGATGCCGCCGCATCGGAGAATCCCCGTCGCCGCCGTCATGGACTCCGCCCGGGCTTAGCCCGACGAGGTCTCGGGCAACGACGAGGCGGGCGCTGATGACGAGGGAGGGGCTCGGACCGGCGGCGGCGGCGTTCCCCCCGAGCTAACAAGCGATTTAATTAGGGTAACGATTTTTAAGGGTTGAGACAATTTCCAAACATAGTTATTGTACAACCAAACATCATACTCATAGCATGAAGTCCTACATAGCACAACACTCCAATAGACATCTACCACAACTACGCTCCTCAGAGCTACATCGGGGGGATTCGCCTTATAGGGTCGGCGTACATCTCACTGGCACAACTCCACAACTAAGAGGCACTACGACTAGTCCTAAGTGCTATCGACGTCGAAGAGGAGCTCCTCTGGGTCCTCCTCCTCAACTGAGTTGTCGTCCTCCTGTCTGCTATGCTCACTCATATCCATACCCTCAGCATCTGACAGAACATCATCGTCAACAAGGAGATCCTCGTTTTCCCTGTGGAGCTCGGAGTTCTCCTTCTCTAACTCCTTGAGTGTGGAGTCTCGAGTGGCTAAGTCCTCTCTAGCAGTCTTCAGGCACTCACGCAGAATCGCGTTCGCCTCCTGAAGTGATCCCACCTTGGAGGTGAGACGGGTACGGGCTAGACGAGTGGTCCGCAACTGACTCGCCAAGGCTCGGGACCGCGCAGTAGCTGTCTTGAGGTCGAGCATCGTCTTACCCAGATGGGTACAGAGGAGACGGCACTCTGCAATAGTAGTGTGCTGCAGGATGCTCATATCATCGAGACGACACTGAGTGCAGTAAAGTAGAACCTCCATGTCATCCATGTGCGCACCGATACCCGCGAAGTCCTAAGACACGGCAACAGGTGTGCCGGTCTCGTCCCTCCTCCCGAGGAACCCGTAGCTAGACCCCAAGAACTGGTAGTCCCTCACGTGAGCCAGGCGCGCAATGGCCTCCTGGATCACTCGCACGGCTCCCTCCTGCCAGGAGCGCTCGAAGGTGGCGAAGACGAAAGTCTCCACGGAAGGAGTGGTAAGCGGAGGGCGTATGGTGCACTCCACAAACCACTCTACCTCAATGGGAGTCCCGGAGATCATCCCTCCCCACATCTCGGGAACGGGGCGATCGAGAAGCTCGGTCATCGCGACGAGCCTCCGCTCGAAGCGAAAAGGGAATTCCCTAGCCAGTCCCAACTGGCACGCCTCCGTGAAAACAACGTCCATCTACACAAATTTTTAAGTAATATTTAGTTAGACCCAAGTGTGCAAAATTTTAGAGTCGAACATGATATAACTTAATGTATGTAGAGTTTGAGAAAATAGGGAAGATAGGTATACGAACCTTTTAAATCTTAGTCACTTAAGTATATTATGTATATAGAGAGAGAGAGTACTAGTTGACGTCCATGCTAACTAAGGGCTCCTAGGGTCAGTATAGCTCTGATACCAACTTTGTAGAGACCCCAAACCGGATGGTCCAGAACCCCTCATATGCATACATTCACGATCCGAAGAAATTCAGTCGTGAACAACATACTAAGTGGTACACATATACATTATCCATTACACGAATAACAACAGTCTTACAGCCAATGGTCACATGACCAAGTCTTTATTTAGCTGTCACGCAGGACAGGCAAAGCCTCACAACTCACACACACAGCGGAAAAGAAACACACGTAGGTAGCCCATGTCACTCCGTCATCGAC
The DNA here is from genome assembly GCA_028641055.1 of Alopecurus myosuroides. Classification (NCBI taxonomy): domain Eukaryota; kingdom Viridiplantae; phylum Streptophyta; class Magnoliopsida; order Poales; family Poaceae; genus Alopecurus; species Alopecurus myosuroides. Next base: position 314,700,063 of record CM054063.1, on the reverse strand, counting down.
AAGCTGCTGACCGGGAGCCGGGCCTAGTTCGCATATTCGTCAGAGTAGTACCCTTCCTCGTATTCCTCCTCCAAAGGCGTCTCCTCAAACTCTGGCCAAGTAAATAGCCAGGGGCGAAACCAATATGAGTACTTTTGAATGTACTCAGCAAGTCATCCTTCATACACTTACAAAATGCATCATGCTTATATGGTGGATAGGTAGGCTATAAATAGGGCTCTCTACCCATGGTATACATCTAAGATTACATCATAGTTGCATTCATTTTATCTGTATCTTTGTTGAAGAAGATACTTCAGAAGAAAATAATATAAGTTTACTTTCTCTTGTAGATATCACATGTACAAGAGGTTTTATAAACTTGTTTTATGAAAGAAAGTTTTCTTTGCAAAAATTCTTGGAACAACATGTCCAGATCCTTCATCAGTACCTCGAAGGTACAAGTCCTTGTTTAAAAACACATTTTTGAAAACTTGACACAATACTAGCTACATGGCCTTTCAACTGCCCATATCCGAGAGCTCGGCTATTCTGAATAGTTTTACTCTGCAGAGGTGTACACATTCTACTAGATCCAAACGTCTGCCATGAACCACCAATGGATCGACACAGCGATATGCAAGCATCAGAAGAATGATCCTAACTGTCCACTCTGACACAAGCTAGTATATGGCTATCCCTTCAATTAGGTTTATTCCCCTGGCACCATGTCCCACATCGCCAAACAGGGGACCCAACTGTCGCACCCGGAGGAGAACTTAATCCCTCACTGTGTATGTCCCGTTTTCTCACTCCGGGCGACACTTCGGTTCAGAGAATCATCCTCTCTATAGCAAGTTGGGATAGGACACACACCAACAAGCTCAAGAATCTAGATAGGCCCCGTACCCATGTTGGGGTAGAGTGGCAGTACTTCTTGGTTGTCCAGCGAAGACAAGGTTATGTGCCTTTTGTAAACATTTTGAAAACAACTCTTTAGCTCCCCCGGTGAACAATGTCCCGCCTCTTCACCGTGGACTTTTCATAACTCCTTTTGTTTGCAAAAGCACATTTTAAAAGTGTCCACTTAGGGAGTCAAGATTATTATATTAGGCTTTATTTATATACCTAATGGTGGCTAAGGGCTTGGTAACACCAAGTTGACTAATGGCAAAGTGATAGTATCTCTACTATATAATTTTACTTCAGGTGGTGATGGTTGGTACGTCCTAGCCCATATTTGGAAGAGTTGAGATCGGCTCGGTTTCCATGTGTCACGTACGAGAAAAAACAGAGAAACAGACATGAGATCATATCGGTTGCTACAGCTGAACTCTGGTTCATATTCTGCATTTGTGGTGTGCTACCTTTATACAGACCGAGACAATCGAGTTGTATACGTATGGCTGGCTGATCAAACAATGGGGAAGGAGCGGCCTCGCGAGGTGACCTCTCCTCTGGTGGTTATCTTTCTGAACCACGATAGGTGTGATTTAATCACAATGTGGTTCTTACAAGCCCGTGGCACTACCAGAGTCTTTCAAAATAGGGCATAGCTATCCTGCTTAATTTCAGCCAGTCTCTGTTAGCTTAAAAAAAGTAGCACCGATGCCTGAAAGGATGAAATTGGTCCAAATTCAGATGGTTCAGTATTTTTCGACCGGTAAACTCATTTAGAATTCCGGTTACCAGCCGGTAACCGCGGTAATTCGACTGGTAACCAAATCTCTGGTGGTCACCACACGAACATTCTAATATGAGTTTTTGGAGACTCTCGAGACCAACCAAATGACCCGTTGCAATGCACGGGTATTTCTCTAGTAACTATATAATATTAATAGCAATGTTCACTCAACAAAATAGTTTTTGGTAATCAAGTTTTTGAAAACTTCAGAAGTAGGGCATGCATGATAGATAATGATAAGTAGGAATAACAGCAAGCTTTAAGGATGGCTTGCCTTGGAGGAAACAAGGGTCTTGTTCGTGATCACAACAGGAGTCGTAGTAGTAACCTCCTGCTCCAACTACCTCTTCTTCTATCGTCGTAAAATAAAAATAAGGACACACAATCAGAACCATACTAAGAAAGCAATGATACTATCTACACCATACAGCAAGCAATGCACATACAAAAATAACACACAAGTTCACCAAACAATACTACACAAGCATACCTCAAAAATAATAATATTTATTATTATTACTACAACTACTATGGTTCAGATAGGTCATTTCTCAACAACATGAGATGGAACCAGTGGGTGTTCCACTAAGTTTTCCATGTCATTTAAGAGGTATTTAGCCTCTGGTCCAACTTGTGGAAACAAGATATTCCTAAGTAAAAATACTACTAGATATTCTAGTGAAAACAACACTATGAGTAATGAATATTAAATCTACACATGCATCCCTAAGGAATAAAATGCATCCTAACAGAGATGAAAAAAAGTACTAAGCAGTACCAAAATGGTACTGGACTCACCTAAAAATACTCCTAACAACTTGGATAGAAATCTAGCTAAGCATTTGCATCACAAGATTTAATAAAATTAAAACTAGAGAATATCTCTATGCTCATACTAGTTCCAAACAAATCCTAAACATGCATAAACTTTCTAACATGCTAGATCTGTGAGAAAACAACATGATAACACTAAACACAACATCCAAACATGCTAGAAAACAGAATAACACTAGCAAGCAATTATTCTAAGATTAAATCTACACATTTTATTTTTAACAGAAAAGTACAAATTCTTAGATCTGTTGCCAAAATATATCTAGAGCTCTAAAATTACACAAAGCTAGGATATCATAGATATGTCCAATATATAACAGATCCAATTGGATTCACATCAAAAAGTGTTGTAAAATGAATCCTAAAAATCACAGAACATGCTACTGGACTTTTACCAAAGTGGATGCCATTTCCAAGTGGTCGCTCACCTTTATGTGAGGTCAAGTTCTACTGGTAGATCTAGTCAAGGGCTACTCAAGGAATTTTAGTTTGCACAATTAGAACATTCCAAGCAAAAGTTATTGATTTTTTTCCTTAACAGAAAATGTGCAGTTTATCATTTTTCATTTGTTCATACAAGGTTCAAATCCAGTTCTGCAAGTTGCATCCGTTCAAGATTTTGTTCATCCACCTTAGGTAATTTTGGTTGATTTTATTTTTGAGTTTAACAAATTTTCACGCGATTAAAGTAAAGTGGCAGATTTAATTCATTTTCAAAAAGAAAAAAAAAGAAATCGTCCACGGGCTGAGCAACACACGAGCGCACGGCCCACTAGCGCTCTGCGGCCCACCACGCTTCCATGGCAGGCGGTGCGCACATACCGCGTCGTGGTTTAAACGTGGCCGTTGATCTCGCGATCAACAGCGCACGACCCTCGTCCTCTTCCTCTCTCTCTCTCTCTCTCTCTCTCTCTCTCTCTCTCTCTCTCTCTTTTCTCTCCCGTCTGAACCGCGCGCGACCGGCGGCGAACTAGGAAGCGATCACTCACCTAGGGGGGTTGCAGGCGAGTGGCGAGTGGTCGAGAGAGTCGCAGGGGCTCGGGGCTGTGCAGGGGCGCTAAGATTGCGGCGTGAGGCAGCTCCAATCGATGGCGCGGTGCAGATGTCCCACGGCGGCTCCGGCGAGATCTCCGGTGCTCCTGCAAGCGAGGAACCACGGGAAGGCGTCAGTCTCGTTCCATGGAGGGTGGGGAACACGATGAGAGTGAAAGGAAGGGCTGGAGTGGCTTCAGACGTGCGCATCGCACCTCTTCTGTCCGCGGTGGCCGCGGTGCTTCTCCGGCGATCTAGGCTAGCTGGGTGCTCTTCGGGCTTGTGAGTGAGTGTGGTGCGAGTGTGTGGTGATGTGAGGGAGTGGGCGCAAGGCCGTGGCCCTTGGCTGTGGCTATATAGGGGCGGGAGGCCGTGTGCACGCTCGGGTGGCCTCGGGCGTCAGTGAGACGCGCCCGTGCGCGCCCTGGCGTGCCCATGCCTTGCCCTTGCCCTTTGGGAGTGCCCAAGGGCATGACTTGGAGTGGTCAATGGTTGCAAAGGCGAAGAAACAAAAGAAAAATCGCGAGGTGCACTGTAACTCGCAACAGTGGCGTTCTGTCAGGCCGTGCCCATGCCTCTCCCTCTCAGTTTCACCTCTGAATCTCACTCTCTCTCTCTCTCTCCCTCTGTGGTCAAAGTGCCTTGGTGACTAAGGGACAGGAATGATGGGTGCTGACTAGGCTTCTAGAAGGTCCAAACCATGCAGCAAATGGATCATCCAATTAAAAGTTACAGGCATTTGAATTTGGTGCCATTTCACTGTTTCTGCAGAAAAATTCAGTTTTAGTAATGACTTGGAAATTTTCATGAACCAAATCATATTCAAATATTTTTTTCCAAGTATGGTTGTGTTAAGAAACATTAGTACTTTCATTAACAGTAAAAGAAACCAAATTTGAAGTTCAAATGATCAATGAAAACAAGGTGGAAAAACAGCTAGTTTGGGTTTTTCTCTGTTTTCTAGAAAACACTAAATCTGTCTTATTTTCTTAACACAAAAACATCAAGCAATTGATTGTTTCTGTAAATCAAATTTTAAAACCAAGTTAAACATTTTGTAGTTCATATAATAGAGGTCACATCTGTGCCAAGAAAACACAAAATGTGACTCTCTAGCATATAGATAACAAGGGCGAGAAACACCTAATTGGCTTATTTTTCAGAAGTAAGTTTCTATAGAAAATCCTAAGGAAAACATTAGTGTAGTCTTTTGCCAAATTGTTTTCTTGATTCTAATCAAACCAAATATTATTAATAAGTTGAATACAACATTTCCACATGAATTTTGATGAACAAATTTGGAAACATCGGGTGGAAAACAATCCAGAGATATTCAGAAAACATCAGAAAACAAAGTGAATGATTTTTGAATCTAATTTTCTTGCATTGCATAGATAACCATGGTTCAATAGATAATGTTGGATTACACAAGGGCATTAAAAAGTTTTTGTTGGCTCACAAAAATGGTCTCCCTCATGTGTTACAAGTGTCCCAAATCTGGGGTGTGACAGTTATCCTTCGGATCCTGTCAGTAAAACACTTATGTCCAAAGTATAAATCATCTCTTTCCGCCTTATCGGCGTGTGTAGAATATCTACCGGCTGAATGGATAGAGGGGGATCTGCTCCTTTCTGGCCCATTGTTGCGCAAATGCGCTCTTCCAGGATTATCCCTGTTTTGTCCGTTATCATGCCCTTTGCAATGTGGCGGAGTTCTGCTCCTTGGCCTTTCCTTATTCCTAGGGGGGTATGGGATCTCTCACGCCTGTGAGGAATATCATATCTTTCGTCTTTTTTAGTAGGGCGTCTCGGAGGAGGCATTGCTTTTCCGTCCTTCCGGTTTTGTTCTTCCCGATCACGGGGGTTAATTCCACCTTTCGGCAGATGGGATCCTGTTCTGGACGCTGCATCCTTGTTATCGGGAATTTTCTTGTCCTCTCTTGGATCTCCTTTCTTCTCCTTTGAATTGCCTGAATCTTCAGGTTCTCCAGGTCCAGGTGCTCAAGCGGCGCATGTGGCTGTTTTGCATAGGGTTGAGTCGTCATGCAACTTCCGTGATCTTGCCTGCCCTCGCTGCTGTTGTTGCAATGCTTTTCCTAAGAAGGCATACACCCCTTGGAGTTTTTCATCATTGGAGTACAGATCATCATTGAGGATGGCAAATGCGGCTTCCGCGTTTTTTGCTGGTGTTTTGTATATAGGTTCGCCCCTGGCATTGATGTTGTTTACTTGCTTTTGCCAGGAAGGGTTTTGGACCCGATCCTTTAGCTGCAGTACTTCCGGTCTTACGATTCCGGGTAACCTTGTAGGTTTTATGACAGATCTATTCTTTCTCTCGTACTCCTCAATTTCTTCCTACTTCAACTTAATGTCAGCCTGGGTTTGTAGGAGATTTTCCCGAGTTCTGAATAGATGTTGCTGTTGCCTTTGAAGAGCTTGTCTCCTGGCTTCCAGCACTTCACGGGGTTCGTGGGATCCCACTGGTGTTTGAAGTAAATCTTGTTCGTCCTGTTCTGACATTGATGGAACAGAGATTTCCTTCATTCTCTTCTCCGCAGACTTGACTCCGCTTCCTCCTCCTGCTTCCGGGTTTTCGTTGGTGGTATCCACCAGTTTTTTCTTCTGGAGTTTGTACTGGAGTTTCTTGGCAGCCTTGTTTCTTTTCTTGGAATATGGAGGTTTTTTACCAGGTTCCTCTTCTGTCAATTCCTTGACATCAGGATAAATTGGACTGGTTTCACCGTCCTCTCTTTCCTCATCTGGCCGAGGTGTTTGAGGATCTTCCTGACTTTCGGCATCCGAGTTATCAGTCGGTTTTTTCATAAGCACTTCATGGAATCCCTCTTGAAAAGATTTGACCTTTCTTTTGAAAGCATCTTCATCTTCGTCTTCGGAATCGAGCTGGTCAGATCCGGGTTCCGATTCCAATCTCGCCTCAATGGCGGCTAGCACAGAATCGGCTTCCGAGTTCATCGTCGTATCGACGAATGTTGGATCTTCCACCTCTGCTGTGGGAGTGTTTTCTTCTGCCTTTTCCACGGGATTGTTTACGTCCGTGTTTTCAGCGATCTCGGATTGCACCATACCAATAAAGTGTGATCTCATTGCAGGCATCTTCGAAGAGGCAGCGATTTGAGCAGGATATTGGCGATCTGAGCAAAATCCGGCATCATAGATTTCTTCAACTGGGTATAGGGCGGGTGGGATAAATGTACTTTCGCCACAGAATCCCATTGCTTCTGCAGTTAATCCGATAAAGATATTTGCAGATCCAATCGGTAAAACGCAGGCACTTACCAGATGATTCCGAGCTGGCATGTACGATCCGTTGTCGAGGAAGCGCCCGACGTTGTTGTCAAACTCCAAGCTTACGACAATTATAGTACTGACGATTCCGCCGAGTATCCCCGATCGAAACATAACACCGACGTCGCTGGCCCCACGGTGGGTGCCAACTGTCGAGACATCGTAGCAGGGTTCATAGACGGGGGTGCCATGAGGCCTACGGGTAAAGACGTGGGGGGACGTGGTAGTATGACAACCAGGGACACCAAAGTTTACCCAGCTTCGGTACGTCGCAATTAGGCGGCGTTCCTACTTCTGCAATCTCACTAAATTAGGGCTAAAGCCTGAAGTATACAAAGTACAATGTGAGTTTGGGGTTGCTAACTCGACGAGGATCAACTTCTCGGCGAGTTGGCTTCTAGCTATTTCTCTGTTCTCTTTCTTCTCTCCCGTCTGGCTTTATATAGATAGTCGGGTTAAGGCTTACAGAAAGGAAACCTAGAAGACTACGGTAAGTTCTAACTTGGAAGGAAAGAATCCGCCCTCTATTCCAAGCCGCACCACGTCGGCCGTGGTCCGGGTTCTTCTAGAATCCGGCTTCTGCGCGTCAGCTTACTGGGCCACCTAATGGAATGTGATACATTAACAATCAGGCCACCCGGGTAATCGGCTCTTTAGGACAATGCCAGATATACCCCTAATCGGTATATATCTGACACCGGCGGCGGAAACGTAGAGGGCGGCGGCGGTTTGGAGGAGGAAGAAGGAGGGCGAGTGGGGAAAATAAGATCTGAGATCTAGTTGACCCCGCTCGCCCTAGGTCTGCTATGTGTTGTTGGGAACCTCAAGAGGAGGGTGTGATGAGCACAGCGGTAGGAGTTTTCCCCTTATTTAAGAACCAGGGTTATCAATCCAGTAGGAGAAAAAGAATCTTCGGAAGGTTGATGCCACTGACGGTGGTGCTGGCGCTTCACTGGTGTCAGCAACAACGTGGAACCTGCACACAACAGAACCAAAATACTTTTCCCCAACGGTACAATGAGGTTGTCAATCTCACCGGTCTTGCTGAAAACAAAGATTAGACGTATAGTGTGGAAAACAGTATATGCTTGCAGTAAGTAAAGAAAGCAGGAAATTGTTGTGGTTTGTTTAACAGTGTGGAAAAATGGACCGGGGTTCATAGTTTCACTAGTGGGGTCTCTCCATAGAAGATAAGATGATGGTTGAACAAATTAACAGCTGGGCAATTGACAAATAGAGGTTGCACCATAGTGCACAATCTGACATGAAGATTACTATGCTATTTAGTGCGGGCATTACAACAAGATACATAGACCGACATCCATCTGCATCTATGACTAATAATCCACCCTCAGTTTATCGTCCGAACCCCCTTAGTTATTATGTTGCAAGCAACAGATAATTGCATTAAACAAAGTGTGTAATGTAAGCAATGATTATGCACGCGGGCACTCTCACCGTTGTTTTCTCCCTAATGGCAACATCACATCCTCCCCCTTCACGTTTCTGTCACTCGAGCAAGGCAACAAGGAGGCATGAACCCACTATCGAGCATTAATACTACCTCTTGGAGTCACTAGCAACTACTTGGCCAGAATAACCACTAGCAACGGAGAGCAACGGAGATCACAAATAACATATGCAAATAAAGACTATAATTAACTTGGCATAAGGTCAATATTCATCGGATCCCAGCAAACGCACCACAAAGAATTACATAAGATCAATCTCGATCATGATAGGAAGCTCACGAGATCTAAACATGGAGGCATATGAGGAGAAGACAACCATCTAGCTACAGCTACGAGCCCGTTTTCCAAGGATGAACTACTCACGCATCACTCTGGAGGCAGGCATGGTGATGTAGAGGCCTCCGGTGATGATCTCTCTCCGGCAGGGTGCCGGAAACAGCTTCAGAACCCCCTGATATGGGGTTGACGGTGACTGCGACTGCGGAACTTTTTCGGGGATTTTGACCAGGTGCTTAGGGTTTTCCATCCAGGGGGGCTTAAATAGGCGAAAGGGCAAAGGCGATGGAGGCCAGGGGGTCCCACACCCATAGCTTGCGCGGCCAGGGGGCCGCATCATCCTATGGTGTGCCCCCCCTGTGCCCCTCTTCGTTCTTCTGGATGCTTCCGGGGAAAATAGGACTTCCGGGCTTCAAATTTTCCAATTCCGAGAATATTTCCAGAACAACTTTTCTCAAACTAAAAAACAGCAGAAAACAGGGAACTGGTTCTATGGCATCTTGTTAATAGGTTAATCCGGAAAATCGATAAAAATGACATAAAGAAGGGAGAAAACTTGTAGAAGTTGGCATAATATCATCATGGAGCATCAGAAATTAGGGATACGTTTATGACGTATCAAGCATCCCCAAGCTTAGTTCCTACTCTTCCTCGAGTAGGTAAATGATAAAACATTAATTTCTGAGGTGACATGCTACTAACATAAACTTGATCAATCCAATGTAAAAGCAAATGCACGCTGAGATCATGAAACTTTAAACATAGGCATGATAAATAAAACTTTAATAATAAAGCATAGCAATTACTTTGCATCACGAAGAGTAACTCAAATAAGGGATCATGAATAATAATGCAAATAAAGGTAAACGTTTGTTTCAGGTATAGAGAAAGCATGGCAAAGTGATATTTCGATAGTCCTTAAGAGTGGGGCAAAACATAAATGCCAGGACACCTTCAAAGTTCAAGAGGAAGACTAGAACAAATAATTTAAAAACAAATAGTATCACATCAGGAAGTAATTCTTGATGCTTATGGGACAATTGCACATAGAACTCAGAATGCCAAAAATGCTCTCTCAACTGTGCATAAAGTTAGAAGATGGAGACTCAACATAAAAGTAAAAGAAAGGCCCTTCGCAGAGGGAAGCAGGGATCACTCATGTTCTAGAGATTTTATTTTATTAAACAGAGGTATTAAAAGTTTGACACTCCTCCCATCCATCTTTCACAAACCATGGCTAACTGAATCCTCGGGTGCCTGCCAACAATCACATACCGTGGAGGAGTGTCTATATTTTTGGAGATGTATGCTAATGTCAACGAATAATAAACAGAAAATATAGTACGTCACAAGTCAACTGGATTCACAAGACCGGCTCCCATGGTGAAGGACACAACTGGTGTAGAAGGTCATCCCTCTTTCTCTTTTTTTTACACAATTATTCTTTGACTGATAAATCAGGGGCACAAATAGTGAAGAGAATTTGTTTGTATTAATTTGGGGCTGGGCACCCCGCTGCCAGCTCTTCTATCATTTGGATAAGCAGATGAAGCCACGACTCTAGGGTGTGAAATCCAATCAACAAGTGAGATAAAGATTCTCTATTTACGTCCTCATGAGCAAAAACAGGAACATAAAACAGGAGTAATTTTGAAGGTTTTAAAGGTAACACATGAGCAATTTACTTGGGAATGGCAGTTAAATACCACATGTAGGTAGGTATGGTGGACACAATGGGAAAAACTTTGTTTTAAGGGAGTTTGGATGCACGAGTAGAGCTCCCAGGTGGAGGCTAGCAAAAGATAGGGAGCAACAAATCAAGAGAGCATAAGAGCCATAATCATGCATAGCGACATAAGCATCATTAACTAAAACATAAGCAGTATCACAAGTTCAAAAACTAAGTGGTCATGGAGGCTATTTGTGACTGGTTTGTAGTCATAGACATGGTGTGAGCATGCGCCAAGTCAACCAAATAAAACATTCGAAAGAGAATACCATATATTGATGCTTTACTATGACAAGAACAACTCATGAATCTTTCAATACATATTAAACACTCTCATATATTTGAGGTTAATCATTCTACTCAATAACCAAAAGGCTTTAAAACTCAAATAACATTTAGCTTGGCATGAAAAAGTTCTAGCCACATTCTATACAAGCTTCTACTAGTACTGTTATAAATTCTACTTCAAGCAGCAGTTTTCTTTCTCCCAACAAGCACCATACAAAACATGCTTTAACAAAAATACTCTTTATGATACAGCAAGAAAACATGAGAGTACTCACATAACACTACTAAAACTAACAACTCTAATAAGAGATGCAAGGAAAACAGGAGCTGAATAAATACAGCTGCCAAAAAGAGACTAAGAATATAACGTGTTCTCAAGAAAAAGCGGAGCGTGTCACTCTCCAATAAAAGAATGTTGGGGTCCAACCAATCTTACTATGAAAGTAAAAACAAACTGAAAGAAAAATCAAAAGAAAACTGAAAACAAAAATAAAAGACGCTCCAACTAAAGCACATAAGATGCGACCGAATAAAAATATAGTTTCACTACAAGTGACCTGATAATTTGTTGATGAAGAAGGGGATGCCTTGGGAATCCCCAAGCTTAGATGCTTGAGTCTTCTTGTAATTTGCTTGGATGTACCACCGGGGCATTTCCAAGCTTAGGATTTTTACTCTTCTTGATCACATCATATCATCCTCTTCTCTTGACCCTTAAAAACTTCCTTCACATCAAAATTCTCACAATCTTCATTAGCATCGTTAGTGCAATTGAAATAATAAATTCACATGGTTCAGTTTCAACACCAGTCTAACACTCACAAACACATTAGCTACTGTCACAACTTCTTTCAAAACTCTTTTTCTCAAAAGAACACCAAAAGAAAGAGATTAAGATGCAAATGCGATAAATGGCAGAAATCTGTCAAAAACAGAACAACAGATAAAGATCGATTTTTCAAACATCTTCTGTTGCTCAAATCAAAAATTGGTTTTCTAAGAAAAGTTGCGTATATTACCCAGGATTAATAACAAAAAAGCTCAGGTCATTTTAAATTTTCTGTGATTTTTAACGGAATTAACAGTGGACAGCAGAAATCTGTTTCATGCGCAGAAATCTGAAATATAGGCTCAACTTTTTCACTAGAGGTTTTACTTGGCTCAACAAAAACTCAAAAGAAAAGATACAGCAGGGTTGCTAAGGAAATATACAACACCCAGGTGCAGAGCACACCAAAGAAAACAAAGGAAAATGAAAGAAAATAGAGAAATAAAACGGGTTGTCTCCCGGTAGCGCTTTTCTTTAACGCCTTTCAGCTAGGCATAGAAAAATCAACTCAAGTATTTTTCAAGTGAAGCATTCAAATCAAGATTTGGAGATTCTTTAATAATGCATTGTATTTTATCTAAGTGGGTTTCAGAGGCTCCTCTCTTAGTACTTTTAGGATTACTACCTTCATCAAATAAATTCTCAGGAACAATCCAATCAAAATTCTTTTCTTGGGCTTCGTGCAGAGCTACTAATTTAAAGGGGATTGGTATTTTATCCTCGTTTTCATTATTATATTCAGTTTTTTCTAGAGCACCAACAATGTCTACACATGAGCCAAGCATATTAAAACGATCAAAAACTTTTCTAGCTTCTATAGCAACATCCCCAAATTCTTTAAGCATAGTTTCTAAAATGAAGTTTCTTTTCTCAACATCTGCAATGTTATTCAAGTTGAGGAACATATGTTGCATTATGGGATGGAGGTTAATAAACCTAGCTTCTAGCATGTGAACTAAAGAAGTTGCAGCAGTCTCGTAATTGGGAGCAAGTTCTACTATGGATTTTTCCTCAAAGTTATCATGCTTACTAACATGATCTAAGAATTCTTTAACAGTGTCCTTTCCAAGTATAGAACCACTTCCTACCGGCAAATCTTTCAAGGTAAACTTAGGGAACAACATGATGAGAAATAACAACGTAGAGACAAAAAATAACAACTATGAAGTAAACTATTTTTTTGTGTTTTTGATATAGAGAAATAAAAACAAGACAAAAAATAAAAACAAGACAATAAACAAAATAAAGAGATTGAGAGTGAGAGACTCCCCTTGCCAGAAGACTTCCTTCTCCCTGGCAACGGCGCCAGAAAAATCCTTGCTATGTGTTGTTGGGAACCCCAAGAGGAGGGTGTGATGAGCACAACGGTAGGATTTTTCCCCTTAATTAAGAACCAGGGTTATCAATCCAGTAGGAGAAAGAGAATCTTCGGAAGGTTGATGCCACTGACGGTGGTGCTGGCGCTTCACCGGTGTCAGCAACAACGTGGAACCGGCACACAACAGAACCAAAATACTTTGCCCCAACGATACAGTGAGGTTGTCAATCTCACCGGTCTTGCGGAAAACAAAGATTAGACGTATAGTGTGGAAAGCAGTATATGCTTGTAGTAAGTAAAGAAAGAAGGAAATTGTTGTGGTTTGTTTAACAGTGTGGAAAAATGGACCGGGGTTCATAGTTTCACTAGTGTTGTATCTCCATAAAAGATAGCAAGCTGGGTGAACAAATTACAGCTGGCAATTGACAAATAGAGGTTGCACCGTAGTGCACAATATGACATGAAGATTACTATGCTATTTAGTGCGGGAATTACAACAAGATACATAGACCGACATCCATCTGCATCTATGACTAATAATCCACCCTCAGGTTATCACCCGAACCCCCTTAGGTATTAAGTTGCAAGCAACAGATAATTGGATTAAACAAAGTGTGTAATGTAAGCAATGATTATGCACGCGGGCACACTCACCGCTGTTTTCTCCGTAATGGCAACATCACATCCTCCCCCTTCACGTTTCTGTCACTCGAGCAAGGCAACAAGGAGGCATGAACCCACTATCGAGCATAAATACTTCCTCTTGGAGTCACTAGCAACTACTTGGCTAGAATAACCACTAGCAATGGAGAGCATGCAAGATCACAAATAACATATGCAAATAAAGACTATAATCAACTTGGCATAAGGTCAATATTCATCGGATCCTAGCAAACACAGCACAGAAAATTACATAAGATCAATCTCGATCATGATAGGCAGCTCACGAGATCTAAACATGAAGGCATATGAGGAGAACACAACCATCTAGCTACAGCTACGAACCCGTAGTCGAAGGATGAACTACTCACGCATCACTCCGGAGGCAGGCATGGTGATGTAGAGGCCTCCGGTGATGATCTCCTCTCCGGAAGGGTGCCAGCAACAGCTTCAGAACCCCCCTGGTCTGGGGTTGACGGTGACGGCGGCTGCGGAACTTTTTCGGGTATTTTGATCAGGTGCTTAGGGTTTTCCATCCAAGGGGCTTAAATAGGCGAAAGGGGAAAGGCGGTGGAGGTCGGGGGCCCCACACCCATAGCTGGCGCGGCCAGGGGGCGCGCCACCCTATGGTGTGGCCCCCCTGCTGCCCCTCTTCGGCTCCTCTTCGGTCTTCTGGATGCTTCCGGGGAAAATAGGACTTCTGAGCTTCGAATTTTCCAATTCCGAGAATATTTCTAGAACAGCTTTTCTGAAACTAAAAAAATAGCAGAAAACAGGGAACTGGCTCTGTGGCATCTTATTAATAGGTTAGTTCGGAAAATCGATAAAAAGTACATAAAGAAGGGAGAAAACATGTAGCAATTGGCATAATATCGTCATCGAGCATCAAAAATTAGGGATACGTTTATGATGTATTAGGTCTTATCCCGCAAAATCGCAGCGGGCGGAGCCTCTGGTGGTTTCACCGGAGGTTCCACCCCCCACCCCCCTTGTCCACGAAGCGCGCGCGCAGTACCAATCTGCTGGGCGAATTCCGCACCAGCGGAGGTACCGGTGGGCTCTGGTGGACAAGCGCAGCGGAGCCTCCGCCAGACCCAGTTTTCGCGCGTCGAGGTCAGAAAAACGAGAGCATTAAGATAGCAATAGTCTTTTGGGAAAAGGGAGCTTGGGTTGGAAGATTGTAACTGTCATACGAGAGACATTACTCGATGGGGGTTCGCAATATGCAAAGAAATAAAAGCCGAACCCACACAAGTTGTCAAGGGGGAATAGGATGTGCGTGAAAAAGGCAAAAATAAAAACAACTCCAAGAGGAGGAGGTCGGTGGCCGAAGTCACCATGTTTGAGTGTGTACTTTGGCACCGCGAAGATATATCTTGGATCCAAGAGTACTAATCACAATTAAGCACAATGAGTCACAAATTGACTAGATATGCAATGATGAATTGATTTTTGCATAATAAGAGGAGTGTATACTCATGAGTGAGTGACGCTCCCCCTATGTCCATGCCTAAATCCAAACCTAATAACACCTATAATGAAGGTACATATGCAAGGTTTCAAGTGAAGTTGGAAGAATCGATGACATTTAGTTCATTCCTCAAAGCTCGAAATCTTGGTTCATCTTGGAGTGATCAATATCACCCTTCTCAACGTGATACCGAATAAAATGATGACGGATCTCAATGTGCTTCGTCTTGGAGTGAAGAACGGGGTTGTAGGCGATCTTGATAGCACTCTCGTTGTCACAAAGAAGAGGCACATTGTAAAAATGAATACCATAATCCTTCAAGGTTTGCCTCATCCAAAGGAATTGGGCAGAACAGTTTGCCGCGGAGATATACTCGGCCTCGGTCGTGGAGAGAGCAATGTAGTTTTGCTTCTTTGAAGACCAACATACCAAGGAGCGGCCAAGGAATTGGCAACCCTCGGATGTGGACTTCCTATCCGTATTCTCTCCCACACAATCCGCATCCGAATACCTGATGAGCTGAAAACTTCAACCCTTGGGATACCAAAGACCAAAATTTGGGGTATGAACTAAATATCGAAAGATTTGTTTCACCGCTTCCAAATGACTTTGCCTCGGAGAGGCTTGAAACCTTGCACATTTACCTACACTATACATGATATCCGGTCTAGATGCACAAAGGTAGAGCAAAGAGCCAATCATGGAGCGATATACCTTTTGATCTACCTCTTTACCGTTGGGGTCGGGTTTCAAGTCAGTGGTTGTGGACATGGGGGTCTTCATAGGCTTGGCATCATGCATGTTGAATCTCTTGAGCATGTATTGAGTGTATTTGGCTTGTTTGATGAAGGTTCCTTCATGATATTGATTTACTTCAAATCCAAGGAAAAACTCCAATTCTCCCATCATAGACATCTCAAACCTATCGGTCATAAGATTGCAAAACTCTTCATTAAACAAAGTGTTAGTAGACCCAAAAATGATGTCAGCCACATAGAGTTGGCATATGAATAAGTCACCTCCAACCGTCTTGGTAAAGAGGGTGGGATCGATTAAGCCAACATTAAACCCACGATTCACTAGAAACTCTTTAAGGTGCTCGTACCACACACGTGGAGCTTTTTTTAAGTCCATAGAGTGCCTTATCGAGTTTATAGACATAATCGGGGTGGTTGGGATCCTCGAAACCCGGAAGTTGCTTGACATATACCAACTCGCTAATGGGACCATTTAGGAAAGCACTCTTAATATCCATTTGTTGCAACTTAAAATTATGATGAGATGCATAAGCAAGTAATATGCGAATGGATTCAAGACGAGCTACGGGGGCAAAGGTTTCACCGAAATCAACAACTTCGACTTGATAAAACCCTTGAGCCACCAATATTGCCTTGTTGCGAATGACGATACCATCTTTGTCTTGCTTGTTCTTGAACAACCATTTGGTCCTAATAACATTCTTGCAATCCTTGTGTCTTGGCACTAACCTCCACACTTTGTTGTGCTCGAAGTTGTTGATTTCATCATGCATGGCTTCAAGCCAATCTTGATCTTCGAGAGCTTCATAAACCTTCTTGGGTTCAATGAAAGAGAAAAAAGAACGAGCCTTGCTAAAATCCGCCAATTGCTTCCTAGTGACAACCCTTCCACGAACTTGCCCAAGTATCTTGTCCTTCGTGTGACCCGCTGGTTCAAGATTCTCTAGCCTTCTCTTTGCTCTACGAGCTAGTATATCCTCCAAAGATTATTTGGATATTGCTTGAGAATCACCTTCTTCATCGGATACATGTCCATCTTCATCTTGGCCTTGATCATTAGTGGGTGAAGGATCGCCACTAGGTTGAGCTCTCTAAACAATGATGGGACTTTGATCATGACTTTGATGAGAAGTTTGGCCTTGATCATTATCTTGGCCTTGATTACTTTCTTGACCTTGATCATTAGCTTGAGGGCTTGGTGCATCTTGTTGGGTAGCTTGTGTATCAATAGGTGTAGTCAATGGCTCCACTTGAGTGGGGCATAGTCCTTCTCCCTCCGTCATCCGGTAACCCTCAATGGGAATTATTTCACCAATCCCCATTCTTCTTATGACGATGCGAGGAATTTCATCTCCTACAACACCATGATCTATACTCCTCCCTTGGGAGCCGTTATCCTCATCAAACACCACGTATATAGCTTCTTTAACTTGTCCGGTGGACTTGTTGTAGACTCTATAGGCGTGAGCGTTTGTGGCATAGCCAACAAAAATACCCTCATAAGATTTGGTCTCAAATTTTGACAAACGTTTACCTTTATTGCGAATGAAGCACTTGCAACCAAAGACCTTGAGGTAAGATACATCCGGTTTCTTGCCCGTGAGAATCTCATAGGGAGTCTTGTTCAAGATCTTGCGGAGATATAACCGGTTGGTAGCATGACAAGCGGTGGATACGGCTTTGGACCAAAATTTCTAAGGAGAAGAGAACTCCGCAATCATTGTCCTATGCGCATCCATCAAAGTTCGGTTCTTCCTTTCCGCAACACCATTTTGTTGAGGGGTGTAGGGAGAGGAGTATTGGTGAGCAATGACCTCTTCACTAAGAAACCCCTCAACGTTATAGTTCTTGAACTCCGTACCATTATCACTCCGAATGGCCAATATGGAAGCATTGTGTTGGCACTCCACTAGAGTGATAAACTCGATGACTCTCTTTTGAGTCTCACTCTTCCTCTTGAAGAAATACACCCAACAATATCTTGAATAATCATCCACAATCACCAAGCAATACTTCTTTCCTCCAAGATTATCATAAGATAGTGGACCAAAGAGATCTAAGTGAATGAGCTCAAGAATTCTTGTGGTGGAGATATTAGTCTTGGCTGGGTGGAATTCTCCATGTTGCTTTCCAAAGGCGCAAGAACTACACGCACGATATTTAGCAAACTTAGCTTTGGTTAGTCCTAGAACATGATTGCCACTTTGAAGGTCATGCAACATTCTCATATTGGTGTGGGCTAACCGGCGATGCCAAAGCCACCCCACATCAACTTTAGCCATTAGGCATGTCGCGGCACACGTGTCTCCTTTAGAGAAGTCCACTACATACGTGCCGTTCTCGACAAACCCAACAAAGGCTACTTTAAGAGTTGTTTCCCAAGTGACAATCACATTCTCTTTATTAAAGAAAGAGGTAAAACCAAAATTTGCAAGTTGAAGAATGGACATCAAGTTATAACCAAGGGACTCAACAAGGAGAACATTCTCAATTGATACATCATTTGAGATAGCCACCTTGCCTCGTCCCAATACCTTAAGTTCGGAATTGTCACCAATAGTGACGCAATTTAGATGAGGTAATGGAGGTTCAATATTGCTCATTGTGTCATTGCTTCCGGTCATATGTTGGGATGCACCACTATCCACCGTCCATCTACCTGCCCCGGAAGCACTTCCCGCGGTGGCTTTTGCCATGAGACATGTAGGTCGTACCAAAGCCTACTCATTGGGAGATTCGAATAGAGAGACCGATGAATAGGAAGTCGTAGCTACGGCGACATGGGCCACACCTACGACTTCATCTTCTCCTTCATCTCCGGAGTAGTATGTTTCCAACATGGGGCCTTCTTGAACATATAGAGCCCTTAGGACTCTTATAGCGAGATTCTTGTTTTGTGGAGCTTTGTTCTTGTCCTTGCGAACAAGCTTCCCTTCATTCTCTTCTCTTGGCTCAAAAGGACACTCCTTGACAAACTGTTTTGCACTTCCACAATTGAAGCATGTCCTTGGTCACTCCCCCTTCTTCTTGTAGATCTTGTTTCTTGACGGCTAGGAGCATCGGCCTTGTGAGCCTCCCATCTCTTCCAATAGTCGTGCATGGCAAGAGCAATGCACTTGTGAGCACCCTTGTATGTATCTTCATAATCCTCATCATCCTCATCGTCCTCATCCACTTCTTCTATCCGAGCAACCGCCTTAGACTTCAAGGCGAGGTTGGGAGACTTTCCAACTCCTCTTGAGCGAGTGAGAGCATCATTCGCGCTCTTGTGAGATAGGGATATGGCTATGAACTCACTAAGAACACCAATGGAGTTTAGGGAGTTGTAGTCCGATCTTGTTCGAATTCTAGTGGAGAGGTTCTTCTCGAAAGGAGTTATGGCCTTGACAAACTTCCTCTTGATCCACTCATCGGAGATCTCTTCTTTTCCAAAGTCCCTCAATTGGTTGCCAAGAGTGACAACCCTTCTATATAGTTCTTCGGGACTTTCATCTTCAAGCATAACGAAGTTCTCGGACTTGTCAAGAGCCACATCATACTTGGAGGATTGGATGCTAGCATTGCCTTGAAACAAGGTGTCAAGTTTATCCCAAGCCTCCTTGGCAGTCTTGATACTGCGGACGTGTTCAAGATGTTCTCTTGGGAGAGCTTTCTGGATAGTGACAAGAGCGGTCTTGTTGAGTTGAAATTCCACGTCTTCTCTTGCAGTCAAGTTGTTTGCATCGTGAGGATGGAATCCATGGAGAACACTTCTCCACAAGGCGGTGCAAAACCTTGAAATATGAGACTCCATATCGAACTTCCAAGAAGAGAATTCATTAGTGTTAAGCATGGGAGGAAGTCCAACGTTTAGAATGTGTGGATGTGGCAATAGGATGAATAGTGTCATAATTGGGAGGTGGTGGTACTTTTGAGTTAGACCCCGAACCGTTAGCCAATTGAGACTTCGAGCCTTCGAAGCTCGCACCGCTCTTAGCCTTTTTATCGGCTTTTGCCTTGGCTTTCTCCTTGGCTAAAGCAATGTTACCTTCCATTTCGGCGATGTCCGGAATGGACTCATCATCCAAGCTAACATCATCGGTGGTGAGAGGTGGTTCCTTGGACTCCTTGGTTTTACCCATCATGGCCTCCAACATTTTCTTTATGCTAGAAACCTTCGAGCCAACACTAGAGCTAACCTTGGACAATTTGTTTGGAGGGTTCCAACCGTTTCATGTAGGTTAGTTATAGTGTCGGCCATTTTGGCGATTTCCGCACTAGAAGATTCGGGCTCATTTTCATTGACCATTATACTCTTAGGCGGTTAATCCCTTAGCAAGAGCCGAGGCTCTGATACCAATTGAAAGTGCTCTATGGTCAACTAGAGGAGGGGTGAATAGGTTGACTACCAATTTTTCTTCTTTTCCTTTTAATTATGGCTAAGCAAAATAAAATAATGTTCTCTAGATGTGCAACTAGGTGAGCAACCTAAGTGATACAAGATAACATACGCAACGGAAGTAAAACAAAAGGCAACAAGATACACCACAAGTGTAAACAAGGAGACACAGATATGTTTCCTGTAGTTCCTTCTCAAGAAAAGTACGTCTTCGTTGGAGAGGTGGGGAGCCACCTAGGCGCTCCTCAATAGCACGGTTGTGCACACCATATTCTCCTTGAGCTTCTCCGGTGAGGGAGAATCTCGTTTCCACTCCGAGGTCGACTTGAAGGTGTTGACCAAATCTTTACACAAGGTTGAGGACACTCCACAAGATAAATGGAGGCTCTCAACGGATCTGAAGCTTCTTGCAACAAGGTGGAAGCTACAAGCACAAGATCTACTAAGGTTTCTAGGACTCAAGTAGGATTCTAGATCTACTAGGATGCGGTGGATGGATTTGAAATTCCTTTGCTGGAATCACGGATCTAGGTCTCCTCTAGCTCTCCACAAAGTTTCGGAGTGTTTGGGTGGTTGGAGAGGGAGATCTAGGAGGTTGAAGCTTTCATTAATGGCTAGGAGAGAGAATGGGAAAAGCTTGGGAATTTATGAGGGAGGGGAAGGCTTTAAATACCCCTTCCCCCAAGTGGCCGTTGTGCAGTCCACGCGGCACCGGAGGCTCCGGTGGTCTTCATATATGCGCACACGCGCAGCTCCTTTTCTTCAAACTGAATCCTGCAGGGCGGAGGCTCCGGTGGTTTGGCGGAGGTTCCGCCCACCGGAGGTCCACAGGAGGCTCCGCTGCAGCCTCCGCTCTTATGCACCTGAAGGGGGGTTTTAGTGGAGGCCGCACCGGAGGCTAGCCCTGATGGAGGGATAATAACCCGGTAGACCAACTCCAAGGTGTAACCCGGCCCAAAGGACGCTGCGCAGGATCCGGCTAGGGATAAAGGAGCTTCTGGAAGGCCCAAGTTTGAAGGCCTCGTAACCCGGATTGTGGGATACGATAAGGAAAGCTAGGGTTTGTGTGTGGTGTCCGGGTAGGATTCAGGGAGCGCCTTGGAGGGCAAGTCAGGGGGTTCGGGTGCTTTATAAACCGACCCGTAGGTCTAGTTGAGAGAGATCTAAGAACCCTAGCAGTATCGCTTGGTATCGAGCATCCAGTGTATACGAGAGATCGAGTTAATATATTAAGATCGGAGACTCGGCGACTTGATTGCCGGCTACCAGATCGAGTTCCATCATGTTTTCCTCTGAGCTAAACCCTCTCCCAAACGCCTGTGTCGTCTTGCCCCAAGATCAGTTACCCCCGGTAACGTCTGCCGTGATTATCCCACGACAGTTGGCGCCCACCGTGGGGCCTGCGTCCAAAGGTGTTTACATCACGGGAGAACCTCGGAAGAACATGGAGAATCTTGTCGTCGGCGAGATCTACATCGACCACAAAGGAGAGAAGACGGTGGACGATTCCGGCTGGGGGCCAGAGTCGGATCACCTCCGGATCCGTCGTGACAATCGGCCGGATCAGCGTCTTCATCTGTAAGGTATGTACTTCCGGTTCGATCCCTGACAATTTTGGATCTGATTCTGTGTCAGGGGAGGCCACTTATATCCAACCAGACGGAGAAGAATCAGTTGGAACTACAAATCCGGCTGAAGAACCCATCACGAAGTGGGAACAGCCGGAGGAGCCGGCATGGGCCCCGCGTGATCGGGTCGATAGAGAGGATGATACCGAGTCTATTCTGGATCTGCTGGAAAACCGGTACGAGGAACATAGCAGCAAAGAGGAACAGTATGGATCCGCGCCAAGCATTGTGCATCGGGTTGCGGTTTACACGGCTCCCGCGACCAATCTCAATCAAGAGAGCATAACCGCGGCTGCAGCCGGGACAGCACAAGCATTAACCCGGCAACAGGGGCCGGCTAACGGAAACACGGTTTTTGCCCAGGTTGACGGAGAGTCGGCATCGGTTACCAGTCAAGCGCCAGAAGACGAGTTGCACGCGAACACGTTTGGGTTCCTAGCAAACCGGACGCCAGGAGCGGGTCCCTCCAATCCACAACATCCGGCCTTGTTTGACAACAATCTGATCCTAGATCCGACAGTTCTTGCCACAGTTATCACTCCAGAGAACGCGGCGGAACGTGTTAGGGATCTGGACATAGCCCGTCGTGCATTGGAGCAGCAGAGGAGGCAAGTAGAAGCAGAAAGACAAGGGATGGCCACGCGACAACGCGAGCTGGATGCACTGGAAACCCGGCTCCGAGAGGAAACAACCAGAATACATCAAAGGCACCAAACCAGGTTACCAGCGTTGGGTGGGGTTATAAACCCGGCTACATTGTTTATCACGCCTCAAGACCAACCAATCCCAGCGGTGGACCAGGGAGCTGCACCTCAGCCAACAACCGCGGGAGTACATCCGGCAAACGAGCAGGCCGGGTTACCCTTGCCACAAACTGGAATTGCAACCGATAACACATTGCCACCGCCACCACCGTCGCGTTTTCGCACACCTGCAGGTCACTACAACAATCCTATGGACAACGTGTACGCCGCAACACTTGCGCTGAATCAAATCCCTGTGAGAGAGTCGCCCCACGCAGAGCAGACCCGGCGGGCGATCGATATGTTGCACACTGCGGTAGAGCAGCAAGCCAATTATCCGGATCATAGAAGTGGAATGCATGGGACGCCGTACGCCAGTCAGCAACGAGGTAATATCGGCGATATCCCAACAGGTTCAGCGCGGCGGAGGGAAGAGCAGCAGCAAATGCCGCCTCCTCCCCACGTTCAGGCAGTACCGGCGACATTAGCAGCGCAAGCTGTTGTGGATAGCTCCAGGGCCAGGAGGGCCGGGGCCGGGTCTGTAGCACATGGATTACCAGCAGCACCGCGTCCAGCTGCGCCCCCCGCAGGATCACACGTTTCCCGAGTAAGGCCAGCTTCTACCATTCTTGCAGGACCTAAGTGTCTCTCGGACAACATCAGGGCTGAACCCTACCCGGAAAAGTTCAAAGAACCAGGAAAGGTAGTAAATTACGAACCGACTATGGATCCAGAAACGTGGTTGAGTAGTTATGAGATGGCAATGTCGATTCGCAACGCGTCCGAGAATCTCCAAGCCAAGTTCATGTACTTGATTATGTCGGAAGGATCAGCAAAGTTATGGTTCACCAATCTGCCAGAAGGGTCTATCAAGTCCTGGGAGGAGTTGAAAACCGCGTTTGTCAAGCACTTTCATGGGACGTGCAGAAAGCTATTCACGATTGATGACCTAGAACGATGCGTCCAAAAGAAAGGAGAGTCGGCGCGCAGTTGGGTGCGCCGGGTTATGGAGATACTTCATTCGTCCACAGATACTCAGCCCAAGGATGCATTACAAGCCATGGCGAAAACTTGCAAGTATACACCTCTAGTGCAAAAGTTAACTCGCATGAAATCCAGTCGGAATGCTTCGGAGGTTACGATGGGAGAATTGATGGATGCGTGCAACAAACACGCCGCAACAGATACCACAGAAGAGGAAGTTGATGACAAAAAAGCAAAAGCGAACACAAGTAATAGTGGAAGAACCGGCAACGGGTCAGCACCGGGTAACAACGGAAACACCCAGAACAAGCGCCCGTTTGAAGGAGGCTCCGAGTTTGTCGCCAACACAGAAGCCGGGTCTTCGAGACCTAGGGCAGAAGGAAATTTTAACACTGGAAACCACAATGGAGGAAACTATCAAGGGCCACCAAGGCCGAGCAACAATTGGGACATCTTTAGAATGGCGTGCCCGAAGCATAGAAGGAACGGTAGGCCGGCTAATCACTCCCTGGAGTAATGCGCTGATCTACAGAGATGGAAGAACGAGGAAGTGAACAGAGCCATGCGAGGAGCAGGCCGGGGAGGAGGACCGGGTCCAGGTGGAAACCCGGGCAATGGCCCACCCCCAGCCGGTAACCCGGCAGCTGGAAATCAAGGCAACAATCAAGGGGGAGCTGGAGGTTTTCAGGCTAACCCCAAACAGTTGGGTCAATATCACGTGCATACCACAGGAGGTTCTAACAAGGACAAAAAGATACTGAAGCAGGCGGTCAACTCAGTTTCTTCGGCTGTCCCGAGATATTTGAGGTGGTCAGAACAGGATGTAACATGGAACAGAAGAGATCACCCGGAAAGAATAGAACACCCGGGAGTTTTAGCATTGGTAGTTGCACCACAGGTCAATGGGTACGAGCTGAAAAAGGTCCTGATGGATGGAGGAAGCAGCATCAATATCCTGTACTGGGAAACCTTTCTACGCATGGGTCTCAAGGAATCTCAGCTCTAAAAAAGTACGACAGTTTTTCATGGCATAGTACCGGGTCATTCAGCGTGCCCCGAGGGAAAAATTGCATTGGAGGTAGCTTTTGAGGAATCAAAGGTTAATTATCGAGTCGAGTGGCTTACTTTTGAGGTGGTTAAGTTGCGCAGTCCTTATCACGCGCTATTCGGAAGGCCGACTTATGCTAAATTCATGGCAAGGCCGTGTTACGTGTATCTACAGCTGAAAATTCCGGGTCCTAAGCAGACCATTACTATACATGGAAATCGAGATATAGCAGCTGAATGCGATGAAGGAGACGCAGCAATGGCCGAGCAAGCCCGTCGAAAAGAGGAAATCAAGCATTTCCGGTCTCAAGCAGACCCGGATGACAGAGCCGCATCAAAAAGGCCAAGCACTGAAGGCGAAAGAGCAAAGTCCAAGACAGCACAAGATGTTAAGATGGTAGCTTTTATCAAGGATGACTCCTCCAAACAATCAGGCGTAGGAGAAGAAATCGCACGACAGTTTGCAGCCAGTCGCGATATGGAGACGCATCACCCGGATTGGCTAGCAAACCCGGTACTCATTATGAAAAAGTCTAACAAATGGAGAATGTGCATCGGCCGCGTCAGCTCGGGACCGAATTCCAAGAAGAACTAAAACAATGTAACAGGCAGCAGGTTTCAGGCGCGCTCTTTTCCTACCCAAGGTACCTAAGGGGACTGGAAGGTTTTTAATGAGGCGGCTTGCTGACCCAAACTTTCTCGTACCAATAAAGAGATGGTTATCAAGTCTTATTTTATTATGATCTTTGCTTCGGTTAAAGGTAAATATTTGTCTATTTGCTGTCAGTACATCAGTATCATCAAGTGTGTTGCATATATAGGTCTTGGGGGCTGATTGCTCGAATAGCACAGTTGCAAACCCAAAGACCCGGCCTAGATGCCTATGAGTTATAAGGGCCGATTACTCGCAAACGAGTACGGCTGCAATCTTATAACCGGACGAAGGAGCCAAATTTTCTTGACTTTTCTTACTTAAGCTCGATGTGACTCGCACTAAAGTGGCATGATTTGCTCGCTTACGATTACAATCAGCCATGAAGCCCAATGGGACTTTTCTGACCCTGTTTTCGTACAGATGTAACAACATGGTATCCACGCGAAAGCCGGCTTACAGTACAAGATAGTCAAAAGGGTCATCTAAACCACAAGTTATGCAGAGTACAAGGCTAATAGCTGGAAACTCAACGTTTATCAAGCGTAACTTCATTATCTATATAAAGCAACTCCGGGTTTTGGCTTAGCCGTAACAAGTTTTGTTCTTTTCGAAAAGACCACACACCACAGACTCGGAAATTCGGGCCGTGGGGACTGTGGGTTTCGAAACAGAATCAAGTTGTTTCGTCGCTAAGCTCAAAAGACCCCAATGTCCGAGTCATGGGGACTTGGGGACAAAGAAAAGTCCACCTGTCAAAACTCACGATACTCGGAAATAAAGAGGGGAATAAAAAGAAATGAAAAGAAAGTTGGATATCAAGAATAAGTTCAAAAAATAGACAAGTATCAATATCATCAAAAGGCCTAAAAAGGCACGAAGTGTATCACGGAATTAAAATACGTTACAAAATTGCGACACCAGTATCAAGGGTGCACGGGCGCACCGTCAAAAGAATACTTGTTTTGAATAAAAGCATCAGATGATCGAAGTATTTTGATGGCATTTGCCTATTCGGCTTCCTGAGTAGGGTCCACATCTTTGCCCTTGCCCTCCGGGTCTTGGTCCTGGGCTTGCTCTGTAGCTCTCCCGGCATCATCACCCGGATTCTTCATGTCAGGACGGACAGGCGGAAGGACAACTGGCGTAGAGGTGGTTGGCTCTGATCCTAACTCGGCCCCTCTCTTCGCAGTTTCTTCCCTCTTCCTGGCCGAGTCAGCAGCCCATTTTTCCAAAATATCAAAGGGCGGGGGTGCATTCTCCTTCACGATTTTGCCTTCAGAATCGTACGCACTCATAATTGTGTTCAGATCCATACTATCGGCCAAAGTGGTTGCCGAGTGACGCACTGCAGATTGTATGGCTTTGAAGTCCTTGGGTACAAACTTGGAGCCATCAGCTTTGAATTCTGGAAACCCGGATATCACCCTTGCCGGATCAAGCTTCGGAAAATAAGCCTTAGCCAGTGTAAAAGCCCGGGTCATACCAATCCGGCATGCCGAACGTTTCCAGATTTCAATCCAGCCAGGCACGGTGGAGCAAGCTTGGATAAGGTTTTCCTCACCCGGATATACCTCAGTAGGCCACTTTACGGCGTCCAGTATAAACTTCGTGCCGGCAAAGAAAGTCCGGAGCACAGTCTTTAAAGTTTTAGCCTTTGCAATGGCATCCTCTTCTGGGGCCGCAAGGTTGGCACCTGCAGTCAAAACAAAGGAGGGACATATCAGTAATCCCGAGTATCATATAATAAAGTAAAGGCATGAAGTTAGTCGGCACCAAAACTTACTAAGCAAGATGCGATAGGTATCGGTAACCTGGTCCGATAATTTCTTCAGCGCGGTTTGAGCAGTGTTGGACTTCTTCTTGTACTTAGAAACATCCTTCTTCAAGGTTTCCACGTCAGCCTCAAGGGTTTCTCTCCGCTTTATCTCGTCAAGAAGAAGTTGTTCGGTCTTGAGCAAAATTTCATCAGACCGGGTCATCTGTGCCTGTAAGGAGCACAAGTATCAGTCGGATATTATGGCAAGCTGAATATTGCGTAAAGTACCAAGCATAACTTCAACAAGTCATGCTCGGAACTTGGGGACTAGGCGTACACTGCGAGGTATCAAGTATTGTTACCTGGTGCTCTGCGGCCATGCGCTCCAGAATATTGCTCTCCGAGGCCTTCATAGTGAGAAGAGTGCTCATCAGCTGATCAAAAGTATCATTACCCGTGCTAGAGGATCCGGGGTCTCGGAAACTCGGAGAAGGAGTTTTCTTCTTAGCGGGAGGCGGCATCCGGGCCATCCGAATGTCGGAATCTGGTGCTCCTTTTCCCGCACCCAAAGTTGCAGTTCTTTCCTTCTCGCTTGCATGCGAGGCCATCGGATACTCGGCTTCTTGTCTGGCCGGGTTCACTGGTGACACCAGCCCTTCGCCGCCAGCTGCGGCTGTCGTATTATCAGTCGGGTTCCCCTTGCCCGGGTCATCGGTCTCCATATCCTCTTGGTCACTAATACTGACCGTGGCCCTATAGATAGTATGAGTGAGTAGTTAGTGTACAACCAAGAAAGGGTGATGAAAATGTGATAGAACGTCAGGAAAAGGACTTTACCCGGGATTCACCGCAAAGTCCGCAGGGAATTCGCTGCTAGACCCGGACGAAACTAAAAAACATCAAACAAGATTTTGTAAGGGAATGGTTCAGAAAGATATTATCATTCAGAAAAGGATAAGGTAAATACCAGCGCGTCGAGTCGGAGACGATGGAATACCCGGGTTGAGAGCATCATCACCCGGGTAATTTCGAGTCGCTCTGCGCTTGGTCATGGGCGACTCCTTCAAGTACGGCCAGTGGAATAATGTCAAGTTAGCTCATGTATATCATCAAAGGAATACGAATTAAATAGAAGGAGGCGATATGAAACCTTGAAGGCGACCCCTCGAGGTTTTCTCTTAGATCCGACTTTGATTGTCGGCTCCGCTTCCTCCTCGTCACTGGCGGATTCTACCTTGCCGTCAGTTTCTTCTTCTTCGTCCTTGTCCTCTTGCTCTGGAAGTTATCAAGGTCACAGTTGGAAAATGAAGAACGGGACACGACGAGCTTAAAGGAATTAAATGAAACCCGGAGTGCACCTTCGTCCGAGTCAACGGCATCCTCTTGCTCCTCTGGACTTTCGGAGCTAGGAGAAGTTTCGATCTTCCAAAAATCATCATCAGCCTGAGATCAAGATATAAAAGCAAGGGTTACCAGCTGTGCAAGTGAAAAGAGCGAAGGTAAAAGCGTAAAAATCGGATCTTTACCTTAGGGGCTGGGTTCTCGAGCGTGAAGGGCTCTAATCCGGCTATGTTCCGGATTACCTCTAGCTTTTCCGTCAGAAAACCTTTGAGAGTTTTGTTGGTGTCGCCAGCCGCAAAGCTGTTGGTAGAGTACCGGAGCGGGTCTGTGGTGTGCCCTGAATACTCGCACATTAACTTTGTGCGGATGGAGTTAGGCTGGATTCGGAAATCGACCCAGGTTTTCACCAGGTTAAGCCCAATGAGACCTTGGGCCGAAAGAATAGAGATTTTGGCTAACAAAGGTTGAATCGCCTCCCTGTCCGAGTCAGGGGCAAAGGCATTAAAATTCTCGGAGATGTCGAGAAGGCCCTCTGAGTAACCCGGCAGTTTCTTTTGGCCGGGTGGGGAAGTGTCTCGGCAGTAAAAGTACGAGAGCTGCCAATGTTTGACGTGGGAGTTGAGGGTAAGAGGTGGCATCATAGAGTTCTTGCGGCGCTGGATAGAAACCCCGCCGCAAGCGAGGAGTGCCCTGTCACCGCTTTCGCAACACGGTTTGCATTGGAAAAGCTCGACGAAAAGAGCCAAACTTGGCGGAGTGCACAAGTATGAGTCGGAAAGGACGATGAAGTGGGAGATATTTAACACAGAGTTAGGCCCTATGTCAAATATACGAAGGCCATAGTGGCTCAAAATGTCACGAAAGAAAGGGTGACCCGGGGGACGGAAGCCCCGGGTCACGTGCTCCACAAAGCATATTACCTCATCCTTTGCCGGTGTAGGCCGGGTCTCGTTACCCGACACCCTCCACTGGATATCCTCTTGGGGTGGAAGAACCCCTAGCTCGACCAGTTCTTCTAACTTGGCCTTGGTGACCGTAGATCGCGCCCAGTTGGCGGATATGGAGTTGGTAGTCTTGGCCTTGATCGTCTGCTTTCCCTGTTTCTTGGGAGCCATGGGTTTGACCTGCAAAGCACAAGGTAGAAGAGTGTGAGGAATAAGACCCGGAAACCGTGAGCTGGCCGAGTATCGACGAATGATATCGAGACATGGAAATTGCATACTATCCGGGTATCAATCTGCAGAGTAAGGTTCAAACTATCCGGGTATCCAACATCATAATAAAAATTATGGAGGCCTATGCATTGAAAGAGCCTTTGAGGGCAATGGATGGTTGCACAGGTACCTATTGCGAATAAAAAGAACCGGAAAAGGGAGGATTTTCCGGGTGACAGAGACAAGGGCGGAAATTTCGGGCGGCCCGAGCCCAGATTGGAGACTCCGTTTCTAGATTTGGGGTAAAATTAACGACTATGGGCGGTAGGAAACGCAATAAAGTCTATATCCAATTTATTGGATGAGCTAGAATGGATACGAGCAATTTAATTCGGCATGACCAGGAAAATGACCGGCGGGTTGACCTAGATCTAATCTGAAGAAAGTCAAGAAATTGCGGAGGCCAGTTAACGGATATGAGAGGCTTACTGGAGGAGATCGAAGTGAAACTCGACGAAGGCAAATGGCACAAGATTGGTGCCCCTTTGCGATTCCCGGCGGGCAGGTTGGGGGTCTGGCGGCAGATCTGGGCGGCGGTGCGGAGCGCGCCATGGCGGAGCGTAGCCGGCGACAGATGGGCTCCGGTGATGCCCGCGAGGTTACCGTAATGGCGCTCTGTGGGCCTGAGCGCAGAGGAAGAAAGGAAGAGGAATGGGGGGAAGTGAGTCGTTGGGGTTAGGGTTACCCCTACGAGCCTATTTATAGTGGTGCGGGTGGATAAGCTCAGTTCAACGAGCGGGAGCCGGAAATTATGGAGTAACGGTTATCAATTTGAATTTTTCGAGATATGCTTTAAGTATTGGACGAGGTATCCGGACAGAAATAGGAAGGAAATATTCGCCGCAATATCAAGATCAATTACCGAGTAAAGTACAGGATTTGGGCATTTTTATCAGGGCTTAGACCCGGGAGGCTAAGATAAAGTACTTGGAGAAAGGCCGGGTTACTGTATGGCCACCATGGAGTTAGGCCTAGCTATTTATCAAAACATCTTAAGTCGGCCTCCGTACACTTGTGTATTTGGTATTTTTGCAGGGAATAGCAAGCGCTTCAAGGAGGAATCCGTGAAGCCCAAGCTATTCTGGGGACTACTGATGGAGGGATAATAACCCGGTAGACCAACTCCAAGGTGTAACCCAGCCCAAAGGACGCTGCGCATGATCCGGCTAGGGATAAAGGAGCTTCTGGAAGGCCCAAGTTTGAAGGCCTCGTAACCCGGATTGTGGGATACGATAAGGAAAGCTAGGGTTTGTGTGTGGTGTCCGGGTAGGATTCAGGGAGCGCCTTGGAGGGCAAGTCAGGGGGTTCGGGTGCTTTATAAACCGACCCCTAGGTCTAGTTGAGAGAGATCTAAGAACCCTAGCAGTATCGCTTGGTATCGAGCATCCAGTGTATATGAGAGATCGAGTTAATATATTAAGATCGGAGACTCGGCGACTTGATTGCCGGCTACCAGATCGAGTTCCATCATGTTTTCCTCTGAGCTAAACCCTCTCCCAAACGCTTGTGTCGTCTTGCCCCAAGATCAGTTATCCCCGGTAACGTCTGCCGTGATTATCCCACGACAAGCCCAACAGTGGGGCAGTGGAGCCAGCAGAGGCTCCGGTGGTTTCACCGGAGGCTCCGCCCACCGGAAGTGCACCGGAGGCTCCGCTGGAGCCTCTGCTCTTATGCACCCGAAGGTGTTTTTAGCAGAGGTTCCACGGGACCCTTCACCGGAGGCCAGCGCCTGGATGAGCTGGGAAACGCATTGGGCGGAGGTTCCGGTGGCTTCACCGGAGCCTCCGCTGCTTGCAAAAATGGTCCCCCAGCTTTGTTTCTTCGAGCTCTTTCCATTCAAAACATTTTTGTAACCCATAGAGATTGTATACTTGATGAACCTAGGCATTTTCATATATATCAAATAGGACTTGGAAGTACTCTCAAATAGACATTGGTCCAATAGTCATGTTGTCATTAATTATCAAACCGGAAGTTCCCTATGACCTAGTTAGAAGAGAACATGGAAGTATCAACACAAACATGTACATTAGCGCCTGTGTCAATCAACCATTCAGGTGAATGACAAACTGAAAAAATAGTGGGAACTATACCGTACCCAGAATCGTTCATATCAGTGCCAGCCATGACAACATTAGCGGTCTTGCCGCTATTCTCCAGCTGATGCAGCTCATGTCGTTTAGAACATCTTGGACCCCAATGACTCGGGTCACCACAAACATGGCAGTACCGTTTTCTCTTCTTGAAGTTGGTAGAGTGCGACGGCTTAACTTTGCATCTGCCTTTACTCTCGGATTTCTTCATGTTAAATTTAGCCTTGCTGGGTTGATAGTTTTTCTTTTGTACCACGTGGGGAGCGTATTCTACCTCAGCAACCTCTCGTCTTCTCTACCACATCAAGAGATCCGATAAGTCCAAAACGGAAAACTCATGCCTCTTGTGTTTCAGAGAAGTAGCAAAGGTGCTCCGCGAAAATGGAAGCTTGGCAATAATGCCTCTGGCCATAAATTTGTCGGGTTACATACACTTAAATTGCTCAAGTTTTTTAGCGAACGACTGTATCTCATGAGCCTGTTGAACATCAGAACGCTCATCAGTCATCTTGTAGTCATAGAATTGTTCAATGATGTACAAATCACTGATAGCATCCGAGGCCCCAATCTCGAGTGCAGCCTGTTCTTGCCGTTGTCAAAAGACATACATGGATTCACAATGGAATCATCAATACTATCAAGAAGGGCACTTCTTAACATATTGTCGGTCCTCTCAAAAGCTTCCCGCGGTGCAGGATTGAGATCGCTCTCAGGATTGCCCTTGATGGCCGCATAGCACTGCATGGATTAAAACCATAGCACTGCTCTCGTGCGCCACCTCTTATAGTCCACACCCTTGAAAGGGTTTGGTCTTGTTGACACAATAAAAGTAGGTTCAGGAAATTGCATATAATCAGATTTTTGGATTGCTCAAAATATTAGCAATTTATCAAATGATTTAATCTGAAATATCATCATGTAAATCATAATAGTAGCAATTTAATCTGAAATATCACCATGTAAATCATAACAGACACTAGACATAGGACCTCTAGCATGATCTTATAGAGATAGGACATAATCACGTACGGTACAGCGGGAGTGGATCCGCTATTCTGGTTGTCAGCCATGTCGTTGATGAAGAGGTTGCCGAGATCCGGAAAGAAGTCTTCGTTAGGGAAGTAATAGCCGTCAGTAGTCGCGCGGTTATTCTCCCCAAAAATCGGATCTCCCCTCTGTCGTGCAGGATCACAAGAGGCGGGGTTTCAGAGGCCTGCAATCCTTTCTCACGATGCACGCCAGAAGGAGGGATGATAAGACCACGCCCGAGTATCGGAAACAGCTTAGGAATTAACGCGTCCATTAATTACCAAATTACTGACTCATTAAATTTTCGCAACCAGCAAAATAAATGTTCTCGGCTCATTCCCGCAACTCGTCGCGTGGCGCGGCGAGTCGAGGCGAGACGAGGCGGGCGATGGAGGAGGAACGCGCGTGTGGCAAACCTCTCCTCTTGTCACACCAACTTATATATGAGGTGGGATGGCTCAACTTATAAGGTGATGCCACTCTCTCCCAACAAGCAATGTGGGACTAAACTCTAGTCCCACTCTCCACTTGTTGCTGAAAGTATGAATGGGCCAAGATACTTTCAGATTTTAGTTGGGTTTTGGGCTAGACCCAAGTCTAAAATTCCAACAATAAACGATAGCAAAATAAACGATGAACACAATAGATCTAGGACGACAGGGGATACGAGATTTTAACACGGAAAACCCTTCCAAGGAGGAAGAGAAAAAATCATGGGCGTCAGTCAGCAAAAATTCACTATATCGGGTGCGCTTACAAACGCCAGAGATTTACAGCTTGCAACTTATCCCAACCAACGGCTTACATCATATATATAAAGGGCTAAACCCCTACATAAGGTAGAACTCGGATCCAAGTCGGTAACAACTCGTACCGTACCGTGTGACTCTCCGCTCTACTCCAAAAAGTTCGGCCCTTTATCAGTATAACTGAATTTGGATCAGACAAAAAACAAGACACACGCTGAGAATTCTTAAACTCATCTCACCCAGAATGAGCACCAAAGTCGGAGAGCAGAGGGCTGAATAGAGGACGGAGAAGATAATATCCAGTGATACTATACCTTAGGTGCTCAGATGACATTAACATAAAAACAAAGCAAAAAATAAGTACCCTGCAGAAAATGAATTTTTGTGTGAACATTCACAAGGTATGTGTCTACAATCACAAAAAAAAGGAGTCAAACTATATATGTGCATTGAGAAACAAAGAAGACAAATCTAGTATGAATAGTGACACAAAAAGATAAAATTAAAAAATTAATATTATTCACATTTGGATTTGTCTTTTTGTTCCTCAATGTGCCTTTATATTTGGATCTGCAATCTTTGAGGTTGTAGACATATTCATTATGAACATTCATATTTTTTTTTCATGTTCGGTGTCACTAGATATTCTACCGAGCACATAGATCTTCCGAAGAAATGGGGAAAAGAGCATAGATTCCGCCGAGTATACCTGGCCATCTTAGGCCCGGCCCTACGGGCTTGCCCGTGGGCTAGGCTTGAGCCAGAGTTTTGAGCCCATCAGTAGGGTCTGAGCTTGGCATATTCTGATTTTAAGGAAGAGACCCCGCCCATGGCCCTAGGCCCTAAGGGAGTTTGAACAGTTAGGCCGAGCTTGGGCTTGAAAAGTAGACCCATTGGTAGGGCCCGAGCCTTAGTCTTTTACCATGGGCTTTTCTAGGCCCCTGGCCAGGTAATACCGCCGAGATAGGGCCATGCCGTGGCCATCCACTATTCACTCTTGTTGGGTTTCTTTTAGTGGGATTTCACTCTTGTTGGTTGTCGCATTTTTTTGTTGAGTCAAGTCGCATGGTCAAGAGTTAAAAGTTGCTAAGCATTCGCGGGCCAGAAAAGAAAGCGGGGGGCGCACCTATTCTCGGGCTGAGAAAGCAAGCGGGAGACATGCATATTTCCTCGCGGCCACTATACATCGCTTATTGCGAGTCCTAGTTTCGCGAGTGTGATTAGGGAAAGGCTTCCCTCTCGGAAGCAAATGGAAGGGAAAAAGGAGCCCACGCGAGGGCGACACGTGGCGGGCTAGTATGCGAGGAACCAACAGAGGGAGTGCCCACGCATTTGTGTGTAGATTCGTTTTTTCAAAACAAAATATTTTCAGAACCGTAATTCGAAATTATGAACCGTTTTCATTGATCTCCTCGCGTCGAGATCTTCATAACTAAATCTCATGTTGATAGGTTTCGAGAATTTTATTTTTATTTTGTACACTCTGTTGTTTATACTTTATACTTTCGGTAGTACGCGCGTGTGTACACCATGTACACCATGTAGCAGCGATGCTCGGCCTCGCCTCGATATTTTTTACGGCTCGGTTTCGCCTCGATAACCATTTATAAAGATCTTGAAGGGATACATAGGTCGTTGTGCGCATTGGTCGCATTGGTCGTAGTGTGTGCTACGGACGTTTTTTACCTATGATCGTCTTTTTATCCGTGAACATTTTTTACCTATGATCATCTTTTTATCCATGAATATTCAAGAAAAAACATTCGCCTACATAGTAGGATCATAAATTTGTTACGAATGTTTTTATCCATGACGATCTTTACCCGTGAACATTTTTCATCGGTGAACACATTTTTCCCGTGAACCATATTTATCCGCGAACATTTTCAAGTAAAAAAATTCACCTACAAATAAAGTTTATAAATTTTGATTACTGTTTTTACTCGTGACCACGTTCTTACCCGTGAACAGTTTTTACTTGTGAACTCATTTTACCTATGAACAATTTTTACCCGCTAACATTTTCAAGAAAAAGCATTCACCTATAAATAAAAATTCATAAATTTTCGACGACCATTTCTACAAGTGACCGCTTTTACATGCGAATATTTGTTTTACCTGTGAACATTTTGAAAATGAACAAATTTTGTTTATATTTTCATCTTCTAAGCTAAAGTCCAAACATTTTCAAATTTGAATATTGTTTAAAAAATGTTCATATTTAGTTTTATTTTCGGTTCACGAACATTTTTTGTCCAGTATTACTGTCGGTACAAGCAAAAAATATACTCCCTCCGTCCCAAATTAATTGTCTTAAAATTGGACAAAATTAGATGTATCTAACACTAAAACATGTCTAGATACACCTATTTTTATCCAACTTTGAGACAATTAATTTGGAACGGAGGGTGTAACTGAGAAACGGAAGAAAAATAATACGCGGTTGTGCGCTGGGAGCTTGACCCCTCGCAGCTGAGAAGACTCGCAGTCGTGCATCTTGTGCGCTCCGTCCCAGGCCCATGTAGCGCCAGCTACGTGAGCGAGGCGAGCGTCCCAACTCGCCTAACGCGATACATAGGGGATTCCTATTTCCTTGCACAAAAAGAAGGTAGGAGGGCGTGGCGAGCTAACTATTTATCCCGACTCCCATAAAAAAACATTTATCTTAAGTTCAAAAAAAAAGAAAAACATTTATCCTGACGAATTCAGACAAGTTGAGCTGAGTCGACCCAGCTCGATTCGTGATTCACCTTTGCATTCTTTTCAGAATATAGAAGTGTCATGCACATACAATTTGAATATGTATTGCACGTGCAACCGCCCCGTGGCCAAAAATCTGCTTTGAAAATTGAAAAACTTAGTGTTTCTGTTGAAGAAAAGGTTCACAACCCTTGTGCACATTTCTAATTAGGTATGTGCATATACAAAGCCATCTTCACATAAGATGTGATATCAGTATTGCGAAACATCCGAATACAGCATAGATCACGATTTGGGATCCACCACAGCTACACGCAACATAATGAAAACCGCGTTCGCCGTGAATGTAAAGATTATAGTTTTATGCACGAATATTAAGACGTCGGTATTTTGCATAAGATAGACTCATTTTCTCTTACAAAAAATTGCGAGAGGGGTCCCTACTAGTCACAAATTGATCACAATATGCCAAATCCCTATGAAACTCATTTGTGGATGGCTAATATTGTTCGTAAATCGTAATAAACCTTATATTTTGGAACTTTTCTCAAAAAACTGCAGTCCTTACGGGACAATTTACAACCGATCTAGTACAGTACATACAAGGCATTACAAGGACTCGATCGATCCGGTTCTTCCTGTCCATGCTAAATGCTTGCATGATCGCACGATAAAAGGATCGTCCTCGAAGTACATCTCATGCATGAATTGATCGCATATCCAGCAGATTAGGGTTTGGGTTTGGGAAGCAGCGTCACCAATGCGTCTATGCAACCCATCAACTCGACGGCCTTGTACCCCGTCAACTCCTCCAGATCATCGCTCAACGGCACGGCCAGGACCTGCCTCGCCAGGAACAGCGCCGACGCGGCGAGGGCGGATGGCAGGACGCAGCCGACGAACCCGAACTCCGGCAGCGTCAGGTCGACCAGCCGAAACGCGAGCGACCTCACCAGGAACTCGTCTTGCTCCTTGAACAACCTCGTGAAGTGTTCGACGAACGTGTAGGCGGTTGGGCCGTCCATGACACATCCCAGATCCATGACGAGCTCCCGCTCCATCGTCTCCACAGCGTCCACGGTGGTCCCGACGAACGCTTCGACGACTCCGGCGTCGAGCCTCCGCCCGCTGCTGGTCTGCTCGTACTTGTCTCCCAGGGAGACGGCTGCCGCGGCGACGAGGCGGAGAGCCTCGTCGTGGGCCGGCACGCGGCGCGCGGTGAGGACGCGGTCGAGGTAGGCGACGGCGCGGCAGAGCGTGCCCCCTGAGAGGTTGCCGAGGTGGCGGGCGAAGACGTCCATCCAGAGAACGAGATCGGCGCGCATGGACGGGCTCATGTGTCCCTGCTGCGTCGTGGACATGTACTGTGCGTCGGCGTGCTCCAAGGGATCCCTCTCCTTGGCTCGGAGGTCGGCGTCGACGTCGGGCTCGTAGGGATCGGCGTCGCACTGCAGTCGCATCTTGCTCTTGGTTTCCTTGGTGCCTGCGGCGGAGAAGGGACAATTGGCCGCGACGCCGGCTTCTTGCAGGCGATACATCGGCTGGAGAAGCATTGCTCGCGCAGCGAGGGCTGGGCAGCTAGCCGGTGATGGAAGAGATAACTGAGGAGTTGCCGGTCGGGAAGCCTAGGGCTAGGGCGTGGAAACAGCAGTGGTGGTCTCTATGCATGGGGGAGTGAGTTTATATCGATGGGGATGGTAGTTTGCTGATTCAAAATCGGATTCTATTCCGACATGAGTCCATTTCCGACTCGTTTCTTTCCTGACGTGATTTCAGTTCGGACTGGACCTTAATGCGAATTCCACCACCGACTCGCCCACGTACGCAATTTTAAGCGGGCAAGCCGGCTGCCCAGTAATTTAACATGAAAATGTGAGAAAAAAAAGTGGAGGAATGGATTCAAACCGGCGACCTCGTGCATCGAATCGTATGAACGTAACCGCTAGGCTACAACTCGTTCTTTATACATAAGGCTCTTTTAACACTTTTATAGTCTTTTTTATGTTTTTATTTTTTCCATTTTCTTTTTTGTTTCTTTTTCTTTTCCGTTTTATTCTTTTTTTTCAAACTTTAAAAAATGTTCAAATTTATATGTTTTCAAATTCGAAATTTGTTTGGATAAAAAACTGTTTAAATTTAAAAACTGTTTAAATTTAAATTTTGTTTAAATTTGAGAATTGTTCATGTTTGAAATCATTTATTTTTTAAATTGTTCAAACTTAAAATCTGTTCAAATTTAAAATAGTTTGTATTTGAAAAGAAACCTAACACAAGTACAGGATGGACCGAACCCATCCTCATCCTAATGGGCCGGCCCATCCACGTGCGCGCGCAGGCGAGGCGTTGTAACGCTCGCTACGGACACTGTATTGGGGAACCCCTATTCCTGTGCCTCTCATCTTATTGTTCCAATTCCACTAATCCATCCCACTATAGATGCCAGTCATATCTCACACGGACAAACCCCATGGAAAAACCCAGTCTTCGGTACCAGAGCCGCCCTTGGAGCCGCCACGAGTCGTCCTCCGTGCCGCTACAAATCTTCCACGCCGTTGCAATTCCTCTTCGGTGCTGCGTGATGACATCTTCAGCTCTTCAAGTCTCATACGTCGCTGGAGCCCTTGTCTCTACTCCGACCTCCCCGGTTCCCGCCAGACTCGCCCCTACGATTCTGATCCGGTTGGACCACGACAACTTCATGATGTGGAAGGGCCTCCTCCTTCCCAATTTCTCTGGTGTCGGTCTACATGTCCACCTCGACGGTACCACCGCGGCAGCCGCGTCAATGATCACTCAGTGGGGAGGCGACAAGGCGGTGTCAATCCCCAACGTTGAATACCGCCGCTGGTGGACTCAGGACCAAAAGGTTCCAGGATCGCTCCTAGGTTCCATGGACCCCAACATCACCTGCCAGCTCATCGGTAGCAAGACCGCTGCATAATCATGGACTTCCGTTCATGCCATGTTCGGCGCTACTACTCACGCCTCTGTGCGACGCCAACTTTGGACCCTCCGGAAGGAGGTGATGCCCGCAGCGGAGTATATGTACAAGATGAAAGCTCTCTTCGACACCATGGACGCAATTGGATCTTCAATCAGCAATGAAAAACTCGTCGACTATATCATCAACGGACTCGGTTCCGTGTTGAACTCCATCGCTGCATCGCTGAGTGTCGGCTATTAGTTGGTTTCCTACACCAATTTCTACGCTCACATCCTCTCCTTCGACGATCTACAAGCGCATCATACTCAGGCCTAGAAGTGGTCGTCCTCGGACAATGCTACGAAACGTACTGCGCCGGTGGCAATGGCCGCAACAGCGGCAACGGAGGCGGGAACAGCCACAACGGTGGCGGCAATGATCGTCAGCGTTGGCGACCATGTGTTTACCTTTGTGGGTATTGGAGGCACCTGGCGGGTGATTTCCGTCAGACTAGCATATTTTCTCATCTCGTGATAACATTGGTATCGTGTAGTTAAGAGAATAAATGGAATGAGTAACTTGAAGGTTCCCTCGTTCTTCGTGAATATACATGACCCATCATGGGTGTCCATGGCTCCGCTGTTGGTTACTGTTCGGTAAGTTCTAGAACGTGTCTGTGTGCTACCGAACCTTTACTACTAGTGTATATTGCAGAATTTAAAAAAATTCTACGTAACCACCAAGATCACTATGCACACAGTGGTGAATTCCCATACATGCATTGATCAGAAATACCGACTCACTGGGCAGCGGAAGATCGATGTAGTCGTAGAAGAGTTCTGAACAATTGTATATCCTCACAACTAGGCCTAGTTGCAAGGATGTAGCTAAGCTTCCGCCGTCAAGGATCATACGTGTAATCTCTCTTATGGCGTGGACGCATACGCTCGTGTCGACCTGCCAACGCTCCATCGTCCATGACTCGACACCGACAAAGAGAGATAGCCTTCCGGCGTTGCTAATGATGTTTATCAACACATGAGAGAGAATACAAAATAGGGCTAGGTCTAATCGGGATAGGACACTTCAAAAAACCAGTTAGAAGAAACCATACTCCAATTATAGGGGCTCTAATTAGATGGTCTAATTAGGGACTCTAATTCTACTAGAGAGAGAGAGAGAGAGAGAGAGAGAGAGAGAGAGAGAGGCTTGAGAGCCAATTGATGTGAATTGCCTTAAAGTATTGGGTCGTTTAATAAGTGGAGGAAGGGGGAGACCTGCCTTGAGGGAAGGGTGTCCAACTCCTAGCTACAAGGAGGTGGTCACACCAATAGGGTTTCGTAGCTGAATATAAAAAAAATTCCTAGCAAGGATAACCAAACACATAGCCAAGATCTATCACTATGCGGATATGAAGTAACAGAGCAAATCGGTGTTCATACCTTTGAAGACCGGTAGCGGGGATTACGCTCCCGCACAAGCGTTGATGATAAAGTCGTACGTAGCCGACCTCAAGGTCGTGTAGTCGAAGACGACCCGACTTAGTGCCATAAGTGCAGCACCTCCCAGGAAGTACACACGGATGGTGTAACCGATGACTCCCGGGCTCCGTGTTGGAAGTATGCCCAAGAGACAATAATATACATATGTTTCATGATTAAAGTATTATGTTTTTCTACTATAACTGCTATGGTCACTGAATATGAGATTGGTCATAGGATTTTGGAAGAATTTCGGGTAAAACCCTAATAGGGGGTGCCGAAGGGGGCAGAAATGCCCCAGGGCAGCACGTATGTATTGGGTGTCTAACATGTGGGCCCAAGGGCTATACATGCGGCACAACACCTCCCCAGATATATTCTTTGTTTGATTTTTTTGAGAAAATGAAAAAGGCCAAAAATTAAAAGAACAAAAAAGGAAAGGAAAAAATGGAAGGGGAAAGGACTCCCAATTGGGAGTCCAGTTCTAGTTGGGCAAGGGGAGGATGCGGCCAGCCCTTGGCTCCCCCAAACCAACTATGCCCCTTTGGTAGGTCTCCCTTGCCTCCCACTATATATACTCCCGCCCCCCCATAGGATAAAACACATCAATTGGCTTTTTAGGCTATTATCTCTCTCTCTCTCTCTAGTAGAATTAGAGCCTATTATAATCGGGTTTTCGAGGTGTCCTCTCCCAATTAGAGTGTTCTTTAATGTCCAATTCCCTCTCATGTGTTGGGAACACCTGTCTTATATAGCTCTAATCAAGTTTATTAGATCTACCACCAAAGCTACGCTGAAAGGCTGTTCTCTCTTTGTTAGCGC
Source organism: Alopecurus myosuroides (assembly GCA_028641055.1). Classification (NCBI taxonomy): domain Eukaryota; kingdom Viridiplantae; phylum Streptophyta; class Magnoliopsida; order Poales; family Poaceae; genus Alopecurus; species Alopecurus myosuroides. Next base: position 314,658,885 of record CM054063.1, on the reverse strand, counting down.
CGAGTTCTGGACGACGGAGCGTTGGGGGGTTGACGCAAGTGGATTTGTGGATACTATAAGAGGTATTACGCTTGTGATCCTTGACGAAGAAAGCTTAGCGACATCCTTCCAACTATGCTAGTTATGAGGGCCTACGATGTTCAAAATCTACTACGACTACACCGCTGCCGATAATTGTAAGTGCTAGATAATCGCATGTATGGGCATGCCTTGTTATCCTCATAGCTGATGTTGGCGGTTAAATTGGGAGAAATTTTGTAAATTATGCAACGTACGCCAGTACAACCTTCATCATGTGTAGATTTTATGTCTGTTGTTTTTGTATTTTAATGATGTCACGATCCTATCTATTAATTAATGAACCATGGGGCTTATATAGGAGTTTAAGGTAAAAACCAAGTGGTACATGATAGATTGGTGGAGATTGATCGGTCGAGGGAGAAAATACCCTACTCAATGCGTTGTACCTTCTTGGATGTGTCGAGGGGGCAATCCAAGGTCTCGTGGCTCGTCTGCCTTTGTCTTTGTGTCAAAACATTCGTCTTCTATTAAAAATGGTGTGGCAAAAATCAAAGGTCCTAATGAGTTTGTGAAGCTTTGATGCTTTACAGATTTACAATTTAATTGAATATATTTCATGGGAAATCTCATAAAACGTTAAAAACAACGGTGGCAACTAATGATATGATGAAAATATAGGAGTTAACAACATAGTAAGCTACAAAGTTCATAGATTTTTCTGGCCTATCTGTAACTAAGTAGTGCATACTCTGTCAAGTACATTAGAAAAATAGGGAAATTACTAATGAAAAAACTTGTTGAAACAAACCGACATTAGACTTAGTTTCAAATATCTCTCCATGAGGAAGCCAACAGCGAAAACCGATCATTAATTTACATAACTGTCTGAGAGACAATTAAAAATATTGAAATCAAAAGAATCATTGGTGAAATGAAGCCTAAGTATTGTTACATGGATGCAAGAGAGAAAGTGAGGGTGCTTATGCATTTTTTTGAGGCGATACCCCTACCGTGTCTAAACGATGCACACAGCCGAAAAGGTTGTGATGTTGCCAAGTAGCACAGTACTACAAACTAAGCTATACATTTAAAAAAAAAATCCAGGTTTAAATGTCTTGTATTTGCAATGCAAAAGGCAAATGGGAGGGGAGAAGTGTTTCCACAAAATAAGATGCCAAAAAATACATAACATCATTGATGTCTATAGATGTATTTTAACATAGTAAAGATGATGTCTCATACGTCATAAACGTATCCTTAATTTCTAATGTTCCATGTTGTTTTCTTATTGTTACCCACATGTTTGCTATACACTTTATGTCATTTTTATCGATTTTCCGGACTAATCTATTGACAAGATGCCACAAAGCCAGTTCCATGTTTTCTGTTGTTTTTGGTTTCAGAAAAATTGTTCTCGAAATATCCTCGGAATTGGAAAATTCAAAGTCCGGAAGTCTTAGAATTCCCGAAGGTTACACGGAGTCCCGAAGAGACCTGGAGGGGAGCCTCAGGGGCCCACACCATAGGGCGGCACCCCCTGGCCGTGCTGAGGGGTGGTGTGGGGCCCCCAGGCCTCCACCGCCTTTGCCTTTTCGCCTATTTAATCCCCCCGAGACGTAAACTCTAAATATATTCCATTTCGTCGTGAAAAACACCCGAGGCCACCGTCATCGTCATCCCGAGATCGGGAGGGTTCTGGATCTCTCCCCGGCACCCTGCTGGGAGGGGAATTCATTACCGGAGGGTCTACACCACCATGCCCTCCTCCGAAGTGATGCGTGAGTAGTTCATCCCTGGACTACGGGTCCATAGCAGTAGCTAGATGGTTGTTCTCTCCACTTTGTACCTCATGTTTAGATCTTGTGAGCTGTCTAACATGGTCAAGATCATCTTTATGTAATGCTACATGTTGTGTTTGCTGGGATTTGATGAATGTTGAATGCTATGTCTTCTGATTATCAACCTATCATGTTATCTTCATGCTTATGTTATTTATGATCTTGCATTCTCTCCATTATTAGTAGATGCTAGTAACTCCAAGAGGGAGTATTTATGCTCGATAGTGGGTTCATGCCTCCTTTGCATCTGTGCTCGCGTGACAGAAATGTGACGGATGAAGGATGTGATGTTGCCATTAGGAAGAAAACAACGGTGTTTACCTAGTTTACATTGTTTAAATTACACACTTTGCTTATGGCAATAATCTGTTGCTAGCAACTTAATACCCAACGTTTGTTCGGATTATATTCGTAGGGTGGATTATTAGACATAGATGCAGTTGGATGACGGTCTATGTATTTTGTTGTAATGCCCGCATAAATCACATAGTAATCTTTATGTCTTGCATATGCACTACGGGGCAACCTTTATTTGTGTCAATTGCCCAGCTGTAATTTGTTCACCACACATGTTATTTATCTTTCACAGGGAGACACCACTAGTGAACTGTGGACCCCGGTCCATTTTCCTCATACTGATAATACAACTACTGCTTTCATACTGTTTTCATACTGCTTTCATACTGTTCCTACTGTTTTCCTACTGTTTTCCACACCATACATTTAACCTCTTTGTGTTCAGTAAAACCGGTGAGATTAACAAACTCACTGCTACGTTGGGACAAAGTGATTTGATTGTGTTTTGTAGGTTCCACGTTGCTGCTGAACCGGTCGTGCGCCCTGCCACCTCAGCTGCATCAACCTTCAGAGATTGCTTGTCCTCCTACTGGTTGATTCAACCTTGGTTTCTTTTCTGAGGGAAAACTTGCTGTTACACTCTTCACAACCTTTCTCTTGGGGTTTACCAATAAGGGAATTAAGGCCATCAATGCCCTTGTGTTTCGTCATATTAAGATGATAATCTCACATTTATGAAGACCATCATGCTAGTTTTACAGTTATAAATTGTGTTGACCGGCGACCAAGCCAAGATTAGATGTTCGCCTTTTTGCGCCGTGTTGGAGGGCACCGATCCATTCTGTAGCTCCAGGTTCAATCCCAGCCACGATATGTCCTGCCAACTCTCTGCATTGAGTCATATTGCACAATGTGCTTTCACTACCATTGGATATTTTACTCACCAAAAGTCACATTCAAAAGGGCTAAAGATAAATATTTATCTTCTACAAAAAAGTAGATAGTACCGCCACCTCCATATAATCGCAGGTAAAACACCTATTCTCGCAAATTCTAACACCGATCAGAGATGCAGGCTATTAGGTCCTCGATTCTACATTGAAGAGAAAAATCAACATCATGGTATTTATATTTTTATATTCTCCTCTTTTTTCGCCATCACCACAAGAACACTACCATGGGACTCTCTAAACCCTCTATGTACACGGTGAGGTTTGCTTTGGCTGCATAGAAATGACAAATATTTTAATGATATTTGTTTCTCTCTTACGCAGCTCATTTATCGATGCACGCATTTGTTTCGTTCATAATCGTCTCTACAACACTTGGAGTTTAGAGACCTTTCTATGGAGGTGTCTTCACAGTTGGAGTATATAGTGAGGGATATTTTACATATGGTTAGAGCATCTCTAACAGCTTCCCTAAATAGGACAGTGTTGCAAAAAAAACCAACCAAATAGGGTAGTTTGGGCCCAAAAATGGGCTCCAACAGCTGCCCTATTTTTACCACTTGTGGCAAAAAAATAAGGCAGTGCCCTATTTTGGGTCCAACTATTGTAAATATGCAACAACCGGCCAGCTGCCGTAAAGCACATGCACACAACCACCCCCATGGAAGTTTCCCGCAGCCCGCAGCCGCTAGCGCGGCTAATACTTTGCAAACATATCTATAATTTTTGATACTCCATGCTTGTTTTCTACCCAATACCTTTTGCTTTCCACATGTTTTCTCATGTTTTCCCTTCGTTTTCCAGATGTTTTCATTGACTACCCTACTAACGAGATGCCCCAGGCCAGCTGTTGTTTTCTGCAGTTTATCTATTTCAGAAAAGTTCTTAAAGAAATATTCTCACAAAAGGCTAAAAATCCACGGAGATCATTTTTTACCCGGAACAAATACAGAGTCCAAAGAAGAGCTGGAGGGGGACTAGGAGGCCCCCAGGGGTGCCAGGTGCGGCCCTGCCTGGTGGACCCCTGAGGACCCTGGCCACCGCTTCTTGTCGATTCTTCGCCTATAAATTACCTTTAACTCTAAAAACGACGGGGACAGAGTTATTTTCTACAAAACATACAAAGAGGCGCCATCAGCTTGAAAGTCCATTCTAGGGCTTCTGCAACCCTGTTACGGCACCCTGCTAGAGAAGGAATCATCATCAAAGGCATCTACATCGCCATGATCGCCTCCAGACATATACGTGAGTAGTTCATCTCGGGACTACGGGTCTGTAGGAGTAGATAGATGGTTGTTCTCTCACCTATGCCTCCATGTTTATAGTCTCTTGAGCTGCCTCACATGATCGAGACCACCGTTATGTAATTGTGCATGTTGTGTTTGCTGGGATCCGATGAACCTTGAGATTATGATTATTCTGTTCATGTCAATATGAGATGCTTCACTTATATTCGTAGAGAGTTTTAATCTTTTCTTGCAATGCTCTCCGGTGTTTATGATTACATTGGCCACGTAGTTGTTTTCACCTCCAAGATAGGGTTTATATGCTAGATAGTGGGTTCATGTCTCCCTTAAATTTCTGCTCGAGTGACAGAAACATGATGGATGGGGGATGTGGTGTTGCTTCTAGGGAGAAAACTGCGGTGCTCTTGTCTACGGACGAGGATCACTACTTACATTATGTATTGTTCTTAATGCATTTGTCTGTTGGACACACAAAACATTATGTATTGTTCTTAATGTATTGTTCTACTATTCATCGTCTGTGCAAACCATCCCATAGGAATCCGAATACTTCCATTGACGTACTTCATAACATACACACATGGTACGTCAACGGCATTTGAACAAGTGATATCACAACAAATCTCTAAGACACAAAGAAATAGAAATAAGTGGCAAAAGCTCTCACTAGAGCAAAGATAGCAAATACAGTCATACAGAGGACACATGTCCCAACAAGTCATCATTACATCACAGCGGAAGCAAACAAAGTGTCTGAGTACAGACAAGATGCAAATAGGCCTAAAAGGCCGGAAACGAACGAACGGAGCCCATCCACGAAGTCTCGGATCCTGCCCGGGGTCCGCTAACTACTCGTCAGCAGTCTCGTCATCTTCCACGTAGTAGCCACCATGGGGATCCTCGGAAACGTAGTCTGCAGAACACGCAGCCCCAAAGGGGTCAGTACAGACGAGTACTGGCAAGCAAGACGCACAAGATACCAAAGTGTACCCGACAACACCAAGTACAGATGCTTTGGGTTCAACGGAAGATAGGTGATACAAAGAAGCGGCAGCGGGCTGCGCTAACCAACTACAGAAACACGCTACAACATCCGGCTAAAAGAAAAGGATAAGATAGCGCATCGGAGCCAACTACCACTAACCTCAAACAAACCCATCCTGGATCTCGCCCCTTATCCAAAGAAGCAATCCGAGGATAACTCACACAGTTGAATTAATGAAGGTTCAGGTTATTGTGTCAATATGCCTATTACTAGTCAAATTATTATTCATTAGGTGTAAGTTGTCTGAGTACTTGTTAGCCAGCACTTTCACCAAGTCGTCACATAACCGCGGACAACACGGCTTCTCGAGAAGATTCATCCCTGCAGGGTGTGCTCCAGTACCCGTACACACTCGAGCCACCAACTAAAACTCAGGTGGACTCAACACGACTCGAACCATCTCTGCAACCCTTCCTAGGAGCCACGGAGCTATAAGGTCCCGGCCAGTCCGACCTAACCTAAGCGCAAGGGTGAAAACCACACCCCCCGGCACCACAGGCCTCGCCCTATATGCATCATCATCATCATAATCATCAACCATGGGCGCGACCCATTCATGCGTATGCGCAAATGGAACACCCGAACTAAGTGTGGCTCTTCGGACAAACTGCGGATCAGGTCAAAGTCGAGGGGGGTTCCATACGACCACCCGGATGCGGTGAGCACTCTCATCATGGATCAGCGGACAAGACCCTTTTCCTATTTAGGGTCGACACTAGCAGGCTTGAAAACCCTAACCCGGGCCTCCTGTCGGTGCCTTATCATCAAATTATTATTACCCCAAACATTCACATGATATGGATTATAACAAGCCCATCTATCAAACTAAACAGGTGATAAGATAAATGACAACAAGACTCGAGCACAAACAAACCTAAGCATGATACTATGACACAGTCTAACAAACAACATGGTTGTAGGTGTGGGGGTGAGGCTATATTCATGGCTGCAGGATGACATGTGGTAGGATCGGAACACAAGCAACGATTCGTAAGGCTAGCAGATTAGACAACGGAAAGTATCGGTATCAAGTGTGGAAAGGACACAATGGTTCATGTGAGTGAATACTTGCCTGCAAACTCAGTAGCCTGGTACTGAGCTAACTCCTCTGAAATAGTATTGTAAACCTCGTATGCCTCAACGTCGTCGTCTATTCGAGAAGAAGCAAACAAACAACAAAGAGAGACGGCAATCAATAACATGTCATAATGCACAAACATGGGATGATGCATGACAATTTAATTGATGCATCAAAGATAAGCTAGTTGACATGGTAACATATTTAAATGGGCCCATATGCAATTTGGGTTGCATATAGAAAGGCCCAAGAATTAAGGTTGAATTAAGTGATCTACAAATAATCATCATGTGAAAGTTGATTAGAATGATGCATGGATGATGAAAACAATAAGAAAACAACATTAGCTTCAATTTGAAATGTTGTTTACCAAGTTTGGAATTTCATTTATTAAGTTATGAAATTTGGCTTATTAAGTGAGTTACACAAGCATTTGTTGTTTTCACCAATTTTAAAGGTTCAAAACAGATAACAAAATTCATATTTGGAAAGAACACAAAATTTTAGATGGAAAACATATTTCATTTGTTGAAAATGGATTTAAAATGAGCAAGTTATTAATTTGACAATTTTAAATGCCTTAATTAAGAAACAGTTGTTTTCAGCAATTTAATTTATTTAAAACAGAACACAAAGTTGATATTTGCAAAGTTCATGAAAAATGGAATGGAAAACATATTTGGTTTGTTGAATTTGGAAATTCTATGCCCAAGTTATGTATTTTGCAATTTAAAAGGTGCAATTAAAGTATTGAATTATTACTCCAATTTTAATTAGGAAAGACAGTGAACAAATTGTATTGAAAAGGTTGAAAACATGTATAAAATGTTTCAACGAACATTTTGAGCTATTGAACATAATTTTTGGAGCATTATTGAATTTATTATGCATTTTTTCCATAACCATTTTTATTATGCCCTTTTTAGTAAACAGAAGGAAACATGTTCAAATTTAATTCAATTGTGACCAAATAAAATACCACTGTGTAGAGTTTGTTAAGAAAAAAATTTAGAGCCGAAGTTTGCTCAATTTGGGTGAACCAAACTCAAGTTATGAATTCCCAAAGTTTCCAATTTTTATTGCATTTTCTGTATTTAATTATTTAGTGCAAAATTTATTACAGAAACATGTTGCAACTTTGTGACTAATAGAAATAACACAAGATTCTGAATCCACAGAAACTTGAATCATTGAAATTGGAACAATATTCAATTTGTTATGGATTTTACAAATAAAGCCTCAAATCTGTTTTTCTGGATTTCAGGAAACAAAAGAAAAAGGCCGAAAAAGGGGTGGTTTTTGCTAGTCGGGGGACTCGAACTCGGGTCTCGGGTGCGCGCTGGGATGGCGCTAGCCATTGGGCTGTTGATTCGATTCGTGTTAGGACAGGGTAGCGTGGGGGGTTTGAGGTAAAAGCTTGCGGATGGACGAAACTGAAACACTTTCAGTCGATCGGAACAGATCGACAACGACCCGGCGAGGATGCTGCCGTCGGCGAGGGCCCCGGGCGGCGCTGGGGTGTGGGGTGGTCCTGCTCGCGGAGGGGAAAGGAGGAAGGCCGAGGGGAGGAGGAGAGAAGGGGTAGGGGCGCTCACCTCGAGCTTGGTGAGCGGGAGGCGGACGAGGAGGAGATGGCGACGAATGGAGCTCGGCGGCGGAAAACGAGGACGGCGCGGTCGCCTGGAGCCGTCTCCGGCTGCGCCTCCTTCAACAAAAAGGGAGGTGGACCCCTCCCGGTTCCATTCCCGCCGGGAAGAGCCCGTGTCGACGATCACAACCACCTCACCATCACCTCTAACTTCCGGCCAGAAAAAAATGGAGTTCTTGGGTACAGAGAATTACAGGGAACGAAGGGGATCCAGGGAGGAAGAAGAGAAGGGGCGGCGGCGGCTGTGGAGGAGGAAGAAGGAGAGCTAGGGTTTCGAGGGGAGAGGGGAGTTAAGTAGGTGGAGGGGGAGGAGGAAAAGCTTGCAGGTGGGGGAGCCTCCCCTTTTCTCTGTCTCCGTACAGAGGTAGAAGATGACAGCGATCGTGGGCGCCTGGGCCTTGGGGTTGAGGTGGGCTCAGCCCACTTGGGCTGGCCTGCCTCCCCCACTGGTTCCTTTTATTTATTTTTTTTCCTGTTTATTTTTTTTTTGTAGAGAAAGCAAAGGAAAGGTTTTGAACAAGTTTTTGAGTTTCAAAATTCATGAAATTAATTTCTATTGATTAAGCACTGTAAATGCCCAGTTGCATGATGTTTTGTTTTCAAAAAATTTAAATATTTTTGGAGGTTTGAATTTTAATTGAATTTAGGTGAATTTTGCAATAATTGGAAATATTGAAAATTTAGCAAGTTAATTATTTGGAAATTCAAGTTTATTGGAAACAAATAAATGGTTTGATTTGAATGTTTTATTTGAAAACGTTGTAACAGACCAAGTGTGAAACAAATTGATTTGTCATTTGATTTGAAATTCAAATTCACACATGTGTGGATATGATGACATGATGCATTTGAAACAAAAACAAGAAACAAACATTCTAAGTTGGGAGTTTTCATACTTGGGATGTTACAAGGTGGAGCTTTAGATATGGATGCATGCTAGATAGCGGTCCATATGCCTTGACATAATGCCTACAATGTTAGAACTCGTGAACTATATCTCGTCATAATAGTATTGTTATACGTTCGTGATTTGTCAATTGCCCAGCTATAATTTCTTCACCCAGCATGTTTTATTTTATTTGGAGAGACACCCCTAGTGAACCTATGGCCGCCGATCCTATTTTCCTCATATTTGCAACCTTCTTTCAAGCACTTTCATAATTGTTTCCCTGTTGTTATGTTTTTACTTTATTGACTTTTTAAGACTCTATACGTTTAATTCTCTAGTTTTTAGCAAGACCGGAAGATTGACAACCTTCTTGAAAAGTTGGGGACAAGAGAGAGTTTGTGTTTTGTGTGTAGGTCCATGTTTGTTGATCTCGCGTGCAACAAGCAACCTTCTCCAAGACTATGAAGTCCTACTATTTCCTTAATTGGGGAAATTTCCGCTAGACTACATCATACCTTCTGCTTGGGGTTAACCAACGAGCGTGTGATCACGTCAGCATCAAGTACTTTTTCTGGCGCCATTGCCGGGGGCTTCTAGCTTGCTGCAAGGGGAGTCTCACACTTCCACTCTTTTTATTTTCTTTTGTTCTTTCTTAGTTTACTTTTGTTTGGTCTTGTTTTCTGTTTATCAAAAACCCAAAAAAAAATTAGTTCTCTAGTTTCTCGTCTTTTATTTGTCTTGTTATTTAGTTTTCGTGTTCATGTTAGTTTTTGTTGCTGTTTTTCCAAGATGTCTACCCCTAAGTTTGCTCTGAAATATTTGAAAGTAGGAAGTGGGTTCATTATTGCAAGAAACAATATTGAATGATTCCTTAACCATGTTAATGGGCTTCATGCTTTTAATGATAAACCTCTAGTTAAACTTGCCCATAACTATGAAACTGCAATAGCTTATTTGGTTGCCCTGATAGAAGCTAGGTTTGTCAACATTAACCTATAATACGACACATGTTTTAAAAATAGCATGGAGAAAGGAAAACAAAGGGATTTTGTGCCGAATCTTTACTTCTGTAATTTAATGATATTGCTATAGAAGCTAGAAATGTTTTTGCTCGCGATAAGATGCTTGGCTACGGTCTTGCCATCAATCATACTTTCAAGACTTTAGATATCGATAGAATGAAATATGAGGGAAAACTGAATGCTAAAAACAAATTAATATCCCTATACCATTCAAACTTTTAGGAATGTCTGAGGCATTAGAGGAAAATTTTGGTTGGGTTGTTCCGAAGAATCTCTTTGATGAAAATAGTATACCAAAAAGAGAAGAGAGAGAAGATTCTAAACCTTGTGTGTAGAAAATACAATGCCTCTATGATGAGTTCGAGTTCCTCAAATTCAATGATTCTATTGATAATACTGGATGTGTTCTTCATGCCTAGCTAAAAGACGTTAAAAAGCGCTTGTGGGAGGCAACCCACTATGTTTTTTTTCCTTTTGTTTTTTGTGTGTGTCTTGGGAGTTGTTACCTTTGTAACAACCGCTCCTTATCCTTTTTGAACGGATCGTATGGGCACCTAGAGGGGGTGAATAGGTGCTAACTCCAAATTTTAATACTTTTTCGATTTAGGATTGACACAAAGGTAAATTCTCTAGATATACAACTACGGTGAATTTACCTATATGGCAAGAGCTACACTAAGAAAGATATAAACACAAAGTAAAGGTAAAGGATAGAAGGAACCGATAGAGGATGCACGCGGAGACAAGGATGTATTCCTGAGTTCCTCCTTTTAAGGGTGTACGTCTCGTTGGAGGGGTGTGAGTTTCGCCATGAATGCATACACAACGCCACAAAGGCTTCACCTTATTCTCCGATGAACTTCTCCACAAAGGCCTAGTTCACCTTCCACTATGGAGTCCTTCAAGGCAGAATCTAGAGCCTTTACAATGATCTTGAGGCACACACCCACAACCAAATTGGGGGCTCTCAAGAACACCAAGAATCTAGTACAAGCAATAAGTGAGTAACAATGAAGTCTAGGTTTCCACAACGAAACCCTAGACACAAATTTCTCAAGTGAATGAGGGGAAATGAAGAACGGCTTGGTGAAGATGTAGATTGGGGCCTTCTCCTTCAATCCTCCGAAGATCAACGAGTTTGGGTGGAGGGATTGGGAGATCTCTTGAGGTTGGTGGGATCAGTTAATGGAGACTTCAATGCTTGACGAGCTGACCAGAGGTAGAAGAAGGGGAGGGGTATTTATACCCACTCCTCAAATTCTAACCGTCTGAGACTTTTCTGCATCTGTCACACCGGAGAATCCGGCCGGAAGACCGGAGACTCCGGTCTAACAAAGACTCCGGCAAGTTTTCGTGGGGCCAGAAACTTCGTTTAAGTCCGGAGACTCCAGCAGGAGGTGACACCACTTTCGTCCTCGTGTAGGGAAAGGCTTGAGGACGGAGATTCCGGCCTTCGCAGGCCGGAGACTCCGCAAACTCTCCGTACACTTTCCATCGGGAATCTAGGGGGTGACACCAACTTGCTTATTATGTAGGGAAAATCCTGAGTCTGGAGACTCCGGTCCCTACACGCCGGGACTCAGGCTAGGCCGGAAACTGCGGACAATCTCCGGATACATTCCGGTGAGGCACTAGTGGGTGAAACCACTTGTTCTTCTTGCTGGAAAAACCTGAGTTCGGAGACTCCTGTCTGAAACCCCAGAGACTCTGGCCTGGAGAAAATTCCCAGCACCTCTAGTTCACTTTGTTCCTTTTTGTGAAACTATCCACCATCAATAATGTCATCAAGAGAACCTAGTTCATCAACACACTGTTAAATTTATACTAGTGTTGTTATCAAACACACAAAACTTAATTAGGCTCTTAAGCATCTTCTTCATTTCCCTTCTTTCCATGTAAGCCTTATGGTTCTACTTATGGGCCGCAATGGTCATGCAAAGGATGTTGTGCTGGAATGATGTGAGTTTCTTCCCTTCATCATGCACCCTCTCTTTACCACTAAGGCAAGAAGGAGGATCAGCATTCTTCCTCCTAAAACTTAAAGCATTAGTCTCAAACATAGAAAGGTCCTCTTCTTCCCCATCACCCTGAAAGGTTGCACGTTGTAAGGTGTGAATCCGAAGAACTTGAAGAGTTCCAGTCCTATGCTTTGTCTCAGTGACCAGACCATGAACCCTATCAAGGATGAGCTTCATCACATATGGAGCATAAACATGCACATTTATTTTCTCATACATGGCATGATGAATTTCTTCCTTCAAAGGAGTCCATGACATCCATCTCGAAAACCTCGCAATCTTCTCCAACTTGGTGGCACTTGAAGGCATGATGCATCAGATTCACAAGACCACCACAGATGGAATTGACAGCTTGAGGAGCAATGTTGCATCTAAACAGGCAGAGGAGAATATTGTATACACGCTTGAGATCTTTTTTGGTACCAACACTTGACAAGTTGTCGTAGGGAGGATCCAACTTCCTCTTATTGTAAGCGACACCATGCACATGCATCCTCTTTCCCAGATCATCACCAAGGAGAGGACAGTTGTGAAGCTCTGAAAACCCCAACATGGAGGACTCGCACTTGATGGTTGAGTCATCCATGTCAAAGACATTTCCTCATCCTCACCAAAGGTAGCAGTAGCAAAGAGCTTCTCAACAGACAGAATGTTGAAGTCTTGATGGATGTCAACGAGCTTCTCAAGACAAAGCTTCTTTGTCGCCCAAACTGCTTCTCTGAAATAAGACTTTTTGCCCAGAGCATCTAAGTCCAGAACCTTTTGCTCACACACGTGATGACGCAGTTTGTCATAGATCTCAATTTGAATCGGCTCATGTTCCTTCCTCTAATAGTTAGAATTCTGAGTAGTGCGAGCCATGGAGAAGAAAGGATGCATCCTGATACGTGTGATCACACGTTCGCTGGGAGACCCCAAGAGGAAGGTATGAAGAGTGCAGCGGCAAGTTTTGCCTCAGAAAGAAACCAAGGTTGAATCGACTAGTAGGAGGAAGGAGTAACTTCAGAAGGTGAAGCATCTGAGATGGCAGGGCGCACTACCGGTTCAGAAGCAACGTGGAACCTACACAACACAATCAAATCACTTTGCCCCAACGAAGCAGTGAGGTTGTCAATATCACCTGTTTTGCTGAATACAAAGAGGTTAAACGTATGGTGTGGAAAACAATAGGAACAGTATTAGAGCCGTATGAAAGCGGTAGGTGATTTATCAGTATGAGGAAAAAGGACCGGGGTCCAGTTCACTAGTGGTGTCTCTCTCAAAGATAAATAACATGCGTGGTGAACAAATTACAGGTGGCCCATTGACAGAAATGAAGGCTGCACCATTGTGCATATGCAAGACATAAAGATTACTATGTGATACATGCGGGCATTACAACAAGATACATAGACCGTTATCCAACTGCATCTATGACTAAAAATCCAACCTCCGAATATCATCCAAACAAACGTTGGGTATTAAGTTGCAAGCAACAGATAATCGCAGTAAGCAAAGTGTGTAATGTAAACAATAACATCATCCTTAGAAAAAGCATTGTTGTTTTCTCCCTAATGGCAACAACACATCCTCCATCCGTCACGTTTCTGCCCTCGAGCACAGATGCAAAGGAGGCATGAACCCACTATCGAGCATAAATACTCCATCTTGGAGTTACTAGCATCTACTTGGCCAGAGCATCTACTAATAACGGAGAGCATGCAAGATAATAAATAACATAAGCATGAAGATAACATGATAGATTGATAATCAGAAGACATAGCATTCAACATTCATCAGATCCCAGCAAACACAAAATGTAGCATTACATAAAGATGAACTTGATCATGTTAGGTAGCTCACAAGATCTAAACATGAGGTACAAAGTGGAGAGAACAACCATCTAGCTACTGCTATGGACCCGTAGTCCAGGGATGAACTACTCATGCATCATTTCGGAGGAGGGCATGGTGGTGTAGACCCCTCCGGTGATGAATTCCCCTCCCGGCAGGGTGCCGGGGAGAGCTCCAGTACCCTCTCGATCTCGGGATGACGATGACGGCGGCTGATACGTCTCCAACGTATCTATAATCTATGATGCTCCATGATCATATTATTACAATTGTTACTTGTTTTCTCCCTTATTTATAGCATTTTTATACGTTTTCTGGGACTAACCTATTAACAAGATGCCAAGTGCCAATTCCCTGTTTTCTGCTGTTTTTGTTTCAGAAAAGTTGTTCTGGAAACATTCTCGGAATTGGACCCCACAAAGCCCGAATTGCCTATTTTCCCCGGAAGCATCGAGAACACCGAAGAAGAGTCGAATACGGGCACCAGGGGAGCCACACCATAGGGTGGCGTGGACCCCCTGGCCGCGCCAGCTATGGGTGTGGGGCCCCTAGAGCTCCACCGGATGGAAAACCCTAGACACCTGATCAAAAATTCCCGAAAAGTTCCGCAGCCGAAGTCACCGTCAACCCTAGATCAGGGGAGTTCTGAAGCCGTTTCCGGCACCCTGCCGGAGAGGAGATCATCACCGGAGGCTTCTACATCACCATGCCTGCCTCCGGAGTGATGCGTGAGTAGTTCATCCTTGGACTACGGGTTCGTAGCTATAGCTAGATGGTTGTCTTCTCCTCATATGCCTCCATGTTTAGATCTCGTGAGCTGCCTATCATGATCGAGATTGATCTTATGTAATTCTATATGCTGTGTTTGCTGGGATCCGATGAATATTGAACTTATGCCAAGTTGATTATAGTCTTTATTTGCATATGTTATTTGTGATCTTCCATGCTTTCCGTTGCTAGTGGTTGCTCTGGCCAAGTAGTTTCTAGTGACTCCAAGAGGGAGTATTTATGCTCGATAGTGGGTTCATGTCTCCTCATGACCTTGCTCGAGTGACAGAAACGTGAAGGGGGAGGATGTGTTGTTGCCATTAGGGAGAAAACAGCGGTGAGAGTGCGCGTGTGCATAATCATTGCTTACATTACACACTTTGTTTAATGCAGTTATCTGTTGCTTGCAACTTAATATGTAAAGGGGTTCGGATGATAACCTGAGGGTGGATTATTAGTCATAGATGAAGCTGGATTTTTGTCTATGTATATTGTTGTAATGCCCGCACTAAATATCATAGTAGTCTTCATGTCATATATGTGAACTATGGTGCAACCTCTATTTGTCAATTGCCCAGCTGTAATTTGTTCACCCAGCATGCTATCTTTTATGGAGAGACACCACTAGTGAACCTATGAACCCCGTTCCATTTTTCCACACCGTTAAACAAACCACAACTATTTCCTGCTTTTTCTACTTACTCCAAGCATACATCATTTTCCACACTATACGTCTAAATGTTTTTTCAGCAAGACCAGTGAGATTGACAACCTCACTGTACCGTTGGGACAAAGCATTTTGGTTGTGTTGTGTGCAGGTTCCACGTTGTTGCTGACACCGGTGAAGCGCCAGCACCACCGCAGTGGAGTCAACCTTCCTGAGATCCTCTTCCTCCTACTGGATTGATAACCTTGGTTCTTAACTGAGGGAAATTCTTGCCTCTTGCTCATCACACCCTCCTCTTGGGGTTTCCAACTGACTCTCAAAGAACATCAGCGGCCTCGGGTGGTTTTCGGGACGAAGTGGAATATATTTATGGTTTACGTCTCGGGGGGGTTAAATAGGCAAAAGGGTAGAGGCGGTGGAGGCCTGGGGGCCCCACACCACCCTTTGGCGCGGCGAAGGGGGGCGCGCCGCCCTATGGTGTGGGCCCCCTGAGCCCCCCCCTCCGGTTCTCTTAGGGACTCCGTGGAACCTTCGCGAATTCTAAGACTTCTGGGCTTCGAATTTTCCAATTCCGAGAATATTTCCATAACAACTTTTCTGAAACTAACAACAACAGAAAACGGGGAACTGGCTCTGTGGCATCTTTTCAATAGGTTAGTCCGGAAAATCTATAAAAATTACATAAAGTGTATAGCAAACATGTGGGAAACAATAAGAAAACAACATGGAACATTAGAAATTAAGGATACGTTTATGACGTATCAACATCCCCAAGCTTAGTTCCTACTCGTCCTCGAGTAGGTAGATGATAAACACACAATAATTTCTGAGGTGACATGCTACCAACATAAACTTGATCATCAATAATGTAAAAGCATAAGTAAGCTGAGATCATAGAACTTTAACACAAGCATGATAAATAGAACTTTAATAATAAAGGATAGCAATCACCTTGCATCATGAGAAGTAACTCAAATAAAAGATCATGGATAACAATGCAACGAAAGATATACGTTTGTTTCAAGTATAGAGAGAACATGCAAAAGTGATATTTCGCTAGTCCTTAAGAGTGGGGCAAAACATAAATGCCAGGACACCTTCAAAGTTCATGAGGAAGACTCGAACAAATAATTACAGAACAAACAATAACACATCATGAATCAATTACTAATGTTTCTGGGATAAATACACATAAAACCCAGAATGGAAAAAATTCTCTCTCAACCGTGCATAAAGTTAGAAGATGGAGACTCAACATAAAAGTACAAGAAGGGCCTTTCGCAGATGGAAGCATGGATCACTCATGTGCTAGAGCTTTTATTTTATTAAACATAGGAATAAACACTTGACACTCCTCCCAACCATATTTCACAAACCATGGCTAACTGAATCCTCAGGTGCCTGCCAACAATCACATACCGTGGAGGAGTGTCTATATTTTAAGAGAGGTGCAAGCTTATGTCAACGAATGGTAAACAGAAAATAAAGTACATCACAAGCCAACTAGAATCACAAGAGCGGATCCCATAGAAGTACGCATCTGGGTAGAAGGTCAGCCCTTTTTGTCTTTTGTTTACACAATTATGCTTTGACTGATAAATCAGGGGCAAAAATAGTGAAGAGAATTTGTGTTATTAATTTGGGGCTGGGAACCCCGTTACCAGCTTTTCTATCATTGGATAAGTGGATGAAGCCACTAGTCCAGGGTCTTAAAGTCCAATCAACAAATGAGATAAAGATTCTCTATTTACGTCCTCATGAGCTAAAACAGGAGCATAAAACATGAGTAATTTTGAAAGTTCTAAAGGTAACACATGAGCAATTTACTTTTGAGTGGCGGTTAATTACCACATGTAGGTAGGTATGGTGGACACAATGGGAAAACTTTGGTTTTTTTGGGAGTTGGATGCACGAGTAGAGCTCATACTCAGTACAGGTGGAGGCTAGAAAACGACTAGGAGCGACAAATTAAGAGAGCATAAGAGCCATAATCATGCATAGCGACATAAACATCATTAATTAAAGCATAAGTGGTACCACAAGTTAAAAAAACTAAATGATCATGGAGGCTATTCGTGACTCGTTCATAGTCATAAACATGGTGTGAGCATGCGCCAAGTCAACCAAATAAAACATTCAAAGGAGAACACCACAAATTTATGCTTCAATATGACAAGAACAACTCATGATTCTTTCAATGGAGCATTAAACACTCTCAGATATTTTAGGCTAATAATGCTACTCAATAACCACAAGGATTTAGAACTAAAATAACATCTAGCATGATATGAAAAAGTCTAGCCACAGTCTATACAAGCTTCTACTTGCACCGTTAAAAATTCTACTTCAAGCAGCAGTTTCTTTTCCCAACAAGCACCATACAAAACATGCTTTCACAAAAACTCTCCAAATGCTACAGCAAGCAAACATGAGAGGAATCACATAACACTACTAAAACTAACAACTCTGAATAAGAGATGCAATCAAAATAAGAGTTAAACAGGAATTTTTGCAGCGGCTATAAGAAAAACTAAGAATACTAGCATAGCAAGTATTCAAACGAAAAAGCGGAGCGTGTCTCTCTCCCAAACAAGGAATTCTAGGGTCCAACTATATTACTACATCAAGGAAAACAAAATAAAAACAAACGGATGCTCCAAGTAAACTTCATATGATGTGACCGAATAAAAATATAGTTTCACTAGAAGTGACCTGATAGATAGTTGATGAAGAAGGGGATGCCTTGGGCATCGCCAAGCTTAGATGCTTGAGTATTCTAAAAATATTCTTGGATGAACCACGGGGGCATCCCCAAGGTTTGACCTTGCACTCTTCTTGATCCTTGAAAACTTGCTTCACACCACACTCAAACAGTGATTCGCATTAGAGGGTTAGTGCAACAATTAAAAATACAATGGTTCTGTATGGCATAAGTGCTATTGATACTTTTAAACATTCTCTACAGCCACTGATGTTTCGTGAAGCAAAGAAATCCACTTGACATCGCAAAAAAGGAAATACAAGAAAAATGGCAGAATCTGTCAAAACTAAAACAGTCTGTAAAGACGACTTTTTTCGAGGCACTTACGTCGCTCAGATTGAAAAACTTAAATAACGAAAAGGTTTGGGAATTAGCCGAGGAATAAGCACAAAACATTTAAGATCATTCTGAACTTTCTGGATTTTATACAATTTTTACGGTGGACAGCAGAAATCTATTTCTTGCGCAGAAATCTGAAAACCAACTCCAACTCTCGTCAGAAACCTTACTTGGCACTACTAAAACATGAAAAGAAAGATACAAAGGAGTTTCTGCAGAAGTATACAACCCCATGACTCAAAGAAAACATAAAAAACAAAGAAAAAAATAAAACCATGGGTTATCTCCCAAGAAGTGCTTTTCTTTAACGCCTTTTAGCTAGGCCCAGAAAAGTGGAATCAAGTATTTTCAAGTGAAGAAACATCCAAATTGTAACTTGTTCGAATAACGGAATCAAAAGGAAACTTAATTCTCTTTTTAGGAAAGTGTTCCATACCTTTCTTCAGTGGGAACTGAAATTTAATATTCCCTTCTTTCATATCAATAACAGAACCAACAGTTCTAAGTAGTAATTGCAATCTGAAATAAAAATGGAAGCAAGCAAACATGTAGCAGAACTGATTGTAAACGGTGTTTCAATGCTTAGAAAAAAGGCCTAGGGATCATACTTTCACTAGTGGACACTCTCAACAATGATAACATAATTGAATGCATAAATATCTCTCTTCACTATGCTACTTCGAACCACTCTCCGGTTGAATAACAAACACCAATTCATTGCGTAGGGCTGTAACGGCACTCCTCAAAGTTGCATTCCCATGTCTAGTTAAACCCACGCTGTCACTATGAGCACCCTAGAAGGTACTAGACAAACACCACAATTTCATAGGGTCATCCAACACAAGATATAAATATCATGCTTAACCACACGGTGCACACACTGTCACCTTTACACCGTGATCACAGTGTTTACGGAGATCTCATAACAAAACCACATGAGTAGCATAACAGATGAAGAGTAACACCTACTAATTCAACTAGATTACAAAGCTCACGGTCACATAAAGATCACGCCATGCGAGAGAGAGATGAAACACATAGCTACCGGTAGAGCCCTCAGCCCCGGGGAAGAACTACTCCCTCCTCATCATAGGAGACAGCAACGGCGATGAAAATGGTGGTGGATTCGATGGAGATGGCTCCGGGGCACTTCCCCATCCGGCAGGGTGCCGGAACAAAGATTTTTGTCCCCCAAAACTTGTCGGCGGCGGCGGTGGAGCTATGGATGTATTTGGTGGAAAAGGCCGATTGATTTAGGGTTTATGCATCGGGGGGCATATAGGCGAAAGGGCAATGCCGGAGGGTGCCCAGGGGGCCCACGCAACCCCTTGCGCGGCCAGAGGGGGAACCGCGCCCCCTATGGTGTGGTGGCTCCCGGGCACCTCTCCGGGTCTCTTCGGGACTCCATGGACCCTCCGGGACTTCTAAGACTTCTGGTTTTGAAGCGTCTAATTCCGAGAATATTTCCAGAACAACTTTTCTGAAACTAAAAACAACAGAAAACATGAACTGGCTCTATGGCATCTTGTCAATAGTTAGTCCCGGGAAATCGATAAAAATGACATAAAGTGTAAGGAAAACATGTAGCATATGACCTGAAAACAACATGGAACATCATAAATTAAGGATACGTTTACGACGTATCATTAGCTCATAAGCTTAGTATTCTCAAGTAAGATTATTTGTACCTCCAAGGAAGATTGCATGATTGGTTTTATCATATGTATATTTGTTTGTTTTCCCTCAACTCTTATGCTTGTTACCTAGCCTTGCTAGCCAAAAACCTATACTAAGAGAGAATTCTTCTCGTGCATCCATACCTTGAGCCCCAAAACCATGCCATTTGTGTCCACCATACCTACCTATATGTGTTATTTAACTGCCACTCCAAGTAAATTGCTTGTGTGCTACCTTTAAAACCTTCAAAATTACACCTGTTTTGTGCCCCTGTTCTAGCTCACGAGGATGCAAATAGAGAATCTTTATCTCACTTGTTGATTGGACTTTACACACCTCGACTAGTGGCTTCATCCGCTTATCCAAATGATAGAAGAGCTGGCAGCAGGATGCCCAGCCCCAAACTTAATAATACAAATTCTCTTCACTATTTTTGCCCCTGATTTATGCGTCAAAGCATAATTGTGTAAACAAAAGAGAAAGAGGGATGAATGATGAGCCACAAGTATAGGGGGTGTATCGTAGTATTTTCGATAAATAAGAGTGTCGAACCCAACGAGGAGCAGAAGGTGTTGACAAGCAGTTTCGATGAAGGAATAACTGTAAATACTGGAAAACAGATTTGTAGGGGTTTTTGATATTGCAGATAAATAAAGTGCGAGTAAATAAAATGCAGTAGTAATAATTGTAGCAAGTGGCCCAATCCTTTCTTCAACAAAGGACAAGTCAGTGAGTTTACTTATGATTAACAAACGTTCTCGAGGACACACGGGAGGTTTCTGTCAAGTGCTTTTGTTCCATGCAGCTGAATAATGTTCGGTGTTTTGATAAGTGTTGTGTGGGTGAATCTATGCTAATGTACCATCCCATCCAAGACTAATACATACTTGTGACTATAACCCTTGCAAGCATCCTCAACTACAATAAAGTAATTAAGAAATAAATCTAACCACGGCTTTAAACTCCGGGATCCTACGCTCCCTCGTGTAATGGTTTCCTAACGGGGGTTTAGTTTTCTATCACTCCGACAACCCCACAATTAGTAGCCAAATACACGATGCATTCCCCTAGGCCAATAAATGGTGAAGTATCATGTATTCGACGTTCACATGACACCACTAAAGAATAACACCACAACTTAAATATCAAACATTAAATATTATTAAACATTACTTCACTACTAACAACTTGAATTCTCCCATGTCCTCAAGAATAACACGAACTACTCACAACACTTTATATGGATCATAATAAGAGGTGATATAATGGATGATAACAATCTGGTCATAAATTGCAAACACCGATAAATCTCACAAGCATCAACTACTAACAAGTAATCCACACCGGGAGAGAGATCTAATGCAAAACAACGATAGAGGCCCCTAATTGTTACAGCGGGATGAAGATGGATGATGAGGGTGATGGTGCTGGTGGTGATGACGATGATCTTGATGATGCCCAGAGCAATGACAGTGACGATGGCGGTGATTTCCCCTCTCCGGAGAGGAATTTCCCCGGCAGATTTCTCCCTGCCAGAGAGCTTTTTTCTCTCGGGTGTTTTCCGCCCCGCAGCGGCGGCGGAATAATTCTTCGAGGACGGAATGAGGCTTAGGGTTCCCTCGGGGTAAGGGGGCCAAAGATGACCCCCGGAGGTGGGCCAGGGTGGCCACACCCCTAGGTGGCGCGGCCAGGGGGCGCCACCCCTAGGTGTGGGCCCCTGGTGGCCCCCCTCTTGCTCTCCATATGGATGTGTTCCTCCTCGGGACTTCTAGGAACCCCCGGATGTCCCCCTTCTTCTTCTGATCTTCTGAAATATGGTATCTCGACGGTGCTTTTTCCATCAGATTTCTGG
Source organism: Alopecurus myosuroides (assembly GCA_028641055.1). Lineage (NCBI taxonomy): Eukaryota > Viridiplantae > Streptophyta > Magnoliopsida > Poales > Poaceae > Alopecurus > Alopecurus myosuroides. The sequence continues at coordinate 314,636,936 of CM054063.1, read as the reverse complement.
TCCCGGTGTTTATTCTCCAAAAATCATAAAACATGCAAAATAAGATAAAATAACATAAGAGATGCATCATAACATGAAATATATCGATGAATAACAGAAAATTATGATATAAAATAGTAATGCAAAATGGATGTATCAACTCCCCCCAAGCTTAGACCTCGCTTGTCCCCAAGCGAAACTGAACTCAGAAAATATGACCAGAGGTTTATGGAGTGAAGAGTCGATAAATAAAATACGGACAAGAAGCATCACATTTACCTATGCACCAATCATTACAGACAGGAACTTCCTCTCATATAACTTAACTTGAAACAAGTAAAGGGAGTCACAAACAAAGATACAAAAGAGAGAATCTAAATTGGTAATGGAAAACTTAGTTCTTGGTCAGAGAACATTTAATGAAATTATACTTATCTTAGGTGAAGTCTTTATACCAAGGTTTATAGTGTAGGGCTTAACATGTTTAATTATAACAACTCTTTTACAGTGATTCATAGCTTTCAAAATAATATTCATTCAGATAATAAAGCATGTGCTAAACAAAGAAGGATAGAAAACATGATTGAATAAATCAACATATAGATGATGAGAACACAACAACTCAAATGCTTGCTGGAGACAGAAGGAAATGGGTTTACTGACTCAACATAAAAGTAAAAGATAAGCCCTTCGCAGAGGGTAGCATTGACCACTCATGTACTATAGCTTTTATTTTAATAAACATAGGTATAAAATGCATAAAACTCCTCCTATTCATCTTACACAAACCATGGCTAACCAAATCCTCGGGTGCCTGCCAACAATCACAAACCGTGGAGGAGTGTCTCAATTTTGAGAGGTGTATATTTATGTCAACGAATGGCAAACAGAAAATACAGTTCGTCACAAGCCAACTAGACTCACAAGAGAGGCTCCCATAGAAGGACGCAACTAGTATAGAAGGTCATCCCTGTTTCTCCTTTGTTTACACAATTATGCTTTGACTGATAAATCAGGGGCAAAAAGAGTGAAGAGAATGTGTATTATTATTTGGGGCTGGGCACCCCGCTGCCAGCTCTTCTAGCATTTGGATAAGCGGATAAAGATTCCAGCTCTTCCAGGTGTGTGAGTCCAATCAACAAGTGAGATAAAGATTCTCTATTTGCGTCCTCATGAGCTAAAACAGGAACACAAAACAGAAGTAATTTGAAAGTTTTAAAGGTAGCACATGAGCAATTTACTTGGAGTGGCGGTGAAATACCACATGTAGGTAGGTATGGTGGACACAATGGGCAAGGTTTTGGGGTTTAAGGTTTGGATGCACGAGAAGCATTCCCTCTCAGTACAGGGTTTTTGGCTAGCAAGGCTGGGTAGCAAGCATAAGAGTTGATGGAAAACAAAAAAAATATACATATGATGAAACCAATCATGCAATCTTCGTTGAAATCACAAACGATCTTAACTTGTGAATACTAAGTTTATGAGATAATAGGCAAATTCCTCTTTCTTAAACTAGCAACTCAAATTATTATTTCTGCTGACCCAAGATAAGTTTGCCAAAACCAACTAGATTAACTTGATGATCTCTAGAGTGATACCAAGTACTAATAACAAGCTCAACCATATGACATAAGTTGAAAACTGAAATAGTGTGCATGGAAAGTAAATGATGAAACTTCTCATTAATATTTCAAACCGGCAACTCACACCAACGAATACAACGATAACCAACTAGGGGGAGACACTTCCATACTGCAAACCATCCTATATGATAACTTATCTACTCATGATATGACTCTACTGAAAAAGTAAAAAGATGAAAGATAGTGATGTAATACCGCGGCACTCCCCCCAAGCTTGGAACAAGCTGAGGGGATGCCAAAACCAATGACGAATCAATTCTTCGGTGGTGAAGATGGAATCACTCGAAGAGGAGTCAGAAAGCCTTTGATGATGCGACGAAGCTCAATTTTGTCTGCTTCCAGAATTGCTACCTCGGCCTTGAGAATACGATATTGTTCGCAGAATTGATCGGCAACCCGGTGTGCTTTAGCTATCACAGGGAACACGTTGGGGTCTTGATCATGAGGCACGGTCCCCTGCACATTATGAGAGTAGCTATGCTGAGGGTTAATGGATCCCACAAAGGTGGGGTTCCTCGTTGGTGCTGGTGCAGCCCTCCGGATCTCCTCCCTCAAATTGTTAACCATGTCTTCTCTCCTTGCATCTATCTCTTCCTCCGTCTCCCATCGCGCGAAAGCAACCTCATGGATGTCTTGCTGGATTTGTCGAAGACGACATGCAGTGTAATCCTCAATGCTAGAGACGAAATAGGACATCATGACCTAGAAACTCCGAACTCCTGCCAGGAAAACAGCTCGAAACAGAAACACGACGAGAAAATGATATGCGGACCTCGGGGGGTCCGGGGGATTATATCAAAAAGTTTCATAACGAAAGGAAAGTCCATGTCGAAAACGAGTTGGAGAGGGGCTCCGGGGCGCCCACACCTAGGGCTGGCGCGGCCAGAGTTGGGCCCGTGCCACCCTATGGTGTGGAGCCTCCGGTCTCCGTCTCCCTCTCGTTTCAGGCTCATAATTTTTCATATTTTCCAAAAACTGTAAAGATATAGGTTGAAAGATGTTTCGCGAACATTTTCTTACCAAAACTGTTACCTATTCGAAAATTGACTCTGTAGTTTCTAAATTATGCTTCTTAATAAACTCCTTTGGGATCATGGCTTCAATACAATCAACATTTTCATCATAAGGATCTCTGGAGATTAATGCTTGAGTCTTTGTCCATTCACCACTTGTGAAGAGTTGTCTTCAAGGGAAAAAAATTTAATTGCCCCCGAACGATATACCTCTTCGATAACAAAAGGTCCTTCCCATCTCGAGAGTAATTTTTCCTGCAAAAAATCTGAGACGATACCTATATAATAGCACTTTCTCACCAACATGAAATTCTCTTTTAATAATTCTCTTACCATGCCACCTTTTAACTTTCTCTTTAAAGAGCTTAGCATTTTCATATGCTTCACTCCTGAATTCATCTAAAGAACTTAAGTTAAGCAGCCTTTTCTCACCAACAAGTTTAAAATCTCTATTTAGGTCTTTCACTGCCCAATAAGCTTTGTGTTCTAATTCTAGGGGAAAGTGGCAAGCTTTTCCATAAACCATTTTATAAGGAGACATGCCCATGTGATTTTTGTAAGAAGTTCTATAAGCCCACAGAGCATCATTTAATTTCTTAGCCCAATTTTTCCTAGATTTGTTAACAGTCTTTTGCAAGATAGATTTGATTTGTCTATTTGATAATTCTACTTGCCCACTAGTTTGAGGATGATAGGGTGAAGCAATTCTATGATTAACATCATATTTAGCAAGAGTTTTTCTAAAACCACCATGAATAAAATGAGAACCCCCATCAGTCATAAGATATCTAGGTACACCAAACCTAGGGAAAATAATGTATTTAAGCATTTTTAATGAGGTTTCACCATCAGCACTTTTAGTAGGTATAGCTTCTACCCATTTAGTAACATAATCAACAGCAACAAGAATATGAGTATAGCCTTTTGAAGGAGGGAAAGGACCCATAAAGTCAAAACCCCAACAATCAAACGGTTCAATAACAAGAGAATAATTCATAGGCATTTCATTACGTCTAGAAATATTTCCAACTCTTTGACATTGATCACAAGATAAAACAAATTTTCTAGCATCTTTAAAAAGAGTAGGCCAATAAAAACCTTATTGTAGAACTTTATGTGCAGTTCTATCTCCAGCGTGATGTTCTCTGTAAGCACTACTATGACATTTTCTCAATATCTCTTGTTGTTCATTTTCAGGAACACATCTTCTCATAATACCATCAACACCTTCTTTATATAAGTGTGGGTCATCCCAAAAATAATGCCTCAAATCATAGAAGAATTTTCTTCTTTGCTCAGATGTAAAGGTAGGAGGCAAATACTTCGAAACAAAAAAGTTAGCATAATCGGCATACCATGGACTCTCTTGAGAGCTCACTTTTATTGCAGCTAACTGTTCATTAGGAAAACTATCATTAACAGGAACAGGGTCATCAAGGATATTTTCTAATCTAGACAGATTATCAGCAACAGGATTTTCAGCACCCTTCCTATCCACAATATGTAAATCAAATTCTTGTAAAAGAAGCACCCATCTAATAAGTCTAGGCTTATCATCTTTCTTTTCCATAAGGTACTTAATAGCAGCATGATCAGTATGAATAGTAACTTTAGAATCAACAATATACTGCCTAAATTTATCACAAGCAAAAAACTACAGCTAGGAATTCTTTCTCAGTTGTAGCATAATTATTTTGAGCAGCATCTAGAGTTTTACTAGCATAATGAATAAGATTTAACTTCTTATCTACCCGCCGTCGAAGAACAACACCTACAGCATAATCACTAGCATCACACATAATTTCAAATGGTAAATTCCAATCAGGTGGTTGAACAATAGGGGCAGATATTAAAGCCATCTTTAAAATTTCAAAAGCTTCTTTACAATCTTCATAAAAATCAAATGGTACATCTTTTTGAAGAAGATTAGTAAGAGCTTTTGATATTTTAGAGAAACCTTTAATAAACCTTGTATAGAAACTAGCATGACCAAGAATACTACGAATACCTTTAACATCCCTGGGACAGGGCATTTTCTCAATAGCTTCAACTTTAGCTCTATCAACTTCAATGCCTCTTTCAGAGATTTTATGTCCAAGAACAATTCCTTCATTAAGCATAAAATGGCATTTCTCCCAATTAAGAAGAAAATTAGTCTCCTCACATATCTGCGAAACTTTATCAAGATTCTGCAAACAATTATCAAAAGAAGTTCAATAGATGGAGAAATCATCCATGAAAACTTCCACAATTTCTTCACAAAAACCATGAAAGATAACAGACATGCATCTTTGAAAGGTAGCGGGAGCATTACATAAACCAAAAGGCATATGTCTATAACATAAGTTCCATAAGGACAAGTGAAAGTTGTTTTCTCTGGATCAAGCTTTTTAACAGCAATTTGAGAAAACCCAGAATAACCATCAAAAAAGCAGAAATGAGTTTTCTTAGACAACCTTTCTAACATTTGATCAATAAAAGGCAAAGGATAATGATCTTTCTTAGTGACTTTGTTAACCTTCCTAAAATCAATGCATATCCTATAACCAACTACTACTCTTTGAGGAATGAGTTCATTATTCTCATTTGGCACAACAGTCATCCCTCCTTTCTTAGGGACACAATGCACAGGACTAACCCATCTACTATCAGCAATAGGATAAATAATACCAGCGTCAAGGACTTCCAATACCTCATTTCTTATCACATCCTTCATCTTAGGATTTAAACGACGTTGATGCTCAACAACTGGCTTTGCATCAGGTTCAATATTAATAGCATGCTGACATATAGGAGGAGAAATCCCTTTCAAATCATCAAGAGTATAACCAATAACACCTCTATGTTTCTTCAATATCCCCAATAATCTCTCCTCTTCTTTATCAGAAAGTTGAGAACTAATAATAACAGGGAATAATTTCTTATCATCAATATGAGCATATTTAAAATTATCTGGCAAAGGCTTTAAATCAAAAACAGGATCTTCCTTGGGTGGTAATGTTGTACCCAACTCTTCCACAGGTAAATTATGTCTCAGCATTGCTGGCTGATGTAGGAAAATCTCATCAATTTCATTCCTTTCTTCCATAAAGACATTACTTTCATGGTCTTCCATGTATTGCTGCAAAGGATTGTTAGGAGCAAGAACAATAGCAGCCAATTGTTCAACTTTATAATTTTCATTAGGAAGTTCACCTTCATAAGGTGCTTTAGCAAATTTGGAGCAATTAAATTCATAAGACTCTCCATCAAACTTCATAAGAATTTTCTCCTTTTTACAATCAATAACAACACCAAAAGTATTTACGAAAGGTCTACCAAATATAATAGGACAAGTATCACTAGCAGAAGTGCCTAGTACTAGAAAATCAGCAGGATACTTAGTTTTACCACAAGAGACCTCCACATCTCCAACAATACCAATTGGAGAAATAGTTTCCCTATTAGCAAGTTGAATGATCACATCAATGTCTTCAAGTTCACAAGAACCAATTTCATGCATGATTTCTTTATAAAGCTCATAAGGAATAGCACTCGAACTAGCACCAATATCACATAAACCATAATAACAATGACCACCTATCCTAACAGATAGCAGAGGAACACTAGGTTTCCTAGATTTACTAGGATGAGAGACAATATTAGAAGCATCTTCACAAAATATAATGTGTCCCTCTTCTACATTTTCAGAAACAAGGTCCTTTACTATTGCTACTGTAGGTTCTACAATTTATTTGTTCCTCGGGTTCTACAGGTTTCCTTGCACTTTCATTAAGCACACTAGCTAACATAGAGTGTTCTTGTACCTTAGGAGGGAAAGGCATTTTCTCAATATAAAGTTCGGGCACAATAGAATCAACAGTATGAACTTCTATATCTCTAGCAGGAACACAATTAACAGTATCTTTATAAGGAGCATGGTACTTGTCCCATTCATTTTTAGGAATATCAAAATAAGAAGCAAAATCCTTATATAAGTTTGCAACAACTTGAGACTCAAGACCATAATCAACACTAACATTATGAAAATCATCGGATGACATAAAAGTTTTAATGCATTCATAATCATAATTTATACCTGACTTTCTACCTTTGTCATTCTCGCATGCTTCAGTGTTTTCTTGAATACGGTCAAGAAGATCCCATTTATCTTCATCCTTCATACGTGTAAATGATCCAGAACAAGAAGCATCCAATAAATCCTTATCATGAAGAGGGATCCTTGCATAGAAATTATTAATAACGATATTACTGGGGAGCTCATGAATGGAGCATTTGAGCATTAGTAACTTCAATCTCCCACGTGCTTGGGAAATACTCTCTCCTTCATGAGTCCAAAAATTATATACATAATTCCGATCTCTATGGATTTCACTTGGAGGATAGAATTTAGAATAAAAGAGAGGTACAATTTCCTTCCATTCAATAGTCTGGCTATTTTTCAGCAGCTTGAACCATTCAAAGGCTCAGACTGTCAATGATATAGAGAATAATTCCCTCTTCACTTGGCTCATTCTAATACCTGCACACTTGAACAACTCGGATAATTCATGTAAAAAGAGCAAATGATCACCAGGGTGGACATTTCCATCACCTGAATAGCAGTTATCCATAACATGCTTAACAATCTTTATAGGTATTTTATAAGGATCCAAATCATCATGCAGTGGGTCACTTACTACCCTAGTAGTGGCAGCAGTGCCCACAAATAGGGACTCAAAAGGAGTTCCAAACATAGTGTAATAAAGCAGTAAACAGAAATAAAAACAACACTTACAGCAGAAGCTTCCTTTATCAATTCCACTTCCCAATAGCGCTTCACTCCCCGGCAACGGTGCCAGAAAATAGTCTTGATGACCCACAAGTATAGGGATGTAACGTCGTACTTTCGATAAATAAGAGTGTTGAACCCAACGAGGAGCAGAAGGTGTTGACAAGCAGTTTCGATGAAGGAATAACTCTAAATACTGGAAAACAGATTTGTAGGGGTTTTTGATATTGTAGATAAATAAAGTGCGAGTAAATAAAATGCAATAGTAATAATTTCAGAAAGTGGCCCAATACTTTCTTCAGCAAAGGAAGCAGGGGAGTTTACTTATGATTAACAAACATTCTCGAGGACACACGGGAGGTTTCTGTCAAGTGCTTTTGTTCCATGCAGCTTAATAATGTTCGGTGTTTTGATAAGTGTTGTGTGGGTGAATCTATGCTAATATACCGTCCCATCCAGGACTAATACATACTTGTGATTATACCCCTTGCAAGCATCCGCAACTACAAGAAAGTAATTAAGAAATAAATCTAACCACAGCTTTAAACTCCGGTATCCTACGCTCTCTCGTGTAATGGTTTCCTAACGGGGTTTAGGTTTCTGTCACTCCGGCAACCCCACAATTAGTAGACAAATACACGAGGCATTCCCCTAGGCCCATAAATGGTGAAGTATCATGTAGTCGACGTTCACATGACACCACTAGAAGAATAACACCACAACTTAAATATCAAACATTAAATATTATTCAACATTACTTCACTACTAACAACTTGACTTCTCCCATGTCCTCAAGAACAATACGAACTACTTACAACACATCATATGGATCATAATCAGAGGTGATATAATGGATGATAACAATCTGGTCATAGAGTGCAAACACCGATAAATCTCACAAGCATCAACTACTAACAAGTAATCCACACTGGGAGAGAGATCTAATGCAAAACAACGATAGAGGCCCCTAATTGTTATAGCAGGATGAAGGTGGATGATGGGGTGATGGTTCTGGTGGTGATGACGATGATGATGATGATCTTGATGATCTCGGAGCGATGACGGTGACGATGGCGGTGATTTCCCCTCTCCGGAGAGGAATTTCCCCGGCAGATTTCTCCCTGCCATAGAGCTTTTCTCTCTCGGGTGTTTTCCGCCCCGCGTCGGCGGCGGAATCATTCTTCGAGGATGGAATGAGTCTTAGGGTTCCCTCGGGATCAGGGGGCCAAAGATGAACCCCGGAGGTGGGCCAGGGTGGCCACACCCCTAGGTGGCGCGGCCAGGGGCGCCACCCCTAGGTGTGGGCCCCTGGTGGCCCCCCTCTAGCTCTCCTTCGGGCTGTGTTCCTCCTTGGGACTTTTAGGAACCCCCGTATGTCCCACTTGTTCTTCTGATCTTCTGAAATATGGTATCTCGACGGTGCTTTTTTCCATCAGATTTCTGGTCCCGGTGTTTATTCTCCAAAAATTATAAAACATGCAAAATAAGATAAAAATAACATAAGAGATGCATCATAACATGACATATATCGATGAATAACAAAAAATTATGATATTAAATAGTGATGCAAAATGGACGTATCAATGACCTTCTATACCAGTTGCGTCCTTCAATGGGAGCCGCTCTTGTGAAGTCTAGTTGGCTTGTGACGTACTGTATTTTATGTTTGCCATTCGTTGACATAAACATACACCACTCTCAAAATTATTTTCAATACTTATGTTTATCAAATGAAAAGATCTAGCACATTAGTTAATCCCTGCTTCCCTCTGTGAAGGTCCTATCTTTTACCCTTATGTTGAGTTAGTAAACCTACTCCTTTTTGTCTTAAGCAAGCATTTGAGTTGTTGTGATCCATAAATCTATATGTTGATTTACTCAATCATGTCCTTTATTCTTCCTTGTTTAGTAAAAATGTTTTTATCTGATTGAATACCACTTTAAAAGTTATCAATGACTGCAAAGAGACTATTAAGATTGAGCATGATAAACTCTGCAATATAAGCTCTAGTATAAAGACTCTGATCGAAACATAAGTACACTGTTAATTGTTCTCTGACCAAGAACAAAGTTTGCCCTCACTAATTATGATATCCTTTTTGCACCTTTATTGTGATTTCCTCTACTTGTTTCGAGCTTAATTATATGAGAGGAAGTTGCTGTCGAAAATGACTTGTGCTTTGATAGATGTGATGATTCTTGTCCGTATTTTATTTATCGACATCGTACTCCATAAACCTGTGGTCATGTTTAGTGAGTTCAGTTCCGCTTGGGGACAAGCAAGGTCTAAGCTTGGGGGGAGTTGATACGTCCATTTTGCATCACCATTTTACATCGTTATCATTTGTTATTCATCGATATATCTATACTTCTTATAAAGTAAAACCCCACTAAGATGCATTTATTATTTTTCTATCTCAACATGCAAGCTATCCACATCACCCACCATTTTAGTCAATTAATTAGCCATGTCATCTCCACTAATCATTGTGATATCTCAACATGCAAGCTATCCACATCACCCACCATTTTAGCCAATCAATTAGCCATGTCATCTCCACTAATCATTGTGATATTACATATTTTCATGCCACATAACCATGACAACTTTTTTCAACCATATAATTATACATGTCACTAATATTTATTTCTCAAAATATACAACAATTTCACACGAATTAAATTTAGTAATCCCTCCGTCTCAAATTAATTGTCTCAAAGTTAGACAAAAGTAGATGTATCTAGACATATTTTAGTGTTAGATACATCTAATTTTGTCCAACTTTAAGACAATTAATTTGAGACGGAGGGAGTATATCGATTATGTGATCAACTGAATCTTGATAATGGAATATTTCATAGACCTTATACCCATCTTTTTTAAAAGAGATACCCGCTGCAACGCGCGGAGGTATTCTTCTAGTTTCATGTTATGATGCATTACTTATGTTATTTCATCTTATTTTGCATGTTTCATAATTTTTGGAGAATAAACACCGGGACCAGAAATCTGATGGAAAAAGCACCGTCAAGATACCCTATGTTAGAAGATCAGAAAAAGAAGGGGGGCATAGGGATGTCTTAGAAGTCCAGAAGAGGGATCTAGCCACGAGGGGACCCGGAGGGGGCCTCAGAGGGCCCACACCATGGGGTGGCACCCCTCGGGGCTGCGCCGCCAGGTTGTGCGGCCACCCTGGCCCACGTCTGGTCGCCCCCTTTCGTGTACTTGACCCCCAGGGAACCCTAAGAACTAGAAAATCATCGAAGAAATATTCCACCGCCGCCTCGGGGGGGGGAATAACAGAGAGAGAAAAGCTCTCCAGCAGGGAGAAATCTGACGGGGAAATTCCTCCACGGAGAGGGGGAATCATCGCTATCGTCACCGCCATCGCTTCGGGCATCATCAATATCGCCATCGTCATCATCATTACCACCAGCAGCATCACCCTCACAATCCATCTCCATCCCGCTGTAACAATTAGGGTTCTATACCGTTGTTCTTCACTAGTTCTCTCTCCCGGTGTGGATTACTTGTTAGTAGTTGATGCTTGTGAGATTTATCGATTTTTACACTTTATGACCAGATTGTTATTCATCATTATGTCACCTCTGATTATGATCCATATGATGTCTTGTGAGTAGTTAGTTTAGTTCTTGAGGACATGGCAGAAGTCAAGATGTTAGTAGTCGAATTATGTTGAAGTAATATCTAGTGGTTTGATATTTAAGTTGTGGTGTTATTCTTCTAGTGGTGTAATGTGAACGTTGACTACATGATACTTCACCTTTATGGGCCTAGGATGATGCATTGTGTATTTGGCTACTAATTGTGGGTTTGTCGGAGTGACAGAAACCTAAACCCCCGTTAGGAAACCAATGCACGAGGGAGTGTAGGATCCCAGAGTTTTAAGGATGTGGTTAGATTTATCTTAATTACTTTCTTGTATTTGCGGATGCTTTCAAGGGGTTCAATCACAAGTATGTATTAGTACTAGTTGGGCGGTGTATTAGCATAGGTTCACCCACACAACACCTATTGAAACAATAAATATTAATCAACTGTGTGAAACAAAAGCACTTGACGAAGTTCCCATGTGTCCTCGGGAACGTTTGGTAATCATAAGTAGAACAATCGCCTTGTCCTTTGGTCTCAAAAGGATTGGGACACTCGCTGCAATTGTATTTACTGTATTTTATTTAATTGCACTTTATTTATCTGCTATATCAAAAATCACCAAAAATCTGTTTGCTAGTGTTTACAGTGAATTCTCTATCCAACCTGCTTGTCAGAACCTTCTGCTCCTCGTTGGGTTCGACACTCTTATTTATCGAAAGTACTATGATACACCCCCTATACTTGTGGGTCGTCAAGGGGTAAGTTTTAATGTTTGTTAATAGGATTAACAAATATTAAAATAAAGAAATTAGTTTTTATTTATTTATTTATTTATTAAAGAAAACCCTTGGAATTTTGAGTGGGAATTGATGAGAGAATAAATGGGTTGAGTGGAGACTCCACTCACATGATGAGGGGAGAGGTGGAGGAACCAAAATTTCGTGGCTTCCCCCTCCTATATAAAGAGGGGTTGGAGCTCCCTCTCCCGCACAACTTGTTCTTATCTCTCTCTCTTCTCCCGATCCTCCACCTCTTGATCATATGCTTGGCGAAGCCATGGCCATCTAATTTATCCACCACACCATGCCGTCGTGTTGTTGGAGTTTCCTGTGGATCCTCTACTTCCGCTGCCCTTCTAGATCAAGGGAACAGAGGTCATTGTCAAGACATACGTGTGACCGATCACGGAAGCGTTGCCGGATTGCAGCGCACATCTTCATGATCTTGAGATCGATCTGAGTTCAACTACATCACCAATGAGATTTGATCTTGTAACGCTTTGTGTCTTCGAGGGTATGTTATTATAGCGCTCTCTCCTTACTCGTTGCTTACATCTTATAGATAAGATCTTGACCCTTCCAGTGTCCTTATTTTTTGTTTTCTATGCAACGAACCCATCAGAAAGAAGGGGAGGGGGTATTCATACCCACTCCTCAAATTCTAGCCATTTGATACTTTTTTGCATCTGTCACACCGGAGACTCTGGTCTGAAGATCGGGGACTCCAGTCTAACAAAGACTCTAGCAAGTTTCCGTGGGGCCGGAAACTTCGCAAAAATCCGGATATTCCGGCAACTTTTCGGACCGATTCTAGGAGGTGACACCACTTTCGTCTTCGCGAAGGGAAAGGCTTGAGGGCGGAGATTCCGGCCTTCGTAGGCCGGAGACTCCACAAACTCTCTGCAAAATTTTCGTCAAGAGTCCAGGGGGTGACACCAACTTGCTTATTGCGCAGGGAAAATCCTTAGTCCAGATACTCCGGCCCATGCACACAGGGGACTCTAGCCAGTCCAGAAAGTCCAAAAAAGATCTCTGGATAGATTCTGGTGAGGCACTAGTGGGTGACACCACTTGTTCTGCTCGTTGGAAAAACCTGAGTCCGAACACTCCGGTCTAAAACCTCGGAGACTCTGGCCTACAGAAAGTTTCCAACACCTCTAGTTCACTTTGTTCCTTTTTGGGACACTAGCCACCATCAATAATGTCATCAAGAGATCCTAGATCATCAACACACTGTTAAATTTATACTAGTGTTGTTATCAAACATACAACACTTAATCAGGCGAGATATGCACTTTTAGTTTTTTTCGTTTTTGTGCCAAGAGTAACCTCTAATAGCGAGTTAGTATGATTTGGGAAAATTGCTGTCTTGTGTCCAGATTTTTGCGCTTCACCAAAAACCTCGGTACTCTCGGCCAGAACCCGAGGCATTTTTTATATTTTCTGGGAACCTGCCCCAGGTTGTTATCTAACTTTCATTAGTTTCACACTTTTTGATTTGAGAAACAGAAGGTCCTCGAAAATTTCATCTTTGCCAGATTTCTGTCAATATTTGCATATGCCTCTTAATATTTTTTTCCTTTGAGATTCTTTTGGGGGGAGCCTTAAAAGAAATTGTGACAGTAGCTAATGTTTTAAATTGAGTGTTGCACTTGTGTTGAAACTGAACCAAGTGGATTTTTTATTTTGATGCACTAACGTTGCTAATGAAGATTGTGAGGTGGAGGAAGTTTTCAAGTGTAGTGAGAGAAGTATGATATGAGGAGACGAAGGATGGACAAAATTTCAAGATTGGGGATGCCCATGTCACCTCAAGACATATCCATGAATTACAAGCGTCAAAGTTTGGGGATGCGCAAGGCATCCTCTTCTTCATCAATAAAAATATCAGGTTTCTTTCAGAACGCTATATTTTTATTGCTTCACATGATATGTGTTATTCTTCGAGCGTCATTTTATTTTTATTTTAGTTTTGTTTTCTTTGTTGTAGTTTTGGATCCTATCACTTTATATTTTGGAGAGAGTGTAGCACTCTAGTTTTCACTCTGTTTTTATTTCCTAGAACACTCTAGTTTTCACTCTTTTTGTTCTGTGAGTGTTCAGTTTTTGGCTTTTTGCTAGTACTGTGTTTAGCTCTTATTTTTCACTCATTTTTTTCAGAACTTGTTGGTTTTCTTTAGTTATATATGATTATCTCTCTGGTCTTTGATTAGTATTTTCTTTGAGAGTTGTTTCAAAAAAGTTGTTTGGTGTTGGAGAAGAGTAAAATATCTCATGTTCATAGTGGTGCAATAGGAAGGTTGTTTTGACTGTGGCTTAGACTTTGTCATGTCAGGTTGGATGTTATTTTAATTGTGTGCTTAGTAGTATATGATGTATCATGACTAGTCTCAAATAGCTTACAGTGCTTAATGTGCCATTGAAATTAAATCATGTGTTGTTTCCTCGTATTGAAGCATGGTATTATGGTATTCTCCTTTGAATGATTTATCTGGATTGACTTGGCGCATGCTCACACCCTGTTATGACTATAAACAAAGTCACCTCTAGCCTCGGTGATCATTTAGTTTTTGACTTGTAATATCACTTCATGCTTTGATTAATGATGTTTTGTCGCTATGCATGATTATGGCCGTTATTGCTCTCTTAGTTGGTCGCTCCTAGTCTTTTCCTAGCCTTCACCCTGTACTGAGTATGATCTCTACTCATGCATACAATTCCCAAAAATCAAAGTTTTTCAATGTGTTCACCATACCTACCTATATGTGGTATTTCACCGCCACTCCAAGTAAATATTTTGTGTGCTACCTTTAAACCTTCAAACTTATTAACATGTTTATCTTTCTATTTTAGCTCATGAGGAAGTATTAAATGCTTTTTTTTATGTTTGGTGGCTTCGTACATGACTAGCATGAATAATGTTATAGTCGTTAATTTGCAAAAAGAGCAGGCATATGGGTGCCCAGCCCAAAGTAAGGTACAACAATAACGTTAAAATTTCGTCACAATATAGACTTGAGAAATCCTGAACTTAAATTGTGAAAAATAAGGAGACATTTGATATCATTCGTTGACATAGACATGCACCTCTCTCAAAATTGTTTTCAATACCTCTGTTTTATTAAATAAAAATCTCTAGGGCATGAGTAATCCATGCTTCCCTCTGTGAAGGGTGTTTCTTTCACTTTTATGATGTGTCTTCCTCTTCTTACTTTATGCACCAGTTAAGACATCATAGTTGTCATTCTGAGTATAATGTGCATAGTCTCAAAATTTATTATTGATTGATTCGTGATTATGCTATTGCTTGCTCTCGAATTATTTCTATCTAGTCACCATTTAAACTTTGAAGAGGTCCTGGCATTTATGTTTTCCTACCACACGAAGGACAAGTTGGATAACACTTTATTATGTTTTTATTTATGATTGAAACAAACATATCACTTTCAATGCTTCATTCTTCATTGTCATTTATTTGTGTTACTTTTCATGTGCAACATAGTTGCTAAGTTTACATTGGTTCAAATAATATTTATCATGCCTTTTTTAAAGTACTTTGAACTTAGCTTGCAATGCTTTTACATAACGTTGATCAAGATTGTATTGGCTTCATGTCACCTACTCAAGGACGAGAAGGAGTTAAGCTTGGGGATGATGATACATTGCAAACGTATCTATAATTGTTTATGCTCCATGCTTGTTTTCTACCCAATACCTTTTATTTCCCAGATGTATTCTCATGTTTTCCCTTCATTTTCCAGATGTTTTCATTGACTAACCTATTAACGATATGCCTCAGGCCAGTTGCTGTTTTTCTATTTCAGAAAAGTTCTTAAAGAAATGTTCTCGGAATGGGCTGAAAATCAATGAAGATTGTTTTTTACCCGGAACGAAGATGGAGTCCAAAGAAGAGCCAGAGGAGGGCAAGGGAGTGCCCGACATGGTCCACCCTAGGCCGCACCTGGTGGCCCCCTAAGGACCCTTGCCACCACCTCTCGTTGACTCTTCGCCTATAAATTTCCTTTAACCCTAAAAACATCAAGGACGGAGTTATTTTCCATGAAACAACCAGAGAGGCGCCGTCACCTCAAAAGTCCAATCTAGGGCTTCTACAGCCCTGTTCTGGCACCCTGTCGGAGGTGGAATTGTCATCAAAGGCCTCTACATCGCCATGATCGCTTCCGGGTAGATGTGTTATTAGTTCATCTCAAGACTACGGGTCCGTAGCAGTAGCTAGATGGTTGTTCTCTCCCCTATGCCTCCATGTTTAGAATTTTGTGAGCTGCCTCACGTGATCGAGACCATCGTTATGTAATTGTGCATGTTGTGTTTGCTGGGATCCGATGAACCACGAGATTATGGTTTTTTTGTTCATGTCAATCTGAGATGCTTCACTTATATTCGTAGAGAGTTTTAATCTTATCTTGAAATTCTCTCCGGTGTTTATGATTACTTTGGCCACGTAGTTTTTTTCACCTCCAAGAGAGGGTTTATATGCCAGATAGTGGGTTCATGCCTCCCTTACATTTGTGCTTGACTGACAGAAACGTGACGGATGGGGGATGTGTTGTTGCTACTAGGGAGAAAATAGCGGTTCTATTGTCTACGGACGAGAACCACAGCTTACATTGTGTATTATTCTTAATGAATTTTTCTGTTGCACACAAAGCAATCACTTCGTTGATGCATTTCAATACCAGGGAGATTTGCTCGATAGCTTTCTTGAAGTGGACCTTTAGATATGGATGCATGCTGGATAGCGGTCCATATGCCTTGACGTAATGCCTACAATGTTAGAACCCACGAACTATATCTCGTCATAATAGCATTGTTATACATTCTTGATTTGTTAATTTTCCAGCTATAATTTGTTCAGCCAGCATGTTTGTTTTATTTGGAGAGATACCACTAGTGAATCTATGGCCCCCGGTACTATTTTCCTCATATTTGCAACCTACTTTCAAGCACTTTCATAATTGGTTCCTTGTTGTTTTGTTTTTTTTTACTTTATTTACTTTTCAAGGCTATATACGTTTAATTCTCCAGTTTTTAGCAAGACCGGAAGATTGACAACCTTCTCGGAAAGGTGGTGTCGATTAGTCATCTCGACAAATCCCTCGGATGATCCGGTAGGGTTTCGAGTAGGAGAACGAAGTAAGAGCTCGTGACAACATCGGCTAACAGGGGTCCCGATTTACCCAGGTTCGGGGCCCTCGTAGAGGTAAACCCTTACTCCTGCTTGTCTGTCTTTTTATTATGAGGATTGGTACAATGGAGGGTGCGCTAGCCGAGGGATTGGATCTCGAGCTATGGCAATGGTGGTGAAAAACTGAGATTGGATGTCCCCCTCGGGTTGCTCTCCCAGCCTTTAAGTAGATGGCCAGGTCTCAAGCAGTACCCGGGGGGGGGGTTACAAACCCTAGCTCTAGTCGGTGGAATCTTTCCATATTGCCCCGCAAGTCTTGCGGATGGGCCTCTGCTGGGCCTTGTAGAGCCACGGGGTAGTTCTTTGTGTTGGGCTTCAGTGCTGGGCCATAGACCAGCTAGGCTCACCCGACAGGTCCTGGAGTCATCCCCTCGTCTGTAGCCCCCGAGTGCTTGTTCGACTGGGAATAGTTGAGTAAGCACTCAAAGTACGTTTCTGGACCTCAAGACTGAGTCAGTCGAATACTTGATTTGAAGGCCATGTACCATGTGTGAGATGTACTCGAGTATTGAGCACTAAGTGCGCCTTGCGTTTGGCTTTTTTCTAAGAAGGGTATGGCTCAGTCGCTTGGCTCTCCCGAAGATCAGGGCCAATTAATTGCTTCTCGGGCAAAAACAGTTTCGGCCTACACGAATTCGAGACCTTCGACTCGAAATTGGCGAGATGATCATTGCGACTGGGCCGTGGAGGTCTTATCTAGTCGAACTTAACCTTAAAGGGGTACCCGGCGCATCCGCTAGGATTTTTCTTCGTGTTATTGACACGGAAAATTTACTGGAGCACGCAGCTTGAGTGCGATTCCCGGCCCATAGGAGAGATCCTTGGGTCTTACCTTCGTACTCGAAGAATACGACATCTGGATGTGCCTAGTCGGCCGAACAATCCAGGGTAAGATGACGTGTTTGTACATCGTGATGTGGAGTTGCGTGAGCCGCGTACTCGCGATTTTATTTTAGATGCACCGCGAGTGCTATCTTCTACTCCTGAAAAATTCGAGTGCCACTCTTATCATTATGAGAATTTCCAGCGAGATGGTCTTCTTTCTCTTGATCTATACGAAAGAAATTTTGTGTCATGAAGTTCATACGAAGAAATTTTGTGTCAAGATGTTCATACGAAAGGGATTCCGTGTCATAATGCCCGTACGAAAGAAATTTCGTGTACTGATGTGTGCAATGACGTCATCCCGCACTCGCCTGCTCCCGATGGGACGTGACGCAGTGGGACAGGGCGCGTAGGGTCCACCTTGTCAGCTTTTTTACCGAAAACGAGCCGTCGCGTGCCGGTTTCTTTGCTGGATATGCATTAATTACGCACGATCTTGCGTAAAAGATCATGCGGGGGTAACCGCCCCCCGTCTCCTCATTTCCGCTCCCAACGTGGCGGCGGGGATGAGTGCCACGTTCGTAGATCAATGGCTCACAGTGGCTTGGCGCTAGTATAAATAATAGGCCTTAGGGAAAATATCACGTTCCCGGACTCCATTCACCTTCTTCCTCCTCTAGCGCGCCCCTCTCTTTCTGCGAGAACAAACCAAGCTCCAATGGCGTGAGGGAAGAAACGCGGCGCAGCCGCGGCTTCCGGCAAGGAGGCAGCCAGCGCCTCCACGGCGGCCCCGGTGAAGAGGACTGGCGAGTGGCGCCCGTCCAATGCAACGAAGAAGAACGTCACCGAGATGCAGAGGGAGGGATTGCTTCCTCTCGAGGACTCCAACCGCGTCCGCATGTCGACGAAGAGGGAAGAAATGCCCAATCCGCGCGCTAACGAGCGCGTTGTGTTCTTGGAGCACATCGCCCGAGATCTATCATTTCCCCTCCATTCTTTTCTCGTCGGGCTGTTGTATGTCTATGGCATACAGCTGCACGACCTCCCTCCAAACGCAATACAACACATGTCGTGTTTTATCGTGCTGTGTGAGTGCTTTCTCGGCATTCGCCCGTATTGGGGGCTCTGGAAGGCTTCCAGGTGCGAATCTTTCGGTAGAAGCCCCTACCAGGCGAGAAGATCGGAGAGCCGCTGGCGACCGGTGGCTTCGGGATCCAGGCGTACAAAGACCTCCCCTATCTGGAGATGAGCTTTGTCGACTCGGCGCCAGAGATGGTTCTACGTTGAAGACAACAACGCTGGTGGCGTTCCAGAATTTCACCCATTCGCAGTCTTGAAGCGGAGGAAGTCCTGGTCGCACACGCTGTCAGCCGAGGAGTCCAAGGTGGTTTCTCCCCTGCTCGCGAAAGTTGGGCGTTTCCGTGACAAGGAGCAGGGGACGCCGCTAAATGGGATACACTAGGCGAGTGTGTTCCTGCGCCGAAGGGTCCAGCTGATCCAAGCCAGGCCGACCCCTGACGCCCTCAACGCATACAGAATCAAGCTCAACCCGACAAAATGCGTCTTCGGCATGCCCGTCGGCCAGTTGCTCAGATATCTAGTCTTAGCTCGAGGAATAGAAGAAAATCCATAGAAGATTCAGGCAATCCTGACAATGAAAGAGCCAACAAATCTCCGCGGAATCCAACAGCTGGTAGGGCGACTGGCAGCCCTCAGCAGGTTCATCGCAAAATTGGGCGAGCAGACGCTCCCCTTCTACAAACTGCTGAAGAAAACGGATAAGTTCGACTGGACGCTAGAAGCAAAAAAGGCGTTTGTCGACCTGAAAAGAGTGCTGCAGAGCAGACGCATACTGGCAACACCGCAGGAAAGGGAACCTATCTACCTTTACCTGGCCACAACTAATCAAGTGGTTCGCACAATAATAGTGATCGAGCGGCCAGAGGACGGAAAAGAATACGGTGCTCAGAGACTAGTATACTACCTCAGTGAGGTACTTTCGTCGTGCAAACAACGATACCCCACTATCAGAAACTCGCGTATGGAGTGGTCCTTACAGCTCGCAAGCTTAAACATTACTTCAGGAGCATACCGTCACGGTGCAAAATGACGCGTCACTCGGTACCATCATGAATAACCCCATGGCATCCGGAAGAATCGTAAAGTGGAGCATCGAGCTAGGTGCCAGGGACATAATATACACGGAACGCAACGCCCTCAAATCCCAGGTGTTCGTAGAGTTCCTTTGCAAGTGGACATAGTTGCAAACCCCAGGCCCCCTAAAGTACAAAAGCTCCTGGATTATGTATTTCGACGAGTCAAAAACAAACGAAGGGGCAGGAGCCAGCGTAATCCTCATATCGCCAAGAGGCGGCAAACTACAGTATGTCCTATACGCCTCGACTTCCCCCTCGACGATCCAGCATCCAACAACGACGCCAAATATGTAGCACTCCTCCACATCATGAAAATGGCGATCACTTGCGGCACCACTCGACTGATGATATGCGGAGACTCCAACCTCATCCTACAACAAACGATGAAGGAATGCGACGCCGTCGCAGACAACTTGATCTCTTATCGTGACATGTATAATCTGCTCGAAGGAAGCTTTAAAAGGTGCGAACTGAAGCACATTGCTCGGTCAAGTAGCGAAGAAGTTGACATATTGGCGAACATCAGGTCAACAAACGCCCTAGTCTCGCCAGGAATTTACTTCGAGCGGATCAGCAAAAGATTGGTCAAAATGAAGAAGCACACGGAGGTGCCAGCAGCAATGGAAACAGAAGCCAGTCAACAAAGCGCCACCATTGAACTCGCTCACAACATCTCATGGCAATTCTTTCTAGTCGAGCCAATCTAGACGAACAAGTAACTCGATTACTTGATCCAAAAGCAGCTCTTGGAGGACATCACTGAGGCAAGGCACATCCTTAGGTGCAGCAAATCTTTTCGGGTGATAAAAGGCAAACTCTACAAATAGAGTATATCGGGAGTCCTCCAATGGTGCATCACACCCGAAGACGGAAAGGAATTACTACGAGACATACACTAAGGCGACTGCGGACACCATGCAAGCTGGAGAGCCATACTAGGCAAGGCTTTTCGAGCAGAATTTTACTGGCTAACAGCGGCCAACGACGCCAAGGAACTGGTCGACTGGTGCGACGCCTATCAACGCTTCTCGCCCAAGGCACACGCACCGGCCACGGAGCTCCACGTGATCCCCTTGTCCTGGCAATTAGCTCAATAGGGGATCGACATGGTAGGTCCATTACGGCAAGCAACACTCGAAGGATACACTCATTTGCTGGTCGCAGTCGACAAATTCACCAAATGGATAGAGACAGACCCAGTAACATCGTAGCGCGCGAAGTGCGCAGTCCAATTCCTCGAAACCATCATGTACCGATTCGGAGTCCCTCACAATATTATCACGAATAATGGGACCAACTTCACAGCCAAAGAGACGAACGCCTTCTATGCAGAGAAGGGATAACTCTCAGCTTCGTCTCGGTAGCACACCCCCAAACAAACAGACAAGTCGAAAGATCCAACGGATTAGTTTCGGCCGGCCTCAAGAAACGCCTACTCGACAGATTACATCTTGCAGCAGGACATTGGGCCGAGGAGCTACCATCTGTCCTATGGAGGCTGAGAACAACTCCAAACAGATCCACAAACTACACACCATTCTTCATGGTTTACGGCCCCAAAGCAGTCCTGCCTGAGGATGTTCGATTCAACGCTCCGCGAGTCGTTGCATACAGCGAAGAAGCCTCCAACAAAGCACTCGCGGAAGATATGGACGCACTGGACGAGCGTCGCACTCGCAAGATCCGCCGTCTACCAGCAAGCACTACGCAACCACCACAGTTGCCGCATCCACAACAGATCCTTCGTAGTAGGCGACCTGGTGCTGCGACTCAAGCAAGAAAGCAGACACAAGCTCGAGCCACCATGGGAAGGACCCTTCATCATACACGAGATCATCCCTAGAGGTGCCTATCGCTTGAAATACCAAAAAACAGGCGGCGTCTACTCTAACCCATGGAACGTGGCGCACCTGAGGAAATTTTATGCCTAGAAGATTACTTTTACTCGCAAAATAAGGCCGTTCCAGCCACATTGTAACCTGAGCAAATACATGGCTTCTCAGTCATCGCAATACAAACATGGTTTCTCAACCATAGCTACAAAGACTACTAGTCGCACTTTTCGTTTTCTTTTTTTTATTTTACATGCTAAACAACGGTCACACCCCAACACACGGGGGGCTACGCCAAACTAGCATCAACAAATCTTTGAGCGCCTATGCACGACAGATATTTTACAAGATTACAAGGGACACACCTTAACACACCTTAACTGAATAAACTAACATACAAGGTTACAAGGTACACACCTTAACACACCTTAAATGTCTCAAATAAACATACAAGGTACATACACCTTATCAGATACAGCTATCGCCGAGCAGCATCCTCTCGAAGCAGCCGCTCGGTCTCTACAGCGGTCAGCCGAATGATCTGCTCCGCCGCAGGTCGCACAACCTCATAGTGAGGGACAAAGTCCACAAGTGCTCCTCGGGTCTCAGGAAGTCGCGCCACAGAGTTGAAGTTGACATCAGGGTGCCATAGCTGTACAAAGGCGAGTGCCACCTGAGCACAACAAATGAGCTGTTGACGCACACACTCGCGAACATCCTCCACCCGACGAAACATCCTTAGCAGACCACTCAGGCTATCGGGAACAACGTCGAAAGGGTAAAATGCCCGATAGACCGAAGAAAGGGCCTCCCGACAAGACTCAACAAAGAGTTGCGCCTAGCTTACTTGATACTGCAGAGTAGCCAGGACAAAACTGCTGCCGCGGTCAGACCAGAAGTTGCACGCATGGAGGTTGGAGCTGTTCGATTCACAAGCGACGCGGTTATCCACCCAGTGACCCTCACACGCTCACTCAGGTTGAAGAACTGCATGGACAGGAAACGCGTCAGACCACAAGCAAGAAAAATACTGAACACACTCGGGGGCTTGCGGAACTTACAAAGCATGCTCTTTGCGACGCTCGCCAGCTCCTCCATCACAAACTGCTCGCGGTATGCAACAAGCTTCCGCTTGGACTTGGCAACATACGCCACACCCTGCAGAGCCTTGAGCTTACACTCACCATCCGCGACACGGCCACGAAGCGTGGCAAGCATACTCGCATCAGTAATCAACGTCTCAGTCGAAGGAGCAGCACCGCTCGACGAGCCACAGCCAGAATCTACAACCTGGAAAGAACAAAGGAAAGACGACAGTTTCAGTCACACTCGACGATTTACAACAAAATTATCTTCGAGTGCTCGGTGGCTACGCCCATCGGGAGAACACAAAGTAAGACACAATAACAAAATGCTGACACTTGTAAACATCTCGATTGGAAAGAAAAGTATGGGATGCTTCCCAAAGTTCATTACACAGACTGGCATACAAAAGAAAAACGGCGCTTATCCTAAGGAACTATGGACTTTCCAGAGGTAGCTCCACTCGTATCAGGCTTCACACCACGGCCGCGAGAAACTACCTCGGAGAGCATCTTCGCTAGCTTCCCCGCACGATCGCCAGAGGGTCGGAGCGCTATCTTTTTGCCCAAGGCATCTCGAGGGAGCTCCGAATACACCTTCTCAAGGTCACCCGAGACGTTGTGCGCCAAGGCAAACTGAATAGCCGTCTTGGCTCCATACTCGGTCTGTGCGAGGGTGTACTCCTGAAGGGGATCGGCTTCGCCAAGAAAGACTTGCAGGAGGCCCCCAAGATTTGGTGGAACTGGCACTCCCACAAGCAATCTCTGGTGCAGCTGCGACAACACTTGGGCAGCATCACGCAGAGCGAAGCAAGCCTTGTTTCCGTGCTCTTTCAGCTGAGTGTACACATCAGTCAGAGCATCGGCTCGGACCGCTCCTGACAGCGCCAAACCAACTCCAATTGCATCTAAAAACAGAAATGAGGCGAATCAATGTAGGGAGGAGAAAGAAGCAAGTTACAAGTGAACGAAATTCATGGAAAACTTACCAGCCAAAGCTTGGGCCACGGGACGGAGGACGCCGACCAAATCATTGTCGTGCGGCGCACCCGCGTCCTCCAGCTGCTTCAAGGGCTCGCGAGATTCAGCGAGACGGGCGGCTGCATCCTTGCGAGTGGACTCTAGCTCCTTTCGGGCAGATTCCAGCTCCTTCTCAAGATCTTTCACCCGAGAATTAGCCTCGGCCTTCTCGGATTTTAAGCGGGCAACCTTGTCTGCAACATGGATTGCGCACGTCACGAAATAGTCGCACTGAGAAGAAGCAGAGCCAAAGTAAGAAGCATATGTTAACTCACCCAATAAAGAACGAGCATCCTGAAGAATCAGGTCGTGTTCTCCCCGAAGAGAAGTGCACTCCGCGTCGGCCGTGACAAGGCGGTGCCCGAAAGCAGCCAGAGAATCAAGGACAACATGCAAAATTCCTTGCGGGTTAGAAAGTTCTCACTTGAGCCTGTACACGACTATACATAGTCAAGTATAGCCTCGGAGACTACTCCCATCGGGAGCACTGTCGTGCACCCGATAAAAACCAAAATCAAGAACAAAACAAGGAAGCAAAAGCCTCGACTTGAGTCTATAGCCAATTGCGAGTAGTCGACCATAGACTCGGGGGCTACTCCCATCGGGAGCACTGCCGTGCACCCGATAAAAAAGAATAAAGTACGGAAACATAAAAAGACATCACCTTGTCGTGCGGGGTCGACAAGGGGTCATGCGAGCTAGCCGAAACTTCCTCGCTCGCTGACGCCCCGGCATCCTCGGGCTGCCCACCCGCCAAAGTGTCGACCGCCTTCGCGGGGCTTGGGGGTCGTCGAGCAGGGCTCGGAGCTGTAGCGGGTTCCACAACAACCTCCTTCTACTTCACAGACAGGGCAGAGGACGCGAATTGGTCCGCATTGATGGCTACCAGGCTAAAAAAAAGTCAAAATCGAATGAAAGAGAAAAAAGTAACCCCATGTCAAAGGAAAAAACACAGGACTCACTTGTCCTCATCGTCGTCGTCGAGGTTGTCCGGGTCCCAGGCAGTGGGAATCTTTGATTGGTGGATGGCGGGAGAAAGTACGTTGAGAGGATTCGCCTGAATCGGCCTAATCTCCTCGACGATGTCATCACTCAAGGAATTACCCTTTGAAGTGACCTCATCTTCCTCCGCTTTGTGACGCTTGAGGCGGTGAAGTGGAAGCTCTTCTTCTTCTTCCTCCTCCTCCACCTCCTCTTGCTCATTGCTGGACTCTGTGTCCGCAATGCTGGCTTCGGGTGGAGCCTCGAAGTTGCTCGCCGGAAGATCCGAACCTCCGTCGTCCGCAGAAAGTGGCGGATAACACTTCACCACATCCTGGTTCTACAAAGGCAAAGGAAGAAGAAACAACGGTTCAATCGACAAAAAGCCAAAACAGAAGTAACAAGAAGGATAAGAAATTTACCTCGGTCGGAGGATGCTGAGCATCAAAAGGGGTGAGAGGGCACGGGGAGTAACTCTCCCCTTTCTTCAAGACGTGATGGCGGCGATCTTCTTTTCGAATTCCGCATTCGAAAAAATATGATGGCACGTCCGGCTTGGATCGTTGACACCCGTAAACTCCCATAATATGTTATTGCCAATGAGCTTGGAGAGGCATTTTTGCATGCAGTGCTGATATGTTGCGCCTGCGTTTTTTAGCCGAAAGGCATTATCGTGTAGCAGTAGACACCGTGTGGAGTGATGAATGTTGTCTTCTCCTTGTCTTCCTGTTTCATCCCGATCTGATTATAACCCGAGTAGGCATCGAGGAAGGAGAGGCGCTGACAGACTGTTGTGGAGTCGATAATCTGGTCAATCCGCGGGAGCGGGAAGTTATCCTTGGGGCAGTGTTTCTTCAGCGACGTGTAGTCGATGCACACGCAAAGGATGTCTGTGTTTTTCTTTGGGACCAGCACCGGGTTTGCTAACCAGGTGGAAATCTTGATCTTCCTGATGAACTTGGCGGCTAGGAGTCTGTTCACTTCTTCTCTGAGTACTCGCTGCTTTCGCTCGGAGAAGCGTCGAGTGGTTTGTTTGACTGGTTTTGCGTCTTTGAATACTTCTAATGAGTACTCGGTGAACTCTCTAGGTATCCCTGGCGTATCGGATATCTCCCAAGCGAAAATCTCCCAGTACTCACGGAGGAGTTCGACGAGCGCGCTTTCCTATGCGGATGACAGGGTAGTTGACACGATCGTCATCTTCGTGAAATCTGTTGGGTGGACTTGGTGCTTTCGAGTGTCGCTATTGGAGCTTAACTCGAGGTCTGAGGTGTTTTTCTTGGTTGGCGGCATCACAGAGTTGTCCGTGGTTTTTGCCAGCTCTTCCAACTCTTCTTGCATCCCGAAATATTTTACGATTTCGTGGAAATCGTTGTCGCACTTGTATGACTTTTGGAAGTCTCCGTTTATGGTGATCGTGCCATATTCTCCGGGTAGTTTTAACTTGAGGTAAGCGTAGTGGGGTACTGCCATAAATCTCGCGAACGCTGATCGGCCGAGAATGGCGCGGTACTGCGATGACCAGTTGACTACGTCGAAGTCCAGGAATTCTCTCCTGTCATTGCACGTATCTCCGAGTATCACCTGCAAGTTAATTGTTCCGAGTGGTCGGACTGCTTTACCCGGTACTATCCCGTGGAAGGATGTTTCTGATTCTGCGAGTCCCTCCAAGTTCTTGTTCATTTTACGGAGTGTATCCGTGTATATGATATTTATTCCGCTGCCACCATCCATGAACACCCTAGCTAGGTCGTAGTTGCCTATTTGCGCCTGGATGACGAGCGCCGCGTTCTCCCGTCGATACACCCATGGGGGGTGGTCCTCTTGTGAGAAGGTTATAGGGTGCTCGGACATCTTGAGGTATTCAGCCTTGGGCGGTGGTGCTTGCACTGCCATGTTAACGTGGCGGGTGTTGGTCTTCTGAACTCGTCGGGACGGGCAGAACTTTCTGTATCAGGCCTAGGAGCCCGTGCGGGTTTGGGTAGCCGTTGCCTCCTTGATTTGCTGCGGCTGGATTAGCTGATGCAGGAAGGGCGGCTAGAGCCATGTTGTGGTGTCCAGCGGGTGGAGGTAGGGGTGGCGGGTGGTTCGCAGCGGCTCCTCCCGGAACTTGCGGGTATCCCTGGTATATTTCCATCCTGTGCTTCTTTGTATACGCCTCATGGATGTCTCAGAACTTTCGGCAATCCTTGAGGAGGCGAGTGTCCTTGAGCTTGCATGTTCGTTTATCTGTGAACATGTGCAAGGAGCAGTATCCGTCGAGGTCTTCCTCGGGCGTTTTGTCGTCTGGTTTTGGCTTCCACTCGCGATTCCCATGGGATCCGCGGTCGCGGTTTCTTGTGATTTCAGCCGCTGCCAGCTCCAATTGATCATCCTGATCGTAGTGTCGTCTCTTCCTCTTCCTGCGGTCGCCGTTGTGATCCTCATCATGCGTGGGCGAGGAAACTTTATTGTTGCGCAGGGACTCTTCGCCATTTGCCCATTTGTCGGCTATCACCATTAATTCACCGATTGATTTGGATGCGGATCGCCCCAGTTCTTCTCAGAAGGCCGCTCGTTGAGCGCCTGCAGAAGGAATGGATATTAGACCCTGCGGGAAAGGACACCCCCATCTCCGGCCCAAGGTTAAGGCCCAAGAGGAGGAGTCCTTGGAGCACCAAAAGGCCCACACGAAGCCCATCTGCAATATCTTGCGGGCTAAGTTAGGAAACCTATAACCGACTTAGGGTTAGAGTTCGAGTCCTCTCCGGGTAGGGTTCGAGACCTGGCCACCTATATAAGGCCAGGAGAGCCACCGGTAGAGGACCAAGCAACACCGCAATCCCAAAGCTTTGAGCTCGAGATCATACTCTCGAATCGAGCCACCATCATTGTAACCGATCTACTCGAGTAATACAGATCGACAGAAGCAGGAGTAAGGGTTTTACCTCTACGAGGGCCCCGAACCTGGGTAAATCTTGCCCCCTGTTTAGCCGACGATCGCCACCAGCGCTCATGGGTTCTCCTACTCGAAACCCGATAGGGTCACCTGAGGGATTTGCCGAACAGCGGATTCGACAATTGGCGCCGTCTATGGGAACGGCGGGCGCTGGATCACCGGCGTCTTCGGCTTCATCGACAACTTCTCGTTGGAAACCTTGGACCGCGGCTCCGTACAATCCTATACGGATCGGATCTATCGTGGTCACCCCTCACTCGCCGGAATCTCGCCCGGTATTCGACGATCTGGAAAAGAGCGTCACCTTGACGTTCGGGAGCCTGAAGTTCGTGACCGACAGGGATGGAATCTTCCACTTCCCGGAAGAATCAGGGTCTAAATCAGGAGCCTTCGACTCGCGCCTTCGTCTGAAAAAAAGCGGCGAGTCCGTCCGCCTCAACGCCAGCGACTACCATACCCTCTCGACAGAGGAACCTTCACGAGTACAAAGAGCTTTCCGATCTACGCCTAGGACGCACGAGCCACGACTGGCACAAGTCTGCATGGCAGGATCAGAGCAACCCCCGGAGACAGAACATAGTGCAGCAGAACGCGCCATAATCGGCGTCTCGCGAGGAGCTTGGGATCGCGCCAAGGAGGCTATGCGGACGAGCAAGCCACCCACAGCAGATTCGCCACACGAGGATATGGTTGCCTACCATTATCATCTCGTCAAAGCAGCCGCAACCATCAAGGATGCGCGGATAGATCTGGCCCGTCAAAGAAGAGCGGCGGATGAATCAAGTCAACGACGAGCTGAGCTGTCCCTAGCACCCTCGGTCGGTACCCGACCCGCGAGGAAGGGATACGCATAACATCCAGGGATATCGAGTCCTTGGGCGGGACCAGCAGGTCGATCACGCCCTCCCTCATGCGAGTCGATGATGACGGGAACGTCTACCCGCAAACCCCTGCCGCCGCGGTCCTGGCCGCGGCAACTTACATGCAAATGAACCAGCCGACGGAAAGCGACCCTCGGGCAAAGCAGTATAAACAAGTGCGCAAAGGGCTAGGACTGGCAGCCGCAAGGCTCGCCTCCTATGACCGCAAGAAGGCCGCGGAGCAGCTGGAGAAAGAGAAGGAGAAAGAGAAAGAAAAAGAGGCGTCTCACAAGAATAGGAGCCCTTCGCCAAGAAGAGACAAATCACCACGCCATGGTCGAGGAAAAGAGGCTCGACGCCGTGGCGACAGTCGAAGCAGCAGCGAGGACAGCCCGAGGGACAATAGTTTGCGACGTCACAGCAGCCGCTCGCGAAAACGAAGCAAGGAGCCAAGGAAGGACACTGACCGCGACAAGTCAGGATACGACGCGCGATCGGATCTCGCACAAAATAAGGTGGACAGGGCAAGAGCAGCGCGATATCGCGAACGCTCTTCGTCCGGCTCTTCGGATGATGAAACATGTGGTGCACTTTGCTTCACCCGCAGCATCCGAGAAGCACCCCTGCCCAAAAGATTCAAGCTCAGCACGGAAGTAACGAAGTACGACGGCTCACTCGAGCCCTCTTCGTGGCTAAACAATTACCTCACGGCAGTAAAATGCCAACGTGGGAACAATAACACGGCTATGCAATACCTCAATCTACATCTCATTGGCGCGGCCCGTAGCTGGTTAGAAGCGAGGCCAAGGTCCTGTTACGCATCGTGGGACGACCTGCATCGCGACTTCTGCAAAAACTTCCAATCGACCTACAAGAGACCAGCCACCATTGAAGAACTCCAAGCATGCAAGCAGAAAAGCGGCGAGTCCACCCGCGAGTATATCCAGCGATGGACCACACTTAGGAACACCGCAGGAAACATCTCGGAAGAAGTAGCGGTTGAAGCCTTTGCAAAGGGCGCCCGACGAACTGCTTTCAGAGAAGAGCTAGGCAGAGCCGCACCCAAAACTATTGGGGAGCTGATGAACATAGCCGACAAATGGGCTAATGGAGAAGACGCAGTGCGCAATGAGAGAGCGTCATCACCCACACCCGATGAAGATCGCCATGGCCGAAGAAAGAGAAGGAAATATTACGATCACGAAGACCGAGACGAAATGGTAGCGGCGGAATTCACGCGAAGTCGCGATACTGGACGACGCGGAAGTCGCGAATGGAAACCAAAGGTTGAAGAAAAAAGTCCCGAGGAAGACCTTGATGCTTATTGCTCGCTACATCTGTTTATAGATAAGCGCACGGGCAAAACCAAGGCGACGCACCTCTTCAAGTATTTTCGGAAGTTCCATGACATCCACGAGGCTTTCTTGAAGAAAAACAGATCAACAGCTACTCCAAATTACCCGCCACTTCCAGGAGGAGGCCACCAAGGATTCCAGCCGCCACAACCCCTACCTCCACCAGCAAATCCAAACATGGCGTTGGCTGCACTGCCAGCACCACCTGCACAAAACTCCGGGGCCAATGCATACCCAAATCCGGCAGGGCAACTGGCAATGATCCAGAAGGTATGTCCATCCCGCAGAGCTCAAAAGACTAACACAAGGAAGTTGTGCATGGTTGTGCAGACTCCGCCAACAAAGCCCGAATACTTGAAGATGGCGGATCAACCGATCACATTCTCAATGAAAGACCACCCACCACGAGTCTATCGACCAGGACACGCCGCCCTCGTAATCCAAGCACAAAATGGCAACTACGATCTGGCCCGCGTATTCATGGACGGAGGCAGCGGTATCAACATTATCTACGCGGACACACTCCGTCGGATGAACAAGAACCTGGATGGCCTTGCGGAATCAGAAACATCCTTCCACGGGATAGTTCCGGGAAAGCCAATCCGTCCACTCGGAACAATTAATCTAGAAGTTGTGCTGGGCAATAAAAGCAACTACAGAAGAGAATTCCTTGAATTCGAAGTCGTCGACTGGCCCTCACAGTACCACGCCATTCTTGGTCGAACAGCGTTCGCCAGATTCATGGCAGTACCAAATTATGCATACCTGAAGCTCAAGTTACCCGGAGAATACGGTGTTATCACCATCGACGGAGATTTTAAGAAATCCAACAAGTGCGACATTGAGTTCAACGAGATCGCAAAGTCTTTCGGGATGCAAGAAGAATTGCAAGAGCTGGCAAAAACCACGGATCACTCCGTGATGCCCCTCACGAAGAAAAACGCGCCCGAATTGGAGTTCAGCGCCAACAGCGACACCCGAAAACATCAGGTGCACCCGACAGATTCTGCGAAGACAGCGATGGTCTCAACTACCCTCTCGCAAGCATAGGAAAGCGCGCTCGTCGAGCTCCTCCGTGAGTACTGGGAAATTTTCGCCTGGCAGCCCTCAGATATACCAGGAATACCCAGGGAGTTCGCCGAGCACTCACTCGAAGTCTTCAAGGACGCTAAACCCATCAAGCAGACCACTCGACGATTCTCAGAACCCAAGCAGAAAGCGCTTGGAGAAGAAGTGAATAGATTGCTAGCTGCAAAATTCATCGGGGAGATCAAGATATCCACCTGGTTAGCAAACCCGGTGCTGGTCCCCAAAAAGAACACTGACATCCTTCGGGTGTGCATCGACTACACGTCATTGAACAAACACTACCCTAAGGATAACTTTCCCCTCTACGGCAGGCTGTCAGCGCCTATCCTTCCTGGATGCTTATTCGGGATATAATCAGATCCGGATGAAGAAGGAAGACGAAGAAAAGACAGCATTCATCACTCCACATGGTGTATACTGCTACACGACAATGCCATTCGGGCTCAAGAACGCAGGCGCAACATATCAGCGCTGCATGCAAAAATGCCTCGCCAAGCTCATTGGCAAGAACGTACAAGTATACGTTGACGACATTGTCATCAAGACCCGAGTAGAGGACACACTCCTCGAAGACATCAGAGAAACATTCGACGCCCTCAACGCATACAGGATTAAGCTTAATCCAACAAAATGTGTTTTCGGTGTACCAGCGGGAAAACTTCTCGGGTACCTGGTATCCGCCAGAGGCATCGAAGCCAACCCAGAGAAAATACAAGCAATTTTGGCGATGAAGGAGCCAACCAATCTACGCGGAGTCCAGCAGCTCGCGGGACGACTAGCCGCCTTAAGCAGGTTTATCGCGCGATTGGGAGAGCAAGCACTGCCTTTTTACAAGTTGTCGAAGAAGACGGACAAATTCGAGTGGACACCAGAAGCTAAACAAGTGTTCGCAGACTTGAAACGATCGTTGCAAAGCAGACGCGTCCTTGCAACACCGCAAGAGAGGGAGCCACTTTACCTATACCTAGCCGCAACAAATCAGGTCATCAGCACAGCAATCGTAGTCGAACGACCTGAGGAGGGCAAGGCATATGGAGTCCAACGACCGATCTATTACATAAGCGAAGTGCTTTCGCCATGCAAACAAAGATATCCTCACTACCAGAAGCTTGCCTATGGAGTCGTTCTTACAGCTCGAAAACTAAAGCACTACTTCCAGGATCACGCCATCACAGTGGTTAATGATGCATCACTCGGTACAATCATGAACAACCTTATGGCATCCGGAAGAATAGCAAAGTGGAGCATCGAGTTGGGCGCTTGGGATATCACCTATACAGGACGCAATGCAGTAAAATCCCAGGTACTCGTGGAATTCTTAAGCGAGTGGACAGAGCTACAAACACCAGGACCGCCCGAGTACACGAGCAACTGGATAATGTACTTTGACGGGCCAAAAGAAACGAAGGAGCAGGAGCCGGAATTGTTCTAATATCACCTAGGGGAGACAAGCTGCAGTATGTCCTACGTTGGACTTTCCACCCGACGATCCAGCATCAAACAATGCCGCAGAATATGAGGCCCTGTTGCATGGGATGAAGATGGCAGTCGCGTGTGGAGCCACCCGACTAATGATCTACGATGACTCAAACCTCATCGTGCAACAGACAATGAAAGAATGTGACGCTCTCGCCGAAAACATGGTTGCCTACCGTGACATGTACAACCTGCTCGAGGGAAGTTTCAAAGGATGCGAGCTCAAGCACATCGCAAGATCGAGTAACGAAGAAGCGGATAGGTTGGCCAACATGGGTTCCACAAATACACCCGTACCGCCAGGAATGTATTTCGAGCGAATAACAAAGCGATCAGTTAAAGTCAAGAAAGCTGCCGGGACACCTGCAGCACCGGAAACAGAGGTTAGCCCGCAAGTTGCCATTATCGAGCTTATTCATAATATTTCGCGACAAGTATTTCTGGTCGAGCCAGTTTGGACACAGAAGTACCTCGACTACTTGTCCGCCAAACAGCTCCCAGCAGATCTTCGCGAGGCTCGACAGATAATCAAGCGCAGTAAATATTTTCGGGTGATCAACGGAGAATTATATAAGCAAAGCATCTCGGGTATACTCCAGCGATGTGTAGCACCCGAAGACGGCAAGGAACTACTCCAAGACATCCACCAAGGAGACTGTGGACATCACGCGAGCTGGAAAACAATCATGGGAAAAGCTTTCCGAGCAGGATTCTACTGGCTTACAGCAGCCAGAGATGCAAAGGAGCTAGTCGACCGGTGTAACGCTTGCCAGCGATTCGCACCAAAGCCGCATGCACCCGCTACGGAACTGCATATGATACCTATCGCATGGCCCTTTGCACAATGGGGGCTGGATATGGTAGGACCGCTACGCAAGTCCACGCCGGGTGGATATACACACTTGCTGGTCGCAGTCGACAAATTTACCAAATGGATTGAAACCATGCCAGTAACCTCGGCTAGCGCTCAATGCGCCGTCAAATTCCTCGACTCCATTGTATGCAGATTTGGAGTGCCACATGACATCATTACAGACAATTGTACTAATTTCAAAGCCAAGGAAACACAGCAGTTCTGCGAAGAAAAGGGAATCAGCTTCAAATTTGCCTCAGTTGCACATCCGCAAACAAACGGACAAGTCGAAAGATCCAACGGCTTAGTTTCAGCTGGCATCAAGAAGCGCCTACTCGATCGTCTAAACCCAACAGCAGGACATTGGGCCGAAGAGCTACCCTTCGTGCTATGGAGCCTCCGCACAACTCCAAACCGATCTACCAACTACACACCATTTTTCATGGTATACGGGGCAGAAGCAGTCCTTCCCGAGGACGTCAGGTTTAGCGCCCCACGAGTTGTCGCCTACAGCGAAGAAACCTCTAACAGGGCACTCGCAAAAGATATGGACGCACTAGATGAAATGCGCGATATTGCACTCGCACGATCAACAGTATATCAACAATCATTGCGAAACTATCACAGTCGCCGCATACGACATAGAGCATTCGCGGTAGGAGATCTGGTGTTACGGCTCAAGCAGAAGGAAGGACACAAGCGCTAGCCACCATGGGAAGGACCCTTCATAATACACGAAGTTATCCCAGGCGGAGCATACAGACTGTAGAACCCGGCGACTGGAGGCATCTATTCCAATCCTTGGAATATCGCACACCTCCGCAAATTCTATCCCTAGACCTATTTTTCTCGCATCAATAAGGCTATATTAGCCACTCTTGTAGCTCAAATACATGACTTCTCAGTCATCGCAATAAAGTACATGGTTTCTCAACCATACATACCCGAAGATTATTCATCCTTAGATGCTAAAAGTTACAGGTATACACCCCAAAAAACTCATGGGGACTACACAAGGTTACACACCTTACAACAGTTTTTACAAACTACACAATGAAACAGGCTATATACATCCTACACTTATACATGGTGATGAGTATTCTCAGCCGCCAAAACCCGATCTACCTCATCCGAGGTCAATCGAATGATTTCCTCTGCCGCAGGACGAACAGCCCTATAATGAGGAGACATATCATCGATTGGACCATGAGGAAGTCTAGCTATGGAGTTGAAGTTCACCTCAGGATGCCATAAACGGACAAAAGAGAGAGCTACCACCGAGTCGCAAGTCATCTGATTGCGAACACACTCGCGAATCTCTCCATATCGTCCGAACACCCTGAGTAGATGGCTCCAATCTTCTGGACCCCTTTGCAGCGGGTAAAAAGCAGCGTTCATTGCAATCAAAACCTCGTGAAAAGAACTCACGAGTATCTTCGCCTGATTGACTCTGAACTTCAAGGTGGCAAGCACAAACCCTCGACTACGATCAGACCAAAAATTATTCGCGTGAGGCCTTGAGCTACTAGCTTCTTGATAGATGTGGTTCTCCACCCACTGTTTCTCATTCCTGTCATCTGGTCGAACAACTGAAAAGCAAGGGTACATGATCAAAAGAAGAGCACAAGATTAGAAAGGCTTGGGGGCTAAACCACTTACAGAGCAAATCATTGGCAACAGACGCCAATTCATCCATCACAAATTGCTCACGTTCAGTCGCCAGCTTTTGTTTGGATTTAGCCACATCGGCTACCCCACGCAACGCCTTTAACTTGCGTTCACCATCAGCTACACGGTCACGGAGACCCGCCAAGGTCCCAACAGCGGCAACAAGAGGATCGGCTGGAGTAGCAGGTCCACCCGAAGGCTCTGCAGCCGCCCCGGTCACCTGAAAAGTACAAGGAAGAATAAGGAGTAAGATGCCCTACTCGAGATATATTAACCACCTATTCGACAGGTGCTCGGGGGCTACTCCCATCGGGAGCACACACACAATCACAGGAAGCATTTCAGCAAAAACATCTCGATTCAACTATTGAAAATAAGGGAGCACATCCCAGGGTTCATTACAATCGAAGCTGCGAAGTACAACAGAAATAACCTAAGAAGCTACAGTGGTACTACCACTCGCGGCAGTGGTCCCTCCCTTAGCACCGGCAAATAACTCGGATAACTTCCGAGCAAGGACTCCGGCGGCATCGCCAAAACGACGAAGCCCTACCTTTTTGCCCGTAACAGGATCGACGGGAAGCTCCGAGTAGGCCTCCTCCAAGCCAGTGACTCCATGCGCCAGCGCGAATTGGATGGCGGTCTTTGCCCCAGATTCTGACTGGGCAACCGCGTAGGCTTCAAGGAGATTTCCCTCCGAGAAAACCTTCAGCAGATCGCCCAACGCGGGTGGAGACACGGCATTGACGAGAAGGCGGCCGTGCAGTTGCGTCAGCACCCGAATGGCATCACCAATCAAGGCGCAAACCCCTGCAGAATGCCTCCTAAGCTGGGCGCAAGAATCTGTCAATGCGTCCACTCGAGGAACCCCAGCAAGCTCCAGGGGGACACCCAGGAGACCTAAGAACAAAAAAGGGTGTTAGTCCAAAGGATCCACCAAGACAAAAAGCAGATTGTAGGTAAATACAACTTACCCGCAAAGCGCTCAGCAAGGGGACGAAGAAAATTGACGAGATTGGCATCTGCCTTGGCGCCAGCGTCCTCCAAGCTCTTCAGAGCATCCTGGGCAGCTGCGAGTTTTCCCTCGTAATCAGTAGATAACATGCGGGAAGACTCGAGCTCCCGTCGGGCAGTCGCCAGTTCTGCCTCTAGAGCTGTTGCCCGGGTGGAGGCATTCTCCTTCTCGGTCTTCAAAAATTCAAGTTGAGCTGCACAGCAACGGTCATCAGAGTCGAAGAATTAGTGGAATACGAATATAAGAAAAGAAGGAAAACTTACCTCGAAGAAGCTCGTTCTCAGTGGTGAGTCGACTGCGGTCCGCTCGAAGGAACCCGCATTCAGACTCAGCAAGAACAACACGGCGACCAATCGCCGCAAGGGAGTCAATAAGCGACTGCAAAGAACATGAAAATAGAAGAATCAGAAGAGCAAAATTTGAGCCTATACTCGATTGCAAACATTCGAGTATAGCCTCAAAGGCTACTCCCATCGGGAGCAGTGCCGTGCACCGGATAAAAAGAAGAAGAAGAAAACGTCTATCTCTGAGCCTGTGGCCGATCGCATGCGATCGGCTACAGCCTCGGGGGCTACTCCCGTCGGGAGCACTGACGTGCACCCGATAAATACAAAGAAGGTAGAACATTAAAATACGGACAGCGAAGTTTACCTAGCCTTGGGCAAGTGAGAGGGGATCCGCTGAGCTGCTCGACACCTCTTTTGGAGCCTTTGGAGTCGTCGCGTCAGGGGCGACATTCGGAGAATTTTGGACCGTGCCGGCGGTAGGAGTTTCGCCTGCAGCTCCCGTTTTATTCCTCCTTTCGGGAGGAAGGGAAGAGGCGTACCTGCGAGGGCTGATAGCCTGCAGGCTGCGATAAAAACAAAGCGTCAAACGAGGCGCCAAAGGAAAACGTTCGACTAAAGAACAGGGAACGGAACTTACTCATCCATGTCGTCCTCCTCATCCAGCATATCCGCATTCCAAGCGGTTTGGATACCTGGGAATGAGGGGGAAGGGGCGCACGTACGCAGTGGAGTAGCGTTGATGGGCTCCTTCCCGGGCGATTCCTCCAAGGAATTGTCCTTAGAGGTGGCCTCGTCAACTTCCACTCGACGGCGTTTACGATGGCCGCCATCCGAGTCCCCTGCGTCATCCGAAGAATCTTGCTCAGAACTCGAAGAAGCGTTGGCAACACTGGTATCGGCTGGGCCGTCCAAGTTACTCGCCAATAACTCCGAGGCCTCCGCTCCAGATACTGGAGGGTAGCAGGTGGCCATGGATAAGCTCTACAGAAGAACAGAGGAGAAATTCAGTCGACCGAAATTCAGAACAAGAAGAAATAAGGAGAAAAGAAAAGCAAACTCACTTCGGATGGTGGAGGCCTTGACGCATCAAAGGCTGTGACCGTGCAGTCGGGCAATTTTTCTCCCACCTTCAAGCTGGTGATGGCCGCAATCTTTTTCTTGAACTTGACGTTCGAGAGCTCTTCACGGCTCACACGACTGGGATCCTCAGAGCCTTGGTATTCCCACATTGTGGAGGGCCTGTGCTGCAGAGGTTGAATTCTGCGCTTGAGAAAGATACCCGCCAGGTGTAGCCCGTTGAGCACGACTCCAGCAGCTTGATCACGGAGGGCTGCCACCCTTGCGAGTAGTGGCGTGACGACCTGGGTTTCTTCAGCCGACAACTTCTGCGCCCAGGATTTCCGCCTCTTCAAGACAGCGAACGGGTGGAATTCCTCGATCCCACCCAAGCTGTTGTCGATGACGTAAAACCACTTTTTCCTCCAACCTTGGGCGGAGTCGATGAAGTACATGCTGAAGTAGCTATTCTCCGATTTTGCTTGAATCCCGAAGCCACCCGTGCGAAGCGGCTCGCCAAGCTCAGATTCCACCCGCGATTTCTCGCGGAAGATCCGGACTTTGAAGAGGGCCTTCCAGAGGCCCCAATGTGGGCGAATGCCCAAAAAGCATTCGCAGAATACAATGAAGCACGATATGTGCTGCACTGCATTCGGGGGAAGATCGTGGAGCTATATGCCATAAACATACAGCAATGCCACGAGGAATGGATGGAGGGGAAGAGAAAGACCGCGCGACACGTGGTCCGCGGATACCACGCGTTCGTTCGCGTGCGGGTTGGGTACCTCCTCCTTCTTGCCGAGGCGCACCCGCTTCTCGGACTCCGCCGGCAGCAGCCCCTCCCGCTGCATCTCCTTGATGCTTTTCGCCGTGGTGTTGGGCGAACGCCAGTCGCCCGAGTGCGGTGCAGGTTGTGCCGAGACTTCTCCTGACGCCGAAACGGCAGCGCCACGTTTCTTGCCTCCCGCCATCACTGCTAAGCACGAGCTTGAGGGGAGAAGGAAGGCGAGCGCGAGGAAGAAGATGAGCTGGAAGACGAAGGCTGGGAAAGATTCACCGTTCCACCAAGACCCATATTTATACACGGGGCTACTCGATCCTGGCCACTCGATGCGCCACGTGGCGTCCATCGCTGCTACCACGTGTGAAGATGAAACGAGGAGGCGGTGGATGTTGTTTCCTGCCACGATCTTAACGGAGGATCGTGGGCATTTACTGCGCAGTTCTCGCAAAAACCGGAAACGACGCCTCGTTTCCGGTAAAAAAGCTGACAAAGTGGGCCAGCTCTTCTGCTCTCACTCCATCACGTCCCATCGGGAGGATAAAAGTGCGCCATGACGTTATTGCGTGCATCATCAAGCTGAAAAATCTTTCGATTGAAAAGTTCAAAACGCGAAAATAACTTCGCATGAACAATAATCCTTCGAATAAAAGTCCAAACACGAAAAATAACTTCGTATGGACAAATCATGAAGTGAAACCTCACAGGAAAAAATACCCTACACATGGAAATTCTTTCGTATGGGCACAATATCCCAGACATGAAAACTCTTTCATATGGGTGTAAAACTCCTAACACGAAAACTCTTTCGTATAGACAAGGAACTACAAACCCAAAACTGCGCGAGTAGGCAGATCCTGCCACTCATTCACACGATGCTTGCACATCATAAACCTGGATTGTTCAGCCGACTAGGTACATCCGGATGCCATATTCTTTCGAATATGAAGATAAGACCTGAAGGATCTCTCTTGAGGGCCTGGAATCGCACTCAAGCTGCGTCCTCCGGTATGATACCGTGTCAACAACACGAAGAAAAATCCTAGCAGACGCGCCGGGTATCCCCATAGGTTAAGTTCGACTCGGTAAGACCATTACGGCCCAGTCATAACAATCACCTCGTCGGGTTCAAGTCGGAGGTCTCGAATCTGTGTAAGCCAGAACTGTTTTTGCCCTAGTCGCAATTAATTGGCCCTGAACTTTCGGGAGAGCCAAGCTACTGCGCCATATCCTTCTGTGAAAAACAGCCATACAAACAGGCACTTTTCATTACTCGATACTCGGGTACAAAATTCATCACACAGGGTACACGCCCTCCAAAACAAGAAACCACCAATACTGGTTATCCAAGGGTGATAGAAGCAAAAAATTTGACCGTTTACTCGACTGGAAAATCCCAATCGAGCAAACGCTCGGGGGCTACTGACGAAGGAATGGATATTAGACCCTGCGGGAAAGGACACCCCCATCTCCGGCCCAAGGTTAAGGCCCAAGAGGAGGAGTCCTTGGAGCACCAAAAGGCCCACACGAAGCCCATCTGCAATATCTTGCGGGCTAAGTTAGGAAACCTGTAACCGACTTAGGGTTAGAGTTCGAGTCCTCTCCGGGTAGGGTTCAAGACCTGGCCACCTATATAAGGCCAGGAGAGCCACCGGTAGAGGACCAAGCAACACCGCAATCCCAAAGCTTTGAGCTCGAGATCATACTCTCGAATCGAGCCACCATCATTGTAACCGATCTACTCGAGTAATACAGATCGACAGAAGCAGGAGTAAGGGTTTTACCTCTACGAGGGCCCCGAACCTGGGTAAATCTTGCCCCCTGTTTAGCCGACGATCACCACCAGCGCTCATGGGTTCTCCTACTCGAAACCCGATAGGGTCACCTGAGGGATTTGCCGAACAGCGGATTCGACCGCGCCCTTGGTGAAAGCTTCGACTGCTATTTCCTCTGATATGTTCCCCGCCGTGTTTTTGAGCATAGTCCATCTCTCGATGTACTCGCGGGTAGATTTGCTGCTTTTCTGCCTGCAGGCTCGCAGTTCCTTGATAGATGATGGCCGCTTGTATGTTGTCTGGAAATTCTTCTCGAAGTCGTGGGTGAGATCATCTCAGGATATGTAATACGCGCGCGGTCTTCCTTCGAGTCAACTTCGGGCTGCGCCAGCCAGGTGTGGGTTTAGGTACTGCATGGCTATAGTTTTGTTCCCGCGCTGGCATTTCACCGCGGTCAGATAGTCTGAGAGCCAGGTCCTGGGTTCCTGCGAGCCGTCGTATTTCGGGACTTCCGTCGTGAGTTTGAATCTCTCTGGCATCGGTGCCTCGCGGATGTTGCTGCTGCGCCGCACGCGTCCTCGTCATAGGAGGTGGATAACGATCGGGCGCGGTTTCTGCGCCCGTGGGCCTTATCGACCTTACTTTGCACAATGTCCCCACGCGCGTCGTACTGGGCTCGGTCGCAATTATCTTCCTGCCGTGGTTCCCTGGTACGATGTCGCGAGCGACTTCTGGTGTTGTGGGCTAATGTCACGGTGTCGCGGGCTATCGTCATCGCTGTGCGGGCCGTCGCCTCGAAGTCTTGCTTCTTTGCCCCTGGGGCGGAGAGGCGATCCCCTGTCTTCTCTTCTCGGTGACGTACTCCCGCGTCCGCGGGGTGTTCTGTCCACTCGAGGGGTTTTATCAGCTTCAGGGGTTGCCGCGTTTTTGCGAATCTGGGCGACAGTGGCTGTTCCGGCCATGCCTAGCCCTTTTTGGACTTGGTGATGTTGCTCTGCGTGGATGTCATTTTCTAGCGGCTGATTTGCCTGTAGATAGGTGGCAACGGCCAGGACCGCGGTGGAAGAAGTTGTCGGGTGCATGTTACCCTCGTCATCCACGTGCATGAGGGAGGTGTGTATGGTTTTACGATCTTGCTGAGATACCCTTGGTCCATGCGAGCGGTCTTCGAGACGTACTTTTCCTTCCTGATGGGCTGGTTCCCCGTCGAGGGGGTCCTGCATAGTGCGGCGCGGCACGCACTCTAACTTCCGCCGCTTGTTTGTGTAACTTGAGTTTCTTGCGGGCATCCGTTAACTGGCGACTCCTCAGCGGTAGTTGGTAGTTGTACGCGACTAGATCTTCTCGGGAAGATCCGGGTTCTATCGGGTGGCCCGTATGTACCATTGTCTTCGCTTTGACCCAGGCCTCTCGCGAAACCTTAATCTGCTGCCGCGCCGCAAGGCTGGCCTCTGTTTCGGCGGGTTCTTCGACTGGACCTATCATATAGACGTGGGCGAGATATGGCTCGTAGGTCTTTGGCGTTGGCCAACGATCCTCGCTAAGTTTGGAGGGTTCCTCAGTCGCGATGGCGTGGAAGTTGCATGTGTTGCAGCGGATGGAGCCACCGATGAACTCCGAGTTGTGCCTGGTATCGCTAAGTGACGATTCCGGGATTGCCGGGCTCAAGATGGATTCAAAGTCTGATGCATCAAGCTCGGTTTGGTCGGGGAAGCGTAAGATTCCCTCCTTGCTGGGGCGAAAACGGAGATCGTCGAATGTCATGTTGACGCCTTCCTGGAGTCCGCTGAACGCCGGGCGAGATTCCGGCCAGTGGGGCGTGTAGATGAACGACCCGAAGCAGATTGGCTCCGAAGGAGACGAGGTTTCCGGGCTCCAGTTGAAGCTCGGTGAAGATGAGGCCGATGATGCCATGGATCCAGCGCATGTCGTTCCCACAGACTGCGCCAATTGTCGATTAGTCGTCTCGACAAATCCCTCGGATGATCCGGTAGGGTTTCGAGTAGGATAACGAAGTAAGTGCTAGTGACAGCGTCGGCTAACAGGGGTCCTGATTTACCCAGGTTTGGGGCCCTCGTAGAGGTAAAACCCTTACTCCTGCTTGTCTGTCTTTATATTATGAGGATTGGTACAATGGTGGGTACGCTAGCCGAGAGATTGGATCTCGAGTTATGGCAATGGTGGTGAAAAACTGAAATTGGATGTCCCCCTCGGGTTGCTCTCCCAGCCTTTAAGTATATGGCCGGGTCTCAAGCCGTACCCGAGGGGGTAAAAAACCCTAGCTCTAGTCGGTGGAAGCTTTCCATCTTGCCTGCAAGTATTGTGAATGGGCCTCTGCTGGGCCTTCTAGAGCCACGGGGTAGTCCTTTGTGCTGGGCTTTAGTGCTGGGCCATAGACCAGGTAGGCTCACCCGACAGGTCCTGGAGTCATCCCCTCGTCAGGTGGGGACAAGATAGAGTTTGTGTTTTGTGTGCAGGTCCGTGTTTGTTGATCCTGTGTGCAACAAACAACCTTCTCCAAGACTACGAAGTCCTACTGGTTCGATAACCCTGGTTCCTTGATTGGGGGGAAATTTCCGTTGGACTACATCATATCTTCCACTTGGGGTTTCCCAACGAGCGTTTGATCACGTCACCACCATCGCCCTTTTAATCCCCACTCTGTCTCTCGCGGGCGCACGCCACCGATGCCAAATCCGCCGCCACTCAGCCCTCCCTATTGTTCTCCAATTGCCCCCATTTGGCTTCATCCACCGAATCTCCTCCTCCGCGGCCACGGACGAATCAGAGCTTTTGCCGCCCATGCCCAGCCGCCGCACAACGAGCTTCGCCGGTTTGCTCGACGTGCGGGAGCGCCCATCCAGCCGTTTCGCCACGGACATCACCCCAGACGGCGTCCACTGGTGGATCGGCACCTTCGATACCGCGGAGCTCGCCGCGGGCGCCTCCGAGGTGCCGCTTCGGCAGGCCCTGCGGCAAGATGAACTTCCCAGAGGAGACGAAGTTCAAATATGGTTTATAGGGTAGTTGTTGGGGACTGAGGTACCCTATCTATGGCAGCTAGTAAAGTTTTGCTGCCCTAAAACTGCAAAACGGCGGCCCCATAATGCAAATTTGCTGCCCTATAATAGGGCAGATGTTAGAGATGCTCTTACATACTTTATAATTTGTGTATAGTTGCACGATTTAGGTCTAAGGTTGCAGTTATTTTTCTGCAAATTTGTACAACATAATATGATTCAGGATGAACAGTTCACTGGTAGAAAATAGGCCTATAGTCCCGGTTCGCAAGGGCCAGTAGTCCCGGCCGCGCAACCGGGACTAGCTATGCGCGACTAAAGACCCCCCCCTATAGTCCCGCCATTTACGGACCGGGACTAAAGGCCCGTCCACGTGGGCGCCAGGGATCCGTCGCGGCGGAGGACCTTTAGTCCCGGTTCTTGTGGCCAACCGGGAATGAAAACCTGCGCAGGTTTAGGGTTTTAGGCCCCCTAAACCTGGTTCCTTTTTAATTTGTTTTGTTTTATTTCTTTTATATTTTATTTTGTGTTTTATTTTAATTTTAATGAAGTTTCAGTACACATATATATATATTTTTTACGATACTATATACATGCATATATATATATATGAAATTTCAAACAAGGAGAATTCAATAGGAATATATAATTTATATTCAATATCGGGTGACCATATATACAACCTCGAACAAGTTTCCATATTACACAATTAAGATGGATGATCATACACAAATTCGAACAATTAAGATGGCTTATGCGGATAATAGTCATCGTCGGTGGACGCATGGTACTCTCCTTCCTTATCGATGACATGCCTAAGGAAAAATCATGCTATTTCCTCTTGAATTGGTCGGAAGCGAGCTTCTGGAGTAAGCGCCCTCCGCAATTTATTGAGACCCCTCCGCGTGGTCTCGTCCTTCTTCCTCTCAGAGATTTCTTTCCGTATGTTCTCACAGACATAGTATCCACATAGACCGGTCCCCGGTGGCTGCTTATCCACACCTTTGACCACATTTTTAAATTTTAGCTCATGTTTGAATCCACCGACATGTCCAAGTGAGAACTGTCTCCAAACTCTACATTGCAAATAACATTAAATGAACAAGGGAGTTATTAGCTTAGGAAATGAACAAAAGAGACCGATCGATATAGAGCGCAAATGATTGAAAAATAATTACCTTTGCATCATTTTTCTCATGTTGATCCAAAGATCTGTATTTGAATTCATAGAGTCAAAGATCAAAACTATGGAGTTCTGAAGATCAATTTTTAGCAGAATCCAGTGGAACCTGCGGACACGTTAGATGCACAGTCATGCATAACTTATCGATTAGACATACCATGCATGGAGTAAACAAAAGAGAATGGGAACATGAGAGAAACACTCACCCAAAAAGGTAAGGAAATAGAATATATCTTTTGGATTCATGCTTTTAAAAAAAATTGTACAAGTCTTTCTCCACGTCTTTGGGGTGACGTTCTAACATAGTTCCATTAATGATTTGTGTGTCAATGAACCCAACATCATGGATGAGTCTTATTTTGCATTCCCAAATCTTCAATCTGCATAATAGCGTACGCAACAATATAGTTAGGACAATATATATATATATATATATATATATATATATATATATATATATATATATATATATATATATAGTGTAGGCAATGAAGAACGAGATGAGGTAGAAATAAATCACTTACAGAACGTAGCAACTCAGGATAGATTTGTCGAGCTCACGCAGATTGAACAGCTGGAACAATTCACTCATCTCAACTGTTATAGAGTACTTTTTA
The DNA here is from genome assembly GCA_028641055.1 of Alopecurus myosuroides. Classification (NCBI taxonomy): domain Eukaryota; kingdom Viridiplantae; phylum Streptophyta; class Magnoliopsida; order Poales; family Poaceae; genus Alopecurus; species Alopecurus myosuroides. The sequence continues at coordinate 314,592,060 of CM054063.1, read as the reverse complement.
GTGTGATGCTCCTCTGTATAATCCACATACACAAATTCTTTGTCGGTTCATGTTATGAAATGTTTGTACCAACGTAGCAGAGCTTGCATTAGTGGTGGTAGATCCTTTTCCTTCGCAGGCTCGACGAGAGGCCCTTTCTTCTCATATTGTAATCCTACCTCAGCCACTGGCGCATCGTCTAGGCCTAAAAAGAGACGAAGAGATATACCAGCCTCAGACGCATTTTGCATGGCAGTAGGTACAGTCAATCCCATTGCTGCCACAGCATTTATGACCTCGGGGTCCTGTTCCGGAGCGGCTTTCACTATGAGCGGGGGGATCGATTGTTTACTCTGCATCCCGAGCTGGGCAACTTGTTTCCCGCTTTTTTTCATTTTTCCTTTTCCTTTCTCCTCCTCCAATATTCCTACTTGCTTACGAAGTTCAATATCATAGTCTTTAGGCAAATTCTTCACGGCTTGGGACACTGTCGACAAAAAACCCGTAGCCCAATAGTCTACAATCGGAGGGAATACTTCCTTGGGCTCAGGCTCCTTTAGCGCCTTTAGTCAGCCCTTCCATTTGTCAACGTCAGCCTTCATGGCCAATTTGGTTTCAGCATCACTAAATTCCCAAGGCCTTGGGGGGAGAGGCTTCAGTGATGGCTCCGGTACCCGTGTGGTCTTAGGTACATAAGGCTCCGGGTTAATAGACCAAGAGCAGGTTCCCTTGCTGTCCGCCTGCCTCTGTTTCTTCGCTGGAGGAGGAATGGAGGGCGACGTCTGCTTATCCTCCGGAGGAGGAATGGGGGGCGACGACTGATTATCCTCCGGAGGAGGAATGGGGGGAGACGGCTGCTTTTCCTCCGGAGGAGGAATGGGGGGAGACGGCTGCTTTTCCTCCGGAGGAGGAATCGTGGGCGACGGCTGCTTAACCGCCGGAGGAGGAATCGTGGGCGACGGCATCTTACCCGCCGGAGATTGTGGATCGGGGGATGGCGTCGAATGGCGTGAAGGAGGCGTAGGTGAACCAGCACCACCACCACCACCACCAGCACCTGCACCATCGGAGTGGGGTGGACTTGTTAGCCTTGGCGTCTCGCCTGGAAACACTATGTACTTCTTTTTCCATAGAATGAACTGGCGCTTGACATCTCCAAGTCTTCTCTCCCCTTCGGGTGTAGCTATGTCAATCTCCAGGTCCTCAAACGCTTGGACTATGTCTTCCACCGTGACACGAGCATAGCCATATGGAATGGGGTTGTTGTGATGGAGTGCTCCAGGTGTATAGGGTAAAGCACTGCCGGTAGCTACCTTCATGGAAATGTTCCCCACGGGATAATGCAGATCACATTCTTTCATCTCCTTTACATCATCCACGGGGTAGTGAGGCTCCGGTGCACGACTCTCGATCATCGGTGCATTAGCACCTGGAGTCGGGGCCTCCGTGGAAGCCCCGCTGCTTCTCAGCTGATGCTGGCTTCCGAGATCCGCTGCATCTTCATGCGGCCCTGCAGCCGACGCTTTTTCTTTCTCAAGTATTCCCGCCACGATCTTCTTCAGCTCACTGACTTCCATTGCAAGATGCGACATTTGATCTGCAGCCCGGTCCGTACCTCTCTTACGGCTTCTGTAACAGTACGGGTCACCCTCCTGGGAAAACCCTACATTCCACGGCAATCTGCCTTTGCCTCGTATATGTCCTCCGTGTTCAGGATTCCCGAGGGCATGGGTCAGTTGGTCTCTCTCTCTGTTGAACGTGAGCATGCCCTGTTGAGCTTTGGTCATTGCGTCAACAAGGTCTTTTGTGGGAGCAAACTTTTTCTGCTGGTGAACACACTCCCCTGTCTCCGGGTCTAGCGATCCCCCATGCCCGTACCACCACATTTTGGCTCTTTCGTCCCATCCCTCTGTACCTAGACGGATTCCTCTTGCCCTCAGGCCGTCCTCCATTGCCTGCCACTTAGGCGCCGAAACGCGGTATCCTCCTGGCCCCATAACATGATGGTACTGTTTCTTTTCCGCATTAGCCTTATTTTTTGCCGATATTTCCTTGAAATGCTCCGATTTATGTTGCGTCACAAATTCTTTCCAATCATCTCTCAGTTTCTCATGTTGTCCAGTGAAAATCGGAGTCTTGCCCTTGCTGACATATTCACGGAACAATTTTTTCTTGAAGTTCCGGAATGCTTCGGCCATCTTCTGAAAATCGAACTCTTTGACTATCCTCCTCCTCTGATGTCCACCCGGAACGTCCTCACCGAATTCATCTTTTTTGTTGTATTCCGGAGGTAGAATGAAATGTGCAATAAGCTTTCTAAACATAATCTTTTTCGTTCTCTTGTCGACATAAGTGAAACCAACACGTGCTTTCTTTGGCTCCTTCCATTCCTGGACGGTGATCGGGACGGTGTCTCTAACAATGACTCCGCATTGGTTGATAAACTTTGTGGTGTGTTGTAGGGGCTTGCCGATTTCACTGACTGATTCGATGGTATATGTTTCTCCATCTTTCATCGACTTGGATTTGCCACGATTTGTCATACTAGATCCGGCCGAGGGCTAAAATAAGAAAGAGAGTCGCGCGCGTTAGTGCATATGTATTCACATTTCAATAAGTTTGTATCACGAGAGTCCCAATGTATACCTCGCCGGAGGTGGTTGTTCTTTGCAATTGGAGATCGTCGTTTGTCGACGGTTGACCTCCGTCATCAATGTCCATTCCTTCACCTCCTTGATCATCGACAATTTCCGTTCCTTCACCTGTTTCATCATCGACAATGTCCGTTCCTCCACGTTCTTGATCATCAAGGTTCAGATAAGAAGAGACTACATCGTCTTGTTGCTCATCTTCTGGGCCCGGCACATAAGGCTTCTGGTTGGCTATCATGCCGTATATAATACCTTCAGCCTCCTCAAATGACTTGGAGAACCCCATAGCTACGTTGCATTTGCTTTTCTGGTCATTTTGGTATATTACACTTAATATTCTGAATTTATTGAATTAAAACTTATTTTCATTATTTTTTTGACTTAGGAATATTTAGGGTTAGTAGAATTAGCAAATATTAGTACAAATATATTTTTAGGGTTAGTAGACTTAGGGTTAGCACTTTGCAAAAAAAGAGTGCAGCCCAACTTTTGACTTAGGAATTTTTTTGACTTAGGATTTATTTTAACTTAGTAGGAAATTTTTTGACTTAGGAATTTTTTTGACTTAGGATTTATTTTAACTTTGCAAAAAAAGAGTGCAGCCCAACTTTTTTTTTTTTGAGAATCCGAGTGCAGCCCAAGAGCGTTTTTTTTTCTCTCCCGCAGGCCGTGACGTCAGCGTCTCTGTTTCGTCTTCCTCCGGCGAGGGCCACGGCGCCACTCTCCTCTCTCCCCCGCGAGCACGGCCACGGCCACTCGGCCACGCACCACGGCACGGCCACGGCCACGGGCACGGCCACGCACCACGGCACGACCACGGCCACGGCACGGGCATGGCCAAGCACGCACGCACGGGCACGGCCAAACCCTAAACAGATCCTCTGGCGGGGGCCACGGCCGTCGTCGTCGTTTCCGATCGTCGTGCACGGTCCTCCAGAGATCCTCAAGAACGCACGGGCGGGCACCTACCGGAGACAGAATCGGCGAGGGCGGCGGGCAGCAACCGGAGACGGAATCGGTGGGGGCGACGGGCAGCAACCGGAGACGGAATCGGCGAGGGCGGCGCGGAGAAGACGAGATGTGTTTGGGGATTTTTGGGGGCAGAGAATATATAGGGGCAGCCTTTAGTCCCGGTTGGGGACACCAACCGCGACTAAAGGCCCCCCCGCGGACCTTTAGTCGCGGTTCCTGTCCCCAACCGGGACTAAAGGGGTATTTTTTTCGCGGCGTTTTCGTTCCCGCGCGGAAAGAGCCTTTAGTCCCGGTTCGTGACAGGAACCGCGACTAAAGGTGGTTTTTCAAATACTTTTCCTTTTTCCAATCTTAAAGTACAAATAATATATCAGAAAATTTTGAAAAATAAAACTAATTCTTTTTAAAATCATAAAAATATAAATAATATATAAGAAAATTCAGAAAAATAAAACTAATCATAAAGATTCACACACATCTTGAATATATATATAGATAAAAAAGACAGTACATAATGGCTAGAGTGGATCTAAACCTAAACGGAGAGCATAGATGCATGATCTGATATCTGCTAGTCATACTCCTGCCTAGGCCTAAAGTACATGTACTCGTAGTCGTCGTAGTCGCCGCCGCCGTCGTCGTCACTATCGTCTGACGGTGCTCTGCACTCCCTCGGAGGATCACGACTCCAGGACTGGGCCTGAGGGTACCGCAGGCGGGGGATATCCCCGGCCCTGATGTAGTCCATGACGCTCTGTAGAGTCCGGCCGGACCACCATAGCCGACGACCGGCCTCGTGAAAGTTCCCAGGAGGCAGGCCGTCCTCCTCATACCTGGCGAGCGTCCTCTCACGCCGATTGATGAAGAAGGCATCCCAAGTATGCTGGTTATCGGGATGCCAACTGGGATTCCTCCGCTGCTCCGGCGTGAGCTCGTGATAGTAGTGGTTCGTGATGGCCGCCCGACGCGCCACACCTTGAGGAAGAGGAGGGACCGGCACTCCTCCGGCGCTCAGCATCCAACCGGCGGGAACGTTGTAGCCGCACGGGCAGGGGTAGTTCGAGGCCGAAAGTGCCTCCGCCTGGATGAATGTTAGAGTGGGTACGGTAGAAGCCATGAGAGAGAGTGGTGAGTTTGTATGTGTTTATGCCAATGGTGTGGCAATGCATACATATATATAGCGAGAAGAAAACATCCCTTTAGTCCCGGTTGGGGACACCAACCGGGACTAAATGGGTTAGGGTTTCGTTTGGACCAATCAGATAGAATCACACGGATCGTGTGTTTCTTTAAAGCGCTTGTGAGTCGTTGGATCTGGGGTGTGTTTCTTTCGAGCTGTTGTGAGCCGTTCGATCAGGGCTACGGTGTGTTTCTTTCGAGCTGTTGTGAGCCGTTGGATGAGGTGGTTTCTTAACCATTGGATCAAAACCCTAGCACAACACTTTGTGAGCCAGAGGACCCTATATATAGCCCACCTTCATACACCGGTCAGTTCATCGAGCAAATACAAAACATCCGGATTCGCCATCATACGTCCTGCCGTGCATTTGGTATGCATATTGCACCCAGTAGCCACGGTGGGGCTGTATGATGGCGATACCGATTGTTTTGTTCTACATCCCCCTTTAAGGTTTGATACATCATATATTCAGTTTATCGAGCAAGTACAAAACATCCGGTTTCGCCGTCATACGTCCTACCGTGCATTTGGTATGCATATTGCACCGAGTAGCCACGGTAGGGCTGTATGATGGTGATACCGATTGTTTTGTTCTACACCCCCCCCCCCCTTTAACACATCCATCCATGCTATGGGTCAGTGTTCACTTTGAGCTCGGTTAGTAATGTGCAACTATTTGCTTGGTTCTGTTAGGGTGGCGCGTGGCGCGGGAGTTGCGACGCGTGGCGCGGGAGTTGTGACGCGTGGCAAAGGAGGGCGCGGTATAAACTGTCGCGCCTCGAGCGCGTCTTCTCCTCTCCATGCACCGTCGCGCTTCCACCATGCCTCCGAGGAGGAACAGCACCACCGGCTTTCGCGGCGTCCGAGCACGGCAGAACGGAATGTTCAGCGCAGATATCCGCTGGGGGGACGACCGCATCCCCCTCGGCTCCTTTGCGACGGCGGCGGAGGCCGCCCGCGCCTGGGACGCGGCGGCCTGGCGCCTCAACCGCCCGCGTTCGCTGATGAACTTCAACGACTGCCACACCGTCTGGGAAGCGGAGGCCAGGGCGCCGAAGCCGCAGATCGTCACTGCCGCCGACCACCTCCACCTCCGTCACCGCGCGTTTCAGGGCCTAGTCGACGCCAGGGAAGAACGCGTCGTCCGCGAGTATTACCGGAACAACCCGGGGGAGGAGAGCGCCGACGAGGAGCTCTGGCAGACCCGCGCGGCTGAGCGGGCGGAGCGCCGCCTCGAACGCCACCTCGCGTTAGATGCCGCTCGGGAGGCGAGGACGAGGGCGCTGCAAGAGCTTCGTCGGGCCGACCGCGCCGGCGAAGTCTGGGCCTCCGACGATCCGAGGTGGGGGCCTATCTCGGACATACCATCATGCACCTCCGACGACGACGAGGAGGTCACCGACGAGTTCGCCGACGTCGTTGTCCCGGAGGAGGTCACCGACGAGTTCCCCGACGACGACGACGAGGAGTAGTGTTCGTATGTTCTCTCCTTTTAATAAAAGAATTTGTATTCCGGCGACACTGCGGCGCGCTAGCGCGTCTGTTTTCTGTTTTTAATAAAAGTTATGAAATCAGATATTTTATCTCACAAGGTTTTGAGACATTTAAGTAACTTTCTGTTTTCCATGCTTTCCACTCGTTTTCTCAAATATTTTGCAAAGGAGTTAGTCTTAAACACATCAGAGATAATATAATTCACATGATCCATTCAAAAAAGTTTGGTACACAATAAATTATTACACATCAATTCTTCCCTTGTGTCCCTGCTTTCTTACGATCTGGCCGTATCCATGGAGCATCCTCATCATTTAACTTAATGCTTGGGTCAGTGTTGACTTTTAAGGGCGGAATTTCACCAAACATATTATAATCTTCTGACATGTCTGTCTTGTCCTCCACTCCCACGATGTTTCTTTTCCCTGGAAGAACAATGTGGCGCTTTGGATCATCACATGATGTACTGATCGTTTTCTTATCTTTCTGTTTCCTCGGTTTGCTACTCATGTTCTTCAAATAGAAAACCTGAGCGACATCTTTGGCTAGGACGAATGGTTCGTCAAGGTAACCAAGATTGTCGAAATCCACCATTGTCATTCCGTATTGCTCGTCCACCTTTACCCCACCTCCTGTTAGCTTGAACCATTTGCACCGGAACAAAGGGGCCTTAAAGGAGGGTCCATAGTCAAGTTCCCATATCTCCTCTATGTAACCATAATATGTGACCTTTTGCCCAATCTCGGTTGCTGCATCAAAGCGGACACCACTGTTTTGGTTGGTGCTCTTTTTATCTTGGGAGATCGTGTAAAATGTATTCCCATTAATCTCGTACCCTTGGAAAGTCGTTATAGTCGAAGATGGTGTCTTGGCCAACATGTACAGCTGATCTCCAACATCATTGTCATTCATTAAATGTTTTCGCAACCAACTGCCGAAAGTCTCCATGTGGGCCTTTCTAATCCATGATTCAGGCTTCCCCGGGTTGTTCGAGCGTAAAATATTCTTGTGTTGCTCGAAGTACGGAGCCACCAAGCTCGAATTTTGCAGAACTGTGTAGTGTGCTTCAGTCATAGAATGACCGTCCATACATATCGTTGATTTCCTTCCGATCGTGCCTCTTCCACTTAGTCTCCCCTCGTGCCGCGATTGAGGAATACCAATCGGCTTAAGGTCAGGAACATAGTCAATACAGAACTCAATTACCTCCTCATTTTCATAGCCCTTTACGATGCTTCCTTCTGGCCTAGCACGGTTACGAACATATTTCTTTAATACTCCCATAAACCTCTCGAAGGGGAACATATTGTGTAGAAATACAGGACCGAGAATGGAAATCTCTTCGACTAGGTGGACCAGGAGGTGCGTCATAATATTGAAGAAGGATGGTGGAAACAGCAACTCGAAACTGACAAGACATTGGACCACATCGTTCTGTAACCGTGGTAGATCTTCTGGACTGATTACCTTCTGAGAGATTGCATTGAGGAATGCACACAGCTTCACAATGGCTACTCGAACATTTTCCTGTAGGAGGCCCCTCAAAGCAATCGGAAGCAATTGCGTCATAATCACGTGGCAGTCGTGAGACTTCAGGTTTTGGAACTTTTTGTCCGCCATGTTTATTATTCCCTTTATATTCGACGAGAAGCCATACGGGACCTTCATACTGCTCAGGCATTCAAAAAAAATGACCTTCTCTTCTTTCGTAAGAGCGCAGCTGGCACGGCCTTGAAACCATTCCGGATGCCGGTCATCTGGGTCTTTCAAAAGTTGCTGATCCCGCCGTGCTTCCTTTGTATCCTTTGTCTTCCCATACATGCCCAAGAAGCTTAGCAGGTTCACGCAAACATTCTTCGTAACATGCATCACGTCGATTGCAGAGCGGACATCTAGGACTTTCCAATACTGTAGCTCCCAAAATATCGATTTCTTTTTCCACATGGGTACGTGCCCGTCAACTCCCTGCGGAACTGATTGTCCGCCAGGACCCTTTCCAAATATGACATTCAAATCCTTGACCATATCAAATATCTCAGCTCCAGTACGTTCCGCAGGCTTCGGCCGGTGATCTGCCTTGCCATTGAAATGCTTGCCTTTCTTTCTTACATTATGATTTCGGGGAAGAAATCGACGATGACCCAGGTACACGTTCTTCCTACAATTATCCAAAAATACACTTTCAGTCTCATGTAAGCAGTGCGTGCATGCTTTGTATCCCTTATTTGACTGTCCCGAAAGGTTACTGAGAGCAGGCCAATCGTTGATGGTTACAAAAAGCAACGCTCGTAGGTTAAATTCCTCTTCTTTGTGCTCATCCCACACAGGCACACCAGGTCTGCCCCACAAATGGAAAAGTTCATCAACTAATGGCCTTAGGTACACATCGATGTCGTTGCCGGGTTGCTTCGGACCTTGGATGAGCACTGGCATCATAATGAACTTCCGCTTCATGCACAACCAAGGAGGAAGGTTGTAGATGCATAGAGTCACGGGCCAGATGCTATGGCTGGAGCTCTGCTCGCCAAAAGGATTCATGCCATCAGTACTTAGACCAAATCTTATGTTCCTTGCGTCAGCTGCAAAATCTTTGAACTCTCTGTCGATCTTTCTCCATTGCGTTCCATCAGCGGGGTGTCTCAACTCCCCGTCGGACTTACGCTCCTCTTTGTGCCATCGCAACAACTTGGCATGCTCTTTGTTCATGAACAGGCGTTTCAGCCGAGGTATTATAGGAGCATACCACATCACCTTGGCGGGAACCCTCTTCCTGGGTTTCTCGCCCTCAACATCGTCACCAGGGTCATCGCCTCTGATCTTATAACGCAATGCAGTGCATACAGGGCATTCATTCAAATCCTCGTATGCACCGCGGTAGAGGACGCAGTCGTTAATGCATGCATGTATCTTCAGAATCTCTAAACCTAGAGGGCACACAACCTTCTTTGCTTCGTACGTACTGGCGGGCAACTCGTTATTCTTCGGAAACATATTCTTCAACATTTTCAGCAAATTTTCAAATGATGAGTCAGCTACACCTTCCCGTGCCTTCCATTTCAGCAAATCCAGTGTGCAGCCCAGCTTTTTCAGACTATTGTCGCATCCTGGGTACAGCGACTTCGTGTGATCCTCTAACATGCGATCCAAATTCTCCCTCTCCTTGTCAGTTTCGCAGCGTCTCCGTGCATCAGCAATGGTCCGACCAAGATCATCAGCGGGCTCATCATGTGCCTCTTCTTCACCTTCACCAAACCCTTCCCCACCTTCAGCATCATCCTCCATGAAGGTATCACCGAAAGCGTCATGATAGTTGAAATCGATATCATCCTCTTCTTCATCTTCTTCCATTCTAACCCCTCTTTCTCCATGCTTGGTCCAACAATTATAGCTTGGCATGAAACCGTGCCGAAGCAGGTGCATGTGAACGACTCTTGAGGAGGAGTGACCCTTCTCATTCTTACATTCAGCACATGGACAGATAATAAAACCTCGGTGCTTGTTCGCATTTGCCACTACGAGGAAATCTTTCAAACCCGTAGTGAACTCGCCGGAGAGTCGGTTACCGTACATCCATTGCCGATTCATCTGCATTATTATTACATAAAGTATATAATTAAGCATCATGCATTTGTTAAACTAACTAGCTGGAAATAATACAAATCATGAAAGGGTTCAAGTTGCTAACCGCGACCGCGGAGGTAAAATAAATGAAAACGCTCAAGTGCGGCTCGGACACTTAATATCATGTGTGTTTCATGCTATCGGGCATTTCATCGAACACCTAGTGTGCATAGTAGGAACCAAAAGCATACCCACCACCCCTTGTGAATGTTGTGAGCAGAAGTGACACCAAATGTGGCTAAGTGCAGCGAGCTGAGTTCTATATATAGGGATGGGCCTTTAGTCCCGATTCACCTGGACAACCGCGGCTAAAGGCCGTGGGGCCAGACCGATGACCTATTAGCCCCGGTTGGTCTGGACAACCGGGACTAAAGCCCCTCCCCTCCGACAGCTGTGGACCGAGCGCGCTGGGCCCAGACTATTGGTCGCGGGTCTCGTCCCGAACCGCGACTAAAGACCCCTATGGTCGCGGGCCGATTATTTTGGGGACTAATGGGGGCGTACCGAAGGCCTATTTTCTACCAGTGGTTATTTCAGCTGACAGATTAGTAGCAAAATCGTTTTTTTTTTAACTGAGCAAAATCGATTTTTTCAGCTGGAGTACACTCCACCGCTAGCCTTCCACTGTGTCTTTGCGCAGTGCAATATCGACGTGGGTGTGACTCGCTCGTGCACATTTATTTATTTATTAGTAGATGAGTAGCTTTTTGAATGGATTGTTTATGTGTGGCTTGATATGACCATGGTCGTTTGTTGTCAGTTTTAGGACAAATCCCCACCTGGAGATAGCTACATATAAGTACAAATTTCTTTTCTGGATTGTCGAAAGCCTGGACATAAGCTTTTCATGATGATAAAGGCGCCGTCCTCCTCCATGAAACTACGTGTTTTCCGTTTTCTAATTTGTGTGTTGATGCCACTACTAGGGCTCATCCACCTACCACGATTATTGTGTGTCCGAGATTCCATCTATGATGAAAATGCAGCTGCCACTACTAGCACATGCACATGCGGCTGGATTGGAAATAATAATACAGGTTTAGACAGTGCTAAGCTCGTCATAATTCAGTCAGGTTAGCATCATCGATCTGATCCGGTGACATGCATGCATAACCAAGAGGAGGTATATATATATATGTGAATGGAGAGTTAAAGAAAAACGCACATGAAGCTCTATATTAGTATCTTTTTTAAGCGTGGAAATTTATCACATCTTTATTCGTACACCAGGTAACCTTGAATCATCAAGGAATTAATTTTGCAACAATTTTTCTAATCGTATCTCTCATCGATGATCAAAGAGGGGTCCTCAGGGAGCAATGAATTTATGTGGCATGAATCGGCAAAACCCCTTAGGCGCCATTCATCAGGGGTCTCTTCATCTCCCACGCGGTGAGGTGGGACACCTTGATATCTGTCTGCCCGTTGTTGAACACGTAGAGATGTGCGTCTTTCCCTATCGCCTTGGAAGGGTACACTCTTGACAGGATGCAAGTCTTGCCTCCCGCGCCGAAGTTCTCAACCACCGACCGGTCGATCTAAAGACAGAAATTAATGTTGATCAACAAAGTTTTACTTTCAATTGAACTACTACTCCATCCTATTCAAAGAGAAAATGTCGGAGGGAGTAATACTAGGTATGTACAAATTGTATATACATGTGATCACGACATATAAATTACGGATCGGAGGGAGTAGCTAAAATGGTAATGTTATATGAGTGAAATCGATCTATACGTACCAAGCTTCTGAGGGAGATCTTCCCGGACGAGATGTCGGTGTCGACGAACCCGGCAAACGTCGGCTTGTACAGGTCTGGGCTGAGAGACGACCTGACCACGACACAAAAGAAAAAAGATTAATTAATTTCCTTCCTGTTCGGCGATCAAATACTAGTAGTTGTGAAAATGATATTAATTTGGTCGTACTTGGTGGGATCACTGCACATGAGGACGATGGGCTTGCCGTAGCCATCCTTGAAGACTCTGAAGAACACCGCGGTCTTCTCCGCCAGGTCGGCCGAGGCCAGCACCCAGAGGCCGAACGGCCCCACCCCGCCCTTCACATCCGCGCCCTTCATTCCGCACAGCTTCTGCGCGTCGTTGCTGTACGCCGGATCGAACGGCTCTGCGTTGTCCAGGCTCGATATCTCAAAGCTCACCTCCACGTCAGACTGCCAAAGCAAAAAACAAAAAATCCCGATTATTATCTTGTTGCACTGTCAGCCGCGAGTCATACCCGGCGCACGCAAAGGAAAAGTAGAAAGTGAAAGAGAAGTTTCTTTGGAAATTAAACTATGACTACGAGGTTTCACGAATGCACGGCGCTCGTAGTCCTGGTAAAACAGGTAATATTCTCGGCCAACAGCATGCACCCACGGTTGGGTGTTGAAACTTGAGACTTGAGAGTTGATTTTTTTTACGTGATACTAGGTGCCAAAAGATGGTTCAAAGATGATGCGGATGTGTGAATAAGCGGGCGGCGACGCAAAACCCGTGGACTTGTGACTTTGGGATCCCATAGCGTGCAGGAATTGTCGCCCATAAGTCATGGACCAGAAGCTAGTAGATAGATAGTGGCACTGCACGCCGGAGCCTGCTATGATGGCCACGATGCTAGTAGTTGCTAGCATTTGTATTCCTAAGTCACAAGGTTAGTGTTAGCAAGGTGATGCTGCCTGCTGTGAGTACAGTACTGACCTGGTACGACTGCAGGCCCGTGACCTCAAAATGCTGGCCGGGCTTGACGACCTTGGCGCCGACGTACACAGGCTTACCCCGGAGCTTCTCCACCTCCTCCACTGGCCACTGCACCAGCTGCTTGCCGCTCGGGTCCAGCCATATCTTCCTGGGAATCGCCTGCACATCAAAAAATCGATTTTACAACAAAGATCTTGACCTGTAACGATTCCAGTATATTATATTCGTATATGTACCTGGATCCCGGCCCAGCCCTTGGCCTTGTCGTGGGCGACGCTGTCGGACTCGTTGGCCCAGCCCCAGAGGATCCGGCGCTGCTTCACGGGGTCGAAGAATGTCTTGGACGCGTAGAAGTTGCCGTGGTCGTACTCCAGCCGCTGGTACACGTCGCCGGTGGGGTTGTCCGGCACGTACTGCTCCTTCTTCGCCTCGTTCTTGTTGCTGCTGTCGTACTTGCCAACAGTGTAGTAGTCGTGCCGGGTGAGGTCGAGGCTGTTCTTCAGCACGTGCTTCGCCACGCTCGGCCCGGAGGCAGACGTGTCCAGGCCGGTCTGGTTCCCGGCGCCGCCCACGGGGTAGAAGTCCGGGCACTCCCACATGCCGGTCAGCGCCGAGTGGAGCGGGTGCCGCGCGCGGACCCAGTGCTTGAAGTCCTTGCTCCGGTACAGGATCGCCTCCCCGAGGAGCGTCCCCGGCCTCAGCCCGCCCACCAGCATCCGCCAGTGCCCGTCCACGTACCACGCCGTCGTCGGGTCCCGGAACTGCGTCGCGTTGATGCCCTCCACCGGCCTGGCCACCGGGTTGTACTCCGGCTTCACCCACTCGCGGAGGAGCGGGTCCGACGCGTTCTTCGGGAGCACGATGTTCTGGATCTGGTAATTGCTGTCTGCCCGGCCGATCCCCGTGTACAGGATCGCCGGAGTGCCGTCGGGGAGCATCGTCGCCGACCCGGACCACACGCCGTACGCGTCCGTCGGGATGCTCGGCGTGATGGCCGGCTCCAGCGCGATCCAGTTGATGAGGTCGCGCGACACCGAGTGTGCCCAGATGATGTTGCCCCATACTGCGCCGTGCGGGTTGTACTGGTAGAACAGGTGGTACCACCCCTTGTAGTACAATGGCCCTGCAGCAAATCCTCAAACATGTCAGCTCAAACCTAGCTACAAACTTCAATCGTTCAATCTTCAATGCGATGTTGGATGACGAGGACGCTTATCCACTTCGATCGTACTCTCGCGTACTTTTTTTCCCCTCGTTTTGCTTTAGGAGACGTTGATTGTATTTGCCTTAACCGTGATCAGCCACTTTGTAATTTCTAAACCATTTCTCTAGTCAAACGCGTGCGTGATACGTACACAAGATGCAAATTATTTTTATATTTTCTGTCGGTGGCAGACGTCGACCTTCCTAAAAGCTGCCACGTATGCAATTTAAATACTAATGTCCTCTCTGTTATGTTTCTATGCAGGAAAAGGAAAATATTACTCCCTCCGTCCACTTTTATAAGGCCCACTTCTTACTATTGATATGCTAAGAAGTGGGACTTATAAAAGTGGACGGAGGGAGTAATTTAAAAGATACGCCCGCTTACATGCAGAACTCTTCTTATGCCTACAAGGCAATCGACAGACCTAGTAGAAGACAGAGACAAGTACAAGAAATGAGTTGGAGAGAAGTTGTACGTACCATTCGGATCTGTTGTCGATGAGTTTTGCCGTCCCAGCAATCAGAATCAGACACGGAGAGAAAACAAATAAACAAGTTAGAACCAAGCATCGTTGTAAGTGTAAACAAGACCCATTACATTAGTATTGGACATACAGATCAGCTCTAATATTTTATCCATAACTAGCGGAGCTGGAAGACTTCATCGTTGTCGGCTACCAGGAAAAATCTTCCAGTCTGCAGCACGACTTTTCTCACGGAACTAGAAGAAAAACAGCTAGCTAGCTGCAGGACTACCTAGATAACACGGCGATTAATTTTCAAACGCCCTTGCATGGCTGCAATCTTTGGCTCTCCAAACTAACAAACTTGGCTACAAATCAACCAGAATGGTAACTTGACTATTATATTTGTTGAGCTGTCAAACACACACCTACTAAATGATTTGTTCTGTGTGACGTGTATCTGCCCCGATGAGGAACACAAGAGTCAAGAGTCAAGACACACATCTGAAATTAGCCTCGGCATTGCCGTACTATCCTTCCATTTCATCTATGGCTTGACATGTACTTGCAAGCTATACGGATAAGCTACAGTTACTCCTTGAAGACATGGAATGGAAGAGCATAACAGGAGAAGATTCAGACAAAAACCTTACCGTTGATCCAGTTCTTGGGGGGCTGGAAGTGGTAGCCCGTCCGGAGCAGCGGGCTAAGAATGGAGGCCGGCACCGACGACGGCGGCGACGCCGCCTCGGTCTCGAGGCTCCGGCGGGTATGGTGGGACGCGGCGGCGAGCTGCAGGAGGAGCAGCAGCGCCCATGGCGCGAGGACCCATCTCGGCGTCGTCCCCATTGCTTGCTTGTGCCTCGCAGTTAATAGGGGGAGAGGAGAGGAGACAGGGATGGATGGAGGGCGAGAAGACCAATGGGGAGCTCATGTGTTTATATAATACTCCAGGCAGCAGCTTGGCGCGTATGGCCACGGCCAATCTGACGAATTTTCTAAGTTAACGATTGGTGCTCGGAATCTTGAGCCAAAACCCCGTGGACTTTTGACTCGCCCTGCCACGGACAAGCAGAAATTGGGCACGTAATAAGAATTGCCGCCCATAATATACATGGACCAGACTCCAGACAGTGACGCGGCACGCGGGAGCCATGATTTGCGACGATTCTAGTCCTAGCTAGCTGCTAGTTTGTAGTATTTGTGTTCCTTTTATAATTAAGTAAATCCCACGGCAAGTGTTAGATCGACTGGTGTGACCTCAAATTGCATGCTGGCCGGGCTTGACGACCTTGTGAATTGCCGGGATGTTGACGCAGGCTTACCCCGGAGCTTTCTCCACTTCCTTGTAAGATTTAGTTACACGATATTTCTTTGGTGCTGAAATCGACAGTATACCGGCCGGCCGGCTCTCCCTTTGAATTTTCACTCCTGCGATGTGATATACTCTCTCCGAAAACGAGCTCTTAATTAAGTTGACATCACAAGATGATATATATTAGCTTAGTACCCAATAATACAAGCCATCGCTTGCTCGCGGCGTCTTGATCTCGTCGTAAACAACTCACTCTTAGCCGCCAGGTCAATGCAATGCACCACCGACAACGGAGGATCGAGCTATAATATGCCCGGCACGCTCTGCTGCCTTGAATGGAAATCGGGGACGGATAATGCAGAATAGCCAGTGTGCTATACATTATACGCGGATGAGGCACAGATCACGGACGCATGGTCAGCTACAGCCTGCAGCAAGTTGATCGGCGAGATCTACTGGAGTAGGACGTCCCAACGGAGAGCACCACGCGCGCACGCGCCGCAATATTAGTTTGACTACGAATTAACACGTCAATATGTACCAATAAATGAAGGGCTAGCTGTTTTCGAGCGCGAGATATTCCCCGCGGTGATGTAAGCTGAATAAGCTGTATTCTGAAATTTTGCGTCTTAACGGATAATATGCACCACGAAGCAGTAGTTGTGTTTTCCACGCAGCAGAAGCATGTACTCACGATACACGATACAAGGTGTTGGGCAGAACCAAGTGAAAACAAGTGCTACATAACGCCGAGCACCAACAAAGTCTTGTGTAAAATGGCCAGTGTCGGATATATACCGAATAGGGGTATAGAAGATGGTAGACAAAAGAGCTGGACTACCAGGGTGGCCTGCAAGGTAATGGGCTTAGGTCCATTGGGCGGCCCAGTAGTCCGACGCGTAGAAGCCGGATTCTAGAAGAACCCGGATCACGGCCCGCGTGATCTGGCTTGGAGGAGAAGACGGATTCCTTACTTTCCAAGTTACAAGTTAAACGTAGTCTTCTAGGTTTCTGGTTCTGTAAGCCCTAATCCGGCTATTATATAAAGCCGGACGGGAGATAAGTTAAATAAGTTCCTTTAGTCCAAGGTTCTAGGTTCTAGCTTAAGCCTTGCGCAACTCGCCGGGAAGTTCATCCTCGTCGAGTAGTTAGATCTATTCCCTTACATTGTAACCTTA
The DNA here is from genome assembly GCA_028641055.1 of Alopecurus myosuroides. Classification (NCBI taxonomy): domain Eukaryota; kingdom Viridiplantae; phylum Streptophyta; class Magnoliopsida; order Poales; family Poaceae; genus Alopecurus; species Alopecurus myosuroides. The sequence continues at coordinate 314,575,301 of CM054063.1, read as the reverse complement.
TTATACGGGCTTTAGTCCCTCATAGTGAGAAGTGCAGGAGTAGGTACGCCGTACTGTCGCGACGTACCGAACCTGGGTAAATCCCGTGTTCTGTGTTTACTACGCTATCCCGTTACCCCACGTCTCTACCGTAGTCTCATGGCACCCCAGTCTATGAAAACTACTACGATGTCTCGACAGTTGGCGCCCACCGTGGGGCAAACGACGCCAGGCGTGAAGTTTCGATCTGGGATTTTAGGCGGAATCGGAAGATCGATCACTGTCGGAAGCTTGGAATTCGACAACGACGTCGGGCGCTTCCTCGACAACGGATCCTACATCCCGGCGCAAAACCATCTGGTAAGTGCCTGCGTTTTACCGATTGGATCTGCAAATATCTTTATCGGATTAACCGCGGAAGCAATGGGGTTTTGCGGTGAAAGCAATTATCTCCCACCCGCCCTATACCCAGTCGAAGACGACTATGATGCCGGATTTTGCTCAGATCGCCGACAAAACAGTGATACCCACTTTATCGGCATGGTGCAATCCGAGATCGCCGAAAACACGGATGACGGAAATCCCGTGCAAGAGGCAGACAACAATACACCCGTCCCAGAGACGGAAGAACCAATACCCGTCACAGAGACGGAAGATCCGACATCTGTCAACCAGACGATGAACTCGGAAACAGAGTCCGTGCTTGCTGCCATTGAGGCGAGATTGGAGTCGGAAACCGGATCGGATAACTTCTCCGAAGACGAAGATGACGATGCCTTCGTACGAAAAGTTAAATCCTTTCAAGAGGGATTCCATGAAGTGCTAATGGCAAAACCAGCCGATACAAAGGGTGCCGATAGCCAGGAAAGCCCTAAAACCCCTCCGCCAGCTGAGGAGAGGGAAGACGGAGAAACTTCTCCGATATTTCCTAATGTCAAGGAGATGACAGAGGATGAACCTGTCAAAAAACCTCCCTCTTCCAAGAAAAAGCACCGTGCTTCTAAAAAACTCCAGTACAAACTCCGGAAGAAAAAGTCAGCTGATCTCGCTGATGAAAACCTGGAAGTTGGAGATATTAGTGGCACAAAGCCTACGGAAAAGAAATCTAAGGAAATCACTGCTCCGCCAATGACAGAACTGGAAGAGCAAGAACTATTACAAACTCCAGTGGGACCCAATGAACCCCCTGAGATGCTGGAAGCCAGGAGACAAGCTTTCCAACGGCAACAGCAACAACTGCTTAGATCTCGGCAACACCTCCAACAAACCCATAATGACATCAAGATTATGAAGGAAGAAATTGAGGAGTACGAGAGAAAGCACATATCTGTCTTAAAACCTACAAGGTTACCCGGAATTACAAAACCGGAAGAACTGCCGCCGAAAGAAAGGTTCTATAACCCATCTTGGCAAAAGCAGTTAAACGGCAAAGATGCCAAGGGCGAACCAATATACAAAACCGCAGCTGAAAACGCGGAAGCAGCGTTCGCCATCCTGAATAACGATCTGTACTCCAACGGGGAAAAACTCCAAGGGGTGTATGCTTTCCTAGGAAAAGCATTACAGCAGCAACAGCGAGGACAAGAGAGATCAGGGAGGCTGCATGATAATTCCGCCCTCTGCAAAACTGTTACTTGCGCTGCTGGAGCACCTGGACCGGAAGAACCCGGAGATTCGGATAAAAAAGAGGATCCGAGAAAAGACAAGAAAAACCCCGACAACCGGGACGCAGCGTCTAGAACCGGACCTCATCTCCCGAAAGATGGATATAAACCACACGATCGGGAAGACAAACACCGGAATGACGGCAAAATAATGCCACCTCCGAGAAACCCAGCTGAAAAAGATGGAAGATACGATACACCTCACAGACGTGAAAGATCTCGGACACCGCCCAAAGATAAGGAAAGATACAGGAGCAGGACTCCACCTAATCCCAGAGGGCGTGACAACGGAAGAGATAGAGATAACCTCGGAAAAACGCGTCCGCGTAACAATGGGAAAGAAAGGAGTAGATCCCCTTCTGTCCATTCAGCCGGGAGATATTCTGCGCATATTGACAGAGCAGAAAAGGATGATCTATACTTTGGTCCTAAGTGTTTCACTGACAGGATCCGAAGGATAACCCTGCATTCTGGCTTTGCCAAAGTTGGTCCAACCTACCAAAAATATACCGGCAGTACAAACCCGGATACCTGGCTTTCAGATTATTACACAGCCGTCCAGATCAACAACGGGACAGACCTGGAAGCTGTCAAGTTTCTTCCCCTAATGTTGCTAGACGGAGCCAGAGATTGGATTAATGGTTTACCATCAAGAACTGTCGACAGTTGGGATGATATGGCGAGAGTATTTACTCAGCATTTTCGAGGAACATACAAACGCCCAAATAGCATCAACCAGCTGAACCGTTGCACCCAATTTGAAGACGAACCATACGTGGATTTCATCTCCAGATGGACTGCAATGAAGAATAGTTGCTCTGGGGTAACTGACGTACAAGCAATGCATGCTTTCGTCAATGGCCTAAAACCCGGACTTGTACCGTTCATGGTTGGCTCCAAAAAGCACAAAGATCTCGGATCTATGCTTACAACCGCTAATGAGCATGCTGCAGCCGAAGACGATATCAGAGCAAGAGGAGGCAATATTGAGTCACTAATACTGGCCAAGAAAACACCTCGTTCTGATAAAAAAGGAACCCCGGAGTCAACAACAAAGCCCAAGGAGGTTAACTTAGCCTTTGGAGGAGAAAAAGGGAACAAGTGGAAAGGCCGCAGCCCGGATCCCATCAATTACACTCCTGAAGAATGGGAGAGAATTAAGTCGGAACCCTGCGTCCACCACTCCCAATTTGGGAAGCCAACCCACACGAACGCGCAATGCCGGCTAAACAAGCATATGAAAGGCAATGCAGGATCCGGAAATAAAGGGAAGGGCTCCAAGAGGAAACCTGCCAAACAAAAGCCAGAAGCTGAAAAAGAAGACAGTGAATCGGACACTGATGATAAAATCCAGGAACAACAGCGAAAAGGCGAACCCAAATTTCCGAGAGTTGACGGAGAAGCAATGCTAACTTTCCTAGCAACCCCGTCAGCAAAGGTGGCCAAAAGGACACTTCGAGAAATAAACGCGGTTATTCCTGCAACACCAAAATTCTTGAAGTATTCCAACACACCGATAATCTGGGATCAGTCTGATCATCCCGGAAATATCCCTGAACCCGGCACACAAGCTCTTGTTGTAAGCCCTATTGTTCAAAACACTAGGCTAAGAAGAGTGCTGATGGACGGAGGATCCAGCATCAATATAATGTACCTGGATACACTCAAGCACTTGAAGATATCCGAGTCCCAGCTCAATTACAGCAATATACGCTTCCATGGCATTGTTCCTGGCAGGCAAGCACGATCCCTAGGAGAAATTTCCCTAGATGTCACCTTCGGAGATAAAGATCACTTCCGGCAGGAAAAAGTATCCTTCGAAGTTGTGCCGTTCGAGAGCGTGTATCACGCAATACTCGGACGTCCGGCTTTCGCCAAGTTTATGGCAAGATCTTGCTATATCTACAACAAGCTGAAGATGCCAGGACCCAAAGGAGGAGTAATCACCATTGCCGGTGATTTCAAGCTGGCAAACGAGTTGGAGAAGCAAAACGCCCTTTGCGCTCAAAGAGTTATAGCTCAGGAAGAATTAAAGGAGTTAGCCAAGGAGGTATCGCCGAAAGAAATGCCGGCAGGAAAAGAAACTCGGAAGCCAACAGATAGCTTCAAGGCATCCGAGAATACAAGACAGGTAATCCTAGACCCCAAAGATCCGACAAAATTCGTCGTTGTAGGGACTGGGATGACCGACAAATAGGAAGGCGAGCTCATCAAGTTCCTCCGTGAGAACTGGGACATTTTTGCTTGGTGTCCAGCTGACATGCCAGGCGTACCCAGGGAACTTGCTGAGCACCAACTCAAGGTTATTCCCGGATCAAAACCCGTCAAACAAGGTCTCCGTCGATTTGACGGAAGAAGACGGAAGGCTATTGGCAAGGAAATTATCCGGCTTTTAGCAGCGGATTTCATCAAGGAGGTAATCCATACTGACTGGTCCGCAAATCCGGTATTAGTACCGAAGAAAGACACAACTGCACTCAGAATGTGTATAGATTACACAGGATTGAACAAGTTATGTCCGAAAGATAGGTTTGCGCTGCCGCGAATCGATCAAATAATAGATGCCACTGCAGGCTCTGAGCTTTTATGCTTTTTGGATGCATACTCCGGGTACCACCAAATACGCATGAAAAAGGAAGATCAAATCAAGACTTCTTTTATAACCCCGTACGGGACGTATTACTACGTAACCATGCCTTTTGGCCTGAAGAACGCAGGTGCAACCTACCAGCGTTGCATGCAACGTTGTTTGCATAGTCAGATTGGAAAAAACGTCCATGTTTACGTAGACGATATTGCTGTCGTAACCAAGGAAAAAGATACACTCCTTGAGGACTTGCGAGAAACCTTCGAAAACTTGCGCACTTACAAGATGAAGTTGAATCCATCTAAGTGCGTATTCGGGGTTCCCTCAGGAAAACTTCTCGGTTTCATCGTTTCTCACAGAGGAATAGAAATTAACCCGGAAGAGATAAAGGCAATCTCGAGCATCTCAGAACTTACGTGTGAAAAAGATGTCCCAGAATTGCCGAGTTCCGCCACAGCCATAAAAAGATTTCTTAGTTGGCTGGGGGCTAAGAACCTATCATGCTTCACGCTGCTGAAAAGTTTCGACAAGGTCAAGTGGATCGTGGAAGCTTGGGAACACCTAGCAAGTTATGTCCCCTTCTGTACTTAGTTCAAATCTATGTAAACATCTTTTGAGATCATGAAATAAAGTTGTCGGAATGCTGTCATCCATGTTTCTTATAAGTGCAAAGTGTTTCCGCCTCATCTATTTCCCAATGATCTTACAAACTTCTCAATGTTAACCCGAATTGTGCTTGCGTACTCGGCGTTACATAACTGAATGATTTTTTCAGCCTTTTAACGGCTAAAGGAAACTTGAATTGCCTGCGTGCCCAAGTTTCACTTAAAACTTTCCTTGTTTCTCAAAGTCTTATCTGATCGTGCGTATGCTGGGTTACTGGAACTAGTTAGTAAAAATGCCTTTAGCATGATTCATGTTTTCGAGTTTCAAAACTGCTTGGTTCGTCCCCAGTTACTCGGCATAACGAGTCATAATGCTATTTGAGCCATTTCAAACACTAAGGACAGTTAAAGCATATACACCAGAGAACTTAGAAGATAAAGGAATGGTAAAATTCAAACAACTTGCAAAGTAATTTCATAGTTTAAACTGCAAAAGGCGGAATTTTCATTAATACATAAGAAGCATTACATTTTGGATTACAAATGAAAGAACAGTAATGCTCCTATTGTCTAAATTTTCTATCCAGGTTCCAGGTAACCCTTCAAGAATCCGACTCCTCCTCGCTGCTTTCTTCATCGGGAATCGGAGGAGCTTCTTCTTCTGGATAGTGGACGCCGACATTTACCATGGCGGCAATCTGGGTGGCGTGGCCCTTAACTTCACCAAAGATGGTGGATCGTTGCGCATCCGTGTATCCCTGAGGGACACCGGTGGCCACACGCCAGGATTTGGCACTAGGGTAGTGCATGCGCATAAGGCCTAAGGCCATACGCGCACCACCCCGTGCAGCGGAGCGGAGAACGGACTCCTTGGATTCCGCCACCTCCATGATGATACCCGGAAGTTTTTCAACTTCCGAGCACTCCCCAGATTTTTCGGGAAGAAACTTGCCTACCAACTGCGTTGCAGCAGCCTTCACCAAGTTCCATGTTTCCCCGAAAGCTCGGATGCCCGCAGCCCGAGCGCCATCTGGGGTGTCTCCTGTTTGATCCGATAAAGCATACAAAAGGGTTAAGACAAACAGAGACAGCAAAACATGGAAAGATGAAGACAAGGGTAAAAATTTACCGATGAGTTTGTCAATTTCCGAAACTTCCTCCAGGCGAAGGTTCAGAGCTTCAGTCAAATCCTGGATAGCGGATTTGTCTTTCTCCGCCTGCTCGGAAGCCTTGGAGTTAGCCACTCCAAGGGCCAGATTGCTGGCTTCCAGGTCTTTTTGAGCCTTCACAAGATTCTTGTGAAGCTCAATATTCTCATTGCGGAGAATCTCGGCGTTGCCGGAATCTTCCGCTGCTTGTTTAGCCTCGGCTAAAGCAGCTGAAAAGCAAGTGAAAATCCGAGTTGATCAATTTCCTCGGGAAAAAACTTAGACAAAGTCTTAAACCGGAAATTTCAAAACGAAAAAGCCTACCTTTCGTTTCCGTCAAAGCGAGCTGAGATGATTCCAGCTCCGCCTCTCTCTCCTCAAGAATAGAAAGAAGACTTCGAACTTCTTTATTCTTGATAGTGAGCTTCCTGAAAACTTCAAGGTTTATGGCCTCGGAGGTTTGCTGAAACACAGCAAGGAAAAGTATGGTTAATAAAAACATCAAAGCAAAAAAGCACGCATTTTGTTTAATGCTTGGGGGCTAGAGTTACATACCTGGCTCAAACGCTGCAAACCTGCCAAGTTTTCTTGGAATCCTTTTGCGTATTCTGCAAAATGGTTCCCGGCTGCGTCCAAGCCTTCATTGATCGCCTTGAAATCCTTGTCGAAGGTGGGGATTTCCTCGTCAAAAGTCCGAGAAGATTCCCCCACTTTCGGGGCCGCCCTTTCCCTCGTGTCCGACTCGGACACAACGGGCTGGCTGGGCTCTGGGGGCTTGGTGGTGGTGGCTGCAGTAGGCTCTTCCGCCATTGTCTGCGGCGTGTCCGGGGCAACGGCGGGGGAAGGTTGGCTGCCTCGGCCGGAAGAAACCTTGTGTTTCTTCAGCTTCCTAGGCTTTAGGTTGGAAGGCGGCAGGCTAAAAACAGGAAATCCGGGTAAAGTCAAAACACCGAAGATGGACGAAAAAATCTCCCATAAAAAGGAAAACCCAGAAAAACTAACCTGGACGTGGCGACGGGGACGCCGTCAAGGTCGATAATTTCATCCGAAGAAATTATCTTCTTGCGCTTGCGACCTCCGGCAGCAGCGGAGCGCAGCGCGTCCAGCTCAGCTTCGGAGGCTAACTCCGAGTCTGAAAGTTCCGCAAGCTGTCGAGAAAACTAATCAAAACCAAAAGGTAGATTATCCAAGAATTGAAGTTGTACCCAAATGACGGAAACTTTACCTTGGGAGCAGGGTTGTTGGCCGTGTACATTGGCCGACTCTCCGCGTACTGGTCGCGAGATGCGACCAATTGATTGACGCGCCGCTTAAGCTCTTTCGGGGCCCAATCCTTGTCGGTTGTCCGCATAGGATCTTTGGCCCCCGAGTAATCGCACAAAAGGCGGCCTTCATGGTTCGCCAACGGCTGAATTCGCCTATTCAGCCAGCAGATGACCGTGTCCATACCGGTCAAAGGTGGCGTTGAGGAGGTGAGCTTGGCGATGCGCTTCTTGATCCTTAGCAGATCAGGCGGCAGATTTTGGACAGCTTCTGTTCCCCAGTTATCCTGGGGAACGGCGGCGGAGTTTACAAAAGGTGGAACCCCGACGGCCTTTTTAGGAAAGGGCACGTCGGGGTGATAGAAGAAAGAGCCCGTCCAAAATTTGACGGACTCGGAAGTTTTAATCTTGGGGAACCAATCCTCTCGGAATCTCCGAAGAGTAAAGGAAATGGTCCCGCAAGTGGGGAGAGCACCCTCCACAGAGTTGCGTTTTACCCCAAAACAATACATCCAGAAATCTAACCTAGGCTCTATTCCTAGGTAACCCTCAAACAAGGCCTGAAAGCCGGCCATGTATAGAATAGAGTTGGGAGGGAGATTATGTGGTTGGATGTTATAGTGGGATAAAACCTGGAGAAAAAAGGAAGAGGGTGGAAGCCCCATACCTCGCAGAAGGTGGGAGGTAAGGAGCACTCTTTCGTTCTCCTGGGGCGTAGGCTCGGTCTCCTCTTCTGGGACCCGCCACTTCTTCTTCAGCACCAGGCCCTCCTTCTCCAAGTTAGGAAGAAGAGCCGGAGGAATACTGCAGGCACTCCAGTTGCCTGCAGTTTCCTCTTCTTCGTCTCCACCGGCGGTGGTAGCGGACGCGGCCCTCGCGGCGGCGAGCTGCTCGTCAAGGAGCTCTACTTTCTCCTCCACCGTTTCGGGAGCGAACGGTGGAGTCGATTTGGTGCTGGACCCCGCAACATCTGCGGCGGCGGAAGCATTTCCTCCGCCCGCCGCGGACGCCACGTTCTTCTCTGGCTCGCCGCCGGCGTGCTTGGGCGACCCAACTTGGGGATCTAGATCGCCCAGGAGTTCGTCGATGGAGGCGCGGGCCGGTGATGATTTCGGGGACGCCATCGTACTTGGTGGTGCTGGTGCGCTCCGGCGTAGCAAGGGCTCGTCGGGGCAGGAACTAGCTTTTGCTCTCGAGCTTGCGTTCGTACCAATGGTGAAGGCAGTGAGGGAAGTGAAGAAGATTGCCGATGGGCTCGAGGACGGCTATTTATAGCCGGAAATCGTTTAGATACGTGCCAACGGCTCTTTTGACCGTTGGATGGTTGACGCGTGTCGCTCGCCGGAAAATCCGGGAAACGGAACGACAGAGGAATGATGGCTATCTCCTCGTTTCTCGCGAGAATCTGTCAGAGATACGTTGCAGGGTTTCCCGCGTGAAACCAAGCGGCGCTTGCGTCAGCATGATTAAAGCGCTGATGTCACGTGTTCCTTTTCCGCGAAGGATCGCGAAAAGAAAAGCCGGATTTTCATAGTTCCGAGTTTTATGTTACCATCTCCTTAGAAAGGAAAGAAGAAAGAATCAAGACTGCTGAATCAAGTTTCCCGGACAAAATGTATTTGACGAAAGGCGGAGTTTCAGAGTTTTGATCCTTCCTGGGGGCTACTGTCGGATATATACCGAATAGGGGTATAGAAGATGGTAGACAAAAGAGCTGGACTACCAGGGTGGCCTGCAAGGTAATGGGCTTAGGTCCATTGGGCGGCCCAGTAGTCCGACGCGTAGAAGCCGGATTCTAGAAGAACCCGGATCACGGCCCGCGTGATCTGGCTTGGAGGAGAAGACGGATTCCTTACTTTCCAAGTTACAAGTTAAACGTAGTCTTCTAGGTTTCTGGTTCTGTAAGCCCTAATCCGGCTATTATATAAAGCCGGACGGGAGATAAGTTAAATAAGTTCCTTTAGTCCAAGGTTCTAGGTTCTAGCTTAAGCCTTGCGCAACTCGCCGGGAAGTTCATCCTCGTCGAGTAGTTAGATCTATTCCCTTACATTGTAACCTTATTATACGGGCTTTAGTCCCTCATAGTGAGAAGTGCAGGAGTAGGTACGCCGTACTGTCGCGACGTACCGAACCTGGGTAAATCCCGTGTTCTGTGTTTACTACGCTATCCCGTTACCCCACGTCTCTACCGTAGTCTCATGGCACCCCAGTCTATGAAAACTACTACGATGTCTCGACAGCCAGCCCAAGAGAGGAAGAATCGGACCACCAGCGAAGGAACCACTACATCTCGCATAACACAAAGCTTGACAAAAGATAGGCGCAGGAGACAAAAGATCAGAGTCTCGAGGAGAAGACGAGCACGAAGGACAGGATGTCGAGCATCACGACACTGTGCGGAGATAGACGACAGCGGCGAGGACCAGCGCTTGCATAAAACGGCCAGCCAACAAGAGGGGCAGGATCGAACGGTGCCTCCATGGGCCGGCCTCCACCAAGGAACCGGAACATGGCAACATCTTTTCAGAACGCTGGCTTCAGAAAGGCACACACTTTGCACTAAAACAACCATGTCGGGACAAGTAGGAACACTGCTCCAAGACGATGCCTCCAAGGAGGTCACGGCGCGTAAGTGCCGCCACTGTCTGGTCTTACAAGAAGATCAGGGTTTTCACCCAGAACACAAACGTGGGAGGATAGGGTGAAGCCACGACGTTGCACGCAAGAGGGAAAACGGGGCCCATGAGCGTTGCTGACGCGACACTGTCGGCCTAAGATTTCGCTCGGCTCCACCCCACCCAGCCCACGTTATGAACCACCCACTCCAGTCCTCGCCGCGAGGGCAAGGGACGCCATGCTTTGCAGAAGCGCCTCCCTATTGAAATCTGAGCAAGGACTAGAACCCACAGCGGACCTCGCCAGGAGCTCCCTATGCCGCCCTCCTTCCCTCCCTCACAGAAATGGAGCACAGCCAACACCGCCGCCACGTGACTCGTCGAAAAGCCTCACGGGCATCCACCACCCAGGGAGGCCGCCCTGCCTCCAAACTCCCCCGAACGGACATGCCAGAGGTTGAAGCCTTGGAAACCCGTCGTAGAACGACACCGACTGCCATACCAACCGCCTGCATCAGCGCCAAACTTCCATGGCAAGGCCATCAAATCACTAGATCTGGCCGGCTACGTGCATGGGTAATGTCGGGACATGACAATAAGCAACCTGCAAAGCGGAACTAGGGAAGGGAGAGGAGGCAATGCCCACTAGAGCACCACGCCGGTGGCGGGCGCCGGGGGCTCCATGCCCTACCAACCGTCTCATCCCGCACAGACCCGCATGCACCCGCTCCACCACTGCCCTGCCCCGCGGCTTGAAGACCCGGTGACGTCTCTACAGAGATCATGGAGGTCGAAGGACACCGGCGCAGCCTCTCATGGCCAGGGCCACGCGCCAACACCCAGCCGCCGAGATCGGACGTGGCGCCCACTGAGAGAAGCCTGGCACGCGGAGATCGCCTAGAGCGACGAAGGCAGAGACGAGGCGGAGGAGGTGGAGGCGGGCTAGGGTTTGCTCCGCTCGAGTCTCTCCAAGAGAGGAGCGATGCGGGCGCGTACATCTTGACAATCAATATGCTCACATAGCCTTTTCACAAAACCGACAATCTCGTGTCATGTGTAAAAAGATAAAATTCGGTGCTAAAAATACTTTTCACGGGTTATTTTTTTAATGTTTTCACACATGCAACAAAAAATATCTATTTTACACACAACTTGGCATGAGAGCATATAGATTGTCCATGTACTGCCAAATTTATATTCGGAAATATTTTGATATTTCAAAATATTGTTTCCCGGTTGCAGGAATCCTACAGGGAATATGTGCCAAAGTATTATTTTTTTTATTCTGAACGTACGCAGTACGTACGGTCTGAGGAACTGTACACAGTACGGTGGCAACTTCTTCACATGTTGTTAGTACTTCCGGCTCCGAGGAACTGTACGCAGTACGGTGAGGAAATTCAATTTACGCTCTTGTCGGAAATTCTGTAGGTTGCTAGTGAAGAGTCAGCGCCGGCTTCAATTCGTCGGTTCAGAGTACCTACCCCAGTCCAAGCTTTGCGTGTGGAAGGCAGTCATTGAGTGGTGTAAAACGTGATCTTATTGTGAGGCAACGCGGCAGATTTGTGACCCTACAAATCCGTTTTCGCGTGTAGCGATTGCCGATTGGTGTACCAAAACATTTTTGCCACTTTTTTCTCAATTGAAAAAGACTGAAATTAATCGTGCTGTTAGAAACTTTTCTCTTGACCATGGATTTCCTGTCGTATTCAACATTTCACCATGTTGATAGTATTGTTGTTGTCTAACGATTAATTACAAGGCACTTTATGCAAGTGATAAACGCACTAGTGGTCATAAAACTTAATTGAGATGAGTGATTTGGTCACACAACTCACAAGACGTGAAAAACCAGCACTCAACTTTTCTTGGATGAGTGATCTGCTCACAAACCCCTAGGGCTGTTTTTTCCGTCCACGTGGCTATCTATGTGGGTCCTGGGGCGAACGGGGCCTGGTGTAAATTTGGAGATAAGAACCTACCATGGTTGGTACTGCATAGTGCCTGGTACTGCATAGAGCAGGCACTAACGGTTCAGTTCACATATGAGAGGAGGAAAACATGCAAGCCATGAGCGTCGGGCGCACGGAAGAGGAAGGCGACAGCCGCAGGGCGGCTTTTTTTTCAATTGAAAAAGACTAAAATTAATCGTGTTGTTAGAAACTTTGCTCTTGACCATGAAAAGAAGACTGAAATTAATTGAGGTTCCCGGTCTAATTCAACACTTTCACACGTTGATATTGTTGTTGCCTAACGATTAATTACAAAGCACTTTAGACAAATGTGTATAACGGTATACATTTATATTTTGTCATGTGCATCTAAATTAGAGGTGCACTCACTACTCAGGCTTTCTTTTCTTTGAACTAGTAGATCACCCACCTTGAACCCATTGTTGACGAAGTTACTGCTATAAGCTTAGGGTGGAAGAGCAAAACGGCATCCTACTTATTTTTTGTAAAGGCGTTTTTCTTAACTCGAAAAACGGCACCAAGTCGGTAGAAGCCATAAGAATTCACACCCGATCTGTACATACACTAGTAGAAAAAGAGGCTTCCATACGCCCCCATTAGTCCCCAAAATAATCGAACCGCGACCAAAGGGGTCTTTAGTCGCGGTTCGGGAGGAGACCCGCGACCAACTATCTGGGTCCAGCGCGCTCGGTCGACAGCTGGCGGATGGGACGGGCTCTAGTCCCGGTTGGCCAGGCCAACCGGGACTAAAGGTCTTCAGGCTGGCCCGAAGGCCTTTAGTCGCGGTTGGCCAGGCCAACCGGGACTAAAGGCCCGTCCCTATATAGGACTCAGCTCACTTCACTTAGCCATATTTGGTGCCACTTCTATTCACAATATTCACAAGGGGGGGGTGGTGGGTTTGCTTTTGGTTCCTCCTATGCACACAAGGTGTTCGATGAAATGCCCGAGAGCATGAAACAAACATGATATAAAGTGTCCGAGCCACACTTGAGTTTTCTCATTTATTTTTCCTCCGCGATCGCGGTTAGCAACTTGAACCTTTCATGTGTCATTGATAAAATATGCACGTGTGTAGTTCATTGTTTAATTTATATTATTTCTAGCTAGTTAGTTTAACAAATGCATGATGGTTAATTATATACTTTATATAATAATAATGCAAATATATCGGCAATGGATGTACGGTACCCGACTCTCTGGCGAGTTCACTACGGGTTTGAAAGATTTCCTCGTAGTGGCAAATGCGAACAAGCAGCAAGGTTTTATTATCTGTCCATGTGATGTCTGTAAGAATCAGAAGGGTTACTCCTCCTCAAGAGACGTTCACATGCACCTGCTTCGGCACGGTTTCATGCCAAGCTATAATTGTTGGACCAAGCATGGAGAAAGAGGGGTTAGAATGGAAGAAGATGAAGAAGGGGATGATATCGATGACAACTATCATGATCATTTCGGTGATACTTTCATGGAGGATGATGCTGAAGGTGGGGAAAGGGAAGGTGAAGGTGAAGAAGAGGCACATGATGAGCCCGCTGATGATCTTGGTCGGACCATTGCTGATGCACGGAGACGCTGCGAAACTGACAAGGAGAGGGAGAATTTGGATCGCATGTTAGAGGATCAGAAAAAGTCACTGTACCCAGGATGCGATAATAGTATGAAAAAGCTGGGCTGCACACTGGATTTGCTGAAATGGAAGGCACGGGAAGGTGTAGCTGACTCATCATTTGAAAATTTGCTGAAAATGTTGAAGAATATGTTTCCGAAGAATAACGAGTTGCCCGCCAGTACGTACGAAGCAAAGAAGGTTGTCTGCCCTCTAGGTTTAGAGGTTCTGAAGATACATGCATGCATTAACGACTGCATCATCTATCGCGGTGAATACGAGAATTTGAATGAATGCCCTGTATGCACTGCATTGCGTTATAAGATCAGAGGGGATGACCCTGGTGATGATGTTGAGGGCGAGAAACCCAGGAAGAGGGTTCCCGCCAAGGTGATGTGGTATGCTACTATAATACCACGGTTGAAACGTCTGTTCAGGAACAAAGAGCATGCCAAGTTGTTGCGATGGCACAAAGAGGACCGTAAGTCCGACGGGGAGTTGAGACACCCCGCTGATGGAACGCAATGGAGAAAGATCGACAGAGAGTTCAAAGATTTTGCAGCTGACGCAAGGAACATAAGATTTGGTCTAAGTACTGATGGCATGAATCCTTTTGGCGAGCAAAGCTCCAGCCATAGCACCTGGCCCGTGACTCTATGCATCTACAACCTTCCTCTGTGGTTGTGCATGAAGCGGAAATTCATTATGATGACAGTGCTCATCCAAGGTCCGAAGCAACCCGGCAACGACATCGATGTGTACCTAAGGCCATTAGTTGATGAACTTTTACAGTTGTGGGGCACACCTGGTGTACGTGTGTGGGATGAGCACAAAGAAGAGGAATTTGACCTACGAGCGTTGCTTTTTGTAACCATCAACGATTGGCCTGCTCTCAGTAACCTTTCGGGACAGACAAATAAGGGATACAATGCATGCACGCACTGCTTACATGAGACTGAAAGTGTATATTTGGATAATTGTAAGAAGAACGTGTACCTGGGTCATCGTCGATTTCTTCCCCAAAATCATAACGTAAGAAAGAAAGGCAAGCATTTCAACGGCAAGGCAGATCACCGGCCGAAGCCTGCGGAACGTACTGGTGCTGAGATATTTGATATGGTCAAGGATTTGAAAGTCATCTTTGGAAGGGTCCTGGCGGACAATCAGTTCCGCAGGGAGTTGATGGGCACGCACCCATGTGGAAGAAGAAATCTATATTTTGGGAGCTACAATATTGGAAAGTCCTAGATGTCCGCTCTGCAATCTACGTGATGCATGTTACGAAGAATATTTGTGTGAACCTGCTAAGCTTCTTGGGCGTGTATGGGAAGACAAATGATACAAAGGAAGCACGACAGGACCAGCAACTTTTGAAAGACCTAGATGACCGGCATCCAGAATGGTTTCAAGGTCGTGCCAGCTACGCTCTTACCAAAGAAGAGAAAATCATTTTTTTGAATGTCTGAGCAGTATGAAGGTTCCCTCTGGCTTCTCGTCGAATATAAAGGGAATAATAAACATGGCGGACAAAAAGTTCCAAAACCTGAAGTCTCACGACTGCCACGTGATTATGACGCAATTTCTTCCGATTGCTTTGAGGGGGCTCCTACCAGAAAATGTTCGAGTAGCCATTGTGAAGCTATGTCCATTCCTCAATGCAATCTCTCGGAAGGTAATCAATCCAGAAGATCTACCACGGTTACAGAACGATGTGGTCCAATGTCTTGTCAGTTTCGAGTTGGTGTTCCCACCATCCTTCTTCAATATTATGACGCACCTCCTGCTTCACCTAGTCGAAGAGATTTCCATTCTCGGTCCTGTATTTCTACACAATATGTTCCCCTTTGAGAGGTTCATGGGAGTATTAAAGAAATATGTTCGTAACCGTGCTAGGCCAGAAGGAAGCATCGTCAAGGGCTATGGAAATGAGGAGGTAATTGAGTTATGTATTGACTATGTTCCTGACCTTAAACCGATTGGTATTCCTCAATCGCGGCGCGAGGGGAGACTAAGTGGAAAAGGTACGATCGGAAGGAAATCAACGATATGTATGGACGGTCATTCTATGACTGAAGCACACCACACAGTTCTGCAAAATTCCAGCTTGGTGGCTCCGTACTTCGAGCAACACAAGAATATTTTACGCTCGGACAACCCGGGGAAGCATGAATCCTGGATTAGAAAGGCCCACATGGAGACTTTCGGCAGTTGGTTGCGAAAACATTTAATGAATAACAATGATGTTGGAGATCAGCTGTACATGTTGGCCAAGACACCATCTTCGACTATAACGACTTTCCAAGGGTACGAGATAAATGAGAATACATTTTACACGATCGCCCAAGATAAAAAGAGCACCAACCAAAACAGTGGTGTCCGCATTGATGCAGCAACCGAGAATGGGCAAATGGTCACATATTATGGTTACATAGAGGAGATATGGGAACTTGACTATGGACCCTCCTTTAAGGTCCCTTTGTTCCGGTGCAAATGGTTCAAGCTAACAGGAGGTGGGGGAAAGGTGGACGAGCAATACAGAATGACAATGGTGGATTTCAACAATCTTGGTTACCTTGACGAACCATTCGTCCTAGCCAAAGATGTCGCTCAGCTTTTCTATGTGAAGGACATGAGTAGGAAACCGAGGAAACGGAAAGATAAGAAAACGATCAGTACATCATGCGATGATCCAAAGCGCCACTTTGTTCTTTCAGGGAAAAGAAACATCGTGGGAGTGGAGGACAAGACAGACATGTCAGAAGATTATAATATGTTTGGTGAAATTCCTCCCTTCAAAGTGAACACTGACCCAAACATTAAGTTAAATGATGAGGATGCTCCATGGATACGGCACAATCGTAAGCAAGCAGGGACATAAGGGAAGAATTGATGTGTAATAATTTATTGTACCAAACTTTGTTGAATGGATCATGTGAATTAAAACGTATGATGGCGAATCCGGATGATTTGTATTTGGTCGATGAACTGAATGATGTATCAAACCTTTTGTCAAACCTTCAAGGGATAGAGGATGTAGAATAAAACAATCGGTATCGCCATCATACAGCCCTGCCGTGGCTACTGAGTGCATACATGCATACCAAATGCACGGCAGGACGTATGATGGCGAATCCGGATGATTTGTATTTGGTCGATGAACTGAATGACGTATCAAACCTTAAAGGGGGGTGTAGAACAAAACAATCGGTATCGCCATCATACAGCCCTACCGTGGCTACTGAGTGCATATATGCATACCAAATGCACGGCAGGACGTATGATGGCGAATCCGGATGATTTGTATTTGGTCGATGAACTGAATGATGTATCAAACCTTAAAGGGGGATGTAGAACAAAACAATCGGTATCGCCAGCATACACCCCTGCCGTGGCTACTGAGTGCATATATGCATACCAAATGCACGGCAGGACATATGCTGGCGAATCCGGATGTTTTATATTTGGTCGATGAACTCACTGGTGTATGAAGGTGGGTTATATATAGGGTCCTCTGGCTCAGAAAGTGTTGTGCTAGGGTTTTGATCCAACGGTTAAGACACACCCTGGTCCAACGGCTCACAACCGCTCGAAAGAAACACACCGTACCCCCTGATCGAACGGCTCACAACAGCTCGAAAGAAACACACCCCTGATCCAACGACTCACAAGCGCTTGAAAGAAACACATGATCCGTGTGATTCTTTCTGATTGGTCGGAACAAAACCCTAACCATTTCGTCACGGTTGGTAAAACAGGTCGGGACTAAAGGGACGATCTGTTTCCCAAAGAAACCCAAACCATTTCGTCCCGGTTAGTAAAACAGGCCGGGACTAAAGAAAGAGGCGGGAAGAGAGAGGCGTGAAGCGGGAGGCGGGAAAACAGGGAAGAAATGGCGGGAAAAATGGGAGCGGGAAGACAGGAGGCGGGAACTACAACCACTGATGTGAAGGGCATTCCTATAGGCCTAGGAGTACATTTTGGAATGTTGGAGTGATTAAGTCATACTCCTGCCTAGGCGTATAATATGCATACTCGTAGTCTTCATAGTCGCCGCCGTTGTACTCGTAGTCGTCGCCTTCTAAGTTGCCGCCGTCGTCGTCGCTGCTGTCGTCGGGTGGCGCTCGTGGCTCGAACTGAGGGTAGCGCAGGCGGTGGATATCGCCGGCCCTGATGTAGTCCATGACGCTCTGTAGAGTCCGGCCGTACCACCATAGCCGACGGCCGGCCTCGTGAAAGTTCCCAGGAGGCAGACCGTCCTCCTCATACCTAGTGAGCGCCCTCTCACGCCGATTGATGAAGAAGGCGTCCCAAGTATGCTGGTTATCGGGATGCCAGCGGGGATTCATCCGATGCTCCGGCGTGAGGTCGAGGTAGTAGTGGTTCGTGATGGCCGCCCGGCGTGCAGTACCCTGAGGAACGGGAGGGACCGGCACGCCTCCGGCACTTAGGCTCCAGCCGGCGGGGACGCGGTAGCCCGGTGGGCAAGGGTAGTTCGAGGCGCAAAGCTCCTCCACCTGCTGTTAGGTTAGAGTGGGTACGGTGGAAGCCATGAGAGAGTGATGAGAGATTGTAGATATGTGATAATGCTGACCAAGCCGGGCTACATATATAGTGGGAAATGACGGGAAAAATGGGAGCGGGAAGACAGGAGGAGGGAAGAAAGAGGCGGGAAGCGGGAGGCGGGAAGACAAGGAAGAAATGGCGGGAAAAATGGGAGCGGGGAGACAGGAGGAGGGAAGAAAGTGGTAGGAAGAAAGAGCGGGAAGCGGGAGGCGGGAAGACAGGGAAGAAATGGCGGGGAAAATGGGTTTTTTAAATGAATTAGTTTTATTTTTCTGAATTTTTCGATATATTATTTGTATTTTTAAGATTTTAAAATGAATTAGTTTTATTTTTCTGAATTTTTGATATATTATTTGCATTTTTAAGATTTTAAAATGAATTAGTTTTATTTTTCTGATATTTTTGATATATTATTTGTATTTTTAAGATTTTAAAATGAATTGGTTTTATTTTTCTGAATTGTTTGATATATTATTTGTATTTTTAAGATTTTAAAACGAAAAGTATTTTGAAAAAGCACCTTTAGTCGCGGTTCGTGACACGAACCGAGACTAAAGGCTCTTTCCGCGCGGGAACGAAAACGCCGCGAAAAAACCTTTAGTCGCGGTTCGTGACAGCAACCGCGACTAAAGGTACCCCTTTAGTCCCGTGGTTCGTGACACCAACCGCGACTAAAGGCTTGCCCTATATATTCTCCGCGGCCCTCGTCTTCTCCGTGCTAAGGACCAAACGCATCCAGGACCAGAGCCGCCCTCGTCTTCTCCGCAGTGCCGCCCTCGTCTCCGGTAGGTGCCCGCCACCGCCTTCCGTCCTCCTCGCGTGCCTAGAAGAAGAGGGGACCGAAAACCCCTCTCGAGCCCCGCTCCTCTCTCCCTTTGGTTCGTCGGCGCCGTGTCGACCGTGCGCGGCCTCCGCCGGCGCTCGACGCCGTCGTCGTTGCAGGCGCCCATATGGCCCCGTGCACCGGGCCTCCTCGTCGCCGCGTACTCGACGCACGCCTTGCCAGCCTCGCGCGCGTGCGGAAACGGCGCCGCCGTGCGTGCCTGTGCTGGTGGTCACCGCCGCGTGGGCAAACTTAAAATTGAGCAAACTTGCAAAAATGGAAACTTGCAAAATTCATAACTTGAATTCTGTTAATCCAAATTGAGCAAACTTGAGCTCTAAAATTTTGTCTTAACAAAATATACACAATGGTATTTTATTTGGGAATAATTGTATAAATTTGACCCAAAAAATATCAATTTTCTGTTCTGGTCATAAAAGAAAAGGAAAAAAGAAAATGGCATAACTAATTAAATAATTATCCAAAAATTATGTTTAATACCTCAAAATGTTCAGTGAAACATTTGGCACATGTTTTCAACCTTATACATGCAGTTTGACATCTAAAGTATTTCTGTTTTTGTTGTTTTCCAAAAATGGCTGAAATGAAAGCAAAAATTAATAGTTCTTAATCATTGTTTCCTTCATCCAAAAATTATTGAAACTATACCAAATTGAAAAACACTTAAAGTAACATAAGAGAACATCATTTTCATGCATGTTGACAAATTAATTAGGTACTGGTCTTGTAGTAACAATTAGTATGACACTAAGATAAATATGAGTGTTGCCAAATAATGTATAATTATTTGGGAACAAGCATTTAACATGAAGATCATGTCCATAATCTTTAGTTGCATTAAAATGTCATGTCATCATGACTGTGCATTGCACCTGCTGGAATAGGGTTTTCTCCCCCTCCGGTGGTTATCGTTCACGGCGTAGAACCCTAAATATATATTCCCAAGTCAAAAAAAAAGTACGGTCATTTCACTAAGTAAAATATTTGTACTAATATTTGCTAAGTCTCATTTCTACTAAAAAATCACCGTCAATACTAGTACTATTAAGTAGCAAAATTAGTAAGTAACAATATTTGCTCCTCCTCTATACCGTACCCCCTAAACCCCCTCCGCCCCCGAGCGGCTCCCTAACACCGTACAACCGTCGCTGCTCCTCCTCTATGTCCCCTTAATCTTATTTTTTAATTCCTTTATACTTAATTAATTTTTACTACATGCAGGAGTGACATATGGCGGACGATAGATCCGAGCCGCTTAGGAATCCGGAGGCTGAACGTTATTTAATGGGCATCATAAACAACGAGATTCCTTATGTGCCGGGATCAGAAGATGAGCAAGAAGAGGATGTAGTCTCTTCTTTTCTGAACCTTGACGGTGGAACAGACATTGTCGATGATCAAGAAGGTGAAGGAACGGACATTGTCGACGGAGGTCAACCGTCGACAAACGACAATCTCGAATTGCAAGTAGCAACCACCTCCGGCGAGGTATATATATACATTGAGCCTCTCGTGATACAAACTTACTGAAATGTGAATACATATGTATTAACGCGCGCGACTCTCTTTCTTTTTTTAGCCCTCGGCCGGATCGAGTACGACAAAGCGTGGCAAATCCAAGGCGATGAAACAAGGAGAAACATATACCATTGAATTAGTCGGTGCAACCGGCAAGCCCCTACAGCACACCACAAAGTTTATCAACCAATGCGGAGTCGTTGTTAGAGACAATATCCCGATCACCGTCCAGGAATGGAAGGAGCCAAAGAAGGCATGTCTTGGTTTCAGTTTTGCCGACAAGAGAACAAAAAAGGATTGCTAGAGAAAGCTTATGGGACATTTCATTCTACCTCCAGAATACAACAAAGTCCATGAATTCGGTAACGAGATTCCGGGTGGACGTGAGAGGAGGAGGCTAGTCAAAGAGTTCGCTCTTCAGAAGATGGCCGAAGCATTCCGGAACTTCAAGAAAAATTTAACCCGTGACTATGTCAACAAGGGAAAGACTCCGGATTTCAATGGACAACATGAGAGACTGAAAGATGATTGGCCAGAATTTGTGAGGCAAAAGAAATCGGAGCATTTCAAGGAAATATCGAAAAAAAATAAGGTTAATGCGGGTAAGAAACAGTACCATCATATTATGGGGCCAGGAGGATACCGCCTTTCGGAGCCTAAGTGGGAGAAGATGGAGGAGGGCCTGAGGGTGCGAGGAATCCCTCTAGGTACAGAGGGATGGGACCCAAGGGCCAAAATCTGGTGGTACGGCATGGGGGATCGCTAGACCTGGAGACAGGGGTGTGTGTTCACCGGAAGAAAAAGTTTGCTCCCACCCAAGCCCTTATTGACGCAATGACCCAAGCTCAAGAGGGTTCGATCAAGTTCAACAGAGAGAAAGACGCACTGACAACAGCCCTCGGGAATGATGAACACCCAGGACATGTACGAGGCAAAGGCAGAATTCCGGGGAAAGTAGGGTTTTCCCAGGACAATGACCCGTACTGTTACAGAAGCCGTAAGAGAAAGACGGACCAGGATGCAGATCTTTTGGCGAAGTTTGCATCGAAACTCCATGAGGTGAAGCAGATCGTGCATGAACTAGTAAAAGAAAGATCGGCTGCAGGGCCGCATAAAGATCATGAAGTGGATCTCGGAAGCCAGCAGCGGAGAAGCAGCGTGGCTTCCACGGATGCCCCGCCTGGTGCTAATGCACCAACGATCGAGATTCGTGCACCGGAGCCTCACTACCCCGTGGATGATGTAAAGGAGATGAAAATGTGATCTGCATTATCCCGTGGGGAACGTTTCCACGAAGGTAGCTACCGGCAGTGCTTTACCCTGTACACCTGGAGCACTCCACGAAGCTCGTGTCACGGTGGAAGACATAGTCCAAGAGTTTGAGGACCTGGAGATTGACAAAGCTACACCCGAAGGGGAGAGAAGACTTGGAGATGTCAAGCGCCAGATCATTCTATGGAAAACGAAGTACATAGTGTTTCCAGGCGAGGTGCCAAGGCTAACAAGTCCACTCCCCTCCGATGGTGGTGGTGGTGGTGGCGGCGGTGGTGGTGGTGGTGGTGGTTCACCTACACCTCCTTCACACCATTCGACGCCGTCCCCCGATCCACAACCTCCGGCGGGTAAGCAGCCGCCGCCCCCCAATCCTTCTCCGGAGGGTACGACGCCCCCCAATCCTCCTCCGACGGGTACGACGCCCCCCAATCCACCTCTGGCAAAGAAGCAGAAGCAGGCGGACAGCAAGAAAACCCGCTCCTGCACTATTAACCCGGACCCTTATGTACCTAAGACCACAACGGTACCGGAGCCATCACTGAAGCCTCTCCTCCCAAGGCCTTGGGAACTTAGTGAAGCTGAAACCAAATTGGCCACGGCTGATCATTATGAGAAATGGAAGGCGGATATGGAGGCGATAAAAGAGCCTGAGCCCAAGCAAGTATTCACTGAGAAGCAAAAGAAGTGGGCTACGGATTTTTTGATGACACCGTCCCAAGCCGAGCTGAATATGCCTGACGACTATGGACGTGAACTTCGTAGGCAAGCAGAAATATTGAAGGAGGAGAAAGAAGAAAGTAAAAAAGCGGGAAACAAGTTGACCAGCTCGGGATGCAGAATAAACAATCGACCCCCCCCCCCCCGCTCATAGTGAAAGCCGGTCCGGAAGAGGACCCCGAGATCATAGCAGCTGCGGCAGCACATGGATTGACTGTAGCGAGTGCCATAAAACAAGCGTCCGAGATGGGTTTGACTCTTCGTGCCTCATTAGCCCTTGAGGATGTGACAGTAAGTGAGATAGCATTACAATATGTGCGGAATGGGCCTCTCGTCGAGCCTGTGCAGGAAGAGAGTCTAGCACCACAAATGCGAAATCTGCTACGTTGGTACAAGAATTTCATAACATGGGCCGGCAACGAATATGTTTATGAGGATGTTACAGAGGAGCATCACACCAAACGGTACTCTGTAGAAGTTCATATGAGTGAATTGTTCCAGCTGTTCAATCTGCGCGAGCTCGACAAATCTATGCTGAGTTGCTACGTTCTATAAGTGATTTATTTCTACCTCATCTCGTTCTTCATTGCCTGCAGTATATATATATATATATATATATATATATATATATATATATATATATATATATATATTGTCCTAACTATATTGTTGCGTACGCTATTATGCAGATTGAAGATTTGGGAATGCAAAAAAAGAAACATCCATGATGTTGGGTTTATTGACCCACATATCGTTAATGAATATGTGTTAAAAATCACCCCGAAGACGTGGAGAAAGACTTGTACAAGTTTCTTAGAAAGCATCAACTCAAAAGTCATATTCTATTTCCTTACCATTTTGGGTGAGTGTTTCTCTCTTGTGCCCATTCTCTTTTGTTTACTCCATGCATCGTATGTCTAATCGATGAGTTATGCATGACTGTGCATGTAACGTGTCCGCAAGTTCCACTGGATTCTGCTAATGATTGAACTTCACACCTCCAGAGTTCTAATCATGGACTCTATGAATTCGGATTCAAAGCTTTGGGCCGACATGAGAAAAATGCTGCAAAAGTAATTATTTTCAATCATTTGCGCTCTATATCGACCGGTCTCTTCCGTTCATTTCCTAATATCAAGTAACTAATAACTCCCTTGTTCATTTAATTTTCTTTGCCCTGTAGGGTTTGGAGACGGTTCTCAGAACAAATTGTCGGTGAATTCAAACATGAGCTAGAATTTAGAAGGTTAGTTAATGTGGATAAGCAGCCACCGGGGACCAATCTATGTGGATACTATGTTTTTGAGAACATCCGGAGACACACCTCTGAGCGGAAGGCGTCGGATAGCGTGCGGAAGGCGACAGATAACTTGCGGAAGAAGCTTAGTCCAGAAGCTCGCTTCCGACCAATTCAAGAGGAATTAGCAGGATTTTCATGAGGGAAGTCATCCATCCGAAAGGAGAACACTATACCGAGGACGAAGAACTTTTTATGCGGTAAATTGTGTATGGAAACTTGTTCGAAGTTGTATATGGTCACCCGAGATTGAATATATATTATATATTCCTCTTGAATTCTTCTTGTTTGAAATTTCATATGCATGTATATAGTAGCGTAGAATGTGTACTGAAACTTCATCAAAATTAAAATAAAACACAAAATAAAATATAACAGAAATAAAACACTACAAATTAAAAAGAAACCAGGTTTAGGGGGGCTAAAACCCTAAACCTGCGGAGGAGGCCTTTAGTCGCGGTTAGCCACGAGAACCGGGACTAAAGAACCTCCGCCCCGACGGACTCCTGGCGCCCACGTGGATGGGCCTTTAGTCGCGGTTCGTAAGCGGCGCGACTAAAGGGGGGCCTTTAGTCGCGCATATTTAGTCCCGGTTGCACAGCCGGGATTAATGGCCTTTGCGAACCGGGACTAAAGGCATATTTTCTACCAGTGATAGGTCGGATGTACACAACCATATATAACACATATGAAATATACATCATAATACAAGTATAGGAAAGCCTCGTAGAACACCTATGGTGATGGCGTGGACGATCGATCCATAGGCTAAACCGTCATCCATGTTAGGAACAAATCTCCCGCCACCATCTTCAACCATGTCCATAGGTTCGTAAACATATCCCTACTATGAATCATTGTAGAGAAGACCACAAATGGAGCAAATAGATGCACTAAATGACCTTCAAAGGAAAAGAATTCTTACCGTTAAAATCATATCGTTCCTACATAGCCATAGAGAGGATAATAACACTAGTGGAAACAACCCCTCTCGTCCAGGGGGCCGGGGGGCAGCTGTCCCGGTTGCAACCAAATCCGGGACAAATGCCCTGCATTGGTCCCGGTTCGTGCGCCCGGGGCAACAGGAATCGCCTGGGCGCATTGGTCCCGGTTCGTGGGGGCATATCCGTCCCGGCTCGTGCCACGGACCGGGACCAATGCCTAGCCACAGGCCACGTGGCACGCGCATGACCTGTTGTCCCGGTTCAGTCCACGAACCGGGACCAATGCCCCCTTCCCCTATATATACTGCCCCAGCCCCCCCCTCCTTCCATCTTTTTTTTTGCTTGGAGGTGTGAGAGAGTGTGTTGTTGCTGTTTTTTTTTTACTATGCACACGAGGTGTTCGACGAAATTCCCGAGACGCACACAAGCTCACTGAAAATGGTTTCTTCGACCGAGGTTAACAAATTATCTTTTTCATCTGTAACTGATACATAAAAAAGTATTATTTGTCGATGTACTGTGGTTATCTCTGTATTAATATGTATTTTGATAAACTTAATTATATGATGCAGATGGATGCACGGCAGCGATGGATGTACGGTGACCGACGCACCTCCGAGTATATGGCAGGCCTGAATGCATTTCTTGCTGTAGCTCAGGCGAACAAAGATAATGGCTTCATGTGTTGCCCATGTGTTGATTGTCGGAACGTCAAAGAACATTCTTCCGAAAGAATCCTTCACGGCCATCTACTTCGGAGAGGTTTCATGCCCAGCTATAATTGCTGGACCAAGCATGGAGAAAGAGGGGTTGTGATGGAAGACGATGAAGAAGAAGAAGAAGATCCTTTGTTCCCTGAATACGACGATACTGCAATGGAAGAGAATGCAGAAGAAGGAGGTGATCAAGAACAGGCATCAGAAGAGCCCGATGATGATCTTGGCCGAGTTATTGCTGATGCAAGGGAAGACTGTGAAAATAGATTGGAGAGGTTGAAACTGGACAACATGTTACAGGATCACAAAAAATTGTTATACCCAAATTGCGAAGATGGTAGCACAAAGCTCGGTACCACACTGGAGTTGCTGAAATGGAAGGCACAAAACGGTGTGACTGACAAGGCATTTGAGACTTTACTTCAACTAATGAAGCCAAAACTTCCAAAGGATAACGAATTGCCTGAGAGTACGTACGAAGCAAAGAAAGCTCTCTTCCCTCTAGGATTAGATGTGCAGAAGATACATGCATGCATTAATGACTGCATTCTCTTCCGCGGTGAGAAGTACGAGAATTTGGATGAATGTCCGATATGCACTGCACTGCGGTATAAGATCAGAGCAGATGATCCTGGTGATGTTGACGGCGAGCCTCCCCGTAAGAGGGTTCCTGCTAAGGTGATGTGGTATGCTCCTATAATACCACGGCTGAAACGTCTGTTTAGAAACAAAGAGCATGCTAGGTTGTTGCGATGGCACAAAGAAGACCGTAAGAAAGATGGAAAGTTGAGGCACCCCGCCGATGGATCGCAGTGGAGAAAGATCGAGAGAGACTTTCCAGACTTTGCAGGAGAGGCGAGAAACTTATGGTTTGGTCTAAGTACAGATGGCTTTAATCCTTTTGGGGAGCAGAGCTCCAGTCATAGCACTTGGCCTGTAACTCTATGTATGTACAACCTTCCTCCTTGGTTGTGCATGAAGCGCAAGTTCATTATGATGCCAGTTCTCATCCAAGGCCCGAGGCAACCTGGCAACGACATTGATGTGTATCTAAGGCCATTAGTGGAAGAACTCTTAGAACTGTGGGGCAAACCAGGTGTACGTGTGTGGGATGAGAACGAACAAAAGCCATTTGACCTACGGGCGTTGCTTTTCGTGACCATCAATGATTGGCCAGCTCTTAGTAACATTTCCGGTCATACAAACAAGGGATACAATGCATGCACACACTGTTTAGATAAGACTGACAGTGTTTTTTGGATAAATGTAAAAAGGTTGTATACCTGGGGCATCGTAGATTTCTTCCGATCAAGCATCCCTTAAGGAAAAAAGGAGGGAAGCATTTCAGAGGTGAGGCAGATAACCGAAAGAAGCCTGAGCTCCGTAGTGGTAATGATATATTCGATATGGTCAAGGACCTAGAAGTAATCTTTGGTAAGGCTGCTGGCAGCCAACCAGTTCCGTACGGCCCTGATAAGCGGGCACCCATGTGGAAGAAGAAATCTATATTTTGGGAGCTACCCTATTGGAAAGTTTTAGATGTCCGGTCTTCGATCGACGTGATGCACGTGACAAAGAATCTATGTGTCAATCTGCTATGCTTCCTGGGCGTGTATGGGAAGTCAAAAGATACGCCTGAAGCACGGGAGGACCAGCAACGTATGAAAGACCCAAGCAACAAGCACACAGATACAGGGCGCCATTCCTTAAGCAGCTATGCTCTTACTAAAGCAGAGAAGGAAATATTCTTTGAAGTCCTTTACAGTATCAAGGTTCCGTCTGGCTTCTCGTCGAATATAAAGGGGATAATAAACATGGCAGAGAAAAAATTCCAAAACCTGAAGTCTCATGACTGCCACGTGATTATGACGCAATTGCTTCCGATTGCATTGAGGGGGCTTCTACCGGAAAATGTTCGAGTACCCATTGTGAAGCTATGTGCATTCATGAACGCAATATCTCAGAAGGTAATCGATCCAGAAAGTCTGACAAGATTACAGAGGGATGTGGTCCAGTGTCTTGTTAGTTTTGAGTTGGTGTTCCCACCATCCTTCTTCAACATTATGACTCATCTCCTGGTTCACCTATGTGAAGAGATTCATATTCTTGGTCCGGTATTTCTACACAATATGTTCCCCTTTGAGAGGTTCATGGGAGTCTTGAAGAAATATGTTCATAACCGTGCTAGGCCAGAAGGAAGCATCTCGAAGGGCTATGGAACAGAGGAGGTCATTGGGTTCTGTGTTGACTTTATTCCTGACCTTAAGACAATTGGTGTTCCTGAATCGCGGCATGAGGGGAGACTGAGGGGAAAAGGAACGCTGGGAAAGAAAACAATGATACCTAGGGACGGGCATTCTTTGACCAAAGCACACTACACAGTTCTACAAAATTCTATGTTCATGGCTACGTATGTCGAGGAACACAAGAATATTGTACGGTCTGCAAACCCGGGGAAGGATGACTCATGGATTAAACGCGAACACATGGAGACTTTCGGAAGTTGGTTGCAAACACGTCTTATAAATGACACCACTGTTGAAGATCAGCTATACATGTTGGCAGGGTCACTATCTTCGACTATTGGGAGTTTTCAAGGGTACGAGATAAATGGAAATACATTTTACACGAGCTCCCAAGATAAGAAGAGCACCAACCAAAACAGTGGTGTCCGCTTTGATACAACAAACGAGAATGGAAAAACTGACACATACTATGGTTACATAGAGGAGATATGGGAACTTGACTATGGACCTTCTTTTAAGGTCCCTTTGTTCAAGTGCAAATGGGTCAACCTGAATGGAGAAGGGGTAAAGGTAGACCCGCTTTATGGAATGACAACAGTGGATCTCAACTGTATTGGTTACAATGACGAACCATTCGTTCTAGCCAATGATGTGGCTCAGGTCTTCTATGTGAAGGACATGTCTTCCAGACCGAAGAAAAGAAAAAATAAGGGAACAATTTCATCATACGATGAGCCGAAGCGTCACATAGTTCTCTCAGGGAAAAGAAACATTGTGGGAATCGAGGACACGACAGACATGTCAGAAGATTATAATAAGTTTGTTGAAATTCCACCCTTCACAGTGAAATCTGACCCTACCATCCCGTTAAATAATGAAGATGCTCCATGGTTACGGCCGAAGCGATCATAAGCAAGGGACACGAAGAAAATTCAGAAGACTAGATAGGGATGTTGTTGGTGATGTGTAATAATAAACGTGGAATACATGATCATAGTTCTTATAACGTAGTATGAACGAGATTTTGTTAACCAAAATGATATTTATACATATTATGTGATTATGAATGGAGTAGGTGCAAGTTTGACCAATAATTTGTATTGATCGGTGTTGAAGAACATGTTTCCCAATGGTGTTAATGTGGTGTCCTTATTCTCCGGTATTGGAGGAGGAGAGATAGCTTTGCACAGGCTTGGCATCCACATGAAGACAGTGATTTCAGTTGAGATAGGTGAAGTTAATAGGAGGATTTTGAGGAGTTGGTGGGATCAGACACAAACTGGCACTTTAATTGAGATTGCCGACGTGAAGTCTCTCACTAATGATAGCGTACACGGAATGCAATTCATTCCAAATTGATACTGTGGGTTGCCACTTGTCGGTGTTGAAGAACATGTTTCCCAATGGTGTTAATGTGGTGTCCTTATTCTCCGGTATTGGAGGAGGAGAGATAGCTTTGCACAGGCTTGGCATCCACATGAAGACAGTGATTTCAGTTGAGATAGGTGAAGTTAATAGGAGGATTTTGAGGAGTTGGTGGGATCAGACACAAACTGGCACTTTAATTGAGATTGCCGACGTGAAGTCTCTCACTAATGATAGCGTACACGGAATGCAATTCATTCCAAATTGATACTGTGGGTTGCCACTTGTCGGTGTTGAAGAACATGTTTCCCAATGGTGTTAATGTGGTGTCCTTATTCTCCGGTATTGGAGGAGGAGAGATAGCTTTGCACAGGCTTGGCATCCACATGAAGACAGTGATTTCAGTTGAGATAGGTGAAGTTAATAGGAGGATTTTGAGGGGTTGGTGGGATCAGACACAAACTGGCACTTTAATTGAGATTGCCGAGACAGATATTGCAGGATTATAACTACTTTCGAGATGTAGTATGTGTTGACACACGGTATAGAACAAGTGATTATGGCAGGCCTCTATTGTTATTCATTGGAGTTAATCACCATAAACAACCCAAAAAAGTTTTGACTGACTGCTTTACATCGATAGGGGATGCAGTTGCTTCTGCTTGGCCAGGGACTGTCCACCGCTCGGATATATATCTGTCAACGTCAGTCCTGGCTGCTTGTTCATCCTCTAGAGTCTGCTCTGCTCTGCTCTACTGCTCGTTGCGGCTCAGGTTGGTAACGGTCCATGTTTGCGTATGCTTTGTGAACTTATGGTTTGATTTGAGAATTTCAAAACTTTGATTTGATAATCTTTTGGCCGGAAGCACCTAGCAATATATTTTAAACCTTGTTTCTCTCCATATGCTATTTGTACTTCTCATCGGCTGTAATGTTTCTCTACCTAATTCTACTTCTCCTCTGCCTAGTTTACAGATGTTTGCTCTTTTCAGTAGATGTTTCTACACTGTAAAATGGACATGTCCTGCGAAACATGCAGACAAGGCGCTGATCACCACTACTGGGACATGCCCATTTTACAGTGTAGAAACATCTACAGAAAAGAGCAAACATCTGTAAACTAGGCAGAGGAGAAGTAGAATCAGGTAGAGAAACATTAGAGCCGATGAGAAGTACAAATAGCATAGGGAGAGAAACAAGGTTTAAAAGATATTGCTAGGTGCTTCCGGCCAAAAGATTATCAAATCAAAGTTTTGAAATTCTCAAATCAAACCATAAGTTCACAAAGCATACGCAAACATGGACCGTTACCAACCTGAGCCGCAAGGAGCAGTAGAGCAGAGCAGAGCAGACTGTAGAGGATGGACAAGCAGCCAGGACTGACATCGACTCTAGAGGATGAACAAGCCACCATACTTCTACTATGAAAATGAGGCCCTAGCTCCAAAAAGTGTATGGGTGGAAATTTCCAGAAATTTATATGACACAGAGCCGCTTTATAATTTGAATATAAATTTCCATAATTTATATTCAAATTATATACAAATGAAAAAATAATTAATAGTTTCAATAGTTAGAATAATTATTTAGTTAAACGAAAAATGGATTTAAATTAGTTTTGCAAATTCTAGCATTTTTCATGTTGGAATTTTTGTCAAATTTGGAAGTATATAAAAGTTGTTAATGTGCAAACTTAACACTTTTCAAATTTTGGCGCTAAAAAATTTTGGGCGCGCAGAGGTGCCACCGAAATTCGAAATTTGTTTTTGGTCCCGGGCCGTGGTACCAACCGGGACCAAAGGGCTCTAGTCCCGGTTGGTGGCACGGGCCGGGACTAAAGGCCCAAGTGTATAAAAAAGCGCGGCCCTCTCTCCAGGCCGAGCGGACACCCCAGGGGCGGGCACGAGTGGATATGGCTGGGCGAAGCCCTGCCGGCGGCGGGAACGAGTGGACAGATTCGCCGGCGGAACGCCGGCGGGGATGGACTAGGGGTACAGTAGATTAGGGGAACACAACTTATATTAAAATAGGGCCAGGGGCCTTGCTTACATAGGGGCGGCGCGGCCACAGGCGGGCCGGCCGTTTCTTGGGGGGGTAGCTAGCTAGGGGCGTTGTCTATAGAGAATAGGGGGGCGGCGGTGACCTAGTCGTCCTCGTCGTCGGAGAGGTGTACATACGCGGGTGCCTGCCACAGGTGGGCAGGCGGCTGGGCCGGGCTCGCCGGGGGGGGGCATCGGGGGCGCGTACGGCGGCGGCGGGGGCAGTACCTCCTGTGGCAGCGGCGGCGGCGGGGGCAGCTCCTCCTCCTGCTCCGGCGACCCCGGCGCCCAAACGCCGCCGGTCCAGGCCCAGGTCATGCCATACTCCAGGCCTGGTGGGAGCGGCTGCGGCTCCGGCATGTCCTCGGACGCCTCCAGCTCGGCGTTCATGGCCTGCCACCAGGGGATGGCAGGCTCGTTAGGGGGTGGCGGCGGCGGTGGCATGGCAGCGGCGTCGGCGGCGGCGGCGGCCACGACACGATGCCACCTCTTGATCTCGTCGTCGACGAGGGAGCGGCGGGAGCGCTCGCAGGCCTCCTCCAGTTGGGCCCGGAGCTCGGGGTCCGGCTCCCCGGAGAAGTCCTCCGGCTCGTCCACGAGGAGCCATAGCTCCCTCTCCCGGCCGGGCGCTGGCGGGGGGTAGTCGTCCACGTTGGCCTCGAGGGGGGCGGGGATGAAGGAGCGGCGGCGCTGCTCGTGCTCCTGCTCGAGCCAGGCGGCCCAGTAGGGGGAGCTGCGCGCGTACATCCGCTCCCTGCGGACGGGGGCCGGCAGGAGCTCGCGGCGGCGCTCGATCTCCTCGAGCAGCGCCGCGCCGGTCGGGGCCGGCGGCACTGGGATCCGCTGGGGATTCAGGTGCCAGCCGTCCGGGAGGTGCACGTCGTTGTAGAACACCGGAGTGGCATTGTTCCAGTGCCACTCCGCCTCGTCCACCCGGACGTACCGGCGGAACTGCTTGCCCGGGGGCGCGGCGCGGGGCGGCGGGCGTGCAGCCGGTGGTGGCGCGGGGACGCGTGGCACCCCGCCGAGGCGGACACCTCCAGGGCCGTAGCCGAAGGCCTCCGCCGGCGGGGGCGGGATGCGGCCTGCGCCGCTCGACGAGCCTCCGTCGTCGTTCCTTGGGCGCTTGCCGGAGTTCGAGAACCAGCGGGACGTGGTGGCGGCTAGGGTTGCTTTGCCAGGGACGCGTCCGGGGTGGGTGGGTTGTACGGGCGGCGGGGGGCCTTTAAAAAGGACCCGGGCTGGGCTGGCATGCCAACCGGCGGCCTGAACGTGGCGGCGGTTGCAGGCGGCCATGAATGCGGGGAGCCGAGGCGTGGCGCGTGGGGAGTGGGGCGTGGGAAGCCGAGGCGGGGCGGGAAGACGAGGCGGGGCGGGAAGACGAGGCGGACAGCGGCCCTTTGACCGTCCTTCGGTCTTAGTTTAATGGACCAGGCGAACCAGCCACCAGGCCGCTGGCCAGTGGCCCCTGTTGACTGGCCATAATAACAGGCGCGGGCCAGTGGGCCCTTCGAACCGTTGACTGTCCATAAATAAAAGACGCGGGCCAGTGGGCCTTTTTGACTAAAAAATGTGTCAGTGGGCTTAATTAAAGACGTGGGCCTGGAGCGGTTGGGGAAGGGGAGGCCGGTTGGCGATTGCGAGGCAGGAGGAAAAAAAAAACGAACAAAAAAAACCTGCCGCGGCAGGGAAAACTGGCGGACTTTTTTCTTTTTTTAAGAAGGCATCCATCCCGGTCCCTAAAACGAACCGGGACGAACTCCCTCGCGGTCCCTGGCCCAGAGTCGCCACGTGGGCCAGCCTTACCATCCCGGGTGCTGGCACAACCGGGACCAATGGGGAGGGCCATTTGTCCCGGCTAGCCCATCCCGGTTGCGCAACCGGGACAAATGGCCCTTACGACCCGGGACAAAAGGCCCTGTTTCCACTAGTGTAAGGCAACTAATCCACCAAATTGAGAATCTTATACTTGCGACCTATTCCATAGAACCAGCGCTACATAGAGGGTACAAGTTGGACACCACTTGGATGATTAACCATATTAAACGAGCGATTTTTCTTTGGAAAAATAGGTGTTTGATGGTCTCATCTTGGTGACGAAAGCAACACAATAGATTTACATGCCAGATTCACTTAGCAAGGTACGTTATCTAGGTAAGGATGACACCTTCGCGGAGATACCACATGCAGATTGTTGTTTTAAGATGCACTTTCATTTTCCATATTTTTTTATTAATATCAAGTGGCGATTATGAATGCTAGTGCTTTGAACATGGAATGCACAAAGAATTTTTCATCATCAATTTGTTCTTCCCATGCATCAATTGGACCATGTCCAACCACTCTAGAAGTGCATTCTATGTTGTAAAATGAGGGCCGATTAAATTACCCCTGAACATCACATTGGGTGGTGTTACATACATAACATATCTATAAATGGGTCATAGATTCATAAAGATACGATCTCCGTTATCTAGGTCCAAGACAAAGTATATAGAGATAAATTATTAGTGATTAAGAAATTGATTGAATGTACCTTGATAAAACATCAAGAACATTATCTGGCCATACCAGAGCTAAGAAATCTTCTTGTTTTTTCATGCACCTATAGTTGTTTAGTATAAAATAAATTATGGGTTTAAATTTTATAGAAATCACTAGAAAGGTCTTATTTGTTTTGGTGTATGAGATACAAGTTGATTTTTCAGTTGGACACACTTGTGAAAAGACTAAGCTTGAGCCTAAAATGGACACACGTGGATTGTCCCATTAAATTATGGAGATCCTCATGGAACCACCGCATAAGTAACAAGGTGTTTGTTACCAAGGCATGTGTGGTTCTTTGAGGAAATAATTCATTATAAGAATTGAGTGGGAGGATAGTGATACTTGGAAGGATGATGACCCACAAGTGTAGGGGATCACAACAGTCTTCGAGGGTAAATATAGCCCAATTTATTGATTCGACACAAGGGGAGTCAAAGAATACTTATAAGACTTAACAACTGAGTTGTCAATTCAGCTGCACCGGGGAAATAACTTACTTGACACGGTTTATTAGTAGTAATGGTGATATGGTGACATCAGTAGTGTGATAGTAACAGTAGCAGTAAAATAACAATAGCAGTAGTAAGAGCGAATGTAAACGAAGTGGACAGCAGTGCTAAAAACCGTAGGCCTAGGTATAGATGTATGGGCGTTGCAGGAATGATATAAACCATATAATAGACTTAACATAGAGCAGCACAAATATATAAGAGAACATCTAAGTCACTGACAATCATAGGCATGTATCCCGACAGGAGTTTTATGGGCATGCAATGAGAACTTGCAAATCATCTTTTGTCCAACCAACCCGTTGCTACGAGGCCAACCCGGATTAAAGCATTAACACTCAATGGATACATGTAATCCTCAAACAAAAATCCATCTCCTCTAATATCCCAACCTGTCACCTTGGGGTCTCGGGTTCCGGACAATAATTGATGTCTACGCACGCTTCTATTCTTGTAGACAGTGTTGGGCCTCCAAGTGCAGAGGTTTGTAGAACAACAGCAAATTTCCCTTAAGTGAATCACCCAAGGTTTATCGAACTCGGGGAGGTAGAGGTCAAAGATATCCCTCTCAAGCAATCCTGCAATTAAGAAACAAGAAGTCTCTTGTGTCCCCAACACACCTAATACAATTTTCAGTTGTATAGGTGCACTAGTTTGGCGAAGAGATAGTGAAATACAAGCAATATGGATGATTATAAGTGATAGTAGCAATCTGAAAAAATGGCAGCAAGCAAACATGTAGCAAAACTGGTTGTAAACGGTGTTTCAATGCTTAGAAACAAGGCCTAGGGATCATACTTTCACTAATGGACACTCTCAACAATAATAACATTATTGAATACCTAAATATCGTCTCTTCACTATGCTACTCCAACCCACTCTCCGGTTGGATAACGAACACCAATCATTGCGTAGGGCTACAAAAGCACGCCTTAGACTCGCATTCCCCACTAGGTAACCCCACACTATCACCTTGGGCCCTAGATTGTTCCAGACAAACACCACAATTTCATAGGGTCATCCAACACAAAATATATAAATCATGATAAGCCACACACGGTGCACACACTGTCACCTTTACACCGTGGGATAAAGGTGTCTCCGGAGATCTCATTAACAAAACCACTTGAGTAGCATAATAGATGAAGAGTAACATCTACTTATTCAACTAGATTACAAAGCTCATGATCACCTAAAGATCACACCATGGGAGAGAGAGATGAAACACATAGCTACCAGTAGAGCCCTCAGCCTCGGGGAGAACTACTCCCCCCTCATCATGGGAGTCAGCAAGAGCGATGAACATGGAGGTGGAGTCGATGGAGATGGCTCTGGGGGCACTTCCCCGTCCCGGCAGGGTGCTTGAACAGAGATTGTTGTCCCCGAAACTTGTCTTCGATGGCGGTGGAGCTATGGAACTTTTCGTGGATGGAGGCTGGATGATTTAGGTTTTTTGCATCGGGAGGAATAAATAGGTGAAAGGGCGATGTCGGTGGGTGCCCGGGGGGCCCACACCACGTGGTGGCCCAGCCAGGGGGCGCGCCACCTGGTGGTATGGCCACCTCGGTGCCCCCCTTCGGGTCTCCTTTGGACTCCGTTGACGTGCCGGGAAAAATATGACCTTGGGATTTTGTTTCGTCCAATTATGAGAATATTTCCAGGACAACTTTTCTGAAATAAAAAACAAAAGAAAACAGGAACTGGCGCTGTGGCATCTAGGTTAGTCCATAAAACATCCGGAAAACGAAGGAAAGCATGTGAAAAACATAAAGTTATTGGATAGAAAACGAGATGGAACATCAAAAATTATATATACGTTTGAGACATATCAAGCATCCCCAAGCTTAACTCATGCTCGTCCTCGAGTAGGTAAGTGATAACAAAATAATTTTTGAGGTGACATGCAACCAACACAATCTTCATCAACGTTATGTAAAAGAAATGCAAGATGAGATTAAGGTACTCTAAACATAGGCATGATAGATATAATTATAACAATGAAACTTAGCAACCATGTTGCAAAATGAAAAGTAACATAAACAAAAAGTCATGAATAATAATGCACTTCAAAGTTATATGTTTGTTTTGATCATAAAGATAACATAGCAAAGTGGTATTCCGCCTGTCCTTAAAATGATAGAAAAACATAAATGCCAGGACACCTTCAAAGTTCAAGTGGAGACTAGATACAAGTAATTTGAGAACAAGTAATAAAATATTATGAATCAATCAATAATAAATTTTGGGATTGATGCACATTATATTCAGAATGACAACTACGATATCTTAATTAGTGTATAAAGTTAGAAGATGTAGACTCGACATAAAAGTAAAAGGTAGACCCTTCATAGAGGGAATCAGGGATTAACTCATGTGCTAGAGCTTTTTATTTGATTAAAACAGAGGCATTGAAAACAATTTTGAGAGAGGTATATGTCTATGTCAACGAATAGCAAACATACAATACATTACGTCACAAGTTAACTATACTTTGCAAGAGCGGCTCCCATTGAAGGACGTTCTTTCTGCTGGGGTCAGTAGATCATCCCTCTTCTGTTTTGTTTACACACTTATGAACTTTGCTTACCTGATAAATCAGGGCAAAAGAGTGAAGAGAATTTATAGTAACCAAGTTTAGGGTTGGGCACCCCGTTGCCAACTCTTCTATCAATTTGGATAAGCGGATGTGCCACTAGTCCAGGTGTGTAAATTCCAATCAACAAATGAGATAAAGATCGTCTACCTGCGTCCTCATGAGCTAAAACAGGGGCACAAAACAGGTATAATTTTGAAGGTTTTAAAGGTATCACATGAGAAATTTACTTTGGAGTGGCAGTTAAATACCACATATGGGTAGGTACGGTGGACACATTTGGCTAATTTTTTGTTTTTTGGGAGTTGGATGCACAAGTAGAGCTCATACTCAGTACATGTGAAGGCTAGCAAAAGACTGGGAGCGACAAATTAAGAGAGCAATAATGGTCATAATCATGCATAGCAACAAAACCTTATTGATCAAAGCATGAATGGTATTACAAGTCAAAAACTAAATGATCATAGAGGCTAAAGGTGACTGGTTTTTAGTCATAACATGGTGTAAGCATGCGCCAAGTCAATCAGATAAAGCATTGAAAGGAGAATACCAAATATTATGCTTTGATATGATAAAAGCAACTCATGATTTCTTTCAATGGCATATTAAGCACTCTCAGATGTTTGATACAAATCATGCTACATCAATAACTAATAAGCGTTAAAATAACATCTAGCATGATATGATAAAGTCTAACCACAGTCTAAACAAGCTTCTTTTTGCACCGTTATAAGCACGGAATATTTTATTGCTTTCCAACACCAACACTTTATTTTAACAAAAACTCTCCATATAATATATCAATGGAATAAGAGAGTACTACTAGTCTACAACAACTAAAAGCTCTGAATAAGAGATGCATGAAAGACATGAGCTAAAAGGAGTTGTAGTAGCTAGACAAAAATTAAGAATACGAGTATTCATATGAAAAAATCGGAGTGTGTCTCTCTCCCACACAAGAATGTTAGGATCCAACCAAATTTATTGCAGTAAGGAAATAAAAGCAAATAGATGATCCAAGTAAAGTGCATATGATGTGACCAAATAATAATATAGTTTCACTAGAAGTGACCTGATAAGTTGTTGATGAAGAAGGGGATGCCTTGGGCATCCCCAAGCTTAGACGCTTGAGTCTTCTTGGAATTTGTTGGGATGAACCACGGGGGCATCCCCAAGATTTGGCTTTTCACTCTTCTTGATCACATTATATCATCCTCTTCTCTTGACCCTTGAAAACTTTCTTCGCACCAAACTCGAAGTAATTCTCATTAAAGGGTTAGTGCACAATCAAAAACTCAAATGTTCTGGATGGACACAAGCATTATCAATACTTTCTATACATTAGCTACAACCACTGATGTTTTATGGAGCAAATAAATCCACTCAACAAAGTAAAAGAGAGAATGCAAAGTATAAAAGGTAGAATCTGTCAAAACCACAACAATATGTAAAGACGAATCCGATCAGAAAACTCAGAACTAAAAAAGGTTTCGTAAATAGCTGAGGATTAAGCAGGAAAAAAATTCAGGTCGTTTCAATTTTTCTGGAAATTTATACGAATTAAATAGTGGACAGAAAAAATCTGTTCCTGCGCAGAAATCCAAATCTAGTACCAAATTTTCACTAGAGACTTTACTTGGCTCAACAATTCAAAAAAGGTAAGATACAAAGGAGTTGCTACAGAAGTAAACAACACCTTGGCTCGAAGAAAACAAACAAAAACATTGCAAAAATAAAACATGGGTTATTGTCGGATATATACTGAATAGGGGTATAAGAGATGGTAGACAAAGAGCCGGATTACCAGGGTGGCCTACATGGTAATGGGCTTAGGTCCATTGGGCGGCCCAGTAGTCCGACGCGCAGAAGCCGGATTCTAGAAGAACCCGGATCACGGCCCACGTGATCTGGCTTGGAGGAGAAGACGGATTCCTTACTTTCCAAGTTACAAGATAAACGTAGTCTTCTAGGTTTCCTACTCTGTAAGCCCTAATCCGGCTATTATATAAAGCCGGACGGGAGATAGATTACATAAGTTCTTTAAGTTCTAAGCTCTACGCGACTCGCCAGGAAGTTCATCCTCGTCGAGTAGCTAGATCTATTCCCTCACACTGTAACCCTGTTATACGGGCTTTAGTCCCAATTAGTGAGAAGTGCAGGAGTAGGTACGCCGTACTGTCGCGACGTACCGAACCTGGGTAAAATCCCGTGTTCTGTGTTACTACGCTATTCCGTTACCCCACGTCTCTACCGTAGTCTCATGGCACCCCAGTCTATGAAAACTACTACGATGTCTCGACAGTTGGCGCCCACCGTGGGGCAAACGACGTCAGGCGTGAAATTCCGATCTGGGATATTAGGCGGAATTGGAAGATCGATCACTGTCGGAAGCTTGGAATTCGACGACGACGTCGGGCGCTTCCTCGACAACGGATCCTACATACCGGCGCAAAACCACCTGGTAAGTGCCTGCGTTTTACCGATTGGATCTGCTAACATCTTTATCGGATTAACCGCAGAGGCAATGGGGTTTTGCGGTGAAAGCAAGTATTTCCCACCCGCCCTATACCCAGTCGAAGACGACTATGATGCCGTATTTTGCTCAGATCGCCGACAAAACAGTGACACACACTTTATCGTCATGGTGCAATCCGAGATCGCTGAAAACACGGATGACGGAAATCCCGTGCAAGAGGCAGACAACAATACACCCGTCACAGAGACGGAAGAACCAATACCCGTCACAGAGACGGAAGATCCGACATCCGTCAACCAGACGATGAACTCGGAAACAGAGTCCGTGCTTGCCGCCATAGAGGCGAGATTGGAGTCGGAAACCGGATCGGATAATTTCGACTCCGAAGACGAAGACGATGATGCCTTCGTAAGAAAGGTCAAGTCCTTCCAAGAGGGATTCCATGAAGTGCTAATGGCAAAACCAGCTGATACAACGGGTGCCGACAGCCAGGAAAGCCCTAAAACCCCTCCGCCAGTGGAAGAGAGGGAAGACGGAGAAACTTCTCCGATATTCCCTAATGTCAAGGAGATGACAGAGGATGAACCTGTCAAAAAACCTCCGTCTTCCAAGAAAAAGCACCGTGCTTCTAAAAAACTCTAGTACAAACTCCGGAAGAAAAAGTCAGCTGATCTGGCTGATGAAAACCTGGAAGTTGGAGATATTAGTGGCACAAAGCCCGCGGAAAAGAAATCTAAGGAAATCACTGCTCCGCCAATGACAGAACTGGAAGAGCAAGAACTATTACAAACTCCAGTGGGACCCAACGAACCCCCTGAGATGCTGGAAGCCAGGAGACAAGCTTTCCAACGGCAACAGCAACATCTGCTTAGATCTCGGCAACATCTCCAACAAACCCATAAT
Organism: Alopecurus myosuroides; assembly: GCA_028641055.1. Taxonomy (NCBI): domain Eukaryota; kingdom Viridiplantae; phylum Streptophyta; class Magnoliopsida; order Poales; family Poaceae; genus Alopecurus; species Alopecurus myosuroides. Next base: position 314,535,307 of record CM054063.1, on the reverse strand, counting down.
GACATCAAAATCATGAAGGAAGAAATTGAGGAGTACGAGAGAAAGCATAGATCTGCCCTAAAACCTACTAGGTTACCCGGAATTGCAAAACCGGAAGAACTTCCGCCGAAAGAAAGGTTTTATAACCCATCTTGGCAAAAGCAGTTAAACGGCAAAGATGCCAAGGGCGAACCAATATACAAAACCGCAGCAGAAAACGCGGAAGCAGCGTTCGCCATCCTAAACAACGATCTGTACTCCAACGGGGAAAAACTCCAAGGGGTGTATGCTTTCCTAGGAAAAGCATTACAGCAGCAACAGCGAGGACAAGAGCGATCAGGAAGGCTGCATGATAATTCCGCCCTCTGCAAAACTGTTACTTGCGCTGCTGGAGCACCTGGACCGGAAGAACCCGGAGATTCGGATAAAAAAGAGGATCCGAGAAAAGACAAGAAAAACCCCGACAACCGGGACGCAGCGTCTAGAACCGGACCTCATCTCCCGAAAGATGGATATAAACCACACGATCGGGAAGACAAACACCGGAATGACGGCAAAATAATGCCACCTCCGAGAAACCCAGCTGAAAAAGCTGGAAGATACGATACACCTCACAGACGTGAAAGATCTCGGACACCGCCTAAAGATAAGGAAAGGTACAGGAGCAGGACTCCACCTAATCCCAGGGGGCGTGACAACGGAAGAGATAGAGATAACCCCGGAAAAGCGCGTCCGCGCAACAATGGAAAAGAAAGGAGCAGATCCCCTTCTGTCCATTCAGCCGGGAGATATTCTGCACATATTGATAGAGCAGAAAAGGATGATCTATACTTTGGTCCTAAGTGTTTTACTGACAGGATCCGAAGGATAACCCTGCATTCTGGCCTCGCCAAAGTTGGTCCAACCTACCAAAAATATACCGGCAGTACAAACCCGGATACCTGGCTTTCAGATTATTACACAGCCGTCCAAATCAACAACGGGACAGACCTGGAAGCTGTCAAGTTTCTTCCCCTAATGTTGCTAGACGGAGCCAGAGATTGGATTAATGGTTTACCATCAAGAACTGTAGACAGTTGGGATGATATGGCGAGAGTATTTACTCAACATTTTCGGGGAACATACAAACGCCCAAATAGCATCAACCAGCTGAACCGTTGCACCCAATTTGAAGACGAACCATACGTGGATTTCATCTCCAGATGGACTGCAATGAAGAATAGTTGCTCTGGAGTAACTGACGTACAAGCAATGCATGCTTTCGTCAATGGCCTAAAACCCGGACTTGTACCGTTCATGGTTGGTTCTAAAAAGCACAAAGATCTCGGATCTATGCTTACAACCGCTAATGAGCACGCTGCAGCCGAAGACGATATCAGAGCAAGAGGAGGCAATATTGAGTCACTGATACTGGCCAAGAAAACACCTCGTTCTGATAAAAAAGGAACTCCAGAGTCAACAACAAAGCCCAAGGAGGTTAACATAGCCTTTGGAGGAGAAAAGGGGAACAGGTGGAAAGGCCGCAGTCCAGATCCAATCAATTACACTCCCGAAGAATGGGAGAGAATTAAGTCGGAACCCTGCGTCCACCACTCTCAGTTTGGGAAACCTACCCATACAAATGCGCAATGCCGGCTAAACAAGCATATGAAAGGCAATGCAGGATCCGGAAATAAAGGGAAGGGTTCCAAGAGGAAACCTGCCAAACAAAAGCCAGAAGCTGAAAAAGAAGACAGTGAATCGGACACTGATGACAAAATCCAGGAACAACAGCGAAAAGGCGAACCTAAATTTCCGAGAGTTGACGGAGAAGCAATGTTAACTTTCCTAGCAACCCCGTCAGCAAAGGTGGCCAAAAGGACACTTCGAGAAATAAACGCGGTTGTTCCTGCAACCCCAAAATTCTTGAAGTACTCCAACACACCGATAATCTGGGATCAGTCAGATCATCCCGGAAATATCCCTGAACCCGGCACACAAGCTCTTGTTGTAAGCCCTATTGTTCAAAACACTAGGCTAAGAAGAGTGCTGATGGACGGAGGATCCAGCATCAACATAATGTACCTGGATACACTCAAGCACTTGAAGATATCCGAGTCCCAGCTCAACTACAGCAATATACGCTTCCATGGTATTGTTCCTGGCAGGCAAGCACGATCCCTAGGAGAAATTTCCCTAGATGTCACCTTCGGAGAGAAAGATCACTTCCGGCAGGAAAAAGTATCCTTCGAAGTTGTGCCGTTCGAGAGCGTGTATCACGCAATACTCGGACGTCCGGCTTTCGCCAAGTTTATGGCAAGATCTTGCTATATCTACAACAAGCTGAAGATGCCAGGACCCAAAGGAGGAGTAATCACCATTGCCGGTGATTTCAAGCTGGCAAACGAGTTGGAGAAGCAAAACGCCCTTTGCGCTCAAAGAGTTATAGCTCAGGAAGAACTGAAGGAGTTAGCCAAGGAGGTATCGCCGAAAGAAATGCCGGCAGGAAAAGAAACTCGGAAGCCAACAGATAGCTTCAAGGCGTCCGAGAATACAAGACAGGTAATCCTAGATCCCAAAGATCCGACAAAATTTGTCGTAGTAGGGACTGGGATGACCGACAAATAGGAAGGCGAGTTCATCAAGTTCCTCCGTGAGAACTGGGATATTTTTGCCTGGTGTCCAGCTGACATGCCAGGCGTACCCAGGGAACTTGCTGAGCACCAACTCAAGGTTATTCCCAGATCAAAACCCGTCAAACAAGGTCTCCGTCGATTTGACGGAAGAAGACGGAAGGCTATTGGCAAGGAAATTATCCGGCTTTTAGCAGCGGATTTTATCAAGGAAGTAATCCATACTGACTGGTCCGCAAATCCGGTATTAGTACCGAAGAAAGACACAACTGCCCTCAGAATGTGTATAGATTACACAGGATTGAACAAGTTATGTACGAAAGATAGGTTTGCGTTACCGCGAATCGACCAAATAATAGACGCCACTGCAGGCTCTGAGCTTTTATGCTTTTTGGATGCATACTCCGGGTACCACCAAATACGCATGAAAAAGGAAGATCAAATCAAGACTTCTTTTATAACCCCGTATGGGACGTATTACTACGTAACCATGCCTTTTGGCCTGAAGAACGCAGGTGCAACCTACCAGCGTTGCATGCAACGCTGTTTGCATAGTCAAATTGGCAGAAACGTCCATGTTTACGTGGACGATATTGCCGTCGTAACCAAGGAAAAAGATACACTCCTTGAGGATTTGCGAGAAACCTTCGAGAACTTACGCACCTACCAGATGAAGTTGAATCCATCTAAGTGCGTATTCGGGGTTCCCTCAAGTGAACTTCTGGGTTTCATCGTTTCTCATAGAGGAATAGAAGTTAACCCGGAAAAGATTAAGGCAATCTCGAACATCTCAGAACTTACGTGTGAAAAAGATGTCCCAGAATTGCCGGGTTCCGCCACAGCCATAAAAAGATTTCTTAGTTGGCTGGGGGCTAAAACCTTACCATTTCACAAACTGCTGGAGAAGTTCGACAAGGTCAAGTGGATTGCGGAAGCCTGGGAACACCTAGCAAGTTATGTCCCCTTCTGTACTTAGTTCAAATCTATGTAAACATCTTTTTGAGATCATGAAATAAAGTTGTCGGAATGCTGTCATCCATATTTCTTATAAGTGCAAAGTGTTTCCGCCTCATCTATTTCCCAATGATCTTACAAATTTCTCAACGTTAACCCGAATTGTGCTTGCGTACTCGGCGTTACATAACTGAATGATTTTTCAGCCTTTTAACGGCTAAAGGAAACTTGAATTGCCTGCGTGCCCAAGTTTCACTTAAAACTTTCCTTGTTTCTCTAAGTCTTATCTGATTGTGCGTATGCTGGGTTATTGGAACTAGTTAGTAAAAATGCCTTTAGCATGATTCATGTTTTCGAGTTTCAAAACTGCTTGGTTTGTCCCCAGTTACTCGGCATAACGATTCATAATGCTATTTGAGCCATTTCAAACACTAAGGACAGTTAAAGCATATACACCAGAGAACTTAGAAGATAAAGGAATGGTAAAATCCAAACAACTTGCAAAGTAATTTCATAGTTTAAACTGCAAAAGGCGGAATTCTCATTAATATAAAAGAAGCATTACATTTTGGATTACAAATGAAAGAACAGTAATGCTCCTATTGTCTACTTTTTCTATCCAGGTTCCAGGTAACCTTTCAAGAATCCGACTCCTCCTCGCTGCTTTCTTCGTCGGGGATTGCAGGAGCTTCTTCTTCTGGATAGTTGACGGCGACATTTACCATGGCAGCAATCTGGGTGGCGTGGCCCTTAACTTCACCAAAAATGGTGGATCATTGCGCATCCGTGTATCCCTGAGGGACACCGGTGGCCACACGCCAGGATTTGGCACTAGGATAGTGCATGCGCATAAGGCCTAAGGCCATGCGCGCACCACCCCGTGCAGCGGAGCGGAGAAGAGACTCCTTGGACTCCGCCACCTCCATGATGATACCCGTAAGTTTTTCAACCTCCGAGCATTCCCCAGATTTATCGGGAAGAAACTTGCCTACTAGCTGCGTTGCAGCAGCCTTCATCAAATTCCATGTCTCCCCGAAAGCTCGGATGCCTGCAGCCCGAGTGCCATCTGGGGTGTCTCCTGTTTGATCCAATAAAATATACAAAAGGGTTAAGCAGACAAACGGAGAAAGCAAAACATGGAAAGATGAGGAAAAAGGTAAGAAATTTACCGATTAGCTTATCGATCTCGGAAACTTCCTCCAGGCGAAGGTTCAGAGCTTCGGTCAAATCCTGAATGGTGGATTTGTCTTTCTCCGCCTGTTCGGAAGCCTTGGAATTAGCCATTCCAAGAGCCAGGTTACTGGCTTCCAGGTCTTGTTGAGCTTTCACAAGATTCTTGTGAAGCTCAATGTTCTCATTGCGGAAAATTTCGGCGTTGCCAGAATCTTCCGCTGCTTGCTTAGCTTCAGCTAAGGCAGCTGAAAAGCAAGGGAAAATCCGAGTTGATCAATTTCCTCGAGAAAAAACTTAGACAAAGTCTTAAATCGGAAATTTCAAAACGAAAAAGCTTACCTTTCGTTTCCGTCAAAGCGAGCTGAGATGATTCCAGCTCCGCCTCCTTCTCCTCAAGAATAGAAAGAAGACTTCGAACTTCTTTATTCTTGATGGTGAGCTTCCTGAAAACTTCCAGGTTTATGGCCTCGGAGGTTTGCTGAAACACAGCAAGGAAAAGTATGGTTAACAAAAAACATCAAAGCAAAAAAGCATGCATTTTGTTTAATGCTTGGGGGCTAGAGTTACATACCTGGCTCATGCGCTGCAAACCCGCTAAGTTTTCTTGGAATTCTTTCGCGTATTCCGCGAAGTGATTTCCGGCTGCGTCCAAGCCGTCATTGATAGCCTTAAAATCCTTGTCAAAGGTGGGGATTTCCTCGTCGAAAGTCCGAGAAGATTTCCCCACCTCTGGGGCCGCCCTTTCCCTCGTATCCAACTCGGATACAACGGGCTGGCTGGGCTCTGGGGGCTTGGTGGTGGGGGCTGCAGTAGGATCTTCCGCCATTGTCTGCGGCGTGTCCGGGGCGACGGCGGGAGATGGTTGGCTGCCTCGGCTGGAAGGAACCCTGAGTTTCTTCAGCTTTCTCGGCTTCAGGTTGGAGGGGGGTAGGCTAAAAACCAAAAACCCGGAAAAGGTTAAAACACCGAAGATGGACGAAAAAGATCCCATAAAAGAGAAACCCAGAAGAAAATAACCTGGAAGTGGCGACGGGGATTCCGTCAAGGTCGATAATCTCATCCGAAGAAATTATCTTCTTGCGCTTGCGCCCACCCGTAGCGGCGGGGCGCAGCGCATCCAACTCGGCCTCGGAGGCTAACTCCGAGTCTGGAAGATCCACAAGCTGTCGGAAAAACAATCAGAGTCAAAAGGTAGATTATCCAGGAATTGAGATTATACCCAAATGACGGAAAATTTACCTTGGGAACTGGGTTGTCGGCCGTGTACATTGGCCGACTCTCCGTGTATTGGTCGCGCGATGCGACCAACTGATTGATGCGCCGCCTAAGTTCCTTCGCGGGCCAATCCTTGTCGGTTGTCCGCATTGGATCCTTGGCTCCCGTGTATTCGCACAGGAGACGGCCTCCGTGGTTTGCTAATGGCTGAATCCGCCTATCCAGCCAGCAAAAGACCGTATCCATACCGGTCAAAGGAGGTTTGGAGGAGGTGAGCTTGGCGATGCGCCTCTTGATCCTGAGCAGATCTGGAGGCAGAACATGGACGGCCTCTGTTACCCAGTTATCCTGGGGAACGGCGGCGGAGTTCACAAAAGGTGGAACCCCGACGGCCTTTTTAGGAAAAGGCACGTCGGGATGATAGAAAAAAGAACCCGTCCAAAATTTGACGGATTCTGAAGTTTTGATTTTGGGGAACCAATCCTCTCGGAATATCCGAAGAGTAAAGGAAATGGTCCCGCAATTTGGGAGTGCGCCCTCCGAAGAGTTACGCTTGACCCCAAAGCAATACAGCCAAAAATCTAACCTAGGCTCTATTCCTAGGTAACCTTCGAACAAGGCCTGGAAGCCGGCCATGTACAGAATGGAATTGGGAGGAAGGTTGTGAGGTTGGATGCTGTAATGTGACAGAACCTGGAGGAAGAAAGAGGAAGGTGGGAGCCCCATACCTCGTAGAAGGTGGGAGGCGAGAAGCACCCTTTCGCCCTCTTGTGGCAAGGGTTCGGTCTCCTCTTCCGGGAGCCGCCATTTCTTTTTGAGCACCAAACCCTCCTTCTCCAAGTTTGGAAGGAGAGCCGGGGGAATACTGCAGGCACTCCAGTTGCCTGCAGTTTCCTCCTCCTCGTCCGCTCCGGCGGCGGCGGCGGCGGCCTTCGCGGCGGCAAGTTTCTCGCCAAGGAGCTCGATTTTCTCCTCCGCCGTTTCAGGTGCGAACGGCGGGGTTGTCGTGGCGCTTGGGCCCGCGATGTCCGCGGCGGCGGAAGCGTTTCCTCCGCCCGCTGCGGATGCCGTGGCCTTTTCCGGCTTGCCGCCGGCGTGCTTGGGCGACCCTAGCTGTGGATCTAGGTCGCCTAAAAGCTCGTCGATGGAGGCGCGAGCCGGTGAGGACGACGGAGAGGCCATTTTTTTCGGTGGCGAGTGAGCGCTCCGGCGTGCAAAGGGTTCGTCGGGGCAAGGTCTTGCTCTCGTGCTCGCGTTTGCGTCAATGGCGTGGGCAGTGTGGAGTGAGGAAAGATTTCCGATGACGACGAGGACGGCTATTTATAGCCTGAAAACCTCTAGATACGCGCCAACGGCTCTTTTGACCGTTGGATGTTCGACGCGTGTCGCTCGCCGGAAAATCCGGGAAACGGAACGACAGAGGAATGATGGCTATCTCCTCGTTTCTCGTGAGAATCTGTCAGAGATACGTTGCAGGGTTTCCCGCGTGAAACCAAGCGGCGCTTGCGTCAGCATGATTGAGGCGCTGATGTCATGAGTTCCTTTTCCGCGAAGGATCGCGAGAAGAAAAGCCGGATTTTCATAGTTCCGAGTTTTATGTTACCATCTCCTTCAAAAGGAAAGAAGAAAGAATCAAGACTGCTGAATCAAGTTTTCCCGGACAAAATGTATTTGACGAAAGGCGGAGTTTCAGAGTTTTGATCCTTCCTGGGGGCTACTGTCGGATATATACTGAATAGGGGTATAGAAGATGGTAGACAAAGAGCCGGATTACCAGGGTGGCCTACATGGTAATGGGCTTAGGTCCATTGGGCGGCCCAGTAGTCCGACGCGCAGAAGCCGGATTCTAGAAGAACCCGGATCACGGCCCACGTGATCTGGCTTGGAGGAGAAGACGGATTCCTTACTTTCCAAGTTACAAGATAAACGTAGTCTTCTAGGTTTCCTACTCTGTAAGCCCTAATCCGGCTATTATATAAAGCCGGACGGGAGATAGATTACATAAGTTCTTTAAGTTCTAAGCTCTACGCGACTCGCCGGGAAGTTCATCCTCGTCGAGTAGCTAGATCTATTCCCTCACACTGTAACCCTGTTATACGGGCTTTAGTCCCAATTAGTGAGAAGTGCAGGAGTAGGTACGCCGTACTGTCGCGACGTACCGAACCTGGGTAAAATCCCGTGTTCTGTGTTACTACGCTATTCCGTTACCCCACGTCTCTACCGTAGTCTCATGGCACCCCAGTCTATGAAAACTACTACGATGTCTCGACAGTTATCTTCCCAGAAGTGATTTTCTTTAACGTCTTTCAGCTAGGCACAGAAACCAAGAAGATGCTCACATAAGAAATATGAATTAAGCAAAAGAGAGCATCAAGAAGCAAGTATAAATTATATTTAAGTCTAACCCGCTTTCTATGCATAGGAATCTTGTAAAGAAATAAATTAAAGAAGCTCAAACTTGAAATCATGGGAAGGTAGAACAAGAGCAATTTCAAAACTTTCAACAAAAAGAGAGGTGTTTTAGTAACATGAAAATTCCTACAACCATATTTTCCTCTCTCATAATAATTTTCAGTAGCATCATGAACAAACTCAAAAACATAATTATCACATAAAGCATGTTTGTCATGGTCTAAAAGCACACAATTCATATCAAGCTCAAAAATAGTGGGATCAAAATTAAAAATGAAGACATCTTCTTTCTCACTTTTAGCAATAGCAAAACAACATGATTGGTCACCCTTAAAAGTTATGGGACACATTATAGCAATCCTATTTTTAGTAGCATTATAATTTATAACATCAAGTAACATAGGACCATCATCTAGAGCATTATCATATAAATTTTCTAAACAAACTTCCTCAGCATCATGCATATCAATAGTTAGAATAAATAGAGGATTATCATAGGATTTATCAAAGTAGCATGGATTATCATAAATAATAGTAGCAATACCATTTTCACAAGTTTAATTCATAGTAGTATCAATGTCACAAGTATGGCAAGTATCAATTTCATGAAAAAAGATATTTCAAAAGAATCAATAGGATCATCACAATTATCAATATAACACTCATCCTCCTTTGGTATGAGTTAAAGAGTTACTCTCATTATGAGGTAGACATGGGTAGCTACTCCATTCTTCCTCCTCTTTTTCATCTAATGAGCTTCCAGATTCAACAATTTCTTCTTCCATAGCCTCCTACAAGGCATTAGTCTCTTCCTTTGGTGGAGGGCATCTATAAAGATATTTAAGAATATAGCCATTTTCGTCCTTTTAATTATCAAAGCAAAATTCAAGTATATCATAAATCTCATATTTATAAGGTGCATCATCAATATTTTCAAGCAAATAAGCAATTTCGAATGCACCCTTCCGAGCAATAAATTCTTCAATTTGTTCCACATCATAAAAGTCACAATTTCCCTTAACGTAAAAAGATATGGTAACATTGTCATTATACTCACATTGAAAAGGGAGGTGTTTATACCTCCTACAGCAACAAGATTTATCAAAGCAATAAGTAACGTTATAAGTAGAGCACAAGTTTTTAGCATAGTTATTCAATTTCTTAATTTGTTCCCATAAGTTTATCCCGTTTTGTGACAAGCGGTGTGATGGCTGACGTTGGTAAACCCCAAGAGAAAGGTTGTGAAGAGTGACACGACAAGTTTTCCCTTAGAAAAGAAACCAAGGTTGAATCAACCAGTAGGAGTACAAGCAACTTCTGAAGGTTGATGCAGCTGAGATGGCAGGGCGCACGTTCAGCAGCAAGGTGGAACCTACACAACACAATCAATTCACTTTGCCCCAATGAAGCAGTGAGGTTGTCAATATCACCGGTTTTGCTGAAAACAAAGATGTTAAACGTATGGTGTGGAAAATAGTATGAGAACGATATGAAAACAGTAGCAGTAGTGTGAGATAGTAATTGCAGTGGTTGTATTATCAGTATGAGAAAATGGACCGGGGTCCACAGTTCACTAGTGGTGTCTCTCCATAAAAGATAGCTAACATGGGTGGTGAACAAATTACAGTTGGGCAATTGACAGATAAAGAAAAAAGCATGACATAAAGATTATTCTGAGATTCATGCGGCCATTACAACAAAATACATAGATCGTCATCCAACTACATCTATGACTAATAATCCACCCTTCGAATATCATCCAAACAAACGTTGGGTATTAAGTTGCAAGCAACGGATAATCGCAATAAGCAAAGTGTGTAATGTAAACAATGTAAACGAAGTAAACAATGTTGTTTTCTCCCTAATGGCAACAACACATCCTCCATCCGTCACGTTTCTATCACTCAAGTACAAATGCAAAGGAGGCATGAACCTACTATCGAGCATAAATACTCCCTCTTGAAGTCACTAGCATCTACTTGGTCAGAGCATCTACTAACAGCGGAGATGATGCAAGATCATAAATAACATACACATGAAGATAACATGGTAGATTGATAATCAAAAGACATAGCATTCAATAATCATCGGATCCCAGCAAACACAACATGTATCATTACAAATAGATGATCTCGATCATGTGAGGCAGCTCACGAGATCTAAACATCAGGCATAAAGTGGATAGGACAACCATATAGCTACTGCTATGGACCCTTAGTCCAGGGATGAACTACTCACGCATCACTCCGGAGGCGGGCATGGTTGTGTAGATCCCTCCGGTGATGAATTTCCCTCCCGGCGGGGTGCCAGGGAGAGCTCGAGAACCCTCCCGATCTCGAGTTGGCGATGACGGAGGCCTCAGGTGTTTCTCGGAAAGAATTGGTATATTTTTCGGTTTGACATATCGAGGGGAATAAATAGGAGAAAGGGCGATGGTGGTTGATGACCCACAAGTATAGGGGATCGCAACAGTCTTCGAGGGAAGTAAAACCCAAATTTATTGATTCGACACAAGGGGAGCCATAGAATATTTATATGACTTAACAACTGAGTTGTCAATTCAGATGCACCTGAAAGTAGACTTGCTCGCAACAATTTATCAGTGGTAACAGTTTTATAGTAGCAGAAGAAATAAAATAACAGCAGTAGTAAAATAGTAACAGCAGTAGCAATCGCGGAAAGCAGCGGTATGGCAAGTACCGTAGGCATAGAGGGAATGGATGGAAGGGCGTTGCATGAATAACATAGGTCATGTAATAATCTAAACATGGTCATTGCAGATAATAATAATAAAGCATCAAACATGTAGGCAAACCATAGGCATGTGTTCCAATATAGTCATGCGTGCTCGCAATGAGAAACTTGCACAACATCTTTTGTCCTGCCAGCCCGTGGCAGCGGGGCCTCATGGGAAACTACTGGTAATTAAGGTGCTCCTTTTAATATAGCACCGGAGCAAAGCATTAACACTCCATGAACACACGTGATCCTCACATCCCAACCATCCCCTCCGGATGTCCCAATTTCTGTCACATTGGGGCCTCCGGTTCTGGACAATGACATGTGTAAAACAACTTGCAAATATGATCAAGAAACAACATTATACTAATGAAACAATAACATGCTCAGATCTGAAATCATGGCACTCGGGCCCTAGTGACAAGCATTAAGCATAAAAAGTTGCAACAACGGTAGAAAACACTAACAATAGATACTAGGCACTATGCCCTAACAATCTAGCATTATTACATGATCGATCTCATCCAATCCCTTCCATCCCTCTCATCCTGTGTTTACTCACACATGGACGGGGGAATCATGGATGGTTGATGGAGAAGAGGTGGCGGTGTTGATGGCAATGATCTCCTTTGAATCCCCGTCCCGACAGGGAGCCCGAACAGGAACTTATGATCCCCGAATCGAGGTTCGGGGTGGCGGCGGCGCTCTGTTGTGTTTCTGTGGAATATGTCGTGGGATAATCACGGCATACGTTACCGGGGGTAACTTGTCTTGGGGCAAATCGACTCTGGTGTTTGGGAGAGGGTTTAGCTCAAGGGAAACCATGGTGATATGCGATCTGGTACCCGGCAATCAAGTCGCCGAGTCTCCGATCTGAATATACTATCTCAATACTCGTGTTACAATGGATACTCGATATCTCGCAATCTCTATCTCGTAAGCTTGTGTATCCTAACCCTAGGGACCGGCTTATATAGTACCCGGATCCCCTGGCTTACTATCCAAGGCGTGCTCGGAGTCCTACCCGGACACTGCTTACAAACCCTAAACTTCCTTATCGGAACCCACAATCCGGGTTACGAGGCCTATACTCCTGGGCCTTCTAGAAGCTCCTTTTCCCTAAGCCGGGTCTTGTGCAGCGTCCTTTGGGCCGAATCACACCTTGGTGTTAGCATACCGGGTTATCATCCCTCCATCAGTAGTCCCCAGAATAGCTTGGGCTTCACGGGATCCTCCTTGAAGCGCACGCTATTCCCTGCAAAAATAACAAACATACAAGTTCATAGAGGCCGGGTTAGGTTGCTTTAATAAACAGCTAGGCCTAGCTCCGTTGGTGGTCCATATAATAACCCGTTTTTCTCTGAATCCATCTTTACATTTCCGGGTCAATATTCCGAGGAAGATACAGAAGACCCGGCTTGCTTCACTCATTAACTGGTCCGGATATCACGGAAGGGATTTCCTTCCTATCCTTTCCGGATATCTCGTCCCAGCACTTAACGCGTATCCCAAAATATCAGGACGGGCATCCCTTATCCCGAAATTTTTGGTTCCCGCTCGCCGGCCTAGGTTTCCCCACCCGTACCTATAAATAGGTGCCTAGGGGTGACCTAAACCTAACGGCTCATTTCTTCCACCTTCTTCTTCCTCACCGGCGCTCTCTCCCCTGAGCTCGCGCAGCACCGCCACGGAGACCTCGGGCACACCGCCGGAGCAAAGCCGCCGTCGGCTACACTCATCCACAGTTCGCTCTGCGCCACCGCCAGTTTCCGCCGCCGCGCCCTCGAACTGCCCGCCAGGAGTCGCAAGGGGACACCACGACTGCGCCATCTGCCGCCGTCGCGCCCTTCTCCAATCCACACCGGTAAGCCTCCTATTTTCATTGATTTAGCTTCTATTTTCTCCATTTGACCTAGATTGGATCTAGATCCGCCCGCGGGCCGTTTCCTGTCCCACGCCGAATTAGATCGCTCATCTTAACTCTAGTTCGTTCAATTGCTCAGTATTTGATCGCCCAGCACTTTCCCATGGCTCGCAAATTTCTCCGCGAAATCATCCGCCAATTTTCCAATCTAGGTGTAGCTCGCCCAAATTTCCGCGGTTGTTCTTCGATACCCGGACAGTCCACCACTTCCGGTTCTTTTATCCACACACTAGATAACGGGCAATCAACCTCTTTTCATAATTTCTCGCTGATACTTAGATATCCCATAACTTCTGTACTGCTCGTCGATACCCGGATAGTTCGTAGTTTTCATACTGCTTATCTATACTCGGACAACTCGTAGCTTTCATGCTGCATATTGATACTCGGAAAACTCCTGGATTCCATACTGTTTACTGATACTCGGAAAACTCATGGTTTCTGTGATTCTTACTGATACTACTCATGGATACTCGGATAACTCCTAATTCCCGAGTTTTAATGTTTCATACACTTTGCTTTGTATCTTGCAGGCCGAGCAAATCGCTCCAAAGCACAAGGGCAAACAGCCTGCCAAGGCAAGGTCAACCCGATCCATATCCGCCAATTGGGCGCGGTCCTCTGTGACCCTGGCAAAGTTAGAAGAACTCGCCGAGTCTGGCGTTCTCCCTCCTCAGAAGGAGATTCACTGGAGAGTGCCGGGTAACGAGACCCGGCCCACCCCCAACCCCGACGAGGTAATATGCATTGTTGAGCACGTGATCCGCGGGTTTCGCCCCCCTGGTCACTCTTTCTTCCCTGAAGTCCTCAGCCATTATGGCCTCCGGGTATTCGACATAGGGCCTAACTCTATGTTGAACATAACCCATTTCATAGTCCTTTGCGAATCTTACTTATGCATCCCACCAAATCTGGCCTTGTTTATCGAACTTTTCCAATGCAAACCGTGCCGCGAAAGCGGTGACGGGGCCCTCTTGGCCTGCGGCGGGGTTTCTATCCAGCGCCGTAAAAATTCACCCATGCCGACTCTCAGTCTTAACTCGCATGTTAAGCACTGGCAGCAAACTTTCTTTTATTGCCGGGACACCTCCCCACCCGGCGAAAGGAAACTGCCGGGTTACTCGGAGGGTCTCTTAGATCTTTCCGACACTTTCAACGCTTTCGCCTATGAATCGGAACGAGAATCCATCCAGCCCCACCTGGCCAAGATAGCCGTCCTTTTCGCCCATGGTCTTGTTGGGCTTAACTTGGTTAAGACTTGGGTAGATTTCCGCATCCAGCCCAACTCTATCCGCTCAAAGCTAATGTGCGAATACTCGGGGCACGTCACGGACGCGCTCCGCTATACCTCGAAGAACTATCCGGCTGGCGATACCAACAAGACCATCAAGGGCTTCCTGACTGAGAAGCTAGAGGTGATCAAGAATATAGCCAGGTTAGCACCGTTCACCCGGGATAACCCGGCTCCAGCGGTAAAATCCGATACTTATCCACTTATTCTCGTACTTTGACTTGATACAACTACTAACTCTCACTTTCATGCTTTTATCTCAGGCCGACAATGCTTTCTGGAACATCGAGACCCCTCCCAACTCCGGGAACCCGGAGGAAGAAGAAGAAGAACCGGCCGACACTGACGAAGGTATCACCCGGATTTCAATCACCTCAACCTCTATTACTTTGCTTTCCCATTTTTTCTCTTTTTCCAACTATATGCTTGCGCTTTTCAGGGATGGATGATAAGGGTGACAAGGATGACCAGGGAGACCCGGAGGAGACTGAGAGCGACAAAAGCGAGGTCGAGCTGGAAGTCGAGGTCGGAGCCAAGAGGAAAACCCGGGGGGTCGTCTTCAAGGTTCCCTACTCTTCCATGTCCTCCAAACCCTATTCTTTTGATAATATGCGCGAACTTAACCGTCAGTTATCCAATTCGCCACACTTGAAGGATCCGCCTCCGACCAAGCGCATGGTAACCCGGAATTCCCCGGGTGATGATCCCCTTAACCCGGGTATTCCCACGTCCCGGCTCTCCGTACTGGTACTTCTCCATATCATCCCTCCAACTCACCTCGAAAACACCCTTCCCCCAATCACCCATTAGCCGGACAGCTCCGGGTCTCACTCTCGGATTCTGTGACAGCCTCGTCCGCGTCTAGCAGCTCGCTTCCTGCAGACTTCATGGTGAACACCGGGTAAGTTATATTTCCGGCTAAGCAATATACCAGTCCCTTTGATAACCTTCAATTTTTGTTGTTAATCTCTTCTCTTTCCTTTCCTTAGCGCCCAGGTCATGATCAGTGACCCGGATAATATGGACACAGACAACCGGGAGACTGAAGGGCCGGTTGACGATATGGTCGCCGCGACTGGTGGTGGTGGTGAAGAGAATCAAGAACAAGATCCCCTGACTGACCCGGCCCGGCAGGAAGCCGGGTCTCCCAAGCCATCTGAAGAGGCTGAGGACGACGACGTCGAGATCCTGGACATAAGGATGGGCTCTCCCAATCCGGACACCCAGACGACCCGGGTCTCGACCCCAAAGTCGGAGAAGGTTCGCCCTCCGGGTGATCAGGCCGCCGGCTCTTCCGGTATCAGGCCCGAGGACATGACTTTTTCCCAAATGCTTGACGCCCTGCACACCTTGAGGGCTGACGAAGAAAATGTCCTAGAAGCTTTGATAGCCAAACATGAGGTAAATCTGAATAATATTGTCTGTATCCCTGTCTAGTCCCCAAGTTCCAAGTGAACTTATTGATAATTTGCTTGGAACTTCGTAGTATATCCGACTGACAGCTTGCTTTTTATCCGGCTGACCCTTCCTTGTGTTTCCACGCAGTTCTTCGTGACCCATTCTGAGAAAGCATTGGCGAAGGCCACCAAACTCCTCGAAAAGGAGGCGACCCTGTGTGAGTCGGCTGAAGCTGATGCCAAGAGGAGCGGGAAAATCACAAGGAAATATAGAAAGAGGGCTCATGCAGCAGAAGATGAACTGACCAAGCTTTCCGTTCAGATTGCCGACACATATCGTGCTTTGACTTGTACTATTCCTAACTTAATAATTATAACCCGGATTCTCATTCTGATAAATAGTCGGATTTCCTTGCTCACTGCTTTTTTCTATTTTCTGCAGGTCCATATGGTGTGAGTCCGGATGAGGATGATATCGCAAAGCTGAAAACCATCAAGAGCACGATCCGGCAGCTCTGTGCCAGAACCAAATGGATTCTTCAGGATCTGAAGTGGCCGGGTGTCGGGCATGGCAACCTGAAGATGCTGCTTGACGCGTGCTCCACTATCCCCGAGTGGATTGAGCACTGGAAACGCTCGTCCTGCCGGGTTGGAGTAACCCGGGGGCTTGCGCTGGCTAAGGCATATTTTCCCAAACTCGAGCCGGCCAAGCTTGTAGGCGGGTTTCCAGAGTTCAACCACGACGGGTCCAAGTTCTCAGTGAAGAATTTCAAGGCCATCCAGAAGGAGGTTCGTCACTCGGCCAGCGTAATTGCCGATGGTTTGGATGTCAGTGCAATTACCCCAGCATATGATGCTGATGACAAGGCGATTAAGTCGGACCTTCCCAAGCCATACGATATGCTGGCTCGATGGAAGGCAGAGGCTGCTCAGGCGAGAGAAGAGGCCGCGAAGAAGAAAGCTGAGGCCGATTCTGCGCCTGCTACCTCCACGCCAGTCGTCCCTCCTCCCGCACGGGCCGGCACTACTGCGGACCCGGGTGCTTCCGCCACCAAGAATGCTGAAGAACAAGGCAAGGAGCAAGACCCGGCTGCCAAGGGCAAGGGCAAGATGGACGACTCGGCCCAAGATGCCGAGTGAAATTTTTATCGTCAACCGTCTTAGGCACTTTATCCGGCCGATGGGCCTTTAAAACAATTATTCTTTTGATAGCGCGCATGTGCGCTTTATGATACTACTACCGTGGCTTGTAATACACTTTAATACCTTAATATATTTCGTGGCCCTTCTGGCCTTTTGCTTGAATTTGATATTTCTTAACTTTGAGCTTTTTCATCCTTGATTTTCTGACTTTCTACTATGGTTCCTATTGTGAGACTCAGTTTCCGGGTTTCGTGGGTTTTGACCAGTGGACTTTTTTCTAAGTCCCCAAGTCCCCAAGATTCATATTTTTGGGTTTTTGAGCTGAATAGCTGGATAATTTGTTTCTGTTTTCAAATTCCCGAGTCCCCAAGGCCCGAAATTCCGAGTCTGGGGTGTTGGATCTTTCAAAAGGAACAAATTATTACATGCTAAGCCCAAAACCTAGAGCCATTTCACATACGTTTTGAAGTTATGCTTAATAAACTTTGAGTTTCTGGTTATTAACCTTGTACTCTGCATAACTTGTGGTTTAGATGATCCTTTTGACTCTCTTGTACTGTAAGCCGGCTTTCGCGTGGATAATCATGTTGCTACAGCTGTATGAAGACAGGGTCAGGCAAGTCCCATTGGGCATCATGACTGATTGTAATCATACGCTAGCGAAGCATGCCACTTTAATGCGAGTCACATCGAGCTTAAGTAAGAAAAGTCAAGAAAGTTTGGCTCCTTTGTCCGGTTATAAGCTTGCAGCCGTACTTGTTTGGAAGTAATCGGCCCTTATAACTCATAGGCATCGTGGCCGGGTCTTTGAGTTTGTAACTGTGCTATTCAAGCAATCAGCCCCCAAGACCTAAATATATGCAATTTACTAAAGAAACTAATGTACTAAAAACAATAAATAATACTTACCTGGAAGGAAAAATAAAGACACAACAGAGATAAAAAAACTTGATAAAAAACACATGAAAAGGAAACAATATATTGTTTAACCATCACTTTATTGATATGAGAAAAGTTAGGTCAGCAAGCCGCCTCATTAAAAACCCTCCTGTCCCCTTAGGTACCCTGGATAGGAAAAGAGTGCGTCTGAAACCTGCTGCCTGTTATATCGTGTAATTCCACTTGTAAATCTAGTCTAAACTAGGTATAGTAGGGACGTAGCTGAGCTACGTGCCAAGGTCTTTCTCTCTCTTGCATAGATGAAGTGGTGTGAGCGGTGTCATTAACAGTAGCCGACTCTTCCCTTGCATCTACCAAGTAATATGATCCATTGTGCAGATTCCGGCTTATGATGAACGGTCCCCCCCATGGTGGGGATAACTTGTGTTTTTCTTCCTTTGACTGTACTAGGCGCAGAACCAGGTCTCCTTCCTGGAAGACCCGGGTTTTGACTCTCCGGCTATGATATCTCCTCAGATCCTGCTGGTATATGGCTGATCTCTCCAAAGCTTGTTCCCTGTGTTCTTCTAACATATCCACGGCGTCCTGCCGGGTCTTCTCGTTCTCCACCTCGACGTAAGCCGATACTCGAGGCGAGTCATGGATGATATCACTCGGCAGCACCGCTTCTGCACCATAAACCATGAAAAACGGTGTCATCTGAGTAGATCTATTAGGTGTGGTGTTGATACCCCAAACCACTGAGGGTAACTCTTCAACCCATGCTCCAGCAGCTCTGACATATGGGACTGGCAATCGTGGCTTTAATCCACGGAGTAACTCCTGATTCGCCCTCTCCACTTGTCCATTGGCTTGTGGATGAGCTACGAAAGTTATGTCAAGCCGGATTCCGTTGTTGCCACAAAATTTCTCCATCTCGCCAAGGGACATGTTGGTTCCATTATCGGTAATTATACTGTGAGGATACCTGAACCGGTAGATAATCCTTTTCAGGAACTTAACTGTCGTAATCGCTTCACAATTAGTAACTGGCATAACTTCAACCCACTTGGTAAACTTATCGATAGCCACCAGGAGATGAGTCTTTTTGCAAGGTGACATGTGAAAGGGGCCAATCATGTCCATACCCCAAACGGCAAAAGGCCAGGTCAAAGGAATTGTTTGCAACTCCATAGCCGGCACATGGATTTGGCGGGCGTACCTTTGGCATCCGTCGCACCTTGCCACCAAGCGTTCAGCATCTGTTAAGGATGTGAGCCAGAAGAAACCGTGCCTATATGCCTTGGCCACGAGGGACCTTGTGGATGCGTGATGCCCACAGTCGCCTTCGTGGATCTCTTTCAGGATTTGACGGCCTTCTTCTGGTGCTACACAGCGCAAAAACACTCCTGCAGCGCTCCTTTTTTATAACTCCCCATTGATGATGGAATAACCTTTTGCTCGCCTCAGAATTTGCCTTGCTAATACCTCTTGCTGTAGTAACTCGCCCCGTGATAGGTAAGCCAGAAACGGCTCTATCCATTCGGGAACAGTGCGTATTGTGGCCACGAGCTCCAAATCCGGGTCTTTGTTAGCCAGTTCTTCCTCAGACTCGGTTTTAACTGACGGCCGCCATAGCTCGTCCAGGAACACATTGGGTGGAACCGGCTCTCTGCGCGAGCCGAGTCTAGCGAGGGCATCTGCTGCCTCGTTTTTTCTTCTGTCTACATGCTCCACCTCATACCCGGAAAAACACCCGGCAACCTTGTCCACCTCTCTGCGATATGCTGCCATAGTTGCATCTTTTCTATCCCAAGTTCCCGAGACCTGCTGTACCACAAGGTCCGAATCTCCATAGCACCGTATCCTCTTAACGTTCACCTCCTTGGCTATCTTCAATCCATGCAATAATGCCTCATACTCGGCCACGTTGTTGGAACAATCAAAGTGAATCTGCAATACGTAGCTCAATTTGTCTCCTTTAGGTGATGTGAGCACCACTCCGGCTCCTGATCCCTCGTATTGCTTGGAACCATCAAAGTGCATTATCCAAGACTCGGAACTTGGAGTCATTGTGGGCATGCTTGTGTGAGTCCAATCGTTAATGAAATCAACTAGAGCTTGAGATTTGATTGCTGACCTGGGCTCGTAGTTGATGTGATAATCTCCCATCTCAATCGCCCACTTGGCTATTCTACCTGTTGCGTCCGAGTTTCTGATGATATCCGACATTGGTATAGAGCTAACCACTGTTATGGGGTGTTCCTGAAAATACGGCTTCAACTTCCGGCTGGCCATGAAGACCCCGAAAACCGACTTCTGCCAATGCGGGTAGCGCTGCTTTGCATCTGATAACACCTCGCTTACATAATAAACCGGCCTCTGGACCGGGTGATCTTTTCCATCCTCCTTGCGCTCAACGACAACCACTGCGCTAACCGCTCGGGGCCCCGCTGCAATGTACAGTAACATGGGCTCTTTAGGACCCGGGGCTGCTAGGACTGGTGCCTCAGATAGTTGCTTTTTTAGTGCCTCAAATGCCTCATCCGCCTCTTGGTCCCAAACGAATTTATCAGATTTCCTCAAGAGCCGGTACAAGGGTATTGCCTTCTCTCTGAGTCTTGATATAAACCGGCTCAGCGCTGCTACGCACCCCGTAAGCTTTTGTACATGCTTCGGGTTTTCCGGCTTTTTCAGACTCTGGATAGCTTTGATTTTATCCGGGTTTGCTTCAATCCCTCTCTCTCCGAAACAATAAAACCGAGTAACTTCCCTGCTGGGACTCCGAATACACACTTTGTCGGGTTAAGTTTCATCTGGTATCTTCTCAGGTTCTTGAATGTTTCCTTTAGATCATCAATAAATGTCTCTGCTTTTCTGGTCTTGATCACCACGTCATCCACGTAAGCGTGAACGTTGCGTCAAATTTGGTCCTCAAAGCACTTCTGAATGCACCGCTGATAGGTTGCGCCGGTGTTCTTCAATCCAAAAGTCATGGTTTTGTAACAAAAGGCCCCAAAAGGGGATATAAACGATGTTTTCTCCCAGTCTTCCTTCTTGAGCTTGATCTGATGATACCCGGAATATGCATCCAGGAAGCATAGTAGGTCACTTCCAGCCACTGCGTCTATGATCTGATCTATCCTTGGAAGTGCAAACGGATCCTTTGGGCAATGCTTGTTGAGACTTGTATAATCAATGCACATCCTCCACTCATTGGTCTTTTTCATCACGAGAACCGGATTTGCTAACCACTCCGGGTGAAATACTTCCATGATAAAGCCGGCTGTCAACAGCCAAGCAATTTCTTCGCCGATAGCCCTTCTTCTTTCCTCATTCATCTTTCTCAGTCCCTGCTTCACGGGCCTGGACTTGGGATCAACGTGCAAACTGTGCTCTGCCAGCTCTGTAGGGATACCCGGCATATCGCTAGGCGTCCAAGCGAACACATCCTGATTTGAACGAATAAACTCCACAAGTGCTTTTTCCTGCTCATCGTCCAAGTTAGATCCTATGGCGAATTGCTTAGAGGGATCACCCTCAACAAAGGCCACCATCTTGGTATCTTGTGCTGCTTTCAATTTTGCTCTTTCATCCTCCGTGTTTGGCCTCTTCAGCGCTGTCCTGTCATCCGGGTCTACTTGAGACCGGTAATACTTAAGCTCCTCCTTTCTACATGCTTGTTCTGCCATTGCCGCATCTCCTTCGTCACACTCAGCCGCTATATCCCGGCTCCCATGTATGGTGATGGTCTGCTTAGGACCCAGGATTTTTAGTTGTAGGTACACGTAACACGGCCTGGCCATGAACTTGGCGTAAGCCGGCCTCCCAAATAGCGTGTGATAAGGACTGCGCAACTTCACCACTTCGAACGTGAGCCATTCAACCCGGAAGTTGTCCTTCGATTCTCCAAAAGCAACCTCCAAAGTGATCTTTCCTTCAGGGCACGCTGAGTGACCCGGCACGATCCCGTGAAAAACTGTTGAACTTTTCTGTAGCTGAGACTCCTTGAGACCCATGCGTAAGAAAGTTTCCCAACATAGGATGTTGATGCTGTTTCCACCGTCCATTAAAACTTTTTTCAGCTCATAACCATTAACCTGTGGCGCAACCACCAATGCTAGGACTCCCGGGTGTTCTAACTCCCGGGTTGCCTGCTGGGGGTGGGCCGTTGCCCGGGTTTCCACCCGGACCCGGTCCTCCTCCCCGGCCTGCACCTCGCATAGCCTTGTTCACTTCCTCGTTCTTCCATCTCTGCAAATCCGCACATTGCTCCAATGAGTGGTTAGCTGGCCTTCCGTTCCTGCTGTGTTTCGGGCACGCCGTTCTGAAGATATCCCAGTTGTTACCCGGCCTTGGTGGCCCTTGATAATTTCCTCCGTTATGATTTCCTGCGTTGAAATTTCCTTCTGCCCTAGGCCTTGAAGACCCGGCTTCTGTGCTGGCGACAAACTCGGAATTCCCCTCAAACGGGCGCTTGTTCTGGTTGTTCCCATTGTTACCTCCATGGTTACCCGGCGTAGATCCATTGTCGGTTCTTCCATTATTGCCTGTATTTGCTTTTTCTTTCTTGTCATCAACGTCCTCTTCCGTGGTATCCGTTGCAGCATGTTTGTTGCACGCATCCATTAGTTCTCCCATTGTAACCTCTGAAGCATTTCGACTGGATTTCATGCGAGTTAATTTCTGCACTAAAGGCGTATACTTGCATGTCTTGGCCATAGCTTGCAACGCGTCCTTCGGCTGAATATCTGTAGATGAATGCAATATCTCCATAACCCGGTGCACCCAGCTGCGCGCCGACTCTCCCTTCTTTTGCACACACCGTTCTAGATCGTCGATGGTGAACAACTTCCTGCACGTTCCGTGAAAGTGCTTGATAAACGCAGTTTTCAACTCACCCCACGACTTGATAGATCCTTCCGGTAAATTGTTGAACCACAACTTTGCTGCTCCTTCCAACATCATTAGGTACATGAATTTGGCTTGAAGATTTTCAGATGCGTTGCGAACCGACATGGCCATCTCATAACTGCTCAACCATGTTTCTGGATCCATAGTTGGCTCGTAGTTTACTACTTTACCCGGTTCCTTGAATTTATCCGGGTAAGGCTCAGCCCTGATGTTATCTGTCAGACACTTGGGCCCAGCGAGATTAGTCGGTACTGGCCTCGCCCGGGAAACATGTGATCCTGCGGGGGGTACGGCTGGACGTGGCGCTACTGCTGGTCCGTGCACCGCAGACCCGGCCGCGGCTCTCCTAGCTCTGGAACTATTCACAATAGCTTGTGCTGCTGATACTGCTGGTGCTGCTTGCACGCGGGGAGGAGGCGGCATTTGCTGCTGCTCTGCCCTCCGTCGCGCTGAACTTGTTTGCATATTGCCGGCGTTGCCATGCTGCTGGCTGATATAAGGTGTTCCATGCATTCCACTCCTATTATCCGGGTAATTAACCTGCTGAGCCACTGCCGTATGTAACAAATCGATCGCCCGTCGGGTCTGCTCCGCGTGGGGTGACTCTCTTACGGGGATCTGATTCAATGCTAACGTTGCGGCATATACGTTATCCATGGGGTTATTAAAATGACCTGGCGGCGTACGAAATCGTGATGGTGGTGGTGGTGGCGCTGTGTTGCCGACAGGGGCCCCAGTCTGTAGTGTGGGTAACCCGGCCTGCACGTTTGCCGGCTGTCCTGCTCCAGTTGCCGGTTGATGCACAGTTTCCTGATTCACAGCCGGAATCGGCTGATCCTGGGGCGTGATGAATAGTGCATTAGGGTTTATGACTCCACCCGTCGCCGGTAATCTTGTCTGGTATCTCTGATGTACCCTGCTTGTCTCAGCCCGGAGCCGGTTTTCCAGCGCGTCCAGTTCGCGTTGGCGCGTGGCTACCCCTTGCTTCTCTGCTTCTACATCTCTTCTTTGTTGCTCTAGCGCGCGGCGTGCTACCTCCAAGTCCCTGGCACGTGCCGCGGCGTTTTCCGGGGTTATCACAGTAGCTAGCACTGTTGGGTCCAAGACAATATTGTTACTGAACAGGGCCGGGTGCTGCGGATTCGAAGGACCCGCCCCTGGCGTCCTGTTAGCCAGGAACCCAAACATATTTGCCTGCAGCTCGCTATCGCCGCTCGGCTGGTGACTGAAGCCGACTCTCCGTCAACCCGGGTCAGGACCGGATTTCCGTCAGCCGGATTTTTCTGCTGGGCCAATGCTTGCGCCGCTCCGACCGTGGCCGTAGTCACGTTCCCCTGATTGAGATTGGTTGCAGGGGCCATGTAGACCGCGACCTGGCGCGCAATGCTTGGCGAAGACTCATACTCCTCCTCATCGCAGCTATCTTCCTCGTACCGGTCCTCCAGCAGGTGCAAGATAGACTCGGTGTCCTCCTCTCTTATGACCCGGCCACGCGGGGTCCATGCCGGCTCCTCCGGCTGTTCCCTCTTCGTGGTGGGCTCCTCTGTCGGATCCACCGTCCCGGCCGATTCTTCTCCGTCCGACTGAACGTGGGTGGCCTCTCCTGACACAGAATCAAATCCAAAATCGTCAGGGATTGAACCGAACGCACGTACCATGCCGACGAAGACGTTGACCCGGCCGATTGTGATGACGGATCCGGATTCGAGCAGATCCGACTCTGGCCCCCAGCCAAAATCGTCCACCATCTTCTCTCCTTCAGGGTTGGTGTAGATCTC
Organism: Alopecurus myosuroides; assembly: GCA_028641055.1. Classification (NCBI taxonomy): domain Eukaryota; kingdom Viridiplantae; phylum Streptophyta; class Magnoliopsida; order Poales; family Poaceae; genus Alopecurus; species Alopecurus myosuroides. Next base: position 314,510,897 of record CM054063.1, on the reverse strand, counting down.
GCCGACGACGAGGTTCTTCATGTTCTCCCGAGCTTCTCCCGTGATGTAAACACCCTTGGACGTAGGCCCCATTGTAGGCGCCAACTGTCGTGGGATAATCACGGCAGACGTTACCGGGGGTAACTTGTCTTGGGGCAAATCGACTCTGGTGTTTGGGAGAGGGTTTAGCTCAAGGGAAACCATGGTGATATGCGATCTGGTACCCGGCAATCAAGTCGCCGAGTCTCCGATCTGAATATACTATCTCAATACTCGTGTTACAATGGATACTCGATATCTCGCAATCTCTATCTCGTAAGCTTGTGTATCCTAACCCTAGGGACCGGCTTATATAGTACCCGGATCCCTTGGCTTACTATCCAAGGCGTGCTCGGAGTCCTACCCGGACACTGCTTACAAACCCTAAACTTCCTTATCGGAACCCACAATCCGGGTTACGAGGCCTATACTCCTGGGCCTTCTAGAAGCTCCTTTTCCCTAAGCCGGGTCTTGTGCAGCGTCCTTTGGGCCGAATCACACCTTGGTGTTAGCATACCGGGTTATCATCCCTCCATCAGAATATGACGAACCCCCTCGCGTTTTAGGTTTACGGGGCATATGTAGTCGAAAGGGGAGTCCAAGGGGGTCCCGGGGTGGCCCACACCACTAGGCGGCGCGGCCAAGGGGGCGCGCCGGGGGTGGTGTGGCCCCCTTCTGGCTCCCGGGGTCTTCGTGTGTTTTAAGACCAATGGGGTCTTTTCTGGGCATTTTCCCGAAAGTTGATTTTTCTGCACAAAAACGAGACACCAAGGTAATTCTTATGAAAACAACGTTAGTCCGTGTTAGTGGTATCCAAAACTCACAAGTTTAGAGGAAAACAATAAGAAAAGTGTTCGGAAAAGGAGATACGTTTTGGACGTATCAACTCCCCCCAAGCTTAGCTTATTGCTTGTCCTCAAGCAATTCAGTGACAACTGAGTGCGATAAAAGACTTCTACGAACACATTTGTTTCATATGATGTAAATATACTCACTACATAATCAAGTGCTGAGGCAATTCATAATATGATGTATGGAAAATAAAAGTCACCCAACAGTTATGCAAACCATGAAGAGATGCCAACAAACTAATAATAGACAACATGAAGTATTTCAATCTACAGGATTGCAATGCTCATAATAGGGTATGACAAAATGTACTCGCTTGCCGTTAATAGTGGAGCAAAACATAAATGCCAGGGCACCTCTGAAGTTCAAATGAAGATTAGAAATAAATATGTCAAAGATACAACCATCAAAGGTATACTACTATCAACAGTGTTTTGGGACAGGCACATTACACTAAGAATGACAACCATGCTCTCAAGAAGATGCATAAAGCGAGAATATGAAGACTCAACATAAAAAAACAAAAGAAAGGCGCTTCCCAGAGGGAAGCGGGGATTAACTCATGTGCTAGAGCTTTTTATTTTATTAAAAAGAGGTGTATGTTTATGTCAACGAATGGTAAACAGAAAATACAGTACGTCACAAGCCAACTAGACTTCACAAGAGCGGCTCCCATAGAAGGACGCATCTGGGTAGAAGGTCGTCCCTCTTTCTCTTTTGTTTACACAATTATGCTTTGACTGATAAATCAGGGGCAAAAAGAGTGAAGAGAATTTGTTGTATTAATTTGGGGCTAGGCACCCTGCTGCCGGCTCTTCTATCATTGGATAAGCGGATGGAGCCACTAGTCTAGGGTGTGAAATCCAATCAACAAGTGAGATAAAGATTCTGTATTTACGTCCTCATGAGCTAAAACAGAGGCACAAAACATGAATAATTTTTAGCAGGTTTTAAAGGTAGCACACGAGAAATTTACTTAGAGTGGCAGTTAAATACCACCTATATATGTAGGTATGGTGGACACATTTGGCAAACTTTGGTTTTTGGGAGTTGGATGCACGAGTAGAGCTCATACTCAGTACAGGTGAAGGCTAGCAATAGAAGGGGAGAGACAATCAAGAGAGCAACAATTGTCATAATCATGCTTGCGACAAAACAAAATTAACAGGGGCATAAAAATGATACAAATACTCCGAGGCAAAATAAATCATCGAGGCTTAAGTGACTTTTTGTTTTCAGTCATAGCATGCGTGAGCATGTGCCAAGTCAATTCAAGCGAAACAATCAGAGGGAGATACCACAATGTCATACCCTTGTATGGATAAAACAATGCAAGCAAACATCCATACGACATGCTATATTATATTAATAAGTTGGAACTAACACGTGAGAGCACGAACTACCAAGCATCAATTAAATAACATACACCTCACATGAAAGGACTAAGCATGTTCACACAACGAGTATATGTACAAAAATAAAACAAATAGAGTTCATACTAGCCTCTCACCACAACTCGGAATGTCGTAAATGATCATTACTGCTCTTCACTTGTGGATTGAATAATATAGAATGACAATCAAGCTCCAATGGAGACACGGAATTCCGGTGAACTCTGCAACAAAATTTACAAAACCAAAGAAGAACAACAAATATTTTTGGGTTTTCGAATTAAAACAAGAACAGAAAGAACAAGCAAACAAAGCAAAATATTTTTGGATTTTTGAATACTAAACTGAAACGAGAAAAGAAAGAAAACCAACTAAAGAAACTAAAGAAGCAAACAAAGAGAAACAACAGAAATATTTTTGGTATTTTTGTGTGTTGGAAAACAAGAACAAAACAAAAAGACACGAGAGAAACAAAATAAAACGAAAACAAACGAAAGAAACGAAAACATGGAGATACAAAGAACCGACCGAACATGATATATAGATGAGTGTGATGTTTGTATACCTCCCCCCAAGTTTAGGCTTTTGTCCTAAGTGGAGATCAATCACCAAGGGGACCATGAGGTGGCGCCCCCGTAGTATGCTGAGGAGGAACCCTTCTCCTGATATGTGCTCGAGGATGCACTGGTGTACTGTGTGTTGTGGTCCTCGGGAGGCGCGTCTCGCCTCTCCTGCTGCCGGTAAAACTCAGTAGTGCTCAGATCCTCGCCAACCTCCTCCTTAGAGAACGGCCATGGTGACCTTTCAATCTTAAATAAAACAGGCTGCGACAAAGTAACTTTTTGCTCCTCTCCATCTATATATAAAACTCTATATACTAAACGTTCAGCAGTAGAGTTAGCAGTAACAAACTGATGAGACTTCATGGCAGCAAGGTTGAGGCCCAGTTCTTTTGCTAGCTTATAAAATAAACGTCCCCTCCCTAGCTTCTCCCATAATACCTCTATCTTTATAGTCGAGGCTTCTAAAATAGATATATCATAACTAAACTAGAAGCCTCAAGTAGTAAGCCGGACGGCTTATGGAAGAAGCTGGGGAGGGGTAGCTTATTTTTTAAGCTGGCAAAAGAATTGGGCCTGAGTCTATAGGGAGCAATCAATTCATCATCAGGAGCAATAGAAAATTCTAAAGCAGTTGCTATACATGTAGCAATAATGCCCCCAAAAATAGGCCCCTTAGCAGTAAGGCGGCGTGCAACAAGTGCACCAAGGTTATACTTCGTGCTACGGTTCTGCGCAGCATCAATGAAAGCAAGGTGGTAACCAGAAATGTTGCTAGTGTTCTCCCTACCAAGGATACTAGTAGCAATATAGTAAGTAAAATATCTAAGAGCAGGAAGTTGAATGTTCCTTATCTTCCCACGCTGGGATGAGCGACCATCATCGTTGGTGATTTCTCGGTAAAGCGCCATAAGATCCGTGGGTTTCTCCTGAATCCTGCATGCTTTCCTGGTAGCGTTGATACCTACAATGGCACAAAAATCTTCCAAGGACAAATAAAAAGATCTACTATATAATTTGAAGCCAACAGTGGGACCAAAATGTGTGTTCCGAAATTGAAAACTCTCAACAAAAATTTTGTGAGAGCTGCATACTGAGGCCCTTCATCCTCCATATAGTTGGTTAGACCAACTCTTTTAGTAAGCATACAAAAGTCCTCTAATAGACCTGCACTTCTTAGAAATGTAATGCAAGGAAAGCTAGATGGGTTAGCGATACCATCACCTCTCGCATCGTCAATACTCGGTGCAATAACATCTTCATTGTACGATGTCCTCACTGAACTGGATGAGCGTGAGGGCCTTGTCCTTCTATGAGCATCACTCCTAAATATCTCTCAAAAATTGTAACTATCCATCTCTGAAATTTTTCAACAATCATCACAAAAATTAATTTCAACCAACTATAAGGTGGAAACTACCATAGAGACTTATATAAGAGCTAAACATACATCAAAACTATATTATTTCTACTCAAATCAAGCATGCAAACTCACATAATTTGTCACCTATAGTACCAAAATACTCAAGAAATACTTCACCAAATAAAATTCTACTTGGATCATCGGAGGAGTCACATACCGGAGATCAAACACACCAAATCTCAGCACAAATGATGGGCTGAAGATGGAGATCAAAAATCCAGAGGAAGAACAGCAAGAACACGGTTTGTAGGAAATGTTTTCAGTTTGGGGGGTGAGAGATAAGACTTTGGCAAGGGAGAGAGTTAGTTGGGGGCCAGGAGGCCCACACCATGTGTTGGCGCCACCAGGGGGCTGGCCGCACCACCCCAAGGTGTGCCTTACTGGTGGCTCCCCCTGGGCCCTCCCAGGTGGCTCTCTGCTTCACTTTCGGCGTAAAAATTTATTATAATTTTCCTGGAATTTTTCGAGAAAATTTTATTTTTGAGGTATTTCCAGAATTTTAATAATTAATAAAAATCAGAAAAACAAAAGTGAAAAGGTGGAAAACAAAACCAAAACCAGCACTACAGAGGTTCTATGACACTCTAATGGAAAATATCCAAAGAAAACAAAGGTGGAAGTGGTGAAAACAAAAGTATGGGTGGTGAAAACATGCATAACCTCGGGGTGAAAACATGATGAAAACATGCACATGGATGGTGGAAAACATGATTGTAATAGAGTAGAAATGTGATAACAGAAGTAAACATGGTGAAAACATAATGGGGAAGGTGAAAACATTGTCCTCTTCATCAAAAATCATTTTGTTAACAAGGGTGATCAAATCTTGTTACCGGAACAATTTTCATATGAAGCAAAACTTTGCTAATCACTAAATAATTATGTTACCTCAACCTTGATAGACATAGTCCCAATCATAATAATTTTATATTCTTTTGGTGGTACTGGAATGGGACAATAAAATTCTCCAATCTTGATGGTCTCAATATGTTCAATTGAATTTAAACCATATGTTCTATCAATCTTCTTGGGAAAATAAATAGTATGCTCTTTATCATTAACATTTAAAGTTCCTTGGTTGCAATCAATAACAACCCCTTCAGTGTTAAGAAAAGGTCTCCCAAGAATAATAGACATATTATCATCTTCAGGCATTTCCAACACAACAAAGTCAGTTAATATGAAACAATTAGTAGCAACTTTCACGGGAACATTCTCACATATACCAGCAGGAATAGCAATGGACTTATCGGACATTTAGAAAGATATATCAGTGTGTATCAATTTTTCAAGAGAGAGTATCTTATACAGAGAGAAAGGCATAACACTAACTCCAGCTCCCAAGTCACATAAAGCAGTTCTAACATAAATATTTTTAATAGAACAAGGGATAGTAGGAATACCAGGATCTCCAAGCTTCTTTGGAACCTTGCCATTGAAAGAGTAATTAGCAAGCATAGTGGAAATTTCCTCATTAGGAATTTTCCTTTTGTTGGAGACAATATCTTTCATATATTTAGAATAAGGAGGCAGTTTAATAGCATCGGTCAAAGGGATTTGCAAAAACAGAGGTTTCATCCATTCACAAAACTTGTTATAATGTTCTTCTTCCTTTGATTTGTGTTTCTTATTAGGAAAAGGCATTGCTTTTTGTACCCAAGGATCTCTTTCATTACCATCTTTATTAGCAATGAAATCCTCCTTAGTATACTTTGCAGTTTTAGTTTGGTTTTCAGGTTCAGCTACAGGTTCTTCTTTATCAGAAGCATCACTTTTATCATTACCACTTTTAGTTTCAACATCAAAAATAGATATGCCATTGGGATCTTTAGCAGGTTCAGGAGATTCTACAACATTTTTATGTCTCTTCTTCTTTTTCTTAGAAGGAGAACTATTGTTTTTAGGTTGCTGAGAATCTTGTTCAATTCTGTTAGGATGTCCTTTAGGATATAACGGGTCCTGAGTAGAAACACCACTTCTAGTAATTATTTCACAAACATGTTTCTCTCTAGAAGCATTAGCTAGCATGTCTTTTTGCACTTTAGTAAGTTGATCAATTTGAGTTTGAACCATTTGAAAATGTTTAACAAGCATTTTAACATCATTAGAGGTTCTCTCAATAATAACATGCAAATTATCAATAGCTCTAGAGTTTTCCATAAGGTGATTTTGCACTCTCCTATTAAAGTTGTCTTTCTTAACAACATAATTATCAAATTCATCTAAGCATTGATCAGGTGGTTTAGAATAGGGAGTATCTCTATTATCAAAGTATTGGAGAGAGTGTACCTCAACAGTTGATGGATAAGGAATATGCTTACATAATTCTTCCATAGGAGGTAAATTCTTCACATCTTCATATTTAATACCTCTCTCTTTAAGAGATTTCTTGGCTTCCTTCACCACTTCATCATTTAATTCAATCAATCCTCTCTTCTTGGGTGTTGGTATTGGTGTTGGCTCTGGTGTAGGTGTAGGATCAGTTGTATTCCAATCATCATTATTTTTGGCTATTTTAGCCATTAATTCCTCGACTTCTTCTGGAGTTCTTTTCCTGAAAACACAACCAGCACAACTATCTAGGTATGTCCTAGATTCAAAATTTAGTCCATTATAAAATATATCTAGGATCTCATTTTTATGCAATGGATATCCAGGGCTAGCTCTTATCAAAGAGCAAAACCTTGTCCAAGATTCAGGCAATTTTTCTCCTTCAATTTGCTCAAAGTTAAAGATATCCTGCACAACAACATGTTGGGCACTAGCAGGAAAATATTTTTGAAAGAAAGCATTAACCAAATCCATAGGATCAGTAATACACCCAGGTGATTGATTGTTAAACCAAGTTTTAGCTTCATCTTTCAATGAGAAATGGAATATCTTGGTAACAAAATAAGTACTCAACTTACTATCATCAGAAAATAAACTACTCAAAGATGAAAGCTCATTCATGTGTTCCATAGCACTTTTACTTTCAGTTCCACCAAAAGGTTCCTTCTCAACAATAGATATATAAGATAAATCATAATCTTTATCTAATATGTGTATGGGAGATGTGGCAAACTTAGCATCAAGAGAACATTTATATTTCACAGCATGTCTTGCAAGAAGACTCTTAAGAGCACTTGCACCAGTAGTAGCACGAGCTTCTTCAATAAAATCATCATTAAGATCAATATAGGTTTCATCATGATCATCAATAAGCTCAGTTGAATTAACAGGTGTACCAATATTTTCAACAAAAATTTCAGGATTTTTAATTTTTTTGGATCTAGAAATAGTAGCATCTAGGAAAGGACCTAGAGAACTAGTATCATCAAGCACAGTAGAAGCATCATCAAAAGTATCAGAAACATTCTCAGATTCAGCAGAAGTAACAGTACGTGTAGCATGTGGTGGAGTAAGAAGCTTACTCATAACAGAAGGTGAATCAAGAGCAGCAAAGGTGTTCAGAGTTGTACCTCTTCTTGTAGTGAATGGTAATATAGGAACTTTTCCATCACGAGTCTTGCCCATGATGAATGGCTTGCAGCAAACAATATCACGATCAAGTGAGCAAATAAATAAAGCTATGCTCCCCGGCAACGGTGCTAGAAAATAGTCTTGATGACCCACAAGTATAGGGGATCGCAACAGTCTTTGAGGGAAGTAAAACCCAAATTTATTGATTCGACACAAGGGGAGCCAAATAATATTTATATGCCTTAACAACTGAGTTGTCAACTCAGCTGCACCTGAAAGTAGACTTGCTCGCAACAATTTATCAGTGGTAACAGTTATATAGCAGCAGTAGAAATAAAATAACAACAGTAGTAAAATAGTAACAGTAGTAGCAATCACGAAAAGCAGCAGTATGGGAAATACCGTAGGCACAGAGGGAATGGAAGGACGGGCGTTGCATGAATAACATAGGTCATGTAATAATCTAAACATGGGCATTGGACATAGTAATAATAAAGCATCAAACATGTAGGCAAACCATAGGCATGTGTTCCAATATAGTCATACGTGCTCGCAATGAGAAACTTGCACAACATCTTTTGTCCTACCAGCCCGTGGCAGCGGGGCCTCTAGGGAAACTACTGCTAATTAAGGTTCTCCTTTTAATAAAGCACCGGAGCAAAGCATCAACACTCCGTGAACACACGTGATCCTCACATCACAACCATCCCCTCCGGTTGTCCCAATTTCTGTCACTTTGGGGCCTCGGGTTTCGGACAATGACATGTGTAAAACAACATGCAGATATGATCAAGAAACAACATTATACTCATGAAGCAATAACATGTTCAGATCTGAAATCATGACACTCGGGCCCTAGTGAAAAGAATTAAGCATAACAAGTTTCAACAACAGTAGAAAACACTAAAAATGTATACTAGGCACTACTCCCTAACAATCTGGCATTATTACATGATCGATCTCATCCAATCGCTTCCATCCCTCTCAGCCTACAGTGGTGTTTACTCACAGATGGATGGGTGAATCATGGATGGTTGATGGAGAAGAGGTGGCGGTGTCGATGGCGATGGTCTCCTTCGAATCCCCGTCCCGGCGGGGGGCCAGAACAGGAACTTCTGATCCCCGAATCGAGGTTCGGGGTGGCGGTGGCGCTCTTTTGTGTTTCTATGGAATATGACGAGCCCCCTCGCGTTTTAGGTTTACGGGGCATGTGTAGTCGAAAGGGGAGTCCGAGGGGGTCCCAAGTGGCCCACACCACTGAGCGGCTTGGCCAAGGGGGGCAGCGGGGGTGGTGTGGCCCCCTTCTGGCTCCCGGGGTCTTCTGGTGTTTTAAGACCAATGGGGTCTTTTCTGGGCATTTTCCCGAAAGTTGATTTTTCTGCACAAAAACGATACACCAAGGTAATTCTGCTGAAAACAGCGTTAGTCCGTGTTAGTGGTATCCAAAACTCACAAGTTTAGAGGAAAACGATAAGAAAATTGTTCAGAAAAGGAGATACGTTTTGGACGTATCAGTGGTGGACGCCCGAGGGTCCCACACCACCCCCAGGCGCGCCAGGGGTCGCGCCGCCCTATGGTGTGCCCCCCTGTGGCCCCCTCCGGGCCTCTTCGGGACTCCGTGGAACCTTTAGGAATTCTAGGACTTCCGGGCTTCAAATTTTCCAAATCCGAGAATATTTCTAGAACAACTTTTCTGAAACTAGAAACAGCAGAAAACAGGGAACTGGCTCGGTGGCATCTTGTCAATAGGTTAGTCCCGGGAAATCGATAAAAATGACATAAAGTGTACGGAAAACATGTAGCATCACTAGTAGAAACAGAGCCTTTGGTTCAGAGCATTAGTCTCGGTTGCATTACCAACCGGGAATAGTGCTCCAGTTCCATCGCCCTCACTTGCAAGAAAAGGCACGGGCGAGCTAGTCCCGATCCGAAAGGGACCTGTAGTCCCGGTTCGTAACACGGCCCGAGACTAGATGGTTCTGGCCATGTTCTGACAGGAGCGAGAACCTCTAGTCCCGGTCCGTGTTGCAAACCGGGACTAGAGGTCCTCTATTCCTATATAACCGGCCCTACCCCTTCCCTTTGTACTTTGTTTATTTATTTATTTTGGAAGTGAGAGGTGTGTGCTACTTTGATCTTCATTTTTTATGCACTAGAGGCATTCAATGAAATTCCCGAGCTAGCTAGCTTCTTTGATCTCCTCTGTTTTTCACCACCGAGCTTGATTTTATCCCTATTTTCTCCATGATTGGTGGTGTCGCCTCTTGATGGAGGGATAATAACCCGGTAGGCCAACTCCAAGGTATAACCCGGCCCAAAGGACGCTGCGCAAGATCCGGCTAAGGATAAAGAAACTTCTGGAAGGCCCAAGTTTGTAGGCCTCGTAACCCGGACTGTGGGTTACGGTAAAGGAAAGTTAGGGTTTGTATGTGGTGTCCGGGTAGGATTCAGGGTGCGCCTTGGAGAGTAAGCCAGTGGGTATGGGTGCTTTATAAACCGACCCCTAGGTTTAGTTGAGGGGGATCCAAGTCCTAGCAATATCACCTAATATCGAATATCCAGTGTAATACGAGAGTTGAGTTATTATATTGAGATTGGAGACTCGGCGACTCGATTGCCGGCTACCAGATCGAGTATCATCATGTTTTCCTCTGAGCTAAACCCTCTCCCAAACGCCTGTGTCGTCTTGCCCCAAGATAAGTTACCCCCGGTAACGTCTGCCGTGATTATCCCACGACAGTTGGCGCCCACCGTGGGGCCTGCGTCCAAAGGTGTTTACATCACGGGAGAAGCTCGGAAGAACATGGAGAATCTTGTCGTTGGCGAGATCTACATCGACCACAAAGGAGAGAAGATGGTGGATGATTCCGGCTAGGGGCCAGAGTCGGATCACCTCGAATACGGATCCGTCGTGACAATCGGCCGGATCAGCGTCTTCATCGGTATGGTATGTACTTCCGGTTCGATCCCTGACAATTTTGGATCTGATTCTGTGTCAGGGGAGGCCACTTATATCCAATCAGATGGAGAAGAATCAGTTGGGACAACGAACCCGACAGAAGAGCTCACCACGAAGTGGGAACAGCCGGAGGAGCCGGCATGGACCCCGCGTGGCCAGGACGAGAAAGAAGATGATACCGAATCTATCATGCGTCTACTGGAGAACCGGTACGAGGAACATAGCAGCGAAGAGGAACAGTATGGATCCGCGCCAAGCATTGTGCGTTGGGTTGCGGTTTACACGGCTCCCGCGACCAATCTCAACCAAGAGAGCGTAACCGCGGCTGCAGCCGGGACAGCACAAGCATTAACCCGGCAGCAAGGGCCGGCTAACGGGAACACGGTTTTGGCCCAGGTTGACGGAGAGTCGGCATCGGTTACCAGTCAAGCGCCAGAAAACGAGTTACACGTGAACACGTTTGGATTCCTAGCAAACCGGACACCAGGAGCGGGTCCTTCCAATCCACAACATCCGGCCTTGTTCGACAACAATCTGATCCTAGATCCGACGGTTCTTGCCACAGTTATCACTCCAGAGAACGCGGCGGAACGTGTTAGGGATCTGGACATAGCCCGTCGTGCATTGGAGCAGCAGAGGAGGCAAGTAGAAGCAGAAGGACAAGGGATGGCCACACGACAACGCGAGCTGGATGCACTGGAAACCCGGCTCCGAGAGGAAACGACCAGAATACATCAAAGGCACCAAACCAGATTGCCAGCATTGGGAGGAGTCATAAACCCGGCCGCACTATTTATCACGCCTCAGGATCAGCCGATTCCAGCGGCAAATCAAGGAACCGCCCCTCAGCCGACAACCGGAGGAGTACAACCGGTAGACACGCAGGCCGGGTTACCCGCACCACAGACTGGAGTTACTACCGGCAATACTGTACCACCGCCACCACCACCACCACCATCACGTTTTCACACACCAGCGGGTCATTACAACAATCCCATGGACAACGTGTACGCGGCAACGCTTGCACTAAATCAAATCCCCGTGAGAGAGTCACCCCACGCAGAGGAGACCCGGCGGGCAATAGATATGCTGCGCACCGCGGTGGCGCAACAGGTTAATTACCCGGATCACAGAAGTGGAATGCATGGGACACCATATGTCAGCCAACAGCAAGGTAACGCTGGCAACATCCAAACAAGTTCGGCACGGCGGAGGGAAGAGCAGCAGCAAATGCCGCCTCCTCCACACATTCAGGCAGTACCAGCAGCATCAGCAGCACAGGCCGTCGTGGACAGTTCCAGAGCCAGGAGAGCCGTGGCCGGGTCTGCGGTACATGGGATACCAGCAGTACCGCGTCCAGCTGTAGCCCCTGCAGGATCACACGTTTCCCGAGTAAGACCAGCTTCGACCATTCTTGCAGGACCTAAGTGTCTTTCAGATAGCATCAGGGATGAGCCTTACCCGGAAAAGTTCAAAGAACCGGGTAAAGTAGTGAATTACGAGCCGACTATGGATCCGAAAACATGGTTGAGCAGTTATGAGATGGCCATGTCGATTCGCAATGCGTCCGAGAATCTTCAAGCCAAATTCATGTATCTAATGATGTCAGAGGGAGCAGCAAAGTTATGGTTCACCAATCTACCGGAAGGATCTATCAAGTCATGGGAAGAATTAAAAACTGCGTTTATCAAGCACTTTCACGGGACGTGCAGAAAGTTATTCACTATTGATCACCTAGAGCGGTGTGTTCAGAAGAAGGGAGAATCGGCGCGCAGCTGGGTGCGCCGGGTTATGGAAATACTTCATTCATCTACAGATATTCAGCCCAAGGATGCACTGCAAGCTATGGCAAAGACCTACAAGTACACACCTTTAGTACAAAAGTTAGCTCGCATGAAATCTAGTCGGAATGCTTCGGAGGTTACAATGGGAGAACTGATGGATGCATGCAACAAACATGCCGCAACAGACACTACGGAAGAGGAAACTGACGATAAAAAAGCAAAAGCAAACACAAGTAATAACGGAAGAACCGGCAATGGATCAGCGCCGGGTAACAACAGCCAGAACAAGCGCCCGTTTGAAGGAGGCTCTGAGTTTGTCGCCAACACTGAAGCCGGATCTTCCAGACCCAGGGCAGAAGGAAATTTCAATACTGGGAATCACAACGGAGGAAACTATCAAGGGCCACCAAGGCCGAGTAACAATTGGGACATCTTTAGAATGGCGTGCCCGAAGCACAGCAGGAACGGTAGGCCGGCTAACCACTCCTTGGAGCAATGCGCCGACCTATAGAGATGGTAGAACGAGGAAGTGAACAGAGCCATGCGAGGTGCGGGTCGGGGAGGAGGACCGGGTCCAGGAGGAAACCCGGGCAACGGCCCACCCCCAGCCGGTAACCCGGCAGCAAGAAATCAGGGAAACAATCAAGGGGGAGCTGGAGGTTTCCAAGCTAACCCCAAACAGTTGGGTCAATATCATGTGCATACCACATGAGGTTCTAACAAGGACAAAAAGATACTGAAGCAAGCGGTCAACTCAGTTTCTTCGGCTGTCCCGAGATATTTGAGGTGGTCAGAACAGGATGTAACATGGAGCAGAAGAGATCACCCGGAAAGAATAGAACACCCGGGAGTCTTAGCATTGGTAGTTGCACCACAGGTCAATGGGTACGAGCTGAAAAAGGTCCTGATGGATGGAGGAAGCAGCATCAATATCCTGTACTGGGAAACCTTTCTACGCATGGGTCTCAAGGAATCTCAGCTCCAAAAAAGTACGACAGTTTTTCATGGCATAGTACCGGGTCATTCAGCGTGTCCCGAGGGAAAATCGCATTGGAGGTAGCTTTTGAGGAATCAAAGGACAATTATCGAGTTGAGTGGCTTACTTTCGAGGTGGTTAAGTTGCGCAGTCCTTATCACGCGCTATTCGGAAGGCCGGCTTATGCTAAATTCATGGCAAGGCCGTGTTATGTGTATCTATAGCTAAAAATCCCGGGTCCTAAGCAGACCATTACCATACATGGAAATCGAGATATAGCAGCTGAATGCGATGAAGGAGACGCAGCAATGGCCGAGCAAGCCTGTAGAAAAGAGGAACTCAAGCATTACCGGTCTCAAGCAGGCCCGGAGGACAGAACCACATCAAAAAGGCCGAGCACTGAAGGCGAAAGAGCAAAGTCCAAGGCAGCACAAGATGCTAAGATGGTGGCTTTTATCAAGGATGATTCCTCCAAACAATCTGGCATAGGAGAAGAAATTGCACGGCCGCTCACAGCCAGCCGCGTTATGGAAACACCTCACCCGGGTTGGCTAGTAAACCCGGTACTCATCATGAAAAAGTCTAACAAATGGAGAATGTGTATCGGTCACGTCAGCCCGGGACCGGTTCCCAAGAAGAACTAAACAATGTAACGGGCAGCAGGTTTCAGACGCGCTCTTTTCCTACCCAGGGTACCTAAGGGGTCTGGAAGGTTTTTAATGAGGCGGCCTGCTGATCCAAACTTTCTCGTATCAATAAAGAGATGGTTATCAAGTCCTATTTTGTTACGATCTTTACTTCGGTTACAGGTAAGTAGTATCCATTGCTATCAATACATCAGTATCATCAAGTATGTTGAATATATATAGGTCTTGGGGGCTGATTGCTTGAATAGCACAGCCACAAACCCAAAGACCCGGCCTTGATGCCTATGAGTTATAAGGGCCGATTACTCGCAAACGAGTACGGCTGCAATCTTATAACCGGACAAAGGAGCCAAATTTTCTTGACTTTTCTTACTTAAGCTCGATGTGACTCGCGCTAAAGTGGCATGATTTGCTCGCTTACGATTACAATCAGCCATGAAGCCCAATGGGACTTGTCTGACCCTGTTTTCGTATAGATGTAACAACATGGTATCCACGCGAAAGCCGGCTTACGGTACAAGATAGTCAAAAGGGTCATCTAAACCACAAGTTATGCAGAGTACAAGGCTAATAGCTGGAAACTAAACGTTTATCAAGCGTAACTTCATTATCTATATGAAACAACTCCGGGTTTCGGCTTAGCAACAACAAGTTTGTTCTCTTCGAAAAGACCACACACCACATACTCGGAAATTCGGGCCTTGGGGACTGTGGGTTTCGAAACAGAATCAAGTTGTTTCGTCGCTAAGCTCGAAAGACCCCAATGTCCGAGTCGTGGGGACTTGGGGACTTAAAGAAAAGTCCACCTGTCAAAACTCACGATACTCGGAAATAAAGAGGGGAATAAAAAGAAATGAAAAGAAAGTTGGATATCAAGAATAAGTTCAAAAATAGACAAGTATCAAGTTCATCAAAAGGCCTAGAAAGGCACGAAGTGTATCACGGAATTAAAGTGCGTTACAAATTGCGACACCAGTATCAAGGGTGCACAGGCGCACCGTCAAAAGAATACTTGTTTTGAATAAAAGCATCAGATGATCGAAGTATTTTGATGGCATTTGCCTATTCGGCTTCCTGAGTAGGGTCCACATCTTTGCCCTTGCCCTCCGGGTCTTGGTCCAGGGCTTGCTCTTTAGCTCTCCCGGCATCATCACCCGGATTCTTCGCGTCAGGACGGACAGGCGGAAGGACAGCTGGTGTAGAGGTGGTTGGCTCTGATCCTAACTCGGCCTCTCTCTTCACAGTTTCTTCCCTCTTCCTGGCCAAGTCAGCAGCCCATTTCTCCAAAATATCAAAGGGCGGGGGTGCGTCCTCCTTCACGATTTTGCCTTCAGCATCGTACGCACTCATAATTGCGCTCAGATCCATACTATCGGCCAAAGTGGTTGCCGAGTGACGCACTGCGGATTGTATGGCCCTGAAGTCCTTGGGTACGAACTTGGAGCCATCAGCTTTGAACTCTGGAAACCCGGATATTACCTTTGCCGGATCAAGCTTGGGAAAATAAGCCTTAGCCAGAGTAAAGGCCCGGGTCATACCAATCCGGCATGCCGAGCATTTCCAGATCTCGATCCATGCAGGCACGGTGGAGCAGGCTTGGATAAGATTTTCTTCACCCGGATATACCTCGGTAGGCCACTTCACGACATCCAGTATAAACTTGGTGCCGGCAAAGAAAGTCCGGAGCATAGTCTTCAGCGTTTTAGCTTTGGCAACAACATCTTCTTCTGGGGCCGCAAGGTTGGCACCTGCAGTTGAAACAAAGGAAGGATGTATCAGTAATCCCGAGTATCATGTAATAAAGTAAAGGCATGAATTCAGTCGGCAGCAAAAACTTACTAAGCAAGATGCGATAGGTATCGGTAACCTGGTCCGATAATTTCTTCAGTGCGGTTTGAGCAGTATTGCACTTCTTCTTGTATTTAGAAACATCCCTCTTCAAGGTTTCCACGTCAGCCTCAAGAGCTTCTCTCTGCGTTACCTCGCCAAGAAGAAGTTGTTCGGTCTTGAGCAAAAATTTCATCAGACCGGGTCATCTGTGCCTGTAAAGAACAAGGAGCACAAGTATCAGTCGGGTATCATGGCAAGCCGAATATTGCATAAAGTACCAAGCACAACTTCAACAAAGTTATGCTCGGAACTTGGGGACTAAGTGTATACTACGAGATATCAAGTGTTGTTACCTGGCGCTCTGCAGCCATGCGCTCTAGAATATTGCTCTCTGAGGTCTTCATAGTGAGGAGAGTGCTCATCAGCTGGTCAAAAGTATCATTACTCGTGTTAGAGGATCCGGGGTCTCGGAAACTCGGAGAAGGAGTTTTCTTCTTAGCGGGAGACGGCATCCGGGTCATCCGAATGTCGGAATCTGGTGCTCCTCCTCCCGCACCCAAAGTTGCAGCTTTTTTCTTCTCGCTTGCATGCGAGGCTATCGGATACTCGGCTTCTTGTCTGGCCGGGTTCATCGGTGACACTTGTCCTTCGCCGCCAGCTGCGGCTGTCGTATTATCAGTCGGGTTCCCCTTACCTGGGTCATCGGTCTCCATATCCTCTTGGTCGCTAATAATGACCGTGGCCCTATAGATAGTATGAGTGAGCAGTTAGTGTACAACCAGGAAAGGGTGATGAAAATGTGATAGAACGTCAGGAAAGGAACTTTACCCGGGATTCACCGCAAAGTCCGCAGGGAATTCGCTGCTAGACCCGGATGAAACTGAAAAGTATCAAGCGAGATCTCGTAAGGGAATGGTTCAGGAAGATCGTTTCGTTCGAGAAAGGATAAGGTAAATACCAGCGCGCCGAGCCGGAGACAATGGAATACCCGGGTTAAGAGCACCATCACCCGGGTAATTTCGAGTCACTCTGCGCTTGGTCATGGGCGACTCCTTCAAATACGGCCAGTGGAATAACGTCAAGTTAGCTCATGTATATCATCAAAGGAATACGAATTGAATACAAGGAGGCGATATGAAACCTTGAAGACGACCTCTCGGGGTTTTCTCTTAGATCCGACTTTGATTGTCGGCTCCACTTCCTCCTCATCACTGGCGGATTCTACCTTGCCGTCAGTTTCTTCTTCTTCGTCCTTGTCCTCTTGCTCTGGAAGTTATCAATGTCACAGTTGGAAAATGAAGAACGGGACACGACGAACTCAAAGGAACTAAGTGAAGTTCGGAACGTACCTTCATCCGAGTTAGCGCCATCCTCTTGCTCCTCTGGATTTTCGGAGTTAGGAGGAGTTTCAATCTTCCAGAAATCATCATCGGCCTGAGATGAAGACATAAGAGCAAGGGTTATCAGCTGTATCAAGTGGAAAGAATAAAGGTGAAAACATGAGAACCGGGTTTTTACCACGGGGGCCGGGTTCTCGAGTGTGAAGGGCTCTAATCCGGTTATATTCCGGATTACCTCCAGCTTCTCTGTCAGAAATCTCTTGATAGTTTTATTGGTGTCGCCGGGTGCAAAGCTGTTGGTGGAGTACCGGAGCGAGTCCGTGGTGTGCCCCGAATACTCGCACATTAATTTTGTGCGGATGGAGTTGGGCTGGATTCGGAAATTGACCCAAGTTTTCACCAGGTTAAGCCCGATGAGACCTTGGGCCGAAAGAATGGATATTTTGGCCAATAAAGGCAGGATTGCTTCCCTGTTCGAGTCAGGGGTGAAGGCGTTGAAGGTCTCGGAGATATCAAGTAGGCCTTCCGAGTAACCCGGCAATTTCTTTTCGCTGGGTGGGGAAGTGTCCCGGCAATAAAAGTATGAAAGCTGCCAATGTTTGACGTGGGAGTTGAGGTTAAGAGGTGGCATTAGAGAGTTCTTGCGGCGCTGGATAGAAACCCCGCCGCAAGCGAGAAGTACCCCGTCACCGCTTTCGCGGCATGGTTTGCATTGGAAAAGCTCGACGAAAAGAGCCAAACTTGGCGGAGTGCACAAGTATGACTCGGAAAGGACGATGAAGTGGGAGATATTTAACACAGAGTTAGGCCCTATGTCAAATATACGAAGGCCATAGTGGCTCAAAATGTCACGAAAGAAAGGGTGACCCGGAGGACGGAAGCCCCGGGTCACGTGCTCCACAAAACATATTACCTCATCCTTTGCCGGTGTAGGCCGGGTCTCGTTACCCAACACCCTCCACTGGATATCCTCTTGGGGGGAAGAACCCCTAGCTCGACCAGTTCTTCTAACTTGACCTTGGTGACCGTAGATCGCGCCCAGTTGGCGGATATGGAGTTGGTGGTCTTGGCCTTGGTCGGATGCTTTCCCTGTTTCTTGGGAGCCATGGGTTTGACCTGCAAAGCACAAGGTAGAAGAGTGTGAGGAATAAGACTCGGAAACCGTGAGCTGGCCGAGTATCGGCGAGTGATATCGAGACAACATGGAAGTTGCATACTATCCGGGCATCAATCTGCAGAGTAAGGTTCAAACTATCCGGGTATCAAGCATCATAATAAAAGTTATGGAGGCATATGCATTGAAAGAGCCTTTGAGGGCGATGGATGGTTGCACAGGTACCTATTGCGAATAAAAAGAACCGGAAAAGGGAGGATTTCCCGGGTGACAGAGACAAGGGCGGAAAATTTGGGCGGACCGAGCCCAGATTGGAGACTCCGTTTCTAGATTTGTGGTAAAATTAACGACTATGGGCGGTAGGAAAGCGAAATAAAGTCTATATCCAATTCATTGGATGAGCTAGAATGAATACGAGCAACCTAATTCGGCGTGACCAGGAAAAGGACCGGCGAGTTGACTTAGATCTAATCTGAAGAAAATCAAGAAATCGCGGAGGCCAGTTAACTGATGAGAGAGACTTACTGGAGGGGATTGCAGTGAAGCTCGACGGAGGCAAATGGCACAAGCCTGGTGCCCCTTTGCGATTCCCGGCGGGCAGGTCGGGGGTCCGGCGGCGAATCTGGGCGGTGGTGCAGAGCGCACCGTGGCGGAGCGTAGCCGGCGGCAGATAGGCTCCGGTGATGCGCGCGAGGTTTCCGTAGTGGCGCTCTGTGAGCTAGAGCACTGAGGAAGAAAGGAAGAAGAATGGGGGGAAATGGGCTGTTGGGGTTAGGGTTACCCCTAAGAGCCAATTTATAATAGCGTGAGTGGATAAGCCCAGTTCAACGGGTGGGAGCCGGAAGTTACGGAGTAACGGCTATCTGTTTAAGTTTTGCGAGATACGCTTTAAATATTGGGCGAGGTATCCGGACAGAAATAGGAAGGAGATATTCTTCATAATATCAAGATCAATTATCGAGTAAAGTACAGGATCTTGACATTTTTATCAGGGCTTAGACCCGAAAAGCTAAGCCAAGTGTTTGGAGAGAAGCCGGGTTACTATATGGCCACCATGGAGTTGGGCCTAGCTATTTATCAAAGCGCTTTAACCCGGCCTTCATGCATTTGTGCATCTGATGTTTTTGCAGGGAATAGCAAGCGCTTCAAGGAAGGATCCGTGAAGCCCAAGCTATTCTGGGGACTACTGATGGAGGGATAATAACCCGGTAGGCCAACTCCAAGGTATAACCCGGCCCAAAGGACGCTGCGCAAGATCCGGCTAAGGATAAAGAAACTTCTGGAAGGCCCAAGTTTGTAGGCCTCGTAACCCGGACTGTGGGTTACGGTAAAGGAAAGTTAGGGTTTGTATGTGGTGTCCGGGTAGGATTCAGGGTGCGCCTTGGAGAGTAAGCCAGGGGGTATGGGTGCTTTATAAACCGACCCCTAGGTTTAGTTGAGGGGGATCCAAGTCCTAGCAATATCACCTAATATCGAATATCCAGTGTAATACGAGAGTTGAGTTATTATATTGAGATTGGAGACTCGGCGACTCGATTGTCGGCTACCAGATCGAGTATCATCATGTTTTCCTCTGAGCTAAACCCTCTCCCAAACGCCTGTGTCGTCTTGCCCCAAGATAAGTTACCCCCGGTAACGTCTGCCGTGATTATCCCACGACACCTCTTCTATTGGAGTGTTCAAGAGGTTAGCACCTAAACCTAAGTACTAAGTTTGGCATCGTGATTGCATTTAATATACTTATACAATAACGCAGATGCCACGATAATGGATGTACTATTCTGACATACGTTGTGCGAGTTCATTAATGGCATGAAAGATTTCCTCCGTGTGGATAATGCGAACAAGCAGAATGGTTTTGTATTATGTCCATGTCGTGCCTGTAAGAATCAGAATGGTTACTCTGACTCAAAGATCATTCACATCCACCTGTTTCAGTTTGGTTTCATGCCCAACTATAATTGTTGGAACAAACACGGTGAGAGAGGGGTTATAATGGAAGAGAATGAAGAAGAGGATGATGATGACAATTACCCCCTGAATACGGTGATACTTTCATGGGGGAAGCTGAAGGGAAAGCTGAAGAATAGGCACATGATGATCCCGCTGATGATTTTAGTCGGACCATTGCTGATGCACGGAGAGACTGTGATAGTGAAAAGGCGAGGGAGAAGTTGAATCACATGTTAGAGGATCACAAAAATTTGTTGTACCCAACTTGTGAAAATGGTCTTAAAAAGCTGGGTAGCACACTGGAAATGGTACAATGGAAGGCAGAGTCTGTTTTATCTGATAAGAGTTTTGAAAAGTCGCTGAAAATAATGAAGAATATGCTTCCAAAGGACAATGAATTGCTCGCCAGTATGTAAGAAGCAAAGAAGGTTGTATGCCCTCTAGGTTTAGAGGTGCAAAAGATACATGCATGCATCAATGACTACATCCTCTACCGCGGTCCGGAGTACGAGAATTTGAATGCATGCCCGGTATGCAATTCATTGCGGTATAAGATCAGAAGAGATGACCCTGGTGATGTCAAGGGAGATCCCCCTTGGAAGATGGTTCCTACCAAGGTGATGTGGTATGCTCCTATAATACCACGGTTGAAACGTTTGTTCAGAAACAAAGAGCATGCCAAGTTGTTGTGATGGCACAAACAGGAACGTAAGTCAGATGGGATGTTGAGACACCCCGCTGATGGGTCGCAGTGGAGAAATATCGACAGGGTGTTCAAAGATTTTGTTGGTGATGCAAGAAATTTAAGGTTTGGTCTAAGTACAGATGACATGAATCCTTTTAGTGAGCAGAGCTCCAGTCATAGCACCTGGCCCGTGACTCTATGCATTTATAACCTTGCTCCTTGGTTGTGCATGAAGCGGAAGTTTATTATGATGCTAGTGCTCATCCAAGGGCCGAAGCAACCCGGCAACGACATTGATGTGTATCTGAGGCTATTAGTTGATGAACTTTTACAATTGTGGGCCGAACCTGGCGAACGTGTCTGGGATGAGCACAAACAAGAGTCATTTGATCTATGAGCGTTGTTGTTCGTAACAATCAACGATTGGTCTGCTCTTAGTACCCTTACAGGACAGTCAAACAAGGGATACAATGCATGCACATACTGTTTAGATGAGACTGAAAGTATATATTTGACCAACAAGAATGTGTACATGGGACATCGTAGATTTCTTCCAAAATAGCATCCCGTAAGAAAGAAAAGCAAGCATTTCAACGGTCAGGAAGATCACCGGCCAAAGCCTCCAGAATGTACTGGTGCTGATGTATTAGATATGGTCAAGAATTTAATAGTAATCTTTGGAAAGAGGGTTGGCGGACAATCTGTTCCAAATAACTCTGATGGACACGTACCCATGTGGAAGAAGAAATCTATATTTTGGGATCTACCCTATTTGGAATTCCTAGAGGTTCACTCTGCAATCGACGTGATGCATGTGACGAAAAATCTTTGCGTGAACCTGCTAGGCTTCTTGGGCGTGTATGGAAAAAAAAGATACACCGGAAGCACGTGAGGACCAGCAACATATGAAAGACCCAGAAGGACTGGATCCAGAACGGTTTCGAGGTCCTGCCAGCTACGTTCTTACCAAAGCAGAGAAGGAATTCTTTTTTGAATGCTTGAGCAGTATCAAGGTCTCGTCTGGTTTCTCGTAGAATATAAAGGGAATAATAAATATGGCCGAGAAAAAGTTCCAAAACCTAAAGTTCATGATTGCCACGTGATTATGACGCAGTTGCTTCCGGTTGCATTGAGGGGCCTTCAACCGGATAATGTTCGACTACCAATTGTGAAACTATGTGCATTCCTCAATGCAATTTCTCATAAGGTAATCAATCCAAAAGATCTGTCGCGGTTACAAAATGATGTGGTCCAGTGTCTTGTCAGTTTTGAGTTGGTGTTCCCACCATCGTTCTTCAATATTTTGACGCACCTCCTGGTTCACCTAGTGGAAGAGATTTTCGTTCTTGGTCATGTATTTCTACACAATATGTTCCCCTTTGAGAGGTTCATGGGAGTGTTAAATAAATATGTTCGTAATCGTGCTAGGCCAGAAGGAAGCATCGCCAAGGTCTATGGAACAGAGGAGGTCATTGAGTTTTTCGTTGACTTTATTCCTGACCTTAAATCGATTGGTCTTCCTCAATCGCGGCACGAGGATAGACTTAGTGGAAAAGGCACGCTTAGAAAGAAATCAAAAATATGCATGGACGAGCATTCTTTAACTCAAGCACACTACGCAGTTCTTCAAAATTCCATCTTGGTGGCTCTGTACATTGAGGAACAAAAGAATATTGTACGCTCCCAAAACCCAGGCCAGACTAACGCCTTTGTTTCACGGCTCCACATGGCGACTTTTGACAATTGGTTGCAATCACATCTAATGAATGACAAGGATGTTGGAGATGAGTTGTACTCCTTGGCCAAGTCACCATCTTTGACTATAATGAGTTTCGAAGGGTATGAAATAAATGGGAATACATTTTACACGATAGCCCAAGATAAAAAGAGCACCAACCAAAATAGTGGTGTCCGCTTTGATGCAACAAACATCAATGAGCAAAAGGACACATATTATGGTTACATAGAGGAGATATGGGAACTTGACTATGGACCTTCTTTTAAAGTCCCGTTGTTTCAGTGCCAATGGGTCAAGATGACCAGAGGCGGGGTAAAGGTAGACAATCTGTACGGGATGACAATAGTGGATCTGAACAATCTTGGGTAGAGAGAAGAACCATTTGTCCTAGCCAAAAACGTTGCTCAGTTTTTCTATGTGAAGGACATGGCTACCATACCATCATTCTTTGTGGTTTTTTTTTGACATGTCCTGGTGCATGCTTGTTATTGACATCCAATTTAATGCTGCCAAATTTAACTGCAACTTCTTCTACTTCTTCATATTTTTCTGGTTCTAATACAACTGTGCCTATTGGTTCATTCTGCTCTGAAAGAAAATTCGCTTGGTAGTGAATGTTCTGTGACAGGTGTTCTTCTTCTGCCGTTCCCTTGATTATTTTCTTTGTTCGACATTGTAAAATCTAATCTTCATAATTTGTTGATCCTTCCCCATGAAGACCGCTGAGGTAAAATGTCTCATCTACCAGAGACATTGTTGTTTGGGTATTTTCCTCTTCTTCATCTTCTATGTCGATCGTGAGGGTTGCCTACTGGGGTTTCTTCAGTTCTTAACTTCTTTCTGCGTCTCTTTTTGGACTTCTTTCTAGACATGCTTTTCCTTTTCCTTATATTTCCTTTTGACATCTATGCCAATTTCTTGATGAACCATTGCAATCCGGCTTCAAAACCAAAGCATGCCTCACTGATAGCTTCTCTGTAAGTAACTAATTCCTGAGGGGGAAAAATAAGAAATGTAAATTCTCATGTATATATTGCCGTAAAAATTATTTTGTAAAAACAAATCCCAAAAAAAGGTGATAAACCAAAAATTGTTTGTGTTGTGGAAAAAAAAGTAACGATACAAAGGAACACAAACTTGCAGAGAGCTATTAGATGGAACATTTAAATGCATGAACCTATTGATCACTTCCGGGTCAGAAAAAAGAATAGTTGTGGCATCATGATTTTGGTCATCCGGTACACCTTGACAGTCTTGTTCTCTGATACGTCTCAAACGTATCTATAATTTCTAATGTTCCATGTTGTTTTCATGCCATATGCTACATGTTTCTTATACACTTTATGTCATTTATATGGATTTTCTAGGACTAACCTATTGACAAGATGCCACAGAGCCAGTTCCTGTTTTCTGCTGTTTTTGGTTTCAGAAAAGTTGTTATGGAAATATTCTCGGAATTGCATGAAACAAAATCCCAGAGTCTTAGAAAGTCGTCACATACATAGAGTCTGGAGGGGACCTCAGGGCCCCCACACCATAGGGCGGCGCCCCCCTCTAGCCGCGCCCCGGAATGGTGTGGCCCCCTGGCCCCCCACCGATGTTACCCTGTCGCCTATTTATACCTCTCCTCGGGTTAACCCTAAAGAGCGGAGCCTTTTCCACCAAAAACATTTCCAGCTGCCGTCACCGTCAACCCTAGTCCGGGAGGGTTCTGGAGCTCTCCCCGGCATCCCGCCGAGAGGGGGAATCATCACCGGAGGGCTCTACATCATCATGCCAGCCTCCGGAGTGATGCGTGAGTAGTTCATCCCTGGACTACGGGTCCATCGCAGTAGCTAGATGGTTGTTTGATGTTGTGTGTAGGGATACCCCAAGAAGAGGGTGTGATGAGCACAGCGGTAGGAAATTCCCCTTAGTTAAGAACCAAGGTTATCAATCTAGTAGGAGAAAGAGGACCTTCGGAAGGTTGATGCCACTGACGGTGGTGATGGCTCACCGGTGTCAGCAACAACGTGGAACCTGCACACAACACAACCAAAATACTTTGTCCCAACGATACAGTGAGGTTGTAAATCTCACCGGTCTTGCTGAAAACAAAGATTAGACGTATAGTGTGGAAAATAATGTATTCTTGAAGTAAGTAAAAAAAGCAGGAAATTGTGGTGGTTGGTTTAACAGTATAGGAAAATAGACCAGGGTTCATAGGTTCACTAGTGGTGTCTCTCCATAAAAGATAGCATGTTGGGTGAACAAATTATAGCTGGGCAATTGACAAATAAAGGTTGCACCGTAGTGCACATTCATGACATGATGATTACTATGATATTTAGTGCGGGCATTACAATAATATACATAGACCATAATCCAACTGCATCTATGACTAATAATCCACCCTCAGGTTATCATCCAAACCCCCTTAGGTATTAAGTTGCAAGCAAAAGATAACTGCATTAAACAAAGTGTGTAATGTAAGCAATGATTATGCACGCGGGCACTCTCACCGTTGTTTTCTCCATAATGGCAACAACACATCCTCCCCCTTCACGTTTCTGTAACTCGAGCAAGGTGAAGAGGAGGCATGAACCCACTATCAAGCATAAATACTCCCTCTTGGAGTCACTAGCAACTACTTGGCCAGAGCAACCACTAGCAACAGAAAGCATGCAAAATCACAAATAACATATGCAATAAAGACTATAATCAACTTGGCATAAGTTCAATATTCATCGGATCCCAGCAAACATAGCACAGAGAATTACATAAGATCAATCTCGATCATGTTAGGCAGCTCACAAGATCTAAACATGGAGGCATATGAGGAGAAGACAACCATCTAGCTACTGCTATGGACTCGTAGTCCAAGGATGAACTACTCACGCATCAATCCGGAGGCGGCCATGGTGATGTAGAGGTCGTCGGTGAAGATTTCCTCTCCGGCAGCGTGCCGGAGACAGCTTCAGAACCCCCCTGATCTAGGGTTGACGGTGACAGCGGCCATGGAACTTTTCGGGGATATTTGATCATGTGTTTAGGGTTTTCCATCCGAGGGGAATAAATAGGCAAAAGGGAAGAGGCGGTGGAGCCCTGGGGGCCCCACACCACCCCCTGGCGCGGAAAAGGGGGGCACGCCACACCATGGTGTGGCCCCCCTGATGCCCCTCTTCGTCTCCTCATCGGTCTTCTGGATGCTTCCGGGGAAAATAGGCACTTCGGGCTTTGTGGGGTCCAATTCCGAGAATATTTCTAGAACAACTTTTCTGAAACCAAAAACAGCAGAAAACAGGGAATTGGCACTTGGCATCTTGTTAATATGTTAGTCCCGAAAAACATGTAAAGATGACATAAAGAAGGGAGAAAACAAGTAGCAATTGGCATAATATCATTATGGAGCATCAGAAATTATAGATACGTTGGAGACGTATCAAGCATCCCCAAGCTTAGTTCCTACCCATCCTCGAGTAGGTAAGCGATAGAACAATAATTTCTGAGGTGACATGCTACTAACATAATCTTGATCATAAAAAAGTAAAGGCATATGCAAGCTGAGATCATAGAACTTCAAACACGAACATGATAAATATAACTTAATAATAAAGCAAAGCAATAAATTTTCATCATGAAGAGTATCTCAAATAAAGGATCATGAGAAACAATGCAAAGAAAGATAAACATTTATTTCGGGTATAGAGAAAGCATGGCAAAGTGGTATTTCGCTAGTCCTTAAGAGTGGGAAAAAACATAAATGCGACGACACCTTCAAAGTTCATGAGGAAGACTAGAGCAAATAATTTAAAAACAAATGATATCACATCATGAAGTAATTATTGATGTTCATGGGACAGTGCATGTATAACTAAGAATGGCAAAAATGCTCTCTCAACTGTGCATAAAGTTAGAAGATGGAGACACAACATAAAAGTAAAAGAAAGGCCCTTCGTAGAGGGAAGCAGGGATCACTCATGTGCTAGAGCTTTTATTTTATTAAACAGAGGTATTAAAAGTTTGACACTCCTCTCATCCATCTTTCACAAACCATGGCTAACCGAATCCTCGGGTGCCTGCCAACAATCACATACCGTGGAGGAGTGTCTATATTTTGGGAGATGTATGGTAATGTCAATGAATGGTAAACAGAAAATACAGTACGTCACAAGCCAACTGGATTCACAAGAGCGGATCCCATGTGAAGGATGCATCTGGGCAGAAGGTCATCCCTCTTTCTATTTTGTTTACATAATTATGCTTTGACTGATAAATCAGGGGCAAAAATAGTGAAGAGATTTTGTGTGTATTAATTTGGGGCTGGGAACCTCGCTGCCAGCTCTTCTATCATTTGGATAAGCGGATGAAGCCACTAGTCCAGGGTGTGAAATCCAATCAACAAGTGAGATAAATATTCTCTATTGATGTCCTCATGAGCAAAACAGGAACATAAAGCAGGAGTAATTTTGAAAGTTTTAAAGGTAACACATGAGCAATTTACTTGGAGTGGCAGTTAAATACCACATGTAGGTAGGTATGGTGGACACAATGGAAAAAACATTGGTCTAAGGGAGTTCGATGCACGAGTAGAGCTCATACTAAGTACAGGTGAGGCTAGCAAAAGACTGGGAGCGACAAATCAAGAGAGCATAAGAGCCATAATCATGCATAGCGACATAAGCATCATTAATTAAAGCATAAGCAGTATCATAGTTCAAAAACTAAGTGCTCATGGAGGCTATTCGTGACTTTTTCATAGTCATAAACATGGTGTGAGCATGCGCCAAGTCAACCAAATAAAAAATTCGAAAGAGAATACCAAAATTTTATGCTTCCTTATGACAATAACAGCTCATGAATCTTTCAATGACATATTAAACACTCTCAGCTATTTGAGGCTATTCATGCTACTCAACATCACAAGGCTTTTGAACTAAAATAACATTTAGCATGACATGAAAAAGTTCTAGCAACATTCTATACAAGCTTCTACTTGCACCAGTATAAATTCTACTTTAAACAACAGTTTCTTTCTCCCAACAAGCACCATACAAAATATGTTTTAACAAAAACTCTCTAAATGCTACAGCAAGAAAACATGGGAGTACTCACATAATACTACTAAAACTAACAACTCCAATAAGATATGCATGCAAAACAGGAGCTAAATAAATGCAGCAGCCAGACAGAGATTAAGAATACAAAGTATTCCCATGAAAAAGCGGAGCGTGTCACTCTCCAATAAAAGAATGCTGGGGTCCATTCAAGTTTACTGAAAAAGTAAAAACAAACTGAAAGAAAAAACAAAACAAAAACTGAAAACAAAAATAAAAGACGCTCCAAGTAAAGCACATAAGATGTGACCGAATAAAAATATAGTTTCACTAGAAGTGACCTGATAATTTGTTGATGAAGAAGGGGATGCCTTGGGCATCCCCAAGCTTAGACGCTTGAGTCCTCTTGCAATTTTCTGGGATGTACCACCGGGGCATCCCCAAGTTTATGCTTTTCACTATTCTTGATCACATCATATCATCCTCTTCTCTTGACCCTTGAAAACTTCCTTCGCACCAAACTTCTCACAATCTTCATTAGCAATGTTAGTGCAATTCAAATAATAAATTCACATGGTTCAGTTTCAACACAAGTCTAACACTCAAAAACACATTAGCTACTGTCACAACTTCTTTTAAAACTCTTTTTCTCAAAAGAACACCCAAAGAAATCGATTAAGAAGCAAATGCAATTATTGGCAGAAATCTGTCAAAACAGGACAGCAGGTAAAGATGATTTTTTTCGAAAATCTTCTGTTGCTCAGATCAACAAGTTGTCGACTAAGAAAAGTTGCGTATACACCCCAGGATTTCGCACAAAAAACCTTAGGTCAGTTTGAATTTTTTTGGGATTTTATACGGAATAAACAGTGGACAGGAGAAGTCTGTTTCCCTCGCAGAAAACCGAAATGTAGCCTCAACTTTCCTCTAGAGGATTTACTTGGCTAAAAAAAAACTCAAAAGAAAAGATACATAGGGGTTGCTAAGGAAATAGACAACACCCAGGTGCAAAGCACACCAAAGAAAATGAAATAAAACGGGTTGAAAACAGCAAAATAAAACAGGTTGTCTCCCGGTAGCGCTTTTCTCTAACGCCTTTCAGCTAGGCATAAAAAGGCAACTCAAGTATTTTCAAGTGAAGAAGCATCAACATCATAACTTTCTCTAATAATAGAGTCAAAAGGTAGCTTCATGCTCTTTCTAGGAAAGTGTTCCATTCCTTTCTTGAGTGGGAATTGATATTTAATACTCCCCTCTTTCATATCAATAACAACACCAACAGTTCCAAGAAAAGGTCATCCCAAAACAATAGGACAAGAAGCATTGCATTCGATGTTCATAACAACAAAATGAACAGGTACAAGGTTATTGTTAACCATAATAAGAACATCATCAGTTCTACCAAGAGGTTTCTTCTTAGCATTATCACCAAAATGAACATCCAAATAACAGTGTTCCAACGGTGGTAGATCAAGCATATCATAAAGCTTTTGAGGCATAACAGAGATACTAGCACCAAGATCACACAAAGCATTGCAATAAAAATCATTTACTTTTATCTTAATGATAGGCTCCCAACCATCATCTAATTTTATAGGGATAGATGTCTCAAGTTTCAGCTTTTCTTCCCTAACTTTCATGAGAGCATTGGTAATATGTTTAGTAAAGGCCATATTCATGGCACTAGCATTGGGACTTCTAGAAAGCTTTTGTAGGAACTTAATAACTTCAGAGATATTGCAATCATCAATATCAATGTTATTATCATCAAAAGTAATGGGACCATTCTCTCCCACATCTCTTAAAATTTCAGCACTTTTATTAGAAGCAATTTCAGCAGTTTGAGGCAATTTAGCACGTTTCACCAAAGGGGTGGAGTCTTTGTTAACACCAACTATTTTACCATTAATAGTAGGAGGTTTACTAGCGCTTGGAGCTTCAGTTTTACTAGTAGTGGTGATAGTGCAAACTCTAGCAATATTATTCTTTCTAGCCAATTCATCTTATCTTTCCCACCTAGCACGTAATTCAGCCATCAACCTAACATTATTATCAATAAGAACTTGGATGGCATTCAAAGTTTTACTTTCTTTAACATCATGTGGCAAAACCTTCAGTTTTAGAAAATGAACATCAATAGCTAGGCTATCTACTTTAGAGGCAAGACCATCTATTTTACCAAGCTTTTCCTCAACAGATTTATTAAAAGCATTTTGTGTGCTAATAAATTCTCTAAGCATGTTTTCAAGATCAGAGGTAGAGCTTTTATTATTACTGTAGGAATTTCCATAAGAATTACCATAACCATTATTATGAGGATAAGGCTTATAATTGTTTCCACCAAAACTATTTCTATAAGGATTGTTGTTAAAATTATTATTTCTAATAAAGTTCACATCAACATGCTCTTCTTGAGCAACCAAAGAGGCCAAAGGAACATTATTTGGATCAACTTGAGCTTTACCATTGACAAGCATAGACATAATAGCGTCATGCCTTTCACTCAAAGAGGAGGTTTCATCTATAGAATTTACCTTCTTACCTTGTGGAGCTCTCTCAGTATGCCACTCTCAATAATTTATCATCATATCATCTAGAAGCTTTGTTGCATTGCCCAAAGTGATGGACATAAAGGTACCTCCAGCAGTTGAATCCAATAGGTTCCTTGAGGAGAAATTCAGTCCTGCATAAAAGGTTTGTATAATCATCCAAGTAGTCAGTCCATGAGTGGGACAATTCTTCACCATAGTTTTCATTCTTTCCCAAGCTTTAGCAACATGTTTAATATCAAATTGTTTAAAATTCATTATGTAACTTCTCAGGGATATAATCTTAGCAGGACAAAAATATTTTCCAATGAAAGCATCTTTACACTTAGTCCATGAATCAATACTATTTCTAGGCAAAGATAGCAACCATTCTTTAGCTCTTCCACTCAAAGAGAAAGGAAATAATTCCAGTTTAATAATATCTCCATCCACATATTTATACTTTTGCATCTCACATAGTTCAACAAAATTATTAAGGTGGGCAGCAGCATCATCAGTACTAACACCAGAAAATTGCTCTTTCATAACAAGATTTAATAAAGCAGGTTTAATTTCATAGAAAGCAACAATAGGAGCAGGTGGAGCAATAGGTGTACAAATAAAATTATTGTTGTTTGTGCTAGTGAAGTCACACAACTTAGTATTCTCAGAGGAACTCATTTTTAGCAGAATAAAAGCAAGCAAATAAATAACAGATATAAAGTAAACTATTTTTTTTAGTTTTCGATAAAGAGAAGCAAAACAGGAAAAAAATAAAAACAAGAAGCAAAATAAAGAGGTTGAGAGTGAGAGACTCCCCTTGCCAGAAGACTTCTTCCTCCCCAGCATTGGCGCCAGAAATTTCCTTGATGTTGTGTGTTGGGATACCCCAAGAGGAGGGTGTGATGAGCACAGCGGTAGGAAATTCCCCTTAGTTAAGAACCAAGGTTATCAATCCAGTAGGAGAAATAGGACCTTCGGAAGGTTGATTCCACTGACGGTGGTGATGGCTCACCAGTGTCAGCAACAACGTGGAACCTGCACATAACACAACCAAAATACTTTGTCCCAATGGTACAGTGAGGTTGTCAATCTCACCGGTCTTGCTGAAAACAAATATTAGACGTATAGTGTGGAAAATAATGTATGCTTGCAGTAAGTAAAGAAAGCAGGAAATTCTGGCGGTTGGTTTAACAGTATAGGAAAATGGACCGGGGTTCATAGGTTCACTAGTGGTGTCTCTCGATAAAAGCTAGCATGCTGGGTGAACAAATTACAGCTGGGCAATTGACAAATAAAGGTTGCACCGTAGTGCACATTCATGACATGATGACTACAATGATATTTAGTGCGGGCATTACAACAATATACATAGACCGTAATCGAACTGCATCTATGACTAATAATCCACCCTCAGGTTATCATCCGAACCCCCTTAGGTATTAAGTTGCAAGCAACATATAACTGCATTAAACAAAGTGTGTAATGTAAGCAATGGTTATGCACGCAGGCACTCTCACCGCTGTTTTCTCCCTAATGGCGACATCACATCCTCCCCTTCATCTTTCTGTCACTCGAGCAAGGAAAAGAGGAGGCATGAACCCACTATCATGCATAAATACTCCCTCTTGGAGTCACTAGCAACTACTTGTCCAGAGCAACCACTAGCAACGGAAAGCATGCAAGATCGCAAATAACATATGCAATAAAGACTATAATCAACTTGGCATAAGTTCAATATTCATCGGATCCCAGCAAACACAGCACAGAGAATTACATAAGATCAATCTCGATCATGTTAGGCAGCTCACGAGATCTAAACATGGAGGCATATGAGGAGGAGACAACCATCTAGCTACTGCTATGGACCCATAGTCCAAGGAT
Source organism: Alopecurus myosuroides (assembly GCA_028641055.1). Taxonomy (NCBI): domain Eukaryota; kingdom Viridiplantae; phylum Streptophyta; class Magnoliopsida; order Poales; family Poaceae; genus Alopecurus; species Alopecurus myosuroides. The sequence goes on along the minus strand of CM054063.1, from coordinate 314,478,720 downwards.
GAACTACTCACGCATCACTCCGGAGGCAGGCATGGTGATGTAGAGGCCTCCGGTGATGATCTCCTCTCTGGCAGGGTGCCGGAGACAGCTTTAGAACCCCCCTGATCTAGGGTTGATGGTGACGGCGGCTGCGGAAATTTTCGGGGATTTTTTATCAGGTATCTAGGGTTTTCCATACCGGGGGATAAATAGGCGAAAGGGCAGAGGTGGTGGAGCCCTGGGGCCCCACACCACCCCTGGCGCGGCCAAGGGTGAGGGCGCGCCACCCCATGGTGTGGCCCCCCTGATGCCCCTCTTCGTCTCCTCTTCGGTCTTCTGGATGCTTCCGGGGAAAATAGGCACTTCGGGCTTTGTGGGTGTAGAGGCCCCAAACCGGATGGTCCAGAACCCCTCATATGCATACATTCACGATCCCAAGATCATCTGCCATGAACCACCCATGGATCGACACAGCGATATGCAAGCATCAGAAGAATGATCCTAAGTGTCCACTCTGACAAAGCTAGTATATGCTCATTCCTTCAGTTGGGGTGTTCTCCCCGGCACCAGGTCCCACCTTGCCTTGCCAGGAGACCCAACTGTCGCTTCCGGGGGGTAACTTAATCCCTCACTTTGTATGTCCCGTTACTCCCTCCTAGCGACACTTCGGTTCAGAGAAACATCCTCTCTATAGCATCTTGGAATGAAACACACACTAACAAAGTCAAGTTTCTAGATAGGCCACGTACCCATGTTGGGGTAGAGTGGCAGTACTTCTTGGTTCTCCAGCGAAGACTAGGTTATGTGCGTTTTGTATAACATTTGGAAAACAACTCCTTAGCTCCCCCGGTGAACAAGGTCTCACCTCTTCACCGTGGACTTTTCATAACTCCTTTTGTTTGCAAAAGCACATTTTAAAAGTGTCCACTTAGGGACTCAAGATTATTATCTTAGGCGGTATTTATATACCTTATGGTGGCTAAAGGCTTGGTAACACCAAGTTGACTAATGGCAAAGTGATAGTATACTATATAATATTAATAGTAATATTCACTCAATAAAATAGTTTTTGGTAATCAAGTTTTTGAAAACTTCATAAGTAGGGCATGCATGATAGATAATGATAAGTAGGAATAACAGCAAGCTTTAAGGATGGCTTGCCTTGGAGGAAACGAGGGTCTTGCTCGTGATCACATCAGGAGTGGTAGTAATAGCCTCCTGCTCCAACTACCTCTTCTTCGTTTTCTATCGTCGTAAAATAAAAATAAGGACACTCAATCAGAACCATACTAAGCAAACAATGACACTCAACTACTTTATACAGCAAGCAATGCACACACAAAAATAACACACAAGTTCACAAAACAATTCAACACAAGCATACATAAAAAAAAATTATTATTATTACTACAACTACTATGGCTGAGATAAATTATTTCTCAACAAAATGAGATGGAATCAGTGGGTGTTCCACTAAGTTTTCCATTTCATTTAGGAGGTATTTAGCCTCTGGTCCAACTTGTGGAAACAAAAGATTTTCCTAACAAAAATACTACTAGCTATTCTAGTGAAAACAATACTATGGACAATAAATAATTAAACCTACACATGCATCTCTAAGGAACAACATGCATTCTAACAGAGGTGAAAACAAGTACTAACCAGTACCAAAATGGTACTGGACTCACCTAAAAATTCTCCTATCACTTGGATGAAAATATAGCTAAGCATTTGCAACACAAGATTAAATAAAAATAAAAGTAGAGAATACTCCTATGCTCATACTAGTTTCAAACAAATCCTAAACATGCACAAACTTTCTAACATGCTAGATCTGTGAGAAAACAACATAATAACACTAAAAACAACATCTAAACATGCTAGAAAACAGAATAACACTAGCAAGCAATTATTTACAAATCAAATCTACTCATTTTATTTCTAACAGAAAGTACAAAATCTTAGATCTGTTGCCAAAATAAATCTAGAGCTCTAAAAATCACACAAAGCTAGGATGTCATAGATCTACCTAATATCTAACAGATCCAATTGGATTCACATCAAAAGTATTGTAAAATAAATCCTAAAAATCACAGAACATGCTACTGGACTTTTACCAAAGTGGATGCCATTTCCAAATGGTAGCTCACCTTGATGTGAGGTCAAGTTCTACTGGTAGATCTAGTCAAGGGCTACTCCAGGAATTTTAGTTTGCACATTTTGAGCATTCCAATCAAAAGTTATTGCATTTTTTCCTTAATAGACAGTGTTCAGTTCATCATTTTTCATTCGTTCAAACAAGGTTCAAATCCAGTTCTGCAAGTTGCATCCGTTCAAGATTTTGTTCATCCACCTCAGATAATTTTGGTTCATTTTATTTTTGAGTTTAACAATTTTTAACATGATTAAAGCAAATTAGCAGATTGAGTGCATTTTCAAAAAGGAAAAAGAAAAACGTCCGCGGGCTGAGCAACACACGGGCGCGCGGCCCGCTAGCGCTCTGCGGCCCACCTCGCTTCCACGGTGCGCGGAATGCGCGTACCGTTTTGCGGTTTAAACGTGGCCGTTGATCTCGCGATCAACGGAGCACGTCCATCGTTCTCTTCCTCTCTCTCTCTCTCTCTCTCTCTCTCTCTCTCTCTCTCTTTTCTCTCTCGACGGAATCGCGCGCGGACGGCGGCGAACTTGGATGCGATTGCTCACCTAGGGGGGTTGCAGGCCGGTGGCGAGGGGTCGAGGAAGTTGCAGGGGCTCGGGGCTGTGCAGGGGCGCTGAGATCGCGACGTGAGGCAGCTCCAATCAACGGCACGGTGCAGGTGTCCCGCGGCGGCTCCGACGAGTTCTCCGGTGCTCCTGCAAACGGGGAACCACGGGAAGGCGTCAGGCTCGATCCTCGGAGGGTGGGGAGTCGTTTGAGTGTGACAGGGAGGGTTGGGGTGGCCTGAGGCGCGCGCATCGCACCTCGACTTTCTGTGGTGGCCGCGGTGGTTCTCCAGCGATCTAGGCTAGCTGGGGCTTTGATGGCTAGGTTGAGACTCCAAGTGTAGAGTGTGTAGCTAGTGGCAAGCCTTCTTCCCCACGAGGGTGACTCGAGGGTTTATATCGAACTCTTGGGGAGCCAGTATTTCAGCAGTTGTCTTCCAAGATTCCTCCAGGATCCTGCAAACAAGTAGAGAATTTTGTGCCCTCAACCTCACCAAGTGGTTGTCAAGCACAAGGTGTGAGACTTCTAAATTACAATGCAAAACTGAAAGTAAATGTGCAATAATTAAATCTACTACTAAATGCAAATGAGAAAATAAATATGCAATGGATTGTTTTTGTATTTTTGTGATGCAAGTGGTGATGGAGATCATGTAAATTTGAATTAGAGATGCAAGTAAAGTAAAGTGCAAGTAAAGTAAATTGCAGCAAAGTAACTAGAGTGTTTTCTTATATTTAAAATAGGACCGGGGTTCATGGTTTCACACTTGCATTCTCTCAAATAAAGTGGTAGATGGTGGACATAAAGAATTACATGTGAGATTACAATAACATGTTTAACATTGAGTACTTTCATATGGGCATCACGTCCTAGCATAGAGATCTCTACGGTCATATTGATCCCTCTTATACTCCACCAAGATGCGAAATAAATCATAACACCTCGATAATTAAGGAAAAACCAGAGTATAGCTTTAAGCAATGTGACATGAAGTTGAAGTAAGAACTTGCTAGATCTAGTCATGGAGATTGATTAGTGTCACTTCAAATCCCCGATAACAAGGTACTCCTTTTTATCCCTAGTGAGGTAACTAAGAAAGGTTTAACAAAACCTAAGTGGATCGCTGAACTTCTGTCAATTTCACAGCACTAGCCACCCCCCGTTACTCCAACTAATGCACCCATCACCCCACACACACTCTCAAGAACTAGACTGATCAAAGCTAGCAAATAAGAACGGGGTACATAAGATACATCTACTCAAATAACTCAATAGAAACAATTGCAATCTTAGATTCAATAACTCATAGAAAAGATCCACCACATAGGAATTACAACGGTGCCCGTAATCATGTGAGGCAGCTCATACGGATCTAATTAGTGAAGCATATAGAGACAGAGATACAAGTGATAATTCCACAAACCCATAGCCCTGGGGTGGACTACTCCCTCTTCATGGAGATGTCGATGGAGATGACGTTGGAGGGGTAGGAGATCACACCGGCGGCGCCTCGCCGGAGTTTTCCCCCTCCAATCTGGAACTCCTGGTCTCTGTTTTGGTGTTTCAGTGTTTCGGCGGCGCTCTCCTCCGTAAGGGTACGGGGGACCCTTTTTATAGTCGGTTTTAGGTCAAGACGGAGTCGGTAAGTCGAAGATGGAAGGAATTGGGGCCACAGGGTCCAAAAGGGGGCCTCTCACGCGGCCAAGGAATCTGGCCGCGTGGAGGGTCCTCTTTTGGGCCTCCTTGCCCAATTCTCGTGGATCCTTCGCCCGCAAGTCTTCTCCTTCCAAGAAAATGACCCCCGCAGATTTTCAGGTGATTTCGCGGAAGTTTGCCCCCTGAAACGTCAAAAATATAGAAAACGGGGTTTCTGACAGACAGGGTTAATTCCATAAAAGTTGGGCGACTTTGTAATTTAACCCCAAAATACTATAAAACATTGAATTATACCCTTATATGATGCAATATGTAATAGAAAACCATGTGAAAATATGCAAAATTCATCTATGCATTTTACATGCATCAGGCTTTCTCGAGCTCGTGGGTGAGTGTGAGGCGAGTGTGTGGTGAGGTGCGGGAGTGGTAGCAAGGCCGTGGCCCTTGGCAGTGGCATTATAGGGGCGGGGCGGCTGTGTGCACGCTCGGGTGACCACGGGCCTCAGTGGGACGCGCCCGTGCGCCCCCTGGCATGCCCATGTCATGCACTTGCCTCTTGGGAGCGCCCAGGGGCGTGACTTGGAGTGGTCAATGGTCACTAGGGCGAAGAAACGAAAGAAAATCGCGAGGGGAGCACTGTGGCACGCGACAGTGGTGATTCTGTCAGGCCGTGCCCATCCCTCTCCCTCCCGTTTCACCTCTAAACCTCACCCTCTCTCCCTCTGTGGTCAAAGCAACTTGGTGACCAAGGGATAGAAGTGATGGGTGCTGACTAGGCTTCTAGAAGGTCCAAACCGTGCAACATTTGGATCATCCAATAAAAAGTTACAAGCATTTGAATTTGGTGCAATATCACTGTTTCTGTAGAAAATTCAGTTTCAGTTTCAGACTTGGAAATTTTCTAAGTGTTGGTTTAACAGAGTGGATTAGCCAAATGTTGTAGTTGTTTTCATGAACCAAATCATATTAAAAAATTGTTTACCAAGTATGGTTGTGTTAAGCAACATTAGTACTTTCTTAAACAGCAAAAGAAAACAAATTTGAAACTCAAATGATCAATGAAAACAAGGTGGAAAAACAGCTAGTTTGGGTTTTTCTCTGTTTTCTAAAAATCACTAAATCTGTCTTATTTTCTTAACACAAAAACATCAAGCAATTGATTGTTTCTGTAATTCCAATTTTCAAACCAAGTTAACCAATTTGTAGTCCATATAATAGAGATCACATCCATGCCAAGAAAACACAAAATGTGACTCTCTAGCATATAGATAACAAGGGTGAAAAACACCTAATTGGCTTATTTTTCAGAAATGGTTTTAATAGAAAATCCTAAGGAAAACATTGGATTAATCTTATGCCAAATTGTTTTCTTGATTCTAATCAAACCAAATATTAATTATAAGTTGATTACAACATTGCCACAAGAATTTTGATGAACAACTTTGGAAACACCAGGTGGAAAACAATCCAGAAATATTCAGAAAACAAAGTGAATGATTTTTGAATCAAATTTGCTTGCATTGCATAGATAACCATGGTTCAATACATAATGTTGGATTACACAAGGGCATTAAAAAGTTTTTGTTGGCTCACAAAAATGGTCTCCCTCATGTGTTACAAGTGTCCCAAATCTGGGGTGTGACAGATCTCCCCCCCTTAAAAGAATCTCGCCCCGAGATTCGCGGGTTTAGTCTTTAAGGAAACCAGGGAACTCCTTCCTGATATAATCTTCACGCTCCCAGGTTTCTTCCTCCTCTGAATGATTCGTCCACTGAATCTTAAGGAACTTGAAAGCATTTCTCCTGGTAGCACGAACATTCTCCTCAAGTACACGCAGGGGTCGATCACGGTAGGTCAAATCATCATTGATGTCAATGGTCTTGAAGTCAATGTCTTGGTAAGTGAGATTCTTCTCAGGTACATGAAGACACTTCTGGAGCAATGACACGTGAAAAACATCGTGAAAGGCTGACAGCTCTTCAGGTAGCTCCAGCTGATAAGATACCTCTCCACGACGGGCTAGGATCTTAAACGGGCCAATATACCGGGGTGCAAGCTTTCCCTTGACATGAAACGCTGCATCCCTTTGAGCGGCGTAACACGAAGATACACGAAATCTCCTATAGTGAAAGAGACATCGCGACGCTTAGTGTCCGCATAACTCTTCTGGCGTGATTGTGCGGCTTTAAGACGGTCACAGATTAAATGCACTTGTTCCTCTGCAGCTTTTAGAGTATCAACTCCAAAGATTTGACTGTCTCCTGTTTCAGTCCAGTTCAGAGGTGTGCGGCATTTCCGTCCATACAATGCTTCAAAAGGTGCCATCTGCAGGCTTGACTGATAGCTGTTATTGTAGGAAAACTCTGCAAACGGCAGGCAGTCTTCCCACTTAACTCCATAGGACAATACACAGGCACGAAGCATGTCCTCCAATATCTGGTTCACACGCTCAGTCTGTCCATCAGTCTGCGGATGGTAGGCTGTGCTAAAGGCTAGCTTGGTTCCCAAGGATTCGTGTAACTTCTTCTAGAATCGAGAGGTGAACTGTGATCCTCGATCTGACACAATCCTGCTGGGAACTCCATGTAGGCTGACTATCCGAGAAATATAGAGATCAGCAAGCTGGTCTCCACGATATGTGGTCTTGACAGGTATAAAGTGTGCAACTTTGGTGAGCCTGTCAACGACTACCCATATCGAATCATTTCCTCGACTGGACCGTGGCAGTCCAGTAATGAAGTCCATCCCAACTTCATCCCATTTCCAAACAGGTACTTGCAACGGCTGTAACAAACCAGCGGGACGCTGATGTCCAGCCTTCACTTGCTGACAAACATGGCACTTGGCTATAAACGAGGCAATATCTCGCTTCATTCCGTGCCACCAAAACTTCTCCTTCAAATCTTGATACATTTTAGTTCCTCCAGGGTGAATAGAGTATAAAGTGTCATGAGCCTCAGTCATGATTGTTTGCTTCAACTCAGATTCAGCCGGAACACAAATGCGTCCTTCATACCATAGGACTCCATCAGAATCAATGGTAAAAACGGCAACTTCTTCTTTCTCCATGCGGGTTTTAATTCCCTCAATACTCTTCTGGCCCTTCTGAGCTTCTTTGATTTGATCAACTAGAGTTGGTTTAACATCCATGGCTTCCAACATGCCATAGCTGACCACCTCGATACCAAGCTGGTCAAGTTCTTTCCACAACTCCGGTTGTCTGATCTGAATCATAGAATTTAGAGAGACTGGCTCTCGACTAAGAGCGTCCGCAACAACATTCGCCTTTCCAGGGTGATAGTGGATACTAAGATCATAGTCCTTGATGAGCTCTATCCAACGGCGTTGCCTCATATTGAGTTCACGCTGTGTGAAGATATACTTCAAACTCTTATGATCTGTATAGATTTCACACCTCTTCCCAATAAGGAAATGTCGCCATGCTTTGAGAGCATGTACAACTGCAGCAAGCTCTAAGTCATGAGTAGGATAATTCAACTCATGTGGTCTCAACTGGCGTGAGATAAACGAGATGACCTTTCCTTCTTGCATGAGAACACTTCCAAGACCAAGCTTAGAAGCATCACAATACACATCGAAACTCTTGGAGACATCCGGCATAATGAGTACCGGGGCCGTCACCAGTCGATTCTTCAACTCTTGAAAACTCTCAGCACATTTGTCCGTCCAAACGAACTTGCTATCCTTCTTGAGCAACTGAGTGAGTGGTCTGGCTATACTGGAAAATCCTTGAACAAACTTGCGATAATATCCGGCTAATCCTAGAAAAGATCTGACTTCAGTCTGATTAGTCGGGGCAGCCCGATTAGCGACAGACTGAACCAGAGCAGGGTCAACAGAGATTCCACCTCCGGATACTACGTGTCCAAGAAATCCAACTTCTTTCAACCAGAATTGGCACTTACTGAACTTAGCATACAGTTGATGCTGTCGAAGTGTTCCGAGAACAATTCTCAGATGTTCTTCGTGTTCTTCCTCACTCTTGGAGTAAATAAGAATGTCGTCAATGAAAACCACGACAAACTTGTCCAGGCATTCCATGAAAACCTTATTCATAAGATTCATGAAGTAGGCGGGGGCGTTGGTTAGACCAAAAGACATCACGGTGTACTCATACAACCCGTAACGTGTGGTGAAAGCAGGTCTTTGGAATATCGGTCTCACGAACCTTCAACTGATGATAACCAGTACGAAGATCGATCTTTGAGAAAATTCTTGCCCCATTTAGCTGGTCAAACAGGTCTTCAATTTTGGGCAGCAGGGTATTTGTTCTTGATGGTGACATCATTCAACTTACGGTAATCCACACATAGACGTGAGGAACCGTCCCGCTTGTCCACAAAAATGACAGGTGATCCCCATGGTGATGCACTAGGGCGAATCAGACCTTTTCTCAACATGTCATCCAGCTGCTTCTTCAACTCATCTAGCTCCTTTGGGTTCATCCTGTAAGGTTTCTGTGCTATGGGTCCAGTGCCGGGTATCAACTCAATAACGAACTCGATATCCCGATCAGGCGGCATACCAGGTAACTTCTCAGGAAACACATCCGGGTATTCACATACTACCGGAACTTCCTCAAGTGTAGGTGTGGCTATACCAGTGTGGCAGTGAGTCTCTGACTTTGACTTGGTTGCGGCGAAGTCAACCTTTTCCCCATCACTGGCAGTCAATGATATGGACTTTCTGGTGCAGTCAATCACACCTTTGTACTTGGTCATCCAATTCATGCCTAGTACTACTTCTATCCCTTGGGATCCCAGTACTATCAGGTTGGCATGAAAAGTTTTCCCTTGTATGTCCAGGGGTACCTCATTGCAAATGAAGTGGGATTGGGTTTTGTTTCCAGGTATTTGTACTGACATAGGGTCACGCATACGTGTAGACTTCATACCACACTTTTCAGATAATGGCATAGTAACAAAGGAATGCGATGCACCCGAATCAAACAATACTACAGCGGGTACAAAGTTGACAGGAAACGTACCCATCACCATCTCGGGCGTGTCCTGAACCTCCTCAGCAGTGACATGATTCAGACATCCCTTGGTCATAGTCTGCTTCCTGGGTGATGGTGCATGTGTCATCTTGGTAGCATTGTTCTGAGCTGGGGCAGCATTCTTGGTCGGGCAGTCACGGGCAAAATGTCCTTCCTTGCCACAGGCAAAGCATCCTCCACTTGGTTTGGTGCTCTGGTTTGCCTTGGCATCATGGTTGGGCTTGTGTTCATTTCCATTCCCATTTCCACTGCCTCCAGGCTTGGGTGCATAGGATGCGCGGTTGTTGTTGTGGTGGTGGTTGCTGTGGTTGTTGTGCCCATGGTGGTGGTTGTTGTTGTGGTTGTGGCTGTTATGGTGGTTTCTTGGCGCAAAAGTAGGCGCCCTGTGTGGTGGTGGCCTGGCATAAGGTGTGGGGCGGTTTCTGGGTGCACTTGGTCCTCCTTGGAACTGCATCTTCCTCTTCCTGTTTTCAAAGAAATTTTGTCTCTTGTGCTCCATCATGATCGCGACATCCGCAAGTGACTCCAGATCCGCAAATGGAATGGCTACAAGGGTACACTGCAACTCATCGTGCAGCCCAATCAGGAATCTCTCCTTCTTCTTAGCTTCTGTGTTGACTTCATCTGGTGCATACCGGGCTAGCAGAGTGAACTCTTCCCAGTACTTTGACACAGACATTCCTCCCTGCCTCACTTTCAGGAACTTGTCCTTCATGATGTTCATCACCCCCTGAGGGATGTGATACTTGCGGAACCGGGCAGAGAATTCTTCCCAGGTGAACACGTAATCAGGAGCGACGGTGTCACAGGTAGTATCCCACCAAGTCCTCGTTGGTCCAGCAAGAAAATGGGTGGCGAAAAGCACCTTGTCATTCTCATCCACTCCTGCCACTTTCAGATCGTTGGCGATGGTGCGAAGCCAATCGTCAGCGTCAAGTGGTTCCACGATCTTGGTGAAAACCGGAGGATTGGTCTGCTGAAACACCTTCAGCTTCGAAGCGTCCGCCATTACCATTGTCATCGCCATTGTTGTTACTGTTGTTGGCGCTGGCAGCGGCCAACTGCTGCAGGGCAGCACTTGTGGCAGCACTCTCGGCTCTAGTGGTCTGGCGATCCTCCATCATAAGTGCTATCAATGCCTCCATTGACGGCGGGGGTGGTGGTGGTGGTTCCCGACGCGGCGGCATGCTGTTTAGTGAAACATGTGTAAGACTATGCATCAAAACTTATTGTTTTTAGAACCCTAAAAATCCGAACGACCAAAAGAGTGTCGAAAAACCAAACGAAAAAAAACAAGTGATTTAATTAGGGTAACGATTTTTAAGGGTTGGGACAATTTCCAAACATAGTTATCATACCACCAAACATCATACTCATAGCATCAAGTCATACATAGCACAACACTCCAACATACCTCTACCACAACTACGCTCCTCAAAGCTACATCGGGGGGGGGGGTCTCCTTATAGGGTCGGCGTACATTTCACTGGCACTACTCCACAACTAAGAGGCACTACGACTAGTACTAAGTGATGTCGATGTCGAAGAGTAGCTCCTCTGGGTCCTCCTCCTCAACGGAGTCGTCGTCCTCCTGCAGACTCTGCTCGCTCATGTCCATACCCTCAGCATCTGACAGGACGTCATCGTCAACAAGGAGATCCTCGTTCTCCCTGCGGAGCTCGGAGTTCTCCTCCTCTAACTCCTCGAGTGTGGAGTCTCGAGTGGCCAAGTCCTCCCTAGCGGTCTTCACGCGCTCACGCAGAATCGCGTTCGCCTCCTGAAGTGATCCCACCTTGGTGGTGAGACGGGTACGGGCCCGACGAGTGGTCCGTAGCTGACTCTCCAAGGCTCGGGATCGCGCAGTAGCTGTCTCGAGGTCGAGCATCGTCTTACCCAGATGGGTACAGAGGAGACGGCACTCTGCAGCAGTGGTGTGCTGCAGGATGCTCATATCGTCGAGACGACGCTGAGTGCGGTAAGAACCTCCATGTCATCCTGGTGCGCACCGAGACCCGCGAAGTTCTGAGACACGGCAACAGGTGTGCCGGTCTCGTCCCTCCTCCCGAGGAACTCGTAGCTGGACCCCACGAACTGGTAGTCCCTCACGTGAGCCAGACGCGCTATGGCCTCCTGGATCACTCGTACTGCTCCCTCCTGCCAGGAGCGCTCGACGGTGGCGAAGACGAAAGTCTCCGCGGAAGGAGTGGTAAGCGGAGGGCATATGGTACACTCCACCAACCACTCTCCCTCGATGGGAGTCCCGGTGATCATCCCTCCCCGCGGCTCGGGAACGGGACGGTCGAGAAGCTCGGTCATCGCGACGAGCCTCCGCTCGAAGCGAAAATGGAAGTCCCTAGCCAGTCCCAACTGGCACGTCTCCGTGAAAACAACGTCCATCTACACAAAATTTTAAGTAAGATTTAGTTAGGCCCAAGTGTGCAAAATTTTAGAGTCGAACATGATATAACTTAATGTAAGTAGAGTTTGAGGAAATAGGGAAGATAGGTATAAGAATCTTTTAAAGCTTAGTCACTTAAGTATAATATATATATATATATATAGAGAGAGAGAGAGAGTACTAGTTGACGTCCATGCTAACTAAGGGCTCCTAGGGTCAGGATAGCTCTGATACCAACTTTGTAGAGGCCCCAAACCAGATGGTCCAGAACCCCTCATATGCATACATTCACGATCCCAAGAAATTCAGTCGTGAACAACATACGAAGTGGTACACAGATACATTATCCATTACATGAATAACAACAGTCTTACAAGCCAATGGTCACACGACCAAGTCTTTATTAGCTGTCATGCAGGACAGGCAAAGTCTCACAACTCACACACACAGCGGAAAGAAACACACGTAGGTAGCCCATGTCACGCCGTCACCGACAGGCTGCTGACGGGGAGCCGGGCCTAGTTTGCATATTCGTCAGAGTAGTACCCTTCCTCGTATTCCTCCTCCAAAGGCGTCTCCTCAAAGTCTGGCCAAGTAAATAGCCAGGGGCGAAACCAATATGAGTACTTTTGAATTTACTCAGCAAGTCATCCTTCATACACTTACAAAATGCATCATGCTTATATGGTGGATAGGTAGGATATAAATAGGGATCACTACCTATGGTGTACATCTAAGATGACATCATAGTTGCATTCATTTTATCTGTATCTTCGTTGAATAACATACTTCAGAAGAAAATAATATAAGTTTTCTTTCTCTTGTAGATATCGCATGAACAAGAGGTTTTGATAAAACTTGTTTTATAAAATAAAGTTTTCTTTGCAAAACTTCTTGGAACAACATGTCCAGATTCTTCATCGGTACCCTTAAGGTACAAGCTCTTGGTTCAAAAAACACAGTTTTGAAAACTTGACACAATACTAGCTACATGGCCTTTCAACTTCCCATATCCGAGGGCTCGAATATTCTGAATAGTTTTACTCTGCAGAGGTGCACACATTCCACTAGATCCAATCATCTGCCATGAACCACCCATGGATCGACACAGCGATATGCAAGCATCAGAAGAATGATCCTAAGTGTCCACTCTGACAAAGCTAGTATATGCTCATTCCTTCAGTTGGGGTGTTCTCCCCGGCACCAGGTCCTACCTTGCCTTGCCAGGAGACCCAACTGTTGCTTCCGGGGGTAACTTAATCCCTCACTTTGTATGTCCCGTTACTCCCTCCTGGCGACACTTCGGTTCAGAGAAACATCCTCTCTATAGCATCTTGGAATGAAACACACACTAACAAAGTCAAGTTTTTAGATAGGCCCCGTACCCATGTTGGGGTAGAGTGGCAGTACTTCTTGGTTCTCCAGCGAAGACTAGGTTATGTGCCTTTTGTAAAACAATTGGAAAACAACTCCTTAGCTCCCCCGGTGAACAAGGTCTCACCTCTTCACCGTGGACTTTTCATAACTCCTTTTGTTTACAAAAGCACATTTTAAAAGTGTCCACTTAGGGACTCAAGATTATTATCTTAGGCGGTATTTATATACCTTATGGTGGCTAAAGGCTTGGTAACACCAAGTTGACTAATGGCAAAGTGATAGTATACTATATAATATTAATAGTAATATTCACTCAATAAAATAGTTTTTGGTAATCAAGTTTTTGAAAACTTCAGAAGTAGGGCATGCATGATAGATAATAATAAGTAGGAATAAAAGCAAGCTTTAAGGATGGCTTGCCTTGTAGGAAACGAGGGTCTTGCTCGTGATCACAGCAGGAGTGGTAGTAATAGCCTCCTGCTCCAACTACCTTTTCTTCGTTTTCTATCGTCGTAAAATAAAAATAAGGACACTCAATCAGAACCATACTAAGCAAACAATGACACTCAACTACTTTATACAGCAAGCAATGCACACACAAAAATAACACACAAGTTCACAAAACAATTCAACACAAGCATACATCAAAAATAATAATATTTATTATTATTACTACAACTACTATGGATGAGATAAATAATTTCTCAACAAAATGAGATGGAATCAGTGGGTATTCCACTAAGTTTTCCATGTCATTTAGGAGGTATTTAGCCTCTGGTCCAACTTGTGGAAACAGAAGATTTTCCTAACAAAAATACTACTAGCTATTCTAGTGAAAACAATACTATGGAAAATAAATAATTAAACCTACACATGCATCTCTAAGGAACAACATGCATTCTAACAGAGGTGAAAACAAGTACTAACCAGTACCAAAATGGTACTGGACTCACCTAAAAATGCTCCTATCACTTGGATGAAAATATAGCTAAGCATTTGCAACACAAGATTAAATAAAAATAAAACTAGAGAATACTCCTATGCTCATACTAGTTTCAAACAAATCCTAAACATGCACAAACTTTCTAACATGCTAGATCTGTGAGAAAACAACATAATAACACTAAACACAACATCTAAACATGCTAGAAAACAGAATAACACTGGCAAGCAATTATTTACAAATCAAATCTACTCATTTTATTTCTAACAGAAAGTACAAAATCTTAGATGTGTTGCCAAAATAAATCTAGAGCTCTAAAAATCACACAAATCTAGGATGTCATATATCTATCTAATATCTAACAGATCCAATTGGATTCACATCAAAAGTACTGTAAAATAAATCCTAAAAATCACAGAACATGCTCCTGGACTTTTACCAAAGTGGATGCCATTTCCAAATGGTAGCTCACCTTGATGTGAGGTCAAGTTCTACTGGTAGATCTAGTCAAGGGCTACTCCAGGAATTTTGAACATTCCCATCAAAAGTTATTGCATTTTTGCCTTAATAGACAGTGTTCAGTTCATCATTTTTCATTTGTTCAAACAAGGTTCAAATCCAGTTCTGCAAGTTGCATCCGTTCAAGATTTCGTTCATCCACGTCAGGTAATTTTGGTTCATTTTATTTTTGAGTTTAACAATTTTTAACATGATTAAAGCAAACTAGCAGATTCAGTGCATTTTCAAAAAGGAAAAAAGAAAAACGTCCGCGGGCTGAGCAACACACAGGCGCACGGCCCGCTAGCGCTCTCCGGCCCACCTCGCTTCCACGGTGCGCGGAACGCGCGTACCGTTTCGCGGTTTAAACGTGGCCGTTGATCTCGCGATCAACGGCGCACGGCCATCGTCTTCTTCCTCTCTCTCTCTCTCTCTCTCTCTCTCTCTCTCTCTCTCTCTCTTTTCTCTCCCGACAAAATCGCGCGCGGCCGGCGCAAACTTGGATGCGATTGCTCACCTAGGGGGGTTGCAGGCCGGTGGCGAGGGGTCGAGGAAGTCGCAGGGGCTCGGGGCTATGTAGGGGCGCTGAGATCGCGACGTGAGGCAGCTCCAACCAACGGCGCGGTGCAGGTGTACCGCGGCGGCTCCGACGAGTTCTCCGGTGCTCCTGCAAACGAGGAACCACGGGAAGGCGTCAGGCTCAATCCACGGAGGGCGGGGAGTCGTTTGAGAGTGACAGGGAGGGTTGGGGTGGCCCGAGGCGTGCGCATCGCACCTCGACTGTCCGCGGTGGCCGCGGTGGTTCTCCGGCGATCTAGGCTAGCTGGGGCTTTCCCGAGCTCGTGGGTGAGTGTGAGGCGAGTGTGTGGTGAGGTGCGGGAGTGGTAGCAAGGCCGTGGCCCTTGGCAGTGGCTTTATAGGGGCGGGGCGGCCGTGTGCACGCTCGGGTGGCCACGAGCGTCAGTGGGACGCGCCCGTGAGCGCCCTGGCATGCCCATGCCGTGACCTTGCCTCTTAGGAGCGCCCAGGCGCATGACTTGGAGTGGTCAATGGTCACTAGGGCGAAGAAACGAAAGAAAATCGCGAGGGTCGCACTGTGGCACACAACAGTGGTGATTCTGTCAGGCCGTGCCCATCCCTCTCCCTCCCGTTTCACCTCTAAACCTCACCCTCTCTCTCCCTCTGTGGTCAAAGCAACTTGGTGACTAAGGGATAGAAGTGATGGGTGATGACTAGGCTTCTAGAAGGTCCAAACCATGCAGCATTTGGATCATCCAATAAAAAGTTACAAGCATTTGAATTTGGTGCAATATCACCGTTTCTGCAGAAAATTCAGTTTCAGTTTGAGAGTGGATTAGCCAAATGTTGTAGTTGTTTTCATGAACCAAATCATATTCAAAATTTGTTTTCCAAGTATGGTTGTGTTAAGCAACATTAGTAATTTCTTAAACAACAAAATAAAACAAATTTGAAACTCAAATGATCAATTAAAACAATGTGGAAAAACAGCTAGTTTGGGTTTTTCTCTGTTTCCTAAAAATCACTAAATCTGTCTTTTTTTCTTAACACAAAAACATCAAGCAATTGATTGTTTCTGTAATTCCAATTTTCAAACCAAGTTAACCAGTTTGTAGTCCATATAATATAGATCACATCCATGACAAGAAAACACAAAATGTGACTCTCTAGCATATAGATAACAAGGGTGAAAAACACCTAATTGGCTTATTTTTTAGAAATGTTTTTTAATAGAAAATCCTAAGTAAAACATTGGTTTAATCTTATGCCAAATTGTTTTCTTGATTCTAATCAAACCAAATATTATTTATAAGTTGATTACAACATTGCCACAAGAATTTTGATGAACAACTTTGGAAACACCAGGTGGAAAACAATCCAGAAATATTCAGAAAACATCAGAAAATAAAGTGAATGATTTTCGAATCAAATTTGCTTGCATTGCACAGATAACCATGGTTCAATACATAATGTTGGATTACACAAGGGCATTAAAAAGTTTTTGTTGGCTCACAAAAATGGTCTCCCTCATGTGTTACAAGTGTCACAAATATGGGGTGTGACAGTGGGGTCCAATTCCGAGAATATTTCCAGAACAACTTTTCTGAAATCAAAACAACAGAAAACAGGGAACTAAAACTTGGCATCTTGTTAATAGGTTCTCGAAAAACGTGCAAAAATGACATAAAGAAAGAGAAAACATGTAGCATTTGGCATAAAATTATCATGGAGCATCAGAAATTATAGATACGTTGGAGACGTATCAAGCATCCCCAAGCTTAGTTCCTACTCGTTCTCGAGTAGGTAAACGATAAAACAATAATTTCTGAGGTGACATGCTACTAACATAATCTTGATCATAAAAATGTAAAGGCATATGCAAGCTGAGATCATAGAACTTCAAACACAAATATGATAAATAGAACTTTAATAATAAAGCAAAGCAATCACTTTTCATCATGAAGAGTATCTCAAATAAAGGATCATGAGAAATAATGCAAAGAAACATAAACGTCTGTTTCAGGTATAGGTAAAGCATGGCAAAGTGATATTTTGCTAGTCCTTCAAAGTTCATGAGGAAGACTAGAGCAACTAATTTAAGAACAAATAATATCACATCATGAAGTAATTATTGATGTTTATGGGACATTGCACATAGAACTAAGAATGGAAAAAATGCTCTCTCAACTGTGCATAAAGTTAGAAGATGGAGACGCAACATAAAAGTAAAAGAAAGGCCCTTCGCGGAGGGAAGCAGGGATCACTCATGTGCTAGAGCTTTTTATTTTGTTAAACAGAGGTATTAAAAGTTTGACACTCCTCCCATACATCTTTCACAAACCATGGCTAATCGAATCCTCGGGTGCCTGCCAACAATAACATACCGTGGAGGAGTGTCTATATTTTGGGAGATGTCTGCTAATGTCAACGAATGGTAAACAGAAAATACAGTACGTCACATGCCAACTGGATTCACAAGAGCGGATCCCATGTGAAGGACGCATCTGGGTAGAAGGTCATCCCTCTTTCTCTTTTGTTTACACAATTATGCTTTGACTGATAAATCAGGGGCAAAAATAGTGAAGAGATTTTGTGTGTATTAATTTGGGACTGGGAACCCGGCTGCCATCTCTTCTATCATTTGGATAAGCGGATGAAGCCACTAGTACAGGGTGTGAAATCCAATCAACAAGTGAGACAAAGATTATTGACGTCCTCATGAGCAAAAATAGGAACATAAATCAGGAGTAATTTTGAAAGTTTTAAAGGTAACACATGAGCAATTTACTTGGAGTGGCAGTTAAATACCACATGTAGGTAGGTATCATGGACACAATGGGAAAAACTTTGGTTTAAGGGAGTTGGATGCACGAGCAGAGATCATACTCAGTACATGTGGAGGCTAGCAAAAGACTGGGAGAGACAAATCAAGAGAGCATAAGGGTCATAATCATGCATAGCAACATAAACATCATTAATTAAAGTATAAGCGGTATCATATTTCAAAAACTAAGTGGTCATGGACGCTATTCCTGACTGATTCATAGTCATAAACATGGTGTAAGCATGCGCCAAGTCAACCAAATAAAACATTCGAAAGAGAATACTAAAAATTTATGCTTCCTTATGACAATAACAGCTCATGAATCTTTCAATGACATATTAAACACTCTCAGCTATTTGAGGCTATTCATGCTACTCAACATCACAAGGCTTTAGAACTAAAATAACATTTAGCATGACATGAAAAAGTTCTAGCAACAGACTATACGAGCTTCTACTTGCACCAGTATAAATTCTACTTTAAACAACAGTTTCTTTCTCCCAACAAGCACCATACAAAATATGTTTTAACAAAAACTCTCTAAATGCTACAGCAAGAAAACATGAGAGTACTCACATAACACTACTAAAACTAACATCTCTAATAAGATATGCATGCAAAACAGGAGCTAAATAAATGCAGCAGCCAGACAGAGATTAAGAATACAAAGTATTCCTATGAAAAAGCGGAGCGTGTCACTCTCCAATATTAGAATGCTGGGGTCCAACCAAGCTTATTGCAAAAATAAAAACAAACTGAAAGCAAAAACAAACTGAAAATAAAAATAAAAGACGCTCCAAGTAAAGCACATAAGATGTGACCGAATAAAAATATAGTTTCACTAGAAGTGACCTGATAATTTGTCTATGAAGAAGGGGATGCCCAAGGCATCCCCAAGCTTAGACGCTTGAGTCTTCTTGGAATTTGCTGGAATGTACCACCGGGGCATCCTCAATCTTAGGCTTTTCACTCTTCTTGATCACATCATATCCTCCTCTTCTCTTGACCCTTGAAAAGTTCCTTCACACCAAACTTCTCACAATCTTCATTAGCAACGTTAGTGCATTCGAAATAATAAATTTACATGGTTCAGTTTCAACACAAGACTAACACTAATAAACACATTAGCTACTGTCACAACTTCTTTCAAAACTCTTTTTCTCAAAAGAACACCAAAAGAAAGCGATGAAGATGCAAATGCAATTATTGGCAGAAATCTGTCAAAACAGGACAACAGGTAAAGATGATTTTTTTCGAAAATCTTCTGTTGCTCAAATAAAAAAGTGTCCAACTAAGAAAAGTTGCGTATATAGCCCAGGATTACACCCAAAAAAATCTCAAGTCATTTTGAATTTTCTATGATTTTATACGGAATAAACAGTGGACATCAGAAATCTGTTTCCTGTGTAGAAATCCGAAATATAGCCTCAACTTTCCACTAGAGGATTTACTTGGATCAACAAAAACACAAAACAAAAGATACAACGGGGTTGCTAAGGAAATAGACAACACCCAGGTGCAAAGCACACAAAATAAAACAAAGGAAAACGAGTTGAAAGCAGAGAAATAAAACGGGTTGTCTCCTGGTATTGCTTTTCTTTAACGCCTTTCAGCTAGGCATAGAAAGCAACTCAAGTATTTTCAAGTGAAGAAGCATCAATATAAATAACTTCCTATAAATCATCATTTGCAGAATTAGGCCCTCTAGGTGTTTCTGAAGATTCAACATGAAGGTCACTCTTAGTTTCATTAATTGTTTTAGCAATTTTTAGCACATATTGAGATTTAGGTTTAGTTATCTTGGGAACATACATGAATATTTGCTCCTTTCCCACAAAGGTTTTCTCCTTTTTGAATTTAAGAGATGAAAAAGTTGAGCTTAAAGTTCCCATAGACTCCTCTAGTTTACCAATCCTAAATTTTTGATCATCATGAGTGTTGCTAGCTTCTCGAGTAGTGATTCTTTTATCAATAGTAATTATTGATTCATTAACTCTGCTAGCATTATCAAGGAAAATTGGTAAGTTCATTTCCAAAGAGTTTAGTTTATTAATAACATCCTCCAAAGTGGTCTTAGTTTTAATATTTGTAGTGGGGGGTGCTCCTACTAAACTTTCAATCAAATTGCCGGCTTACAAGGCAGGAGTTCCTAGAAAATTTCCACCCGTAAGATTATCTAACACATGCCTATACCAGCCAGAAATACCAACATAAAAATTTCTCAGGAGTATCAAGGTAGAATTTTTTTTGTGCACCTATTATGAGCATCATTTATTCTATACCAAGCATCTTTTAAACTCTCTCCCCCTTGTTGCCTAAAAGAGCGAACCTCTACTTCAGGAATACTCGTTTTAACAAAATAAAAGCAAGCAAGTAAATAACAACTATAAAGTAAACTTTTTTTGTGTGTTTTTGATAAAGAGAAGCAAAACAAGACAAAAATAATAACAAGACAAATAACAAAATAAATAGGTTGAGAGTGAGAGACTCCCCTTGCCAGAAGACTTCCTTCTCCCCGGCAACGGCGCTAGAAAAAGTCCTTGATGGTGCAGATCTTGCACTCGTTGGGATACCCCAAGAGGAAGGTGTGAGGAGCACAGCGGTAGGAGTTTTCCCCTTAGTTAAGAACCAATGTTATCAATCTAGTAGGAGAAAGAGGACCTTCGGAAGGTTGATGCCACTGAAGGTGGTGATGGCTCACCGGTGTCAGCAACAACGTGGAACCTGCACACAACACAACCAAAATACTTTGTCCCAACGGTACAGTGAGGTTGTCAATCTCACCGGTCTTGCTGAAAACAATGATTAGACGTATAGTGTGGAAAAGAATGTATGCTTGCAGTAAGTAAAGAAAGCAGGAAATTGTGGTGGTTTCTTTTATCAGTGTAGGAAAATGGATCGGGGTTCATAGGTTCACTAGTGGTGTCTCTCCATATAAGATAGCATGCTGGGTGAAAAAATTACAGCTGAGAAATTGACAAATAAAGGTTGCACCGTAGTGCACATTCATTACATGATGACTACTATGATATTTAGTGCGGGCATTACAACAATATACATAGACCGTAATCCAACTTCAACTATGACTAATAATCCACCCTCAGGTTATCATCCGAACCCCCTTAGGTATTAAGTTACAAGAAACAGATAACTGTATTAAACAATGTGTGTAATGTAAGCAATGATTGTACACGCAGGCACTCTCACCGCAGTTTTCGCCCTAGTGGCAACAACACATCCTCCCCCTTCACGTTTCTCTCACTCGAGCAAGGCAAAAAGGAGGCATGAACCCACTATCTAGCATAAATACTCCCTCTTGGAGTCACTAGCAACTACTTGTCCAGAGCAACCACTAGCAACGGAAAACATGCAAGATCACAAATAACATATGCAATAAAGACTATAATCAACTTGGCATAAGTTCAATATTCATCGATCCTAACAAACACAACACATAGAATTACATAAGATCAATCTCGATCATGTTAGGCAGCTCACGAGATCTAAAGATGGAGGCATATGAGGAGGATACACCATCTAGCTACTGTTATGGACCCGTAGTCCAAGGATGAACTACTCACGCATCACTCCGGAGGCAGGCATGGTGATGTAGAGGCCTCCGGTGATGATTTCCTCTCCGGCAGGGTGCCGGAGACAGCTTCAGAACCCCCTGGTCTAGGGTTGACGGTGACGGCGGCTGCGTAACTTTTCGGCGATTTTTGATCAGGTATCTATGGTTTTCCATCCGGGGAGTAAATAGGCGAAAGGGGAGAAGCGGTGGAGCCCTGGTGGCCCCACACCACCCCCTCGCGCGGCCAAGGGGGGCGCGCCACCCCATGGTGTGGGCCCCCTGATACCCCTCTTTGTCTCCTCTTCGGTCTTCTGGATGCTTCCGGGGAAAATAGGCACTTCGGGCTTTGTGGGGTCCAATTCCGAGAATATTTCCAGAACAACTTTTCTGAAATAAAAAACAACAGAAAACAGGGAACTTGCACTTGGCATCTTGTTAATAGGTCAGTCCCGGAAAACGTGCAAAAATGACATAAAGAAGGGAGAAAACATGTAGCAATTGGCATAATATTATCATGGAGCATCAGAAATTATAGATACGTTGGAGACATATCATGCACCATCACCTACCCCATTGGACACGCCTGGGACCCACCTAGGGAACCTCACCACTGCCTCGCGTCGCCTCTTCGCCCATGAACTGCCTCTTGACCTAAAACAGAAGACCCCCGGAGGATTTTTCTAGAAACGCATCCGAGCTTCGCCGCCATCCAAAACCCTAATTCGGGGAACAGAATTCGCTGTTTTGGCACTCTGCCGGGACGGGGAAGTGTCCCCGGGAGCCATCTTCATTGACGTTTCTGCCTCCCACGATGATGCGGAGTAGTCCCTCCGTGGGGCTGAGGGCTCGTGCTAGTAGCTATGTGGTTATCTCTCTCTCTCATGATGTGATCTTGATTATGATCGTGTGTTATGTTATCATTGTTGAATCTATGATGTTTTCCCTTCATTATGTAATGTATTCGATGTTCTGAATTGGTTTTATCTAGTATAATTCTCCGGAGTCACCTTTGTTCCATGGTGCCACGGTGACAGTGCGAGTGCCGTGTGTGATTCTATGGACTATGGATTAGAGGGATACGTATCATGATCCTATTCTTACTTTGTTGGATTGAATTGGAATCATGAGGTTTCTTGATGCTTGTGTTTAGTATAATCTCTATAGTGCCAAGGTGACAGTGCGAGTGCTGTGGATTGATTAGAAAGATACTATTCAAGGGATAGGTTCTGGTGTTTATTAGTACTATCTTTGGATGCCCAAAGTGACAGGGTTGGGGTGTTCATTGAAGGGAACATAAACTTTAAGGTGTGCCTGTGTAGCCCTACACGATTCTCATCCTACTTGATTCACGAGGAACGATTTCCGAGCTATGTCTTTCATGCATGTTGTTAGAGGAAGTATCATATGTTTAATCATGTTAATGCTATTGAGAGTTGCCACTAGTGAAAGTATGATCCCTAGGCCTTGTTTCCCACCATTGCTATATCGTTTTATTTCTATTTTACTACTTGTTTGCTTGTTTCCATTTTTATTACAAGATTTAATACACCTTGTTTTCCCATCCATATTACCCATATTTTATCATCTCTCCGCCAAACTAGTGCACCTATACATCTGACAATTCTATTGGGTGTGTTGGGGACACGAGAGACTTCTTGTATCTTAATTGCAGGTTTGCTTGAGAGGGTACATTAAACCTATACCTCCCTGAGTTTGATAAACCTTGGGTTACTCACTTGAGGGAAATTTGCTGTTGTCCTACAAACATCTGCGCTTGGAGGCCCAACATAGTTTACAAGAGTAGTAACGTGTAGTAGACATCAGTAGTTCTTGGATATTTATTGAGTGTGCCATGAGAATCTCCAATCTTGACCTTTTGTGCATCCTTCATCTTCTCATATCATCACACTCTCCATACACTTGAAAACTTACTCCACACAAAACTTCGCATAATCTTCATTAGTGGGGTTAGTGCATCAAATAAATAAATTCACTTGTTTTGGTTTTAACACGATACAAACACTTAATTTAAATATTAACTACTGTCACACCTTCTTTTAAGAGAACGCGAAAAAAAAAATTAAGAGGCAAATGCAAACAAAGGCAGAAATCTATCAAAACAGAACCGACTATATAGATGAATTTCCCTGAGACACTTTCGTAGCTCAAATCCAAAAGTGGTCAACTAATGAAAGTTAGATAACAACTTAGGGGAAGGTCTCAATTGTTTTTTCAGAATTTTCTTGCACTCCGGCTGAGAGATACGAATTTTTGGGCGAAGCATAAAAATCCAAGTTTACCTGCGTGGTGATGAGTTTCTGGCTCCTCTTTGTGTTGCACCTTTCTGTATCATGTACACCTTTCTTTTCGACTCTGGGTACCTGTGTTCCTCCGGGTAACCCATCCTATAATGCTGCTGCACTACTGCGGCCTGCAGGGCCCTGGGTGCTAGTTGTGCTGGTGATGGTGGTTGGGGTGATGCACCTATATATCGCCATCGGAGGTGGCGGTGGCGCACCCACTGCTAATGCTCCTGGCACAACGAGGAAACCCGCCTGCTGTGCTTCTCTCTACTTTTTGTATTATGCTTTCATGAGTAGTTGAAACCAACGTCAGTCCTTTAGCTTGTGACTTGACCTTCGGACATCGTTGTCATCCGCATACATGTGGTTCGGACAGGGTCCCTCAAGTTGCTGCTCGATTGACATGTGTGGCGGTCCATCTGTGCGAATCTTTCGCGGTTGCCACTCTCGCTTCTGTTCTTGGCCACGCTCGCGTTCTTGCTCGCGTGCTGGTTCGCGTGCTTGTCTACGGTAGTCGTTGCCGCGACTCCCCGAAAATTCCGTGGCCACCATCTTAGTCTCCATCTCGTCAAAAACGCGATTTTTGCGCTTCCTTCGTCGCCCTGAGTCGCCGATGTATCTTCTACCACCCTCGTTTGTGTACGAGGCGTCCATGCTATCGTCCTCGGGTGAGGGTGCAGGAGCGTTGTGCGCCGACTCCTCGCCCTCAACCCAGTTGTTGGCTATCTCCACGAGGTCGCTCACCGCTTTGACCCGACTCGGCCAATGTACTCCTTCGGATCCACTCGGCGGAGCCCATCTTTGAAGCTTCCTACCGCCGTTTCTTTAGAGATATCTTCCGCCCTGTTTTTCAGTGGTGTCTATCGTTGTATGTATCCGCGGATATTTTCGTCCGGCCATTGCCTGCACGAATTTAATTGCACGACTGTTACGGGTTGTTTGCATGTGGACTTGAATCTCTGGACGAAATCATACTCGAAGTCTTCCGAGCAGCTATAAATGTTTTTGGGTCGATTCTTCAACCAATTCATCGCGACACCCACGAGTTGCAGCTGTATGTACCGCATCCCTGTTGTTCGGTTTCCCTTTTGGAACCTTACGACGGTTAGGCAGTCGTCCAACCAAGCTTCGGGTTCTTGGACACCGTCGTATTTTGGGGTTTCGGCTATCAGCTTGAATCGCTCCGGCTGGCCTGGCAAATCTCACGGGTGAAACAAAGTGGTGTGCAAAGTTCCTCCTCATCTGAGTTGGGGAAACTACTCTCGAGTGCTCCACTTGAGTCTTACTGGCGTGGCTGCGTGACTTCCACGGCTCGATGTCTGTGCAACCTGTCAACTTTGTTTTGCGCGATCTTGTTGCGCGCATCCTCCGGTCCTCAAAATCCAAGACGCCACTCTCAGCGTCTAGGGACCTGGATTTTTTTTCAAAAATTTTAAAACATAAAATTACAGATTCTTTTTTTTTTTTGAGAAACCGAGCTACATGTAGCTCAGTGTCTAGTCTGTACTGTGTTTAATTTTTTTTTTGCCATACAATCTGACCGGAAAAGAGAAATCAAAACTACCGTACCAAAATCGTCAATGGTCATTAATTTTCACCTCCTATACTGCCCAAAACGCTAAAATTACCGGCCCAGTCATAACTGCGCCCGATCTATCCCTCCCCTCCTTCGCCTCCAAAAATAACTCACGGGGTACGAACACTATCTCACCAAAAAATAAAGAGAGAAAAAGGAAATAAATTCCGTCCCGTGTTCTCCGATCGGAGGTGGTAGTGGTGGTGAGGCGACGCGACCGAGGCTCGGCGACGATGAGGGGAACGAAGCGGCCGCTCGGCGTGGTGATGGCGTGGGTGCGGAGGCAGCCGCCCAAGGTGAAGGCCTTCCTCGCCGTGGTCGCGGGCATGGCCGCGCTCGTCTTCATCCGCTTCATCGTCCACGACCACGACAACCTCTTCGTCGCCGCCGAGGCCGCGCACGCGATAGGCATCGCCGTACTCATCTACAAGCTCACCAAGGAAAGGACCTGCGCAGGTTCGTGTCAATCCCATCTCCCCCCCTCCTATTCGCGTTCGCACCTCGCTCGATCCGCGCGGGCGTCACTCCTCCGGACTAGGAATCTATAGGGATTTTGTTGAGAGGTCGCGCGATTCGAAATAGTTTCCCCGCCGCAGTTTTTAAGCAGAAAAATCGGAGAATTGGTGGTTTATTTGTTACGGTGAATATCTAGGACCTCAGATTGGATTTTTTTCCCGATCTATTTCACCTTCCTGAAGTTTCAACTTTTAGCCATTTCCTACGAGCTGATTTGTCTATGGAGATATAGGAATATGCGTAGGCAACCCTGCTGTTATGGTTTTTTGATTTAATATGAAGGTAATTTACTTATCGGATATGTTCTTATAGCTGCAAGTCCTGCTATATTAAAAGGCTGTGATACCATCATGGGTGTGAGAATATTTGATTAGATGTATGATGATACCATGATTTGGCTTGGCTGCGCTAGGGCTGGGATCAAGTGGTGAATAGGCTCAAGAAGCAAGTGGGAGAAACATGTCTCTTTCAATCCTATTGTGTGTTTTTCAGCCTTTGGTCTGTCTAGTTGCTTCCATTAAGAGGCTATGGAATAAATTGGTGGTATGTCTACCCTGACCTGTTTCGGAATTGTGTCTGGGTATATCAACCATAAATTTTATTTTTGGGGAGTTTTTGTGGAGGCGGTAGCTCGGTTTGCTTCCAGTCTTCCATTATTACTTGGGGAGCAATTTGTCTGGATGAAGGATTTTTCTTTTGGCAAGTTGTATGCGTCAGTTGTTTGGAAGTCCTTATCCTTCAAGTCGATTTGTTGTTTGTATAAAAGCCAACCATATTAGGAGGAGGCATCATTAATGAGCTGGTATAGAAATGATTAGCATGCAATAGGTTATCCCTGGTTCATTTTGGGTCCATAAGGGGGCCAAATATGTTAAATTAAGTTGTCTGCCGGAGTGGAGATCCTATCTCTTGACAGACTATGCTGACTGAATTTTTATTGACCTGCAATTTGTTGATATCTTGATCGTGAACTGCCATATTTGTACACGTTTTTTCAAATGACAAAATTACTTTACTTTTCATGGTTGGTATGATTGTAATAGGTGTGCATGGAATCATCAAACTTTGAGAATTTGTGTGTTATATTTATCTGTGATCTCAACTTACAAATAGTTGCTCCAGTTTTATCTGTGATCTCCATTTGTACTTCTATATCATCAAACTTTTTTAATGTTTTGTCTGCTTTCGTTTACATGGTTCACAACAATAAATTACATGTTGTGACTGGTATTTGTTTTAATCAGAAAGTCCATACCTGAGTCTTGACTAGCATGTTATTACATGTGTCACATAAAATTCTAGTATGAACCTTCTAGCATTTTAAATCATTTTATTGTATGACTTATGTTCTTTTTTGTTGGGTTACTGGTGCTCATTTTTACTAAGAATGCAAAAACTTCTTTCTTAAATCTTGCAGGACTATCCCTCAAGTCTCAGGATTTAACTGCATTGTTCCTAGCTGTTAGACTGTACTGCAGCTTTGTCATGGAATATGACATCCATACTGTGTTGGATACTGCTACACTTGTGGCTACACTTTTTGTTATTTACATGATTCGGTTCAAATTGAGGTCAACTTATATGGTGGACAAGGACAATTTTGCATTGTACTATGTGGTAAGAACACATGAATTTCTATCCCAACAATATATAGTTTAATTTGCAAACATAAATTGGCTATGGCAGTGATGTTCACATTCTTTTTGCTGTTAGAATACATTGAGCCAAAACTGAGGTTACCAATTTACATCATTATTTACTTCTCTGCAGATTAGTAACCCTACTTGTTACTCGTTTAGCTATCCTTGATTGGAAATCACTGTTTTCTGTATATTTTTTCTTGTCTTCCTTGCATGAAGTTACAACTATTTATAAACCAGTATTCTAGATCACTATTTCCTTTTGCTTCTGGATGTTGGTATTACTGTTTATCTTGACTGCGGCCTTTCAAGTTATGTTCTCAGTTGAGCAAATTTTCCAATCATATAACAACTATGGGAATTAAGATGATTAATGAGTTCTCACCCTGGGTGACTTCTGGTGGCAAATAGTTGAAGCCTTGTAAAGTTAAATTTCTATCGTCAATGGGTCTAACGCTATCAAACCATGATTCCTTCATTCAAAAGTGTAGAAACTTACATTGGGCTACTGGTTGTTTTTCTTGTTCAATTAGTTGTAATGCTCGCAATCTCTTAACTATAACTTTGTAATTTTTTACACGCCAACTTATTAAATTGGGTTATTTGTTACCTTATTATTTTAAGGTGGTACCTTGTGCTGCGTTGGCGCTACTTGTTCATCCTTCAACGTCTCACAACATCTTAAACCGGTTCAGCTGGGCATTCTGTGTTTACTTGGAAGCTGTTTCAGTGTTGCCACAACTGCGTTTGATGCAAAATACCAAGGTAAACAGTAGCAGCATGCAATTCCCTTGACTCCAGGGTGAAGTTACCTGACCAAAGTTTTGCATGTTTTGCAGATTGTGGAACCGTTCACTGCTCACTATGTGTTTGCGCTGGGGGTTGCGAGGTTTCTTAGCTGTGCCCACTGGGTTCTTCAGGTTTGTCTTTTGAACAAATCCCTGAGCTTATTTTTTAAGTATTACTCCCTCCGTATCAAAATATAAGATGTTTTAGCATTTTCTAGACAAAACGTATCTAGACATGTTTTAGTGTGTAGATTCATATGCATCTTACACTAAAACATGTATAGGTACGTGTTGTCTAGTAAGTGGCAAAACATCTTACATTTCGATACGGAGGGAGTTGTTTCTTAAGCTTGCTTTGGATAGCATTTGGTATGGATGCCATTCCTGAATTGACGCGCAAGGGGATTGTTGTTGCTGCCATCAGTGCTTGTTATCTTGTCTTTGACAGAATGACAAGTTATGGTCAGTTAGTTTCCTTAGTATGTGTACTCTTATGGGTACACCATAGCATCTGCAAGAGAGTACCTAAATTTGGGTTCAATAACCAAAAAATGAATTATTGTGTATTGGAGGCTAAAAAACAGCTCCAAGAGCATACCCATCTATTGTCCCATACCCATATTTTTTGGGTAGAGACCCAAATTTGTCACCAAATACCTGGATATGGGTAATTCCATCTCCACTACCCAAAACACAGAGTTGGATGCATTAAGAGCCAGCCGCCCATGCGGTAAACTTCATGCTGTCGCTGCGGTTCCGGTGGCCGGATTTCTTCGATGAAGTTCCCTCTTCTCCACCGGCAGTCCCATTCACATGTCCATTCCATCACGCCTCTCCATTGCAGCTGCCCCCGCCTGAATCTTGAGCACCCATGCCTAGCACCGCTGAGCCCCACGTTAGCCAGTCGTGTCCATGCACCGCCCCTGCCTGTCCTCTTCCCGAGCTTGTCCTCTCCTGCTGTCCTGAGCTCGTTGGCTTCACCTCCTAGCGCTTCCTCATGGCGCCACTCAGCTCCTTCCCACAGGTCGCCACCCAGAAAGCAATTTTTTTTGGTTATGCTACAAAAAGCAGAAATTTTCTTGGCTACCCATATTTTTCTCTCTACCTAAAATCGGTTTAGGTGGCCAAAATTTGCCAACTCTGTTGGAGACTCTTTCATTACCAATCAATGTTGCCACATGGCGTTTCTTGTTTACCATGGTCTGTTCTAGCTTAGCTGTTGGATATATAACTTGCAAGCTGTCCAATTTCTAGGATTAAGTACTGTACATCCTGAGGATTTATATACGCATGTGCATTTGAAATTTTTTTTGAGGTACATTTGAAAGTTTGTTGGTTTCATAACATTTTGAAAAGGAAAACCCCACCCCTGTTTCCATAAGTAGGTAGTTTTCACAAGGCTTTATAAAAGTGTGTATACGTATGTAACCGCTGCTTATATAAATCACCATTTACTGAACCGTGTAGGTTCTGGATACCCGTGGCCGTCTGTTGACTGCTCTGGGCTACGGTCTGTGGCCATCCATGGTGCTCCTGTCTGAAATCGTGCAGACGTTCATCCTCGCGGACTTCTGCTACTACTATGTGAAGAGGTAAATCCAATACTATCACACTGACAGATTTGTTTTTGTTTTTGTTTTGAATACTAATGGTGTGGGTGTTTGTGGTGTTGCAGTCTGGTGGGTGGGCAACTAGTGCTACGGCTCCCCTCTGGGGTGGTGTGAGAAGCTGCTCCGGAGGTCCTTGTGCGTCTCCTGCCAAGATCGAGACCGGAGGGAGCCGCGCTCTTGGGCCGATATGTTTTCAGTTACAAACTATTAGTAGTCAGTCAGTGAGAAAATCGCAGCAGACATAGGTTTGGTCGATGTGACTGTTAACAACAGCGTGTGCCTTGATGTACCGAACTTTGAGAGAGTACTCTAGCTCCCGTATCTGTTTGTCGCAGCTATGTTTAGAAATGTGATGACGAGACCATCAGCTGGCTAGCTAGTCGCTTTCTGTTGGTGTTGCCGAGCTGATGTGGGAAAACAATGCGCGCCTCGGTTTACTGGGCCGGTTTGGGCAAGGAGCCGTTGCATCATGCTTTGTTGCTCGTGCTCTCACGGCGGTTACGTGCGCCAATCTGGGTGTCTGTTTTACCAGTTACCGTGGTTGTGGAAGTCGGTGGTGGTATGGCCCCATTTGGTTTCTGACGGAGAGTTGATCGGGAATTCGGGATGTCCATGGGACTCTTCCGGTTGGTTCACTTGCCCTGGAAAGTTTGCCATCTTTGACACGACAGGAATGTCCTGTTCCGGTTCTGGACCTGCTTGCGGGCGCAAGAGGCAGCCGGATGCGGTCGGTTAAAGAACACATTTCCACTCGCTTTGCACAAAATGTAAGATTGTCTTAGCATTTCTTAGACAAAATAAACCTAGACATGTTTTAGCGTAAGATGCATATAAATCTGTATAGTAAAACATATCTAGACACGTTTTGTCTAGAAAATGGTAAAACAACTTATATTTTTATACAGAGTGAATACTTCACATAAAAGAAAAATTGAGAAATAGGCACATTAAAAAAAATAAAAATTCTTAAAAAAAAGAAAAGGACTATAAAAAATGTTACTCCAGCCGCCTATATAGGTCTTCCCGTGCTCCATCACAATGGATAGAGACCTGGACGCGTCTCTATCTGGAAAATTACGGCAAAGTTGCTTTGCCTGTTTCAGAAAGCACTAGGTTAGTAGTAATCAGTACCCCGAGTCTCAGTGATGAGCCCGTGACACCGCAGAGCAGCCAGTGCTTCCAGAGAATGATGCCATTTAGAGTATGTAACACCGCAACACTGCCAATGACACGTGGGGCTCACTGGAAGTTCTCCTGAACGAAAACTGTACGGCCACGTGGCTCCGATATTTCTCTCGGTCCGCTGCAGAATGCAGATATGGCAGGAGAAAAATCCAGCCAACCCAAGCCGAACGAACAAGCACGGTCAGCAGAGTGGGTCGGGCTGCCTACACAAGCAGAGTAGCCGCGAGCGAGGGAGATCCATTCCCACGGCACGGCACCGCATCGCACGTCCCATCCCATCCCGGCCCAATAAGAACCCGCCGACCCGACAGATCGAACCCGACCTCCTCCCATTCCCATTCCCCTCCGCCTCTCCCCCGTTCTCCCGTGCTCGCCCCCTCCCAAATCGCCTCCACCCTCCCCCGCACTCCACCGCCCACGCGGCGGCGGGGTCCCGGAGCCCGACACCGAATCCGGCGGCGGGGCGAGATGAGCGACATCTTCTGCCCGGACTGCAAGAAGCACACGGAGGTGGCCTTCGACCACTCCGCGGGGGACACCGTGTGCACCGAGTGCGGCCTCGTCCTCGAGGCGCACTCCGTCGACGAGACCTCCGAGTGGAGGACCTTCGCCAACGAGTCCAACGACAACGACCCCGTCCGTGTCGGCGGGCCCTCCAACCCGCTCCTCACCGACGGCGGCCTCTCCACCGTCATCGCCAAGCCCAACGGCGCGCACGGCGACTTCCTCTCCTCATCGCTCGGCCGCTGGCAGAACCGGGGCTCCAACCCCGACCGCTCCCTCATCCTCGCCTTCCGCACCATCGCCAACATGGCCGACAGGTCCGTCCGTCCGTCCGTCCAACTTTTCCTCCCCTCCGCACGCCGCCTCCTCTACGGCTCTTCCATTTTCCCCGTTCGATCCGATCCATCCGACTATGTCATCCGAAAAAAAAATTACATTTTCACATGAGATTTAATACTACTGTAGTAGCAGCAGTGGTGGGATCGATCGCTCGTCTGCGCACCTGCCATTCTCCTGATTTGGGATGGATTTAGCCGTTTAGGAGTCGAGCTGTGTGATAGATTTGTTACGCCTGCCGGTCTGCCGTTTCGTCGATTTGGAATGCGTGACCCCTGCCCGCCTCCGTGCAGGGCCGTTAGGGCTCCTGCTTTATCCTAGTACTACTAGATGGGCAGGGATCGCATGGTTGGTTATTAGGTGCTGCGTGCTTTTCACATGGATCTGCAGCGGGGAAGGGCCCATTCAAGACTACCCTGTGTACCTAGAATTTTGGTTGACACAATGGATCTCATGATGTACTGTAAAATCCTACTACCTGCACCTGCTAGATTTTTTCTTCTTCTTTCCGTGTGTATGGGTTTGGTACAAATGATGAGGCTTTTCGCAGCGTCTCATTTATTGAGTCATGTACCGTCGAATCATTGGACGCAGACTGTTTGTGGTGGTTTTTAAGGCCTAGTTTCTTGACGCGTGAAATTATCCACTTAAGTCGTGCCTAGCAATTGCAAGCTGGTGGCTATAAAATGATGCACGTTAATTGTTTCCTTGGTAAGGCATGTGCAATTGTGACAGCCTACTCTTGTACGATCATATCTGTAATGGGAAATTTTCACTACATATATTATTCTAACTAAGATATTTGACAGAACTTAGTAGAGTCATATATGCGAAATACTCAAATGTACTTTTGAGTAATAACTAGTTTGCTCATCTACCATAGAATTGGCCTGCACTTATTTTTAAATAAATACTGGATTTTGACGATGCATTAGCTTCTGCATGATAATATAGACTTCTCGCAATCTAGTCACTGCGTTATGAACTTACAAAGTATCGTCAACCTGTTGGTGATGGCATTTAACGCCTAGTTTTTTTAAGCATGAGATTATCCACTCAGGTGCTTAGGCTATAAAATGATGCACTTCAAGTGTTTCCATGGTAAGGCATGTGCAATTGTGACAGCCTCATTTTGTACTATCATATCTGGAATGGAAAGTTTTCACTACATATGTTATTCTAGAGATATTTGAGGGAACTGAGTAGTGTCATATCTGCGCAGCACTGAAGTATGCTTTGATGAATAACGAGTTCGCTGATCTACACTTGAAGTTGCCTGCGCTTTTTTTACATCTATTTTCTTGGAGCGTGGTAGTCACTTAGGTGCCTAGCAATTGCAAACTGGTGGCAAACTTAAATCCTTTCCGTGCTATGGCATGTGCAAATTCGATAGCTTCCTGTTCTACTAGTATATCTAGAATGGGAAGTTGTCACCGCATAAACTAGCGCAAGAGATATTTTACTGAATTGAATAGTCTAATTCTAGACATGCAACACTGAAAAGGCAGTTTGATGATACATTTACTACTGAAGTAGTTTCAGCCTTTTTTGTTTCTAATATCGGATTTTGACGATACATTGACATCTCTTCTGCAGGTTGGGTCTTGTGGCTACTATAAAGGTAAGAAATCTGACGTCTATTGTGCATTATATTGAGCTGAAAATCAAAATGCTTAGTGTGACTGCTAACAGCCAAACATTGATAAGATTGCACTGATCAATTGATCAGGTGTATCTAACTTGGTTTCTGGTCAGATCGTACACCTAGGACTATCCTAAAAATACCCAAAGTCCAGTTTTGTATGCTTACTTTGAATGGATGTTTGAAATTCATCGGTTTTGTTTGTAGAGCACTTCTATAATTTTTTTCCTAGGCATATGCGCTAAAAGAACAGGGGTCCATGTTGTATAGTGTAACTGCTCTATCTTATGCTGAATACATAGTTTGCTGCGTAACACTTGTAAATTTCCTCAGTTTCAAGGTTAAATGCTGCTTCCTTTATTTGAAGAGTTCTCTACACTGTAACATAATATGGGTTTGAAGACGCTGTATACTTATATTCTTGTTATTCCTGTGTTAACTTTCTTAAGGACCGAGCCAACGAAATCTATAAGAAGGTGGAAGATCTTAAGTCTATCAGGGGAAGAAATCAAGATGCCATATTAGCTGCTTGCCTGTATATTGCTTGTAGACAAGAAGATCGTCCTAGGACTGTAAAAGGTAAATAGTGTTGTAAGAAATTCCTCATTTTGTAGACACTAGAACATGGCAGCATATATCATCTGATGCCATTCCTTGCCATGTTGCGTTTTTTCAGAGATATGTTCCGTTGCCAATGGAGCAACAAAGAAAGAAATTGGCAGAGCAAAAGAATTCATAGTGAAGCAACTGGAAGTTGAGATGGGCCAATCTATGGAGATGGGAACCATCCATGCTGGAGATTTCCTGGTTTGTTGCTACTTAGCAGTCATAGGATATAAACTTGCAAAGTTGGAAGTCGATAACTTATAAGCTTGCAAATCTGCAGAGGCGTTTCTGTTCAACTCTTGGGATGAACAACACTGCTGTGAAAGCAGCTCAGGAGGCAGTGCAGCGCTCAGAGGAGCTTGATATCAGGTTAGGCCTTTTTCTACTTTCTGCACACAATCCTATGATCCTGTTTTGTTCCAGTTTGATAACAGATGAGATTATGTGACAAGAAAGTCTGTCCAAATAGGCTCAACACTAGTCCTGCCTACTTTTGGAGTCTCAAGCACTAGCTTCTTGTGTAGGCTTGTTTCATGAAGGGTGACGTCAGGAAACATATACTAGAATAACTAGTCTTGAATTAAAGTGTATCTCTATGTATCATCAGCAACTGATTTGGTAGGGGCAACTTACACAATATCCAGTTTAAAAATTCGGAGATACTTAAGTGCTAGTATTTGACTCTTTAGATATGGACCTGCTTTACTCGTCAATTTTCTAGTGTACATTCTTTGACCTAGAAAGATTTGTTTACACTTGATTCCAATCTGCCGTGCAGGAGGAGCCCTATTTCAATTGCGGCTGCTGTGATTTATATGATAACCCAGCTCTCAGACGACAAGAAGCCACTTAAAGGTTTGTGATGCTGACCCCTTCTGTCCCTTTATACCGCACTTTCTCCGAAATAGCATTAACTTGGGGCATGTCCTTTGCAGATATTTCCTTGGCTACCGGTGTGGCAGAAGGCACAATCAGGAATTCGTACAAGGACCTGTACCCCTATGCTGCGAGGCTCATCCCGAACTCCTATGCCAAGGAGGAAGACCTGAAGAACCTCTGCACGCCATAGGAACTGATTCACCATTTCTTTCTCCCTCTTCCCCTATCTCACTCTTTCTTTCTTTTTTTGTCACATAACTTTGAAATTAGATTTGTCGAGGAGAGGAGTTAAGTTGTTGTGAGCAACTTCACCGGGCCATGTATATTTCCCTGCCTAATTTTATGTGCATGGACCTGTCGGATCGTAACAAGGCTGTCTGGAAGCTGCTAAGTTATGGGATTGGTTTTCCTTTCTGCTGATCTGATACATAGATTGCTTCGAGTTGTGTACAAGTCTTAGATTGCCATTGCTGGATATGGCAGCGAAGTCGTCTCCGTGATCGTTCGGATGTCCATAGCAGTTGTACAACAATATGTGGACATGCGTCAAAGAACAACATGAATCGTTCCTGTAGTAGACAAGATCAAAGCCATCACAACACATGCCACCCATCTCTGTCAGAACCTGTATTTTGGCTGTTCTCTCTATCTCAATCTTGTTGTGGGTCGCCATGGTGTGGCCAACAGCATGTCCAATCGATATGGGATCGTCCTCTCTCATGAAGAAAGCTACATTGATCCCAGCAATTTTTCCATGGTTGCATGTGGACGTATCATATCCTTGGACAGGGAAATCCTGCGGTGAGCTGCGACAGTGACACAACGTAGTGGGGAGCTGATGCAAACGCCCACCGGTTCTTGCAGCGCCCGCGGATAATGAGTCTATAAAGGATGGTAACAAGCTGTGGGCACGCAAGCCGCCGAGTCTTTGTCTAGATCGCCTTTAAGCATCCTGTAGTCGCTGCCGAGCTAGGCATGGAAGAGCAAGATCGGGAGACGACGATCGAGCGGTAGCTGGTGAGGGGGTTTCAATTCCGGTTTCAGAAATGTTTCGGTCCAGTGATTTCAGTTTTCATTTCGGGCAAACGATTGGAATTTTACTTGAATTTGACCAAAGTTCAACCCAATATTTCTGAATTTTGACCAAAAAGCTAACAAATAGCTATTTGAATATGTCTACCATTGTGATATCTGAAATGTTTTGAATGACAGGCAATTACTTGGGTATCTATCAAAATGGCTGAAATTTTGACAAAGTATAATCGAAAGTGAGAACCATGGCACCGGGGAAGTTTCCTGAGTATTCACGGGTGGCGACCACTTAGACAGATATATAATTGCTCTGTTTTCGGCTGCAATTTGGAGACTGAAAACAAGAAGAATTCCACGTGGGGATAGAGTCAATACAGAAAAAGATCGAAAACGGTTTGCAGCTCCAAATTAGAGTAGCTGCCTTTTTATTTTTCTGGCTATGGCAAAGAAATAAAACAAGACAATTTGGGATATAGAAAAGTTTAATGTATTTTGGCTTTGCACAACAAAGCAAAAGAGTTCAATATTTTCACAATCACAAATCAAAACAGACAACTTAGCGAGGTAGATTGGCCCAAGAAGCAAGCTCTTGATCCATGGTGTAGCTGCGCGTGACACCCTGAGTTGAAGAAGTAGCAGACGAGAACTCATCGTGCCGTGTGCCGGATTGAGTCCTGAGATAATTGTAATAGTTTGAAGGTAACAATGGCATGGCTTCATTGTCCCCCTCTAACTCGTGGTTCTTCTTCAGTACCATCTTGCCTCTCAGGAGCTGCAGCCTTACCTCCACTTCTTTCATGGCAGGCCTCTCATCTCCCGCGTGCCTCAGGCATGCACTTGCAAGGGAAGCCACCTCCATGATCTGTTTCTCGTTGCCTTCCTCGAGAACCTGGATGTCGATGATCTCCATTGTAGTGTTATCTTGTAGGCTTTGAAGGAAGCAACTGCATATGTTTTGCTTCTCATCCTTGGAATTTATGAAGATTGGCTTCTTCCTTGTTAGCAGCTCAACTATGATCACACCAAAACCGTAAACATCGCTTTTCTCGGTTAGCTGACCCGTGCGGTAATACTCAGGATCCAAGTATCCAAATGTTCCCTGCACCGTTGTGACCACACGAGTTTCATCGATGGAGATAGACCTCGAAGCACCAAAGTCTGCAACCTTTGCAGTGAAGTTATCGGTCAAGAGTATATTTGCAGATTTCACGTCTCTGTGGAAGATTGGCATTGATGCAGCGGAATGGAGGTAAGCAAGAGCACTTGCAGCCTCGCTAGCAATTCTGATACGATCTTCCCAGGTTAACAAGCTTGTAGCATTCACGCGGTCACCATGAAGAAGTTCAGACAGTGTGCCGTTGGAGACAAACTCATACACCAGCAAAGGTACCTCTGATTCGAGGCAACATCCATAAATCTTTACGACGTTTCGATGATTGATGTGCGATAAAATAGCAAGCTCGTTGACGAACTGATCAATCTCTATTTGGTCGACCATTTTGGACTTCTTTATGGCCACCACGCGTTGATCTGATAAAATCCCCTTGTAAACGGTCCCATGCCCTCCAAGACCTATAATGCGTGTGGAGTCAAAATTGTCTGTTGCCTTTTCTAACTCATCCAAGGAAAATATTTTACTACTATGTGTGGCACTTTCATCAGATGAGATCAGTTGTTCCAAGATAAGGCCTTTGTTTCTCCGGAAGTTCGCTTTTCGAACTCTATTTTTAATGCTTCTCTTCCACCTCCGAACCAGCAAAGTTGAAACTGCCACAATAAACAGAACTCCAATACCACAACTTAGTCCAATACCGACGCCTGAAACAGTATGCATATGTAATAGTTAGACACATGATAGTTTTTCCTTTTTGTATGCAACTACTTTTTTATTTTACTTTTTTGTGTTGCAGATAATAGTTATTTTTACGCCATAAGAAAAACCAAAGCTCAGAATTTACAGTACATAACAACGGCAAGCCTCTTATACCTTGCCAGTCAATGGAGAGAACATCAACTCTGCTGCTCTCTCAACAACACAAAATATTGACTAGATTACATAGCAATTTAGCAAAGATTTCAGAATCTAAAATGGTTGCAATTGCATAATTAATTGCAAATTGAAAGAAAAGGTTCTAACTTCTGGTGGTTTACCTATAAGTTGGTTGGTGCAAGAGTTTGTTTCCTTTGTAAACTTGCTGCCAAAAGGGCATGAACAGTGGTACCCTCCTACTGTGTTACGGCAAGTTGCAGAATCAGGGCAGGGGCCTGGACTGTGCTCACATTCATTGACATCTGCAGTGAAAATCGAACAAAATGCCAGATCCCAAATGAGTATTTCGAAGATAATATAATAAACAGATGCAGATACTAGATAATTTTATATCTGAGCTCAGTCTAACCCCTGATTTATCGCTCTATTTGGATTTTTTGTTGTTGAGGGGAAGACTCTCTATTTGGATTATGAGCATGCATGAGAGGGAAATTACATATAACACATCTGCCCATTACAGAAATCATTCCTTTTAGATAACGGTACAAAAGTTCATATGAATTAAAGATGAATGTAGAGCAAGGAAAGGAGCTTGCCTGTGCATCCACCAGAGAGGTATGGATTCCCTTGGTATCCGGTGGAGCAGTTGCATAGATACCCTGGGCCGTTGGACGAATCGACGCACACGGTGTTTCCACTCCGACACGCATAGGAAGACATGTTTCTGCGTGCTGCATCGCATGTTACATTCCCAATCACCCAGTCAAGCACCACCGGCTGCCGCCCCTTGTAGGTATCGTTGAACCTTGTAGTTGTTACATACTCGGAGCTGAAGGTAAACGCTTCTGTTTCCACCAAGCCGGCATAGCTGCAATTGTTGAAGGGCCAAGTATTTGAAACCTTGACATACTCTACATTATAGAAATAGACGTTGTAGCCCGTTAGGCCCTTGGGAACGGCATTTTGGCAGCAGCCTACACCAATACAGGAGCCATTTGTGAGGTCTTCCGGTCTACCACACACCGATGCACACCCTGTCGCATCCCTTTCCAGTCCTTCAGTGTTGTAGATGTATGCAATTGTGTTGCACCCAATGCTTGTGAACTTGTTGTGCACATCTGAGAACCGGTACGGCCAAATTAAGCGAAACTCCCAGATGTATGAAACCATTTGTTCTGCAGTGGAATTGTAGCAATATGACGGGATTCTCATTAAAACTCGGGACTGGCCACGGGACACCGCGATGCTCAGAAGCTCCCTCCTACGAATGAATGGCCTCTCAATTCCATCAGCAGTCCTGTTGCAACTGATCTCGAAGCCTTGTTCGATAGCACAGCCGGAACCAATACCAAATGGGTAGGGTATCTCGATGTCACCGCAATGTGTTTTGCATCCTTTGTTGGGCTGCGCGGATGATATAGATGCTAGGTGCAGCATGACTGCAACGGCGCCGAGCAGTAGCACTGACGCCATATTAATTCACTGAAATTGATGTCATCAGAGTAAGTGACTTCCGTGCTAAGGAACATACTGTAAAAAAGGAAGAAGAGAAAATACATACTGTAACAAAAGAGAAGGAAAACAGATTGAACAAACAATATGGCACTTGCTAATTGTGTACAAGTTCTGTAAGTAAGGACCCTGTTTTTTTTTTTTTCTGTTTATACGTCATACTAGAAACCGATTTGAAAATGACGAACTTAGGTGAAAGGTTATGAAGGAAAGATGAAACTCTACTTAAATCTCTGGCCAGTAATATTTTGTATGGTTGATATTAGACTAAACATATACACATCAGAATAATTCAAGAATATTATTTTCCATTTTTTTTATTGGATCGATGTATGTCCCTTTGGTGCAAAAAATTAAATTCCCACATGGGGCGCTGGATTTGTTTTCCTGATTGCAACAATATTCCTCTGAATTCGAAACAAGTGAAATTATGCAAGATAAAAATAGCAGAAACACATGGAGCCATATTAATTGCTCGATTTGGATGCAAGCTACTGAGTAGCAAATACCAATAGAGCGGTCGGAGGCGGGGAGCAGGCAGGGAGCAAGGTGGAGCAGGCTGGATGCGTTGCTCGGGAGGAGTCGCCGTGGACGCGGCGCAGCTTCCACCTCCAGCGGAGCCTTGCGCCATGCGGAGATTCGGATGCGTGAGCCTGTCCGACCTAGGGGGTCAACGCTGCCCAACTCCTGGTGTGCGCGCGGGAGCGAGGAACTCCGTGAACTCACCGCAATCAAGTTTGAGAAGAAATGGACATCAAATGTATGAGCGCCCGAGTGAGCATGTCCGCCCTTTTTTTTTTTCCGAAAACCCACTAAGATTTGCGTTTGGATGCATCCAGTGTAGAAAGGACAGTTTTATGTAAGGGTCAACCCGTCCCGTACAAATGGATCCAAAACCTAATTAGGGGAGAAGCCGGCGAAGGCCTCGGGCACGTGCGTTCGCCTAGTGACACGATTCACGCGCTTCCGCCTTGATTATGTCGAACAGAGATGCCCTTTGGAGACGACTTGAGCGCAAAACTCTAGTGCCGCCTCCACCGGACCATCCGGCCCCTTCCTTGTATGGCTGTTACCAGCCGGCGGCCATACAACTAGGATTATTTGCCGAGAAAGCAGGGTGTGTTTGGTTGCTTTCACGACCTGCATCCAGTTCCACTGGGTGTACAATCAAACATGCCCACTTGGGCCGAGCTGAGATCTCCAGCCACCCGCCCATGATGTCCCGAGCCTTTTTTTACTACCGACTGTGTGAAAATGGCCCAGCCGCACCCTCGTATGCTTGTTTTCCGCCGGTTTTGGTCATTTTTTTATCCGGCGAACCCACCCCAAACCCAACGCACCGGGGGCTGTTGGGGGCGCCAGCTCAAACTTTTTTGCATGCTCTTGGCCCACTGTCTGCCACACAAGCCCTCTCTCTCTCTCTCTCTCTCTCTCTCCCCACCCACCGGTGGGCCCTCCCACTCCTACTTTTCACCAACCGTCCACGGGAGAGGCACCTGTGGGCTCTCCTCTCGCTCCTCCTCTCGGCCAGCACGCGCCGCCGCGGCCACAACAGGGACGCCGATTTGAGATGCCTCGCCCCCGCGCTCGCCGCCGCGGCCACAACAGGGACGCCGACTTGAGATGCCTCGCCCCGCACTCGCTGACGTAGCCCTGCATCACCCCCGCGCTCGCTGGCGCTTGAGGAAGAAGTTTGGATCCCCTATCCCCGCCCTCATCGGCCTGGCCATGTCGTTGCCATGCGCACGGCGCGCGCCGGTGGATAGCCGCATCGAATTCCGAGTGGACCGCGAGCAGTGCAGCGTGGATGCGCATCCCGAACCTGTCCTCGCCGCGTCGGGCCACCGGGTGCCCGACCTTGGACCCCAGCGCCGACAACGGTGAGAGCCACGAGGGGGAGTAGAAGAGGCACCGGTCCACTCGTCCTCCTCGCTGGTGGCTATCGTGTACGTCACGTCACCTCCGAGGCCGGTGGATCCATCTACGGCGAGAGGGCAAGCCTCGCGAACGCGGCGGGGTCGGTGGGGAGGACGGGCTCACCGGCGTACCGCACGACCGCAGGCCCGGAGAAGAGCGTCGCGAAGGCCATGGTGACGCAGCCCTCCTAGATCGGTTGTGTTGTGCTACGCGGCACGGGGCCTCCTCATGTTCCGGACGAGGAAGGAGGCTTGCCATGGAGGTTGTTCCTGCGACTTGGCCAGCGATGCGACCGCCTGATCGAGGCCATCGCTGCTGCTGGTGCTCTCCCCCCGAAGCAAGGAAGATTATGGCTTCTTGTTCTTTGTTTTTGAATAAAAAAATGACTTTTCTACGGGGGTTGGGAAAGTTTGCCCCCCAGGCCAAAAATTTCGCCGGCCGACCCCCAAGTGGCTGAAAAATGCCTCCTGGGAGGTAGGGGTGGGGGTGGAACGGGCAAACAGCTGGAGATGCTCTTAGCGTGCCCGGTCCGTCAGCCCGAGTGCCCGGCCCCGGCACGTTGCCCGTATGGTGCCATGCTTGGGCCGCAAGGCCGAGCCCGCCACGACACGGCCGCACGCACTACGCACGCAAGCACGCACACAGAATGACATGAACCCTTGCCTGGTCCCCTTCGCCCTAGCTCCACTAGCGCTCTACTCCTGTCTCGCCTATGTCCTCTTCTCAACCCGACGTCGCCGCCTCTGTCTCTCCCTGCTCTCTCCTCCCCCGTGCAACTCCGGCGCGCCCTCCTCTCACTAGGTTGCCAGCACCAACCTCCTCCAAGACCGAGCCGTCCCAGCCTAGCTCCGGACGCCGCTAGAGGCAGGGCGCTCGTTCCCATCGCCTTTCTCCTCCTCATTAGCGACACGAGCTCCGCCGTCCCGACCAGCTCCGGCTTGACGCCTCCGGCCCTCCTCGCCTCCCCTGGCCAGTTCTTTTCCGAAAGCATACTGATGCGGGAAATGAAGGCACACAACGCTAAACGTGCCACGGGCCGCCCCGTTAACCGTCTGTGCCGTGCCCGGGCCTGAGAGAGGAACACGCGTGCCGGCACAGCACGACCCGCGTAATAAACATGGCGAAATATGTCATGTCGTGCCAGGACCGGGTCGTGCCGGGCAGGCCCGTTGGCCAGGTTTGTGTATAATGGGCGTATTTGGTGGATTTGTTCGCGCCGAATTCTTACACCGTACGAAGTTCAGAGCAGATAAAAGTTAGCTAAGAGGAAACGGCCGGATCGTTTGCCGCGCTTGTGAGCGTCGCGTGGCTCTGCTTCGCACGGAGATGGGACGTTTGAGGTTAAATCCCCACTCATATTCACTCCAACTCTCTCACCGTCCACAAACGCTATTCCTTATCATTTTTGTTGTTGTTGGTCCCAATGGCTGGTGTCCTCCACCCACGCAGTGTCCTACATGTCACTCTATAGCCAACTTCGCTCATGTCCGATAGGTCGCCTGCCTCGCCGCACAAAGTGCCCTCAAGCTGGTGGATTTGGCGAAGAT
Organism: Alopecurus myosuroides; assembly: GCA_028641055.1. NCBI lineage: Eukaryota > Viridiplantae > Streptophyta > Magnoliopsida > Poales > Poaceae > Alopecurus > Alopecurus myosuroides. Next base: position 314,435,648 of record CM054063.1, on the reverse strand, counting down.
GTTCAAGTATCTGTCCCCCATTTGCTTCTGGCATTCCAGAGCTTTGGCTTTGAAATCGGCAGCCGAGACTTTGTCGGTGGCTCATGTTGTGGAGAGAGTGAGTTTGATTGTGCCCTTGCCGCCGCAGCTGATGGTGGGGATTTCCATTCCCAGTGTGTCGACCCCAAGGACTTCTTCTTCCACGTGGCGCCACCAGCTCCACCTTTATTGTCCTCTGTAAGAGCCTTTTATCCCGCCATTGTGGTCTTGTAAATGTAGATCAGGATCTGATTTGTATCGCTATTAGGATTCGTGCGTCGGTTGGGGTCTGTGAGAAGTGGGTGTCGGCAGTTCATTAGCCCGCAATGTTGGTCTTGTATCGATCTTGCAGTTTCATAGATTTGTAGTATTTGATTGAACTGTATGGATTGAATTGAAGGATTTGTGCATATCTTGCACTGATCAACGAATGACAATGTGCGTTTCCATCGCGGTGATCACCTAAAACATTGGGCACTGACCACCGAACAACAACACCGCTTTCGTAAAATGTGGTGATCACCGAATAATCTAGATGTTCGGCTGCACTAGTGAAAGACAAATAGGTTCCCCTCCCACCTGACCGTTCAGTTCACCTTCGTGCCTAAAAGAGAGGTCACTCTGTTTTTAGAGAGACACACCACAATACACCAAACCCTTATACGTTTGCCTCCTAGTTCTAGAGCCTCGCGCCACCGATCAAGTATTCACATCCTGTGCCACGGCATGCACGGCGAGCCAGGGCAGTAGGCCTTCGAGACCCGTCTCTCGTGATCCTGTAAGGGGAGGGGTGATAACGTTTTGGGGAGATATCTCACGCGACTACTATATTCTTCTTTAGCATGGGTGCCAATGACTACTTTCGAACGACAACGACTACTTTCATGACTTGGACGACCTATTCGGCAACATGTCTTTATCCGCTAACGCAAACGGTTCTTCCTCCGGACCGTACGTGCTTCTCGTTCTTCTCTTTGACAGGATGCTACATGTTCTGTTTCTTCCGGTCTGTTATTACTCGTGGCTTCATATACCTAATACCAGTCTGTTATTACTCGTGGCTTCATTACCTAATAGTAGTAGATCACATGTCTAATCTTTTTTGAAACGAGGCAAAAGCTTTGCCTTTATATTGATATAGAAGGAGCAAACAAACGACAAGCACGGCCTAAGCCGTAAAAAAGGAAACGGAGACAACTACATCGGAAGGAAACTAGTTGCGAGAAACGATCACCCCAAAAGGGCAGCTAAACCCTTAGCCCCAGCGCGGATCCAGTTATTGCTCTCTCCTTTGATCAGCTGGAAGAGGGTTGAAGGCATCGAAAATCTACTGTTGAAGATCCTTCCATTTCGCTCCTTCCAAATCTCCCAAGAGATGAGGATGATTGCCGTCCGCAGGCCCTTGAGAGAGGGTGACGGGGCGGCCGCGAGGTCTTTCCAGTAGTCGAGGACTGTAGGCTTAGTCACCTCGAGGCGTTGCATGAGCGAGGGGCATTTCATCCATAGGGCCGCTTCCGCCCAAATCTTTTTGGAGTATCTGCACTCGAACAGAATGTGGCGCCCCGTCTCAGGCTGGCGTCGGCACAACTGGCAGAGAGGCTGATGTGGCCAACCCCTGATAGCAAGGCGGTCGGACGTCCAAAGCCTATTCTGGACTGCCAGCCAAGCAAAGAAGGAGCACTTTGGGGGAGCCCAGGTTTTCCAGACGAGGCTCGTGAAGGAACAGGGACATGCGCCAATGAACTGCGCCTTGTAGGCAGACTTTGCCGAGTAGAGCCCGGAGCTCGTGAGGGTCCACGAGATGGAGTCCTCGAGCACCGGGTTCAGGTAGACCACCTGAAGGAGTCCCCAAAGATGGACGAACTCAGAGATGTGCTCGGTGGTGAAGTTATCTACGGAAAGGTCGGAGATCCATTGGGAGTTGTTCAAAGCGTCGTGGACCTTCCTGTTCTTCCTCCTCGAAGCGGCGAAGAGGTTTGGCGCAATAACCTTGGGGGGAAGGCTGTCGAGCCACGAGGATCCCCAGAAAGAGGCCTTCCGGCCATTCCCCACATGTCTAATCTATTTCTTATTTTTATACCCATGTTTTATCTACTGTATTTTATAGACTAAATCCTATGAAAAATTGATCATATATCCAACAATCTTTTTTTTTTGCCGTCATATATATCCAACAATCTGAAGCCACATATCGAACGCGGGTAATAAGAGAGATACAGAGGTGTGCAAAACTCAAAATCATCCCAAAAAGAAAAGCTAACCAGAGAAGGCTACCCGTGGTTGTGAGTATGTATACGAATTAAAAAGAAAGAGCATGAACAGCATAATCATCCATGGCAGGCACAAAGTCTAGCAGCGTACTACTGGTTATACTCACAATCAAACTGCGTACGGTATAGAGCATGAACAGAAACCTGCAGGACGTACCTGGCTGGGATAATCGCCGACGACCAAACTGGAAACACGCGCGATCCGACGGAGCGATCGGCGAGGTGCTGGCAACCGAAGCAGGGGGAGGACGAAACGGAGGTAGGAGAGGTGTGTTTGCGTTTAAAAGGTTCGACATGAATGGAGACCGCTTGGGCAATCTTGCCGACGATTTTCTTCGTGGGTACGACCGAGTCACCCAGAGCTTGGTTCTTTGGCCTGCGTCACTCGCGTTTACATCGACGTGACTCAGCAGCCTCTTTATTTGGCCCGTAGTAGGTAGCAGGATTTTCTATATATTGTGTTAGCCTACGCAAACCATCAGGAGTGGTGCATGTACTAATAAGAACCAGTACCTGCACGTGTCAAGACCATCAGGAGATAGCAACTTAGCAAGTGGAGTGGTGCATATATGTGTTCACACCAGCAAGAGAGGGAAGGTCTAGTGGGAACATCCGATCAGCCACCAAAGTTGAGTATCCACGCTTTGGCTCGTAGGTCAAGCCCCGCAGTAGCATGTCAGGATAAGCGCTAGCAGCGGTCAGCAAGTTGCACCGGTCTGTTTTGCTTGTAGCAGCATATAGTACTTTATTTTTCTCTAAGTGGGTTTCTGACATTTCATAAGAATGAGAGAGTTGACCCTTACAAGAAAAATAGGGCAAAAAGACTGTGGGCTGAACTTGCCGATTTGCCACTTGCCAAGTTGCGTCGAGGAATGCGTGCGCTGGTGATGGCTCCTCCGAGGACAAGCAAATGTGCATTGGCTACGTTTGTGTGCAGAATAGTCTAGGACTCGTTCTCGTTCCCCTCCCTCGTTGCTCCCGTGAGCGACGGGGAGGGAACCCTAGCCGCCACCGGTCCCAGCCCCAACCTCCCTCCTCGCCGCCGCCTCAAGGACACGTCCGGTCAAAGCCTTGCCGACGTTGGCGGCGGCGGGGTGTCTCGCCTCCTCGCGCAGGGGCGCCGGCACGGGCGGCGCATCTGGGATGGGTGTCATAGTGATGGGGGCCGTGATGGAGCTCCTCGCTCAAAGCTCGGCGGCGGGGCAGGCTTCGTGGTGGGCGGGTGGCGACGCGTGGCCGTGGTGGTGGGGTGAAGGTCTTGCTCCGCGCAGAACTGGCGGCGCTCTCCCTGGCGGCAGCGGTACGACGCGCGACGTGACGGTGTCCGGGCGGCGAGGTGACGCAGGACACCGGCAGCAGGCGCGGCTTGACGACCACAGTGGAGCTGCGTGGAAGGTTCCCCCGCGGCGGCCAGGACCTCAGGGCCCGCTCGTGGCCTAGATGGGTCTGGGAGGGCCTACGGCTCTTGGCTTCCTGGCGGGTTGGCGTTGTCGGCTGTTGGGCATCATGGTGGTGTCGGCGGCCGGCCAGGCGGCGGCAAGCTGGATACTCACCGTCCAGGTCCCGTCTTGGTGGTGGTGGTGAGACGGTGGACAGTACGTCCTGCCCCATTGTGGCAGCCCCAGCTCGTTTCTCGTCGGTGGTGAGGCTAAAGGAGGCTCCTTGCGGCGCATGTCCGAGGTGCTTCGGGGTCGACGGCAGGACTGGGCGAAATCCTCGCTTGTAGCTGATGACGGCGACGCCTACGGGCGCCGTCACCTTGTTCGAGGCGTCGTCATGGGTGCCGCTCGTGCTTCCCCGCATCGAACACCGCGGGAAACCCTTGATTCGGTCCTCCGATCGGGCGGCGGCGGCACAGTTGTGTTGTTCCCTCCTTGGAAGCGTCGCCTAGGTAGTTCGGGGAGTCTTCGGTGCGCCAATTGGAGTCGATGTTGGCCGCCGCTCAGAGGTGGGTTCCTAGGGCGCTATGTACACCGTCAGCGGTACTTCTCGGTTGCCACCTCCTCCAGTATGGTTCAGCCCCGCCGCTCTCTGGCCGACTCTTAGGCGCTTATGGGTGGGTGGTGCGTTGGCTTGTGCCATCTTGGAGCTGGCGCCGCCTTCATGGAGGTCCCTTCTTCGGTGGTGACGCGGCCTAGAAGCTCAGTGTATCGTTTGATGCAAGGCGAGTTTCTGTCAGCTGGTGTGGGTTGTGTTGTTAGCTGTGTGGTGTCGTGTTTGTATCGGGTAGTCTACATGGCGTTGTACCGGCCGTCTTGGCCTCCTCTTCTATAAAATCGATGCACCTCCTAGGGTGTATCCTTGAAAATGATGGCTCCTCCTCTTCTCCGCTCCCCCTCCCTCTTCGGCACCTCATCGCCTTCGATTCTCTCCAGAGATCGCCTCGGTTTGATGTGGAGGTGGACCTCTTCGGGGAGCCCGACGCTGAGTCGTGCGCGTCCACGACGTCTGGTGAAATCTCGCCGGCCTCGGAGCGGGGAACGCCCGTGCTCCGCCTCTCTCGAGCTCGGAGCTCCGCCACGTCTTCCTCGGGATCTCGGCGAGCTCTTCCCCTTTGCCTGGACTTTACCTCGCCTATCCTTGCTTCGACCATTAGGAATTAGTGCGCGAGCTCGTCGATCGTGGTTGGGGATGTGGAATTGCTCCTCCGCGTCTCGCCGCTTGCCCCTGCTCTGCCATGGCCTGGGGATCAATCAGCGTTCCCCGACATCGCCGTTGGCGGGCGAGTGGCGACTTCAAATGGCGGTCGCCCTAGTTCGTCCAATGCGGAGCTGATGCGCCCGAGGAGTATTTTGGCCAGTTGTGGGCAATCTCGTCATTTCACCCACAGCGGCGGAGTACTCCTAGGAGCCGTCTGTGCTGGATCCAGAAGGAGATCGAAGACACCGACGTTCGCATCGGCGACTGCTTCCCCGCCGATCGATCCGCTTTTCTCTACCACAAGGTTCGGCCGTTTCGTCCAAAATATCCGTTCGCGGGGCCTCCCTCCTTCGCGGAGGTCCTCTCTCGTCAGATGCAGGTTGTGAGGGCAGCACGGGGACATGGTCGTGGGCGCGGAGGTCCTCCTTCGATGGCACCACCGCCTGTTCCTCCCGCCGCACCTGTTGTAGCTCCCGCCCCTCCAGCATGCAGGGTGGTGAATCAAGGAAAGGCTCCGCAACAACCTCAAAAGGTACCAACAATTTCCCTAGCAGCGATATCCCAACTATCAACCTCGTAACCCTAGCGGTCAGCAGTCTGGTTCTAACTCCGGTGGACAGCATTCGAGTGGTTTGCAGGCCTCCGCTATGGTACGTAGTAGCTCACAGCCTCAGCAATCCATAGTTCCTTCTGATCGATCTGGTTCTTCTCAGTCGGTTAGTTCATAAGTTCCCCTCCCTCCAGAACAGATCCTTGACCCTTGTTACAACAAGCTCATTTGCTTCAACTGTGGAGACCCGGGGCACTTCATCGGCAACTGCGTGAAGCCTAAGCTCTACTTCATCTGTAACCACCCGGGACATCCTGTTCATTCGTGCCCTGAGTGGTGCAAGGAGCATCCATCTGCGGAGTATTTCAATAGTGGCAACTCAGGGCTCAGGTTCTTTCTTATTGATGTTCCCGCTGAAGATGAAAGTAGGTGGCTGAATTTCTCTAATTGAGGTCTCATCATTGTCAACAAGGGCTCAATTTCGCTATCTGAACTGGAGGCTAACTACAGTTCGATCCTTCTGCAAAGAGAAGCGATGACCTTGGCAAATGAGGCGGCTAGAACCTAGTGTTTTCCTAGTCAGGTTTCCCCCTTGGAAGAAGGTTGGAGACCTAATTCCCTGCATTTGATCTAGAAAAGGAAGGTGTGACTATCAACATAACCTCATGGGATGGGGAGGTCAAATATGTTGGCGATTTGGATGAGATCTGGGTCATTGTGAAGGGAATTCCTCCCAAGTGGTGCATGTGGAAGACCTTTGGGGTAGGTGGCTTCTATCCTAGGGGCTCTCATGGACATTGTTTGGATTGTGTTGTTCAAATCCTTCTACTCTGATGTCAAGATGTTAGTGGCTGTCAAAGATAGTTCTAAGATCCCATCTCAAAGGGTTGTGGAGATGAACCAAGATCTTTACATGTTGGCTATCTCCATTGACACTCCTGTTCCTTCAAATCCCCTGATGCCGGTGATGGAACAGATGGTAATAATAGCAGAGCAATTTCTTCTTCTGACATGGAGACTGAACCTGCAGCTGGAAATCTTGCTCAACCTCCTACACCTGCTCCTGCAATTAATCCTAATCCAGGAGGATCTTTTGATGTTGGCAAGAAATCGGTTTGATTTCCTCCTCTAGCTGTCCTGAGTTATTTGCTTGTCAACACTGCAGTAGCCCTCAGGCCTCTCTACATGAAAAATTGAACTATGGGGCTTTGGGTGATGGGGTTTGGGATTGGGAAGGTCCTTTCAAGCATTTTAATGTTGATGTCGATAAAGTGGAAACTGAGTGCATTCTTCAGGTTGGATCTTCTTCGATTGATCTGAATCACTATAAGGAGCTCTTTTATGCTGGGATGGACTCAGAGGATGATGATCCCGAGGCAGATGAAATATGCACCGAATGCCTGGATATTCATTCAGTTGCTCAGTTGAGTGGTGTGAAGAATACCCTTCTCCCGTTTCTTGATGGAGCTACTGCTCCAGTGCCTGCTCCCCCGAAAGCTTCTAAGTGGGGCCCTACTGTGGTTACCAGAAGGAGTTCTATAAATCATGGCTCTCAGAATGTGATTGAGCTTTAGATAGTACTGCTCCAGTGCCTGCTCCTCCAGAAGCTTCTAAGTGGGGCTCTACGTGGTTACCAGAAGGAGGGCTAGAAATCATGGCTCTCAGAATGTGATTGTGAAAGCAGAGAAATATCAGATAATTTTTTTTGGAGATCCCTCCTACCTTTAAAGGTAATTCTTTTGCCCTCCTTGGTCCTAATGTTCTTGGACATATGCTTAGTTCTTTTGACATTGCCCGTGGCTCTTCTGATCTTGAGAAAGACTCTATTATACAACATCTACTAGATAAAGAAATTGTGCTCAACCATAAGTTTGTTGTGGATAATCATGTTCTTTATCTACCTGCCTCTATTGAAGTGATAGGTCATGAACAGTTGCATGGTCAGTTGTCTGATCCTGATACTGGCCTTACTGGTACACCCTGGACTTTAGTTGCCAACAGAAAACATAAAAACTTTTTAATGATATGAGGCATTTGGAATAGTAGAGGCACAGGGAGACCCGGCCGTAAACAAGCTCTTGCTGATTTTATTATCAAGCATACACTTGATTTTGTTGGAATTCAAGAAAGAAAAAGGATGGAGTTTCCATCTCATTTCCTCAACTTCATTTCTGGACCTAATGAATTCACCTAGAATATTTTGCCTGCCAAGAATACATCTAGTGGTATTCTTGTGGGTTTTAAAAAGGATAGGTTTGAGGTTCTTGGACACACCTGTTTTAAATTCTGTGTTTCTATAGTTGTTCAAGATCTTTTGGAAACTTTTACCTCGCAACTTATTGTTGTCTATGGGACTCCCTATTTAGAATTTAAAATGCAGTTCATTACTGAATTGCATGATGTGATGGATTTGAGCTCTCTCGCTACCCTCTTAGGAGGTGATTTCAATCTAGTTAGGGGAGTAGGTGAGAAGAGTAATGTTGTGATTAATCCTAACTGGACATTATTGTTCAATGACTGGATTAACACGTGGTCCCTGATTGACTTCAAGTTAGCTAATAGGAGCTACACTTGGTCCAGTAACCAAGACACTCCTATTATGGCCACTCTTGATAGGGTATTGCCTAGTATCGACTGGGAAGCTAGATTCCCTCTCACTATTGTAAGAGCTCTCCCCAAGCCTATTAGTGACCATACTCCTCCCCTTACTGATACTTGCTCTGGGGTATCACCTCTACCAATACTATTTAGATTTGAAAATTGGTGGCTTGAGTACCTGAATTTCATGAGCTTGTTCATAGAGTATGGAATTCCCCTTGCAACCTCCAATCATCTATTGATAGATGGCAGTGTAAGTTGATACTTCTTAGAAGACAATGAAAGGGTTAGAGTATTAATGTTGATTCAGCTAATAAGAAGTTAAAAAATGATCTCATTAAGGAGTTTGATATCCTTGATACCTTTTCTAAATCTTGTCTGCTCTCTGCCGATGAGAAAAATAGGCTAAACCAAATTAAAACTGATTTAGATAGGATTTTGAGTCTGGATGAGACCAAAGCTTGGCAAAGGTCTGGGGATAGATATATCAAAGAAGGTGACATAAACACCTCTTATTTTCATGCTATTGCTAATCAGAGAAGAACGAAGAAGCAAATTGTTATTCTAGATGGACCGTGTGGTCCATTAGAAAGTACTAAGAATATGATTAAAGTGGCCCTGGACTTCTACAAGTCCCTGTTTGCTGCTGAGAACATACCAAATTGGTCCTTGGGTCCTGGCTTTTGGGACCCTAGTGACTTGGTTACCCAAGAAGAGAATGATCTTCTCTAGAAACCTTTTTCTATGGATGAAATTAAAGAAGCTGTATTGAGCTTCTATGCTGCTGGGGCACCTGCACCTGATGGCTTCTCCTTCCTGTTTTACCAAACCTTTGGGATTTAATAAAAAAATGATTTCCTGAATATTTTGAGAGACTTTGGGAGGGGAACTCAGTCTGTTGCCAGACTTAACTATGCCATTGACACATTAATCCCTAAAGAACCTGATGCCAAGGATATGAGAAAGTTCAGACCTATAAGTCTAGGGAATTGTAGTATAAGAATTCTCTAAATCCATTACAAATAGTCTCTCCAATGTAGTTAATAGGATTATTTCTAATAATCCAAATTGCTTTCATTAAAGGGAGATTCATCCTTGAAAGTGCGGTGTCAGCTTAGGAATTAATTCATGCTGCCCATACTAGGGGTGAGTCATCTCTTGTCCTCAAATTATATTATGAGAAAGCTTATGCTAGAGTAGATTAGAACTTGTTAGATGACATGCTCCTGTCTAGAGGGTTTGGACCCATTATAAGAGGCTGGATTAGGAGCTTACTTGTTGGGGATTCCATTTGTGTCAGGGTAAATGATGAGAATAGCTCATATTTTAAAGTGGGTAAGGGGCTGAAGGAGGGGGCCCTAGCTCTCCCATTCTGTTCAATTTGGTGGTAGATGTATTTTCCAAAATGCTTTTTAGCTAAATCTTCTAAATTGATCAAGGGATTGCTCGCACAAGTGATTCCAGGAGGTGTGATTAGCCTCCAATATGCAGATGATAGAGTATATCTTGTTTCTGGAGGCTAACATCTCTTTTGCTAGAAACTTGAAATGGCTACTCTCTTGCTTTGAGAATATTTCAGGCATGAGAATCAACTATCATAATACATACCTGATGACTATTCATGTTGATGTGGAATCCCTTCTTTTGCTCAAATTTTCTGTTGCAAAATTGCTGACTTCCCCTGCAAGTATCTTGGTGTTCCCCTTCACTTTTCTAAGCTAAGGAAGGAAGACCTAGAACTTGTGGTTGATAAAACCTTCAAATGATTTGCTGGGTGGAGGGGCAAATTGTTAAACTTTCAGAGCAGTCTAGTGCTTCTTAAAGCTTGCAATGCAAGTAGCCCCATGTATCTCTTATCAGTGACCAAATTCCCTAAATGGGCCATTAAGGCTATAAATTCCCAAATGGCTCACTTCATATGGAGTGATTTTGAGGGTAACAAAAAGTACCATTTGGCTAATTGGGACTTGGTTTTCATGAAGGAAGAATTTGGGGGCCTTGGGGTCCAGAACTTAGGAGACTTTAATATCTGCTTACCGACCTCCTAGGTTAGAAGATATCATGCAGATTCTGACAAAATTCGGAGAAAAAGAATTAATTTTAAATATGACCCAAACCCTAATATCCTTTCATGTGGTCCTAACATATGCTCTGCTTTCTGTAAGGGAGTGATGTGGGCAACAAGGGCTGCTAAGTGTGGATATAGATGGAAACTTGGGGATGGAACAAAAATTAAATTCTAGAGTGATGTGTGGATTGGCAACTGCTGCCTTGCTTCCTACTTCTGGGATCTTTTTGTTATTAACAATGAACACGACATCACTGTTGCTCAGGCCTTCCAGAACAATAAGCTTAGGTTGTCTTTTAGAAGAACTATTACCCTGAAGGGTACCAAAGGTGTCTAGAACTTTATTAGTTAGTTAGCTCTGTTGTGTTTTCTATTAAGGAGGACACTCCAGTCTGGATGTTTAACTCCTCTGGAGTCTACAGTGTGAGCTCCTTTTATGTTGTATTTAATAATAGAGGGATAATCCCTATGCATACCCCTGTAGTTTGGAAACTGAGGGCTCCTCCTCGTCTCCATGTGTATCTTTGGTTGCTTGCCAACAATAGGTTGGTGACTAGGGTTAATTTGGCTAAGAGAATGGTTGTTCCTGATATTTTGCTCTGATCAGGAACTTGTCATCACCACTTTTTGACTGCTTTGTTGCTAAAATGGTTTGGCACAAAATTTCAAGTTTGCTTGGATTGCAGGTTGGATCAGATTTTGAATCATTTGCTAGGTGGTGGTTAAGTGATAAAAATAAGCTCATGTTAACATTGTGTGTGTTGCCGTGCTTTGGTCCCTATGGAAACTGCATAACGACATGTGTTTTCAGGGAAAAGTGTGGACAGACGTGCACGATCTCTGGAGGTGCACAGTGGTGCAGCTGGAATGCTGGAAGATTCTCGCAAACGATGCTGCATCAACTCTGATCTCCATGATCGTTAACATGCTGAAAAAGAAGCGCGGCGAGGTTTTGTGCATCACGCACTCCTCCCCTGTACCTAGGACAACGTGTCAGTAATCCCAAGCCACGAAGAAGCCTAGGAGCAGACCTGTAAGTTACCAAAGGCCAAGTTCCTGTCCAAGAAACAAATTTGAGCTCGTTTGTCTCCAGGTGTTTAGTTTTAGCTAAAACTTGTTAACTGATGGGTGTATTTAGCTTCACTTACGCGTTTTGTGTGCCCACATCCTTTGTGTGGCATTCGTGTTGTGTAACTGTACTTGTGGCCATGGTTTCAATGAAATGGGGGGGGGGGGGGGTCACCCCTATTAGTCTAAAAAAATAGGGCAAAAAACTCATACATTGTTCAGTTCGAGAAACTCTAGCAGATCCCGCAACTGTAAGCCACTTCTATGGCATGCCATATTTTTTTTTACTTGAATTCAACTAAAATCCAACCTAATTTCCCAAAATTAGATAAAAAATTAATTGAATTTATGTATATGATAGTAATATCTAAATATTTTGAACAAAAGGCAATTGCTTCGATGTCGACCAAAACTACCAAAACGTCTTAAAGCTAAGAAATTTTGAAAAAGTATAATCGAAAGTGAGAACCACAACACCGTAGAAGTTTCTTGAGAACTCACGAGTGGTGAACACTTTTGTCCCAACCCGGCTTCAGCCCCATTCCATTTTACCAAATGAAAATACCGGTTCAAGTCTTATTTTACAACCATTGAAAGAAGAGGGGTAGGAAAGGGAAGCAAGTTGGAACATCGACGGGAAACCCACTATGCGCGCCCCTCGATCTCCAGGCACTAACTATAGACAAGGTTCAACTTACAAGACTAACGGAGCATAAAGCTAAGCAAAGTATCAGTAACTAAAGACCAGAGTTCAGGACCACCATCAATACCACCAATGACATTTCTGCAAACAACCAACATCATAGGTTTTTAGAGACTCTCAGTTCCCTGGTTTCACCAAGCTACGCCCAACATTTCTAGCCCATTGAGTCTTCAACAAATCCGAAGAGTTTGCAACAACCGTGTTATTTCAGTCACAAGCAGATCCATGTCACCATTTTTTTGTAAACTTGCGAGTAGATCAAAAGAGAGGATGCAAATAAAATGTTTTCACAAGGGACTCACATTTTCATGACCATCAAAAGTAATTTTGCTTCAAATGTTCCAAATATACCAACAAATAGCAACAATCCCAACCATATAGAACCAATCGCTGCCTTTGAGGAAAACCTGGAACCAGGAAATGGATTGCCAATGAGAATTAGGGCAACAATGATGGGACCCCAAGGCATGTTCAACAATCCCCCATACCAAACTACTAGGACATTTGAAGAACAAATGAATGTAGCGGCAACGCCCATACCAAAGTAGTGGCGACGCCCGCGTCGTGAGAGGAAGCGTCCGCCGTTGCCGACGCCGCGCGGGCTTTGCCCCGCAACGCTGTCCGGCGACGGAGAGGGGAGGCTAGGGAGCAGCGGGATCTAGAGGGCCAATGAGTGTGGTCCTTCTTATCACTCACTAACTCCACCTTGGGCCGCTCCCAAATTGTCGATCTAAATAAGAAGGCCGGTTCTAAATACCTGGAATGAGTGGGTCAATTCTCAGTTTTTGATTTTTCGCTTGTGCCCTTTGTTTGCAAAATGTAATAAAATAGCTTTATTAGTAGTAGTACTATCAATAGCTTGTAGTTTCTTGGATATTTCTAGTATCAAAACGAATGTGGTGTTTCGTTTTATGCGGGTAAGCGATTTGCTCAATTCTCCGTCCAACCTCTCACGCGTTTCTCCTCCCATATTAATTGTACTCCCTCAGTCTCAAATGAATTGACGTGGATTTGTCAAAAATATAGATGTATCTAGACATATTCTAGTATATAGATACATCCATATTTTGATAAATCCATGTCAATTAATTCGAGATGGAGAGAGTATTATTAGGGGAAATCCTACTGGTTCGATAACTCTGGTTCTATATTAGGGGAAAACTTACTCTAGAATACATCATACCTTCGACTTGGGGTCTCCCAACGAGCGTGTGATCATGTCATCGCCAGCCACCGCCTCTCGATGCCACTTCGCCTATAAATTGTCTTTAACACTAAAAATGCCAGGGACAGAGTTATTTTCCATGAAACATACAGAGAGGCGTCGTCACCTCGAAAGTCCAATCTAGGGCTTCTGGAGTCCTGCTCCGGCACCGTGCCCGAGTGGGGAATCGTCACCGCATGCCTCTACATCGCCATGATTTCCTCTGGACATAAGCGTGAGTAGTTCATCTCGGGACTACAGGTCCATACAAGTAGTTAGATGGTTGTTCTCTACCCTATGCCTCCATGTTTAGTGTCTCGTGACCTGCCTCACATGATCGAGACCACCATTATGTAATTATGCACATTGTGTTTGCTGGTATTCGATGAACCATGTGATTATGATTATTTTTTTCATGTCAATGTGAGATGCTTCACTTATATTTGTAGAGAGTTTTAATCTTATCTTGCAATGTTCTCCGGTGTTTATGATTATCTTGTCCACGTAGTTGTTTTCACCTCCAAGAGAGGGTTTATATGCTAGATGGTAGGTTCATGCCTCCCTTACATTTGTGCTCGAGTGACAGAAATGTGACAGATGGGGATGTGTTGTTTCTACTAGGGAGAAAACTGCGATGCTCTTGTCTACGGACGAGGACCACTGCTTACATTATGTATGTACTTGTTCTTAATGCATTTGTCTGTTTCACACAAAGCAATCACTTTGTTGCTGCAACTTAATACTAGAGAGATTTGCTTGATAGCTTTCTTGAGGTGGAATTTCAGATATGGATGCATGCTGGATAGAGGTCCATATGCCTTGACATAATGCCTGCAATGTTAGAACCCGTGAACTATATCTCTCCGTAATAGTATTGTTATACGTTCATGATTTTGCCACTTGCACATCTGTAATTTTTTCACCCAACATCTTTGTTTTCTTTGGAGAGACACCACTAGTGAAACTATGGCCACAGTCCTATTTTCCTCATCATTACAACCTTCTTTAGAGCACTTTCATAATCATTTCCTTGTTATTCTGTTCTTACGTTTATTACTTTTCAAGACTCTATACCTTTAATTCTCTAGTTTTCAGCAAGACCGGAAGATTGACAACCTTACGAAAAGTTAGGGCAAGAGATAGTTTGTGTCTGTGTGCAGGTTCCAAGCTTGTTGACGCGTCAGACAAAAAGCAACCTTCTCTAAGACCACGAAGTCCTACTGGTTCGATAAACCCTGGTTACTAAACTAGGGGAAATTTTTTGCTAGACTACATCATACCTTCCGCCTGGGGTCTCCCAATGAGCGTGTGATCATGCCAGCATTAAGTACTTTTTCTGGCGCCGTTGCCGGGGATTTCAAAGTCATTATCAACAGAAGTCTCCCATCAACTATACGCCAGCATGTACTTTTTCTGGCGCCGTTGTCGGGGACTTCTAGCTTGCTGCAAGGGGAGTCTCACACTTCCATTGTCTTTCTTTTGTTTTGTTCTTGCTTAGTTTACTTTTTTAGTCCTGTTTTCTCTTTATCAAAACCCCCCAAAAAACAGTTCTCTAGTTTTTAGTCTTTTATTTTCATTGTTAATTTATTTTGTTAGTATGTCTAGCTCTACTCCTTTTGTTATGTCTCCTGAGGCTGAGATCGTCACCTTCAAACAAATAGGTGGGGAGAGACTCAAACGTGCTTGGGAAAGAATCTCTAATTCACAAAAAAATACAACCTAGGCTTGCTTTAAATATATTATTTAGATTCTTTTATCTTGGGATTTTTGGTAGGTATAAGCATGCTTTGGATATGATGGTAGAAGGTAATTTAATAGAATGTGAGGACATTAAAGCTCTTAATGCTATAAATAGCTAATCTAGTCTCTTTATGGAAAACAATGAAAATTCTATACATAATAAACTTGATAAAATTATAGAGATGATTGGTAAGCTAAATTTAAATGAAGTAGAAAGACCTCTACAAGAGAGGCAAGTCCTTAACGAATTGGAAAATGATTGGGAACTTTATATTAGAATTATTATTGATGATCAAAGCTTTATAGCTTACTGTGACCTTGGTTCCATGATGTCTACTATGACTAAGATGTTTTATGACTACTTGAAAATTGAGAATATGATTGATCACCCATACTATCACCCACATGCTAATGGTACTATCTCTAAATTAAATTAATACTTAAAAATGGCCAAGTTTCTTTTCACCACAAAACTATTCCTGTAGATTTCATGATTATGGATAAAGAAGAGCAAGGAAGAATAGTTTTAGGGAGATCACTTCTGAAAACTGTGGGATGTTTGATAAATGTTAGGCATGGATATATAAATATTTATGCTCCCATTAGAGGAAAGTTAACTTTCCTAAACATGTGAAAGATGTTCTAGTTGAAAATGAAAATGTTCTTGGCCATGGATATATTGATAATACTTGATTTGTTCTTCGTGCCTAGCTAAAAGGCGTTAAAGAAAAGTGCTTGTGGGAGGCAACCCACTTTGTTTTTCTTCGTTTTCTTTTTGTTTCCTTATGTTTTATTTTGTTCTTTTTGTATCTTGGAAGTTTTTACCTCTGTAACAACCGCTCCTTATCCTTTTTTATTTTGTTTTTGTGCCAAGAGTAACCTCTAATAGAGAGGTAGTGCGATTTGGGGAAGGTGTTGTCCTGAAACAGATTTCTGTGCAGCTACCAAAAAAATCATTTCTCTCAGCCAGAACGTCGGATTGCTTTGAAAAATATACACATGTGACAGGTTGTTATCTAACTTTCATTAGTTTCGCACTTTTTTATTTGAGAAACAGAAGATTTTCGAAAAAAATCATCTTTATCGACTGTTTGTTTTGACAATTTCCTGCCAATATTTGCATTTGTCTCATAATATTTTTATTGTGAGATTATTTCGGGGAGAAGATCCTTAAAAGAAGTTGTGAAATTAGCTAATATTTTAAATTGAGTGTTAGACTTGTGTTGAAACTGAACCAAGTGGATTTATTATTTTGATTGCACTAATGTTGCCAATGAAGATTGTGAGAAGTTCTAGGTGGAGAAAGTTTTCAAGTGTAGGGAGAGAAGAATGATATGATGATATGAAGGATGGACAAAAGATCAAGCTTGTTGATGCCCATGTCACCCCAATACATATCCAAGAAGTACAAGCGTCAAAGCTTGGGGATGCCCAAGGCATCCTCTTCTTCATTAACAAAAATATATCAGGTTTCTTTCAAAGCACTATATTTTTATTGCTTCACATGATATGTGTTATTCTTGGAGTGTCATTTTACTTTGCTTTCAGTTTTTTTCTTTGCTGTAGTTCATGTTTGGATTTTATTTTGTAGAGAGACACACTCCATTTTCATTTCCTAGAATACTCTAGTTTTCACTCTTATTGTTCTGTGAGTGTTCAATTTTTTCTAGTACTTCGTTTAGCTCCTATTTTTCACTCGAATTTTGTTTACAATTTTTGGTTTTCTTCATTTATATATGATTAGCTCCCTGGTATTTTTTGAATGTTTCCTTTGAGAGTTGTTTCATATAAGTTGATTCGTGTTGGAGAAGAGTAAAATATTGCATGGTTATAGTGGTGCCATAAGAAGCTTGTTTTGACCGTGGCTTAGGCTTTGGGATATTTCATGTTAGATGTTATTTTAATTGTGTGCTTAGTAGTTTATTATGTATCATGACTAGTCACAAATAGCTGAGAGTGCTTAATGTGCTATTGAAATTAAATCATGCGTTGTTCCTTCATCTTGAAGCATGGTATTGTGGTATTTCTCCTTTTAATGATTTATCTGAATTGACTTGGAACATACTTACACCATGTTATGACTATAAACAAAGTCACCTGTAGCCTTTATGATCATTTAGTTTTTGACTTTTAATATCACTTCATGCTTTGAGTAATGATGTTTTGTCGATATGCATGATTATGGCCGTTATTGATCTCTTCGTTTGTCGCTCTCATTCTTCTGCTAGCCTTCACCTGTACTGACTATGAGATCTACTCGTGCATCCAACTCCCAAAAAAAAATTTGCCAAATGTGTCCACCATATATACCTATATGTGGTATTTCACCGCCACTCCAAGTAAATTTCTCGTGTGCTACCTTTAAACCTTCAAAATTATTAACCTGTTTTGTGTTTCCGTTTTAGCTCAGGAGTAAGTAGTCTAAAGTTTATCATGGTTTATGTCAATCAAATTTATTCTCCCTTATTTCACCCGATGAGTATGGAATCTGTGATCATATAAATTCGCAGAGAACTGGTGCCAAATAATATGAACTCAAATAATAATAAAGGAGCTTCCCCATGGTTTGATGAATGCAGGTGGGCACCTGTGGATACGACTAGCTCTGGTTTGTGAAAGGAAAGGTGGTGGTGGTGGTGGTGGTGGTGGTGGGGGGGGGGGGAGTGCCAACTAAAAGAAAAAATTCTAGTGAAAACCGCTCTCAAAAGTCTAAACACTTTGCATCACATGAATTATGATAAGTTTTTCATTACCATTCGCTGACATAAACATACACCTCCCTCAAAATTGTTTTCAACACCTCTGTTTAATTAAATAAAAAGCTCTAGCACATGAGTGATGGTGCAGATCTTGCACTCGTTGGGATACCCCAAGAGGAGGGTGTGAAGAGTACAGCGGTAGGAAGTTTTCCCCTTAGTTAAGAACCATGGTTATCAATCTAGTAGGAGAAGGAGGACCTTCGGAAGGTTGATGCCACTGACAGTGGCGCTGGCGCTTCACTGGTGTCAGCAACAACGTGGAATCTGCACACAACACAATCAAAATACTTTGCCCCAACGGTACAGTGAGGTTATCAATCTCACCGGTCTTGCTGAAAACAAAGATTAGACGTATAGTGTGGAAAAGCAGTGTATGCTTGCAGAAAGTAAAGAAAACAGGAAATTGTTGTGGGATGTTTAACAATGTGGAAAAATGGACCGGGGTTCATAGTTTCACTAGTGGTGTCTCTCCATAAAAGATAGCATGCCGGGTGAACAAATTACAGCTGGGGAATTCACAAAAAATGGTTGCACCGTAGTGCACAATATGACATGAAGATTACTATGCTATTTAGTGCGGGCATTACAACAAGATACATAGACTGACATCCATCTGCATCTATGAGTAATAATCCACCCTCAGGTTATCATCTGAACCCCCTCAGGTATTAAGTTGCAAGCAACAGATAATTGCATTAAAAAAGTGTGTAATCTAAGCAATGATTATGCACGCGGGCACTCTCACCGCTGTTTTCTCCCTAATGGCAACAACACATCCTCCCCCTTCACGTTTCTGTCACTCGAGCAAGGCAACAAGGAGGCATGAACCCACTATCGAGCATAAATACTCCCTCTTGGAGTCACTAACAATTACTTGGCCAGAATAACCACTAGCAACAGAGAGCATGCAAGATCACAAATAACACATGCAAATAAAGACTATAATCAACTTGGCATAAGGTCAATATTCATCGGATCGCAACAAACACAACACAGAGAATTACATAAGATCAATCTCGATCATGATAGGCAGCTCACGAGATATAAACATGGAGGCATATGAGGAGAAGACAACCATCTAGCTACAGCTACGAACCCGTAGTCCAAAGATGAACTACTCACGCATCACTCCGGAGGCAGGCATGGTGATGTAGAAGCCTCCGGTGATGATCTCCTCTCGAGTAGGGTGTCGGAAACAGCTCCAGAACCCCCCTGATCTGGGGTTGACGGTGACGGCGGCTGCGGAACTTTTTCGGGGATTTTGATCAGGTGTTTAGGGTTTTCCATCAGGGGGGCTTAAATAGGCGAAAGGGCAAAGGCGGTGGAGCTCCAGGGGGCCCACACCCCTAGCTGGCGTGGCCGGGGGGGGGGGGGGGGGGGGCGCCACCCTATGGTGTGGCGCCCCTGCTGCCCCTCTTCGGTTCCTCTTCGGTCTTCTGGATGCTTCCGGGGAAAATAGGACTTCCGGGCTTCGAATTTTCCAATTCTGAGAATATTTCCAGAACAACTTTTCTGAAAGTAAAAACAGCAGAAAACAAGGAACTGGCTCTGTGGCATCTTGTTTATAGGTTAGTCCGAAAAACGTATAAAAATGCTATAAATAAGGGAGAAAACATGTAGAAATTAGCAAAATATGATCATGGAGCATCAGAAATTAGGGATACGTTTATGCCGTATCAAGCACCCCCAAGATTAGTTCCTACTTGTCCTCGAGTAGGTAAACGATAAAACAATAATTTCTGAGGTGACATGCTACTAACACAAACTTGATCAATCTAATGTAAAAGCATATGCACGCTGAGATCATAAGACTTTAAACACATGCATGATAAATAAAACTTTAATAATAAAGCATAGCAATTACTTTGCATCACGAAAAGTAACTCAAATAAAGGATCATGAATAATAATGCAAAGAAAGGTAAACGTTTGTTTCAGGTATAGAGAAAGCATGGCAAAGTGATATTTCGATAGTCCTTAAGAGTGGGGCAAAACATAAATGCCATGAAACCTTCAAAGTTCAAGAGAAAGACTAGAACAAATAATTTAAGAACAAATGATATCACATCATGAAGTAATTATTGATGCTTATGGGACAAATGGACATAGAACTCAGAATGGCAAAAATGCTCTCTCAACCGTGCATAAAGTTAGAAGATGGAGACTCAACATAAAAGTAAAAGAAAGGCCCTTCGCAGAGGGACGAAGGGACCACTCATGTGCTAGAGCTTTTATTTTATTAAACTGAGGTATTAAAAGTTTGACATTTGTGGAGGAATGTCTATATTTTGGGAGATGTATGCTAATGTCAACGAATGGTAAACAGAAAATACATTACATCACAAGTCAACTGGATTCACAAGAGCGACTCCCATGGTGAAGGACGCAAGTGGTGTAGAAGGTCATCCCTCTTTCTCTTTTTTTACACAATTATGCTTTGACTGATAAATCAGGGGCAAAAATAGTAAAGACAATTTGTATGCATTAATTTGGGGCTGGGCACACCGCTGCTAGCTCTTCTATCATTTGGATAATAGGATGAAGCCACTAGTCCAGGGTGTGAAATCCAATCAACAAGTGAGATAAAGATTCTCTATTTACGTTCTCATGAGCAAAAACAGGAACATAAAGCAGGAGTAATTTTGAAGGTTTTAAAGGTAACCCATGAGCAATTTACTTTGGAATGGTAGTTAAATACCACATGTAGGTAGGTATGGTGGACACAATGGAAACAACTTTGGTTTAAGGGAGTTTGGATGCACGAGTAGAGCTCATACCCAGAACAGGTGGAGGCTAGCAAAAGACTGGGAGCGACAAATCAAGAGAGCATAAGAGCCATAATCATGCATAGCGACATAAGCATCATTAATTAAAACATAAAAAGTATCACAAGTTCAAAAACTAAGTGGCCATGGAGGTTATTCGTGACTGGTTTGTAGTCATAAACATGGTGTGAGCATGCGCCAAGTCAACCAAATAAAACATTCGAAAGAGAATACCATATATTGATCCTTTACTATGACAAGAACAACTCATGAATCTTTCAATAAATATTAAACACTCTGAGATATTTGAGGCTAATCATGCTACTCAATAACCACAAGGCTTTAAAATTAAAATAACATTTAGCATGGCATGAAAAAGTCCTAGCCACAGTCTATACAAGCTTCTACTAGTACTGTTATAAATTCTACTTCAAGCAGCGGTTTTTTTGTTTATCCCAACAAGCACCATGCAAAACATGCTTTAAAAAAAATCTTTATGATACAGCAAGAAAACATGAGAGTACTCAAATAAAACTACTAAAACTAACAGCTCTAATAGGAGATGCATGCAAAATAGGAGCTAAATAAATGCAACAGTCTTATAGAGACTAAGCATACAACGTATTCTCAAGAAAAAGCGGAGCGTGTCACTCTCCAATGAAAGAATGCTGGGGTCCAACCAAGCTTATTATAAAAAAAAAACTGAAAGCAAAAGAAACAGCAAACTGAAAACAAAAATAAAAGACACTCCAAGCAAAGCACATAAGATGCGACCGAATAAAAATATAGTTTCACTAGAAGTGACCTGATAATTTGTTGATTAAGAAGGGGATGCCTTGGGCATCCCCAAGCTTAGACGCTTGATTCTTCTTAGAATTTGCTTGGATGTACCACCGGGGAATCCCCAAGCTTAGGCTTTTCACTCTTCTTGATCACATCATATCATCCTCTTCTCTTGCCCCTTGAAAACTTCCTTCACATCAAAATTCTCACAATCTTCATTAGCAATGTTAGTGCAATTGAAATAATAAATCCACATGGTTCAGTTTCAACACAATCTAACACTCAAAACACATTAGCTACTATCACAACTTATTTAAAAACTCTTTTTCTCAAAAGAACACCAAAAGAAAGAGATTAAGATGCAAATGCGATAAATGGCAGAAATTTGTCAAAAACAGAACGGGAGGTAAAGAACGATTTTTTTCAAAATTTTCTGTTGTTCAAATAAAACAGTGGTCTTCTAAGAAAAGTTGCGTATATAACTCAGGATTAAGCACAAAAAAGATCAGGTCATTAAGAATTTTCTGTGATTTTTAACGGAATTTACAGTGGACAGCAGAAATCTGTTTCCTGCGCAGAAATCCGAAATATAAGCTCAACTTTCCACTAGTGGCTTTACTTGGCTCAAAAAAAAAAAAAAAAAAAAAGATACAGCGGGGTTGCTAAGGAAATAGACAACACCCAGGTGTAAGCACACCAAAGAAAAAGAAAGAAAACGGATTGAAAACAGCAAAATAAAACGGGTTGTCTCCCGGTAGCGCTTTTCTTTAACGCCTTTCAGCTAGGCATAAAAAACTGGAATCAAGTAGATGCTCACACAAGACATATGAATTAAGTAAAAGTGAGCATCAAGAAGCAAGTATAAAACACATTTAATTCTAACCCACTTCCTATGCATAGGGATCTTATAAATAAATAAATTAAAGAAGCTCAAACTAGAACTCATGGGAAGGTAGAACAAGAGCAACTTTAAACCTTTCAACAAAAAGAGAGGTGTTTTAGTAACATGAGAATTCTTACAACCATATTTTCCTCTCTCATAATAATTTTCAGTAGCATTATGAACAAACTCAACAAAATAACTATCACATAAAGCATGTTTGTCATGGCCTAAAAGCACACAATTCATATCAAGCTCAAAAACAGTGGGATCAATATTTAAAATCAGCTCCTCTTTTTTTCCACTTTTAGCAATAACAAAGCAAGATGATTGATCACTCATAAAAGTTATAGGACACATTATAGCAATCCTATTTTCATTATCATTATAATTCATAACATCAAGTAACATAGGACCATCATCAAGAGCATTATCATAAGATTTATCCAAGTAGCATGGATTATTATAAATAACAGCAGCAATATCATTCTCACAAGTTTCATTCATAGTAGTATCAAGGTCACAAGTATAGCAAGTATCAATTTCATCAAATAATGTATGAGTTAAAGAGTTACTATCATTGGGAGGTTGACATGGGTAGCTCCATTCTTCCTCCTCTTGATTATCACTCTCCTTCTGTTTTTCATCCAATGAGTTTCCAGATTCAGCAATTTCTTCTTCCATAGGCTCCTGCAAGGCATCAGTTACTTCCTTAGGTTGAGAGAATTTCTTAAGATATTCCATTATGTAGTAATTACAATCCTTGTAATTATCAAAGAAATATTCAAGTATATCATAAATCTCATATTTATAAGGTGCATCATCAATACTTTCAAGCAAATAGGCAATTTCGAATGCACCCTTCCAAGCAATAAATTCTTCAATTTGTTCCACATCATATAATTCATAATTTCCCTTAACATAATAAGATATGGTAACATTATCATTATACTCACATTGAAAAGGGAGGTGTTTATACCTCCTACATCAGCAAGATTTATCAAAGCAATAAGTAACATTATAGGTCGAGCACAAGTTTTTAGCATAGTCATGTAATTTATTAATTTGCTCCCATAAGTGTATCCCTTTTTGTGACAAGCGGTGTTCCTTATAATGTTTTTGTTGTTCATCCGTGAACCCACCTTGCC
Source organism: Alopecurus myosuroides (assembly GCA_028641055.1). Taxonomy (NCBI): domain Eukaryota; kingdom Viridiplantae; phylum Streptophyta; class Magnoliopsida; order Poales; family Poaceae; genus Alopecurus; species Alopecurus myosuroides. The sequence continues at coordinate 314,412,455 of CM054063.1, read as the reverse complement.
TAAAAGAGCTAGTTTCAAAGACATCAAACATTCATAGCAAGCATGATAAAGCAAAAAATAACAACTAGAATAAGAACTAATTTTTTGTGTTTTTTAATATAGAGAAATAAAAACAAGACAAAAATAAAAATAAAAACAAGACGAAAAAATAAATAAATAAAGAGATTGAGAGTGAGAGACTCCCCTTGCCAGAAGACTTCCTTCTTCCCGGCAACGGCGCCAGAAAAAGTCCTTGATGGTGCAGATCTTGCACTCGTTGGGATAACCCAAGAGGAGGGTGTGAAGAGCATAGAGGTAGGAAGTTTTCCCCTTAGTTAAGAACCATGGTTATCAATCCAGTAGGAGAAGGAGGACCTTCGGAAGGTTGATCCACTGACGGTGGTGCTGACGCTTCACCGGTGTCAGCAACAACATGGAATCTGCACACAACACAATCAAAATACTTTGCCCCAATGGTACAGTGAGGTTGTCAATCTCACTGGTCTTGCTAAAAACAAAGATTAGTTATATATAGTATGGAAAAACAACATATGCTTGTAGAAAGTAAAGAAAACAGGAAATTGTTGTGGGTTGTTTAACAGTGTGGAAAAATGGACCGGGGTTCGTAGTTTCACTAGTGGTGTCTCTCCATAAAAGATAGCATGCTGGGTGAACAAATTACAACTGGGCAATTGACAAATAAAGGTTGCACCATAGTGCACAATATGACATGAAGATTACTATGCTATTTAGTGCGGGCATTACAACAAGATACATAGACCGACATCCATCTGCATCTATGACTAATAATCCACCCTCAGGTTATCATCCGAACCCCCTCAGGTATTAAGTTGCAAGCAACACATAATTGCATTAAACAAAGTGTGTAATGTAAGCAATGATTATGCACGTGGGCACTCTCACCGCTGTTTTCTCCCTAATGGCAACATCAAATCCTTCCCCTTCACGTTTCTGTCACTCGAGCAAGGCAACAAGGAGGCATGAACCCACTAACGAGCATAAATACTCCCTCTTGGAGTCACTAACAATTACTTTGCCAGAATAACCACTAGCAACGGAGAGCATGCAAGATCACAAATAACACATGCAAATAAAGACTATAATCAACTTGGCATAAGGTTAATATTCATTGGATCCCAACAAACACAGCACAAAGAATTACATAAGATCAATCTCGATCATGATAGGCAGCTCACGAGATCTAAACATGGAGGCATATGAGGAGAAGACAACCATCTAGCTACAGCTACGAACCGGTAGTCCAAGTATGAACTACTCACGCAACACTCACGCATCACTCCGGAGGCAGGCATGGTGATGTAGAAGCCTCCGGTGATGATCTCCTCTCCGGCAGGGTGCCGGAAACAGCTTCAGAACACCCCTGATCTGGGGTTGACGGTGACAGCGGCTGCAAACTTTTTCGGGGATTTTGATCAGGTGTTTAGGGTTTTCCATCCGGGGGGCTTAACAAGGCGAAAGGACAAAGGCGGTGGAGCTCCAGGGGGCCCACACCCCTAGCTGGCTTAGCCAGGGGGCCGCACCACCCTATGGTGTGGCCCCCTGCTGCCCCTGTTTGGTTCCTCTTCGGTCTTCTGGATGCTTCCGGGGAAAATAGGACTTCCGGGATTCGAATTTTCCAATTCCGAGAATATTTCCAGAACAACTTTTCTGAAACTAAAAAACAGCAGAAAACAGGGAACTGGCTCTATGTCATCTTGTTAATAGGTTAGCCCTAAAAATGTAGAAAAAATGCTATAAATAAGGGAGAAAACATGTAGCAATTGGCAAAATATGATCATGGAGCATCAGAAATTAGGGATACGTTTATGACGTATGAATAAGTAATCACTTCTTCCCTCTACGAAGGTCCTTTCTTTGACTTCCATGTCGAGTCTTCGTCTTCTTACTTTATGCACCTGTTAAGAGAGCATAGTTGTTATTCTGAGTACAATGTGCATAGTCCCAAAATTTATTATTGATTGATTCATGATTATGGTATTGCTTTCTCTAAACTTATTTGTATCTAGTCACCATTTAAACTTTGAAGGTGTCCTAACATTTATGTTTTGCTACCACGCGAAGGAAAAGCTGGTACCACTTTATTATGTTTTTCTTTATGATTGAATCAAATGTATCACTTTCAATGCATTACTGTTCATTGTATTTTATTTGTGTTAATTTTCATGTGCAACATAGTTGCTAAGTTTACGTTAGTTCAAATAATATTTATCATGCCTTTGTTAAAGTACTTTGATCTCAGCGTGCAATGCTTTTACATAACGTTGATCAAGATTTGTGTTGGCTTCATGTCACCTCAAAAATTATTTTGTTATCACGTACCTACTCGAGGACGAGCAAGGGTTATGCTTGGGGATGCTGATACATTGCAAACGTATCTATAATTTTTGATACTCCATGCTTGTTTTCTACCCAATACCTTTTTATTTTCCACATGTTTTCCTTTATTCCCGGATGTTTTCATAGACTAACCTATTAAGAGGATTCCCTACGCCAGTTGTTGTTTTATGTTGTTTTTCTATTTCAGAAAAGTTCTTAAAGAAATATTCTCGGAAAGGGCTGAAAATCCACAAATATCATTTTTTACCCGGAACGAAGACGGATTCCAAAGAAGAGCCGGAGGGAAGCCAGGTGCCCCTAGGAGGATGCCAGGCGCGGCCGCACCCAAGGCCACGCCTGGTGGGCCCTTGTGCGCCCGGGGCTCCATCTCTCGATGCCTCCTCTCCTATACATTGCCTTTAACCCTAAAAACGTCAGGAACATAGTTATTTTCAATGAAACATACAAAGAGGTGTCGTGACCTCAAAAGTCCAATCTAGGGCTTCCGGAGTCCTGCTCCGGCACCCTACCGGAGAGGGGAATCATCATCGGAGGCCTCTACGTCACCATGATCGCCTCCAAACATATGCGTGAGTAGTTCATCTCGGGACTATGGGTCCATAGCAGTAGCTAGATGGATGTTCTCTCCCCAATGTATTCATGTTTAGAGTCTCGTGAGCTGCCTCACATGATCGAAACCACCGTTAATGTAAGTGTGCATGTTCTTTTTGCTGGGATCCAACGAACCATGAGATTATGATTTTTTTTTTCATGTCAATCTGAGATGCTTCACTTATATTTGTAGAGTTTTAATTTTGTCTTGCACTGCTCTCCGGTGTTTATGCTTACCTTGCTCACGTATTTGTTTTCACCTCCAAGAGAGGATTTATATGCTAGATGGTAGGTTCATGCCTCCCTTACATCTGTGCTTGAGTGCCAAAAACGTGACGGATGAGGGATGTGTTGTTGCTACTAGGGAGAAAACAACAGTGCTCTTGTCTATGGACGAGGACCACTCCTTCCATTATGTGATTGTTCTTAATGCATTTTTCTGTTGCACACAAAGCAATCACTTTGTTGCTGCAACTTAATACTAGAGAGATTTGCTAGATAGCTTTCTTGACGTGGACTTTTAGATATGGTTCCATGCTGGATAGCGATCCATATGCCTTGACATAATGCCTACAATGTTACAAACCGTGAACTATATATCGTTATAATAGTATTTTTGTACATTCATGATTTATCAATTGCCCAGCTATAATTTGTTCACCCAACATATTTAAGCACTTTCATAATTTTTCCCTTGTTGTTCCGTTCTTACGTTTATTACTTTTCAAGACTCTATACGTTTAACTCTCTAGTTTTTAGCAAGACCGGAAGATTGACAACCTTCCAGAAAGTTGGGGCAAGAGAGAGTTTGTGTTTGTGTGCATGTTCCATGATTGTTGACGCGCCATACAACAAGCAATCTTCTCCAAGACTATGAAGTCCTACTGGTTCAATAAACCCTAATTCCTTCACTGCGGGGAAATTTCCGCTAGACTACCTCATACCTTCCGCTTAGGGTCTCGCAAGGAGCATGTGATCACGTCAGCATCAGTGAACATTTTGAGCAACTCATAAGACATGAACCAGAAACTACACAAATTAAATTGAGCAACTTGGAACTAATTTTTTTTCACACCGTGATTGCTTACACACAAATCTTGAGGTAGTTGTTTTCAAATACCTCATATGCTGGCAAGCCACTCCTATATAAAAAATCTTTTTTTTGTGCTACTTGATTTTGATTATTTTATACCAATCAGTTGCCTAACGGAACTCACAAACTTCTAATATTTTTAACTACAAGTTTCCACTTTTTTATTGCAGCGCTTTTTGTTTTGGCCATGACCAGTTTTCTGCCAAACCGAAATGAATACATCATGTTTTTTCTTACACAACACCCATGCAATTCTATAATTCAAAGCAACTCTTGCTATCAAATTAAGCAACTAGCTGATGTATTTTCATAAATTCCTCTACCACTAGAACACAAAAAAGAACATGCAAGAAAAACATAAGTACCAACAGAAAATACTCCATTACCTGCAGGAAAGTTTGTATTGTGTAGATTTTTCATAAATTCGCTTTCCTCACGAGGGATCCCTTGGTGTGACTGATACGTCATAAACGTATCCTTAATTTCTGATGTTCCATGTTGTTTTAATGCCATATGCTACATGTTTTCCTTACACTTTATGTCATTTTTATCGATTTCCGGAGACTAACCTATTAAAAGATGCCACAAAGCCAGTTCCTGTTTTCTGCTATTTTTTTGTTTCAGAAAACTTGTTCTGGAAATATTCTCGAAATTTGAAAATTCGAAGCCCAGAAGTCTTAGAATTCCAGAAGGTTCCACGGAGTCCCGAAGAGGCCCGGAGGGGCGCCACACCATACGGCGGCGCCCCCCGGCCACGCCTTGGGGTGTTGTGGGTCCCTCGGGCGCCCACCACCATCGCCCTTTCGCCTATATATTCCCCCCGATACGTGAACCCTAAAGATATACTACTTTTCCACGAAAAATACTCGAGGCCGCTGTCATCGTCAACCCGAGATCGGGAGGGTTCTGGAGTTCTCCCCGGCACCCTACCGGCAGGGAAAATCATCATCGGAGGGATCTAAACCACCATGCCCGCCTCCGGAGTGATGCATGAGTAGTTCATCCTTGGACTACGGGTCCATAGCAGTATCTAGATGGTTGCCCTCTCCTATTTATGCCTCATGTTTAGATCTCGTGAGCTTCCCTACATGATCGAGATCATCTTATTGTAATGCTACATGTTGTGTTTGCTGGGATCCGATTATTATTGAATGCTATGTCTCTTGATTATCAATCTATCATGTTGTCTTCATGTGTATTGTAACACCTGGGGTGTTACCCTAGATAGAAAGTTGGTTGTTGCATTGCATCACATGCATCATATGCATTGCATCATGTTTTCAAAACAAATCAAAGATTCAAACCATATTAAACTTTCCCACATTGACCAAAATTGCAAACTAAAACAATTCAATTGTTTTTCAATAGTTTGAAGTTGTTTTGATCAAATTGCTTGTTAATAAATTTTTTCCCTTTTGTTAAAACCCTAATGGAAAATTAAAATTTCAAATCATTTTTCCCTTCTTAATGGGCATGATCAAATTGTGGGTTTAACAAAAAAAATCAAATTCTTGCAAACAACTAAAATTCAATTAATGTTTTCATAATTGTTGAGTTAATGGAATAAAATTTGTTTAAAACACCAAATCCTTATGAACCCCATTTGAAAATCAAATAGCAAACAAAATTAATTTAACACTTCAAATTTTGGACTTGATGTTCCCAATTGCTTAGAATTGCTGTTTGCCACTTAATAAAATTTGTTTATAAAATTTAAAACCCCAAACCTTTCTATTCACCTCTCTCTCTCTTTCATTCATCACAAAAAAAAAGAGAAAAGGAAAAAAAAATCCAGAAAAGAAAGGAGTGGGGAGGCAGGCCAGCCCACAAGGGGCAGCCCACCTACAACCCGAAGGAGGCCCAACCTGTCTCACCCCCAACCTCCGTACGATTCCCCCCTTCCCTGTCGCTTTCCTCTGCAGAAAAAGCAGCATCACGCACCACCAACTCCCCCCATGTGCCTTGCCCCTCCTTATCATCCCCCTCCCCCTCTGCTCGCCCTAACCCTAGGCCGCCCCCTTCTCCCCTCCTCCTTCTCCCATCGCCGCCACCTACCTCTCTCCTCCTCTTTGTTTATTTTCTGAGTCATCTAGAGGACCTCCATGGATGTATTCGGGAGCTCGTTACACGCCGTGTGGCCGCCGCGGAGGGCTGCTGTGAGCGGGGATGGAACCTCCACAACCACCCCTTCCGCCTCATTGAATCAGGAGGCGAGGAGAGGGATCGGAGTGAGGGCCTCGTCGAGCTCCGCCGGCAACAGTCACCGTGGCCACTTCCTTGACAACCTGCACTGCCACGGGAAGGAACGACCACGCCGACAACCTCTGTGAGTTACCGTCCTTCGGGACCCCTTTTATCTACCCTACCCTCTTGCTCTCTGTGCTTGCTGTCGAGCAGCACCACTCGCACGTCGCCCGCTGTGGGATGCGCCGCCGACTGCATCTGTCCGCCATCGTCATCTCCAATTGTTTCGTTCAGTTGGTTCAGATATCCGCCTATGCCATGTAATATTCGGTCTGTTGTGACTTCAACCACAAGCTCGAGCACATCACAGTGGTTGCGCATCCGCTGCGCGCTGTGGGAGGTCACGAGTTCGATCCCCGTCCAAAGCATTAAGCTTTGCTTTTTGTTTCACCTGCCATGTTAAATTCAGTTACAGCAGCAGTGTACACCACTTCCTTCGTCAGTCTCACATCCCAACAGCAATGAAGCAGTAGCGCACTGGTTAAACCCCTTGCGCGCACACCCTGGGTCCTGGGTTCGATCCCCCAAGCCCCCACCCTTTTATTTCCTGTTTTTTTCTTTTCTGACCGAAATCTCAGAAACCCATATCTGATCAATTAATTCAAAAATCCATTAAAAATTGAATCTTGCTCCAAATTGAGTGATTCAAGTTTCTGTGGATTCAAATTTTTGTGCTCTTTCTACTAGTAACAAAATTGCAACATGTTTCTGTAACAATTTTTGCACTAAATAATTAATTACTGAAAATGCAATAAAAAGTGGAAACTTTGGAATTTCATAACTTTAGTTCTACTCATACAATTTAAGCAAACTTGGGCTCTAAAAATTTTTATTAACAAACTCTACACATTGGTATTTTATTTGGACACAATTGAATTAATTTTGAACATGTTTTCCTCTGTTTACTAAAAAGGGCAGAATAAAACTATTTATGAAAAATTGCATAATAAATTCAATAATAACCCAAAAATTATGTTTAATAGCTCTAAATGTTCAATGAAACATTTGCTACATGTTTTCAACCTTTTCAATGCAATTTGTTTATTGTTTTCCCTAATTAAAAATGGTTCAATAATTCAATGCTTTACTTAAACCCTTTTAAATTGCAAAATTCATAACTTGGGCAATTCAAATCCAATTCCAACATGTAAAATATGTTTTCCATCCCATTTTTCATGAACTTTGCAAATATCAACTTTGTTTGCTGTTTTGAATAATTTAAATTGCTGAAAACAACTGTTTCTTATTTAATGCATTTAAAATTGTCAAATTAATAACTAATTCATCTTAATTCCAATTTCAACAAATAAAATATGTTTTCCAATTAAAATTAAATGCTCTACCCAAATATAAATTTTGTTATCTGTTTTGGAACAATTAAAATGGGTGAAAACAATAAATGCTTGTGTAACTCCCTTAAGAAGCCAAATTCCCTAACTTAATAAATAATTTCCCAAATTTGGTAAACCTTATTTCCAATTGGTTCTATTGTTGTTATTTTGTTGTTTTCCTCATCCATGCATCATGCTAATCCACCTTCACCTGTTGGTTAGTTGTAAAACAATTATTTCAACCTTAATTCATGGGCTTCCCATATGTAATCCAAATTGCATATGGGTCCATTTAATTATGTTATGTTATCATGTCAACTAGTTTATCTTGATGCATCTTTAAACTTGTCATGCATCCATATCTTGATCATGCTGGATATTTTGCCGTAGTAGTAATTGTTGCATCCGGTGTTTGTTCGAGGTTCGTTGCTTCTTCCCGGATAGGACGTTGAGATGATGTGAGCAACGACAAGTTCTGCGGATGTACCTCTACTTGCTGGATCTCAGGCAGGTATACTCACTTGCTGCCAAATGGCTGCCTTTCATCACTTGTTACCGATTCTTTCCGTTGTTCTTATTCTAGCCTGTTGATTCGATGCTTGTGTCTCGATCCTATTATATGTTTACCTTGCAGCCATGATATAGCCTTCCTTCCACTTCCTATTAACTGTTGCTTGTTTACCTTGTTGGCCCCCGTGTCGTAGTTGCATGCTTAGTGTTGTTTGCGCTCAAGCCTTGTTGTTCCTTTCATGTCACCTGTTTAGTTGATAGCTGGGTTTCAATTCAATCAACTACATGTTAATGTTTGGGGTAACAATAATAATTTGATGTTAAGGCACCGGCAGGAGGCCCGGGTTAGGGTTTTGAGGCCTGCTAGTGTCGAACTTAATTAGGAAAAGGGTCTTGTCTACTGATCCATGATGAGCGTGCTCACCGCATCCGGGAGGTAGTATGGGACCCCCCTCGACTTAGACCTGATCTGCAGCTTGTCCGAAGAGCCACACTTAGTTCGGGTGTTCCATTTGCTCCTTGCATAATGGGTTGATCACCCATGGTTACTGATGATGACGATGATGCATATAGGGCGAGGCCTGTAGTGCCGGGGTGTTGTGTCCTGCGGGAGTTTTGCACACCTGCGCTGAGTATTCGGCTGCGTGGCTGGGACCTTATAGCTCCGTGGCTCGTAGGATGGGTTGTAGAGATGGTTTGGGTCGTGTCAAGCCAACCTGAGTTTTAGTTGGTGGCTTGAGTGTGTACGGGTACTGGAGCACACCCTGCAGGGATGAATCTTCTCGAGAAGCCGTGTTTTCCGCGGTTATGGATTACTTGGTGAAAGTACTGGCTAACAAGTACTCAGAACAACTTACACCTAACTAATGCTAATTTTGACTAGTAATAGTCTTATTGACACAATAACTTGATCCATCATTAATCCAACAGTGTGAGTTATCCTTGGGTTGCTTCCTTAGTAGGGGGTGACATTGGATGGGTATTGTTTGGTGAGTAGTTGTAGTTGGTTACGATACGCTATCTTATCCCCCTCTTTTAGCCGGATGTTGTAGTGAGTCTCTGTAGTTGGTTAGTGCAGCCCGCTGCCGCTTATTTGCAATACTCCTTTCCTTTCCGTTGAACCCAAAGTATTTGTATCTTGTGATGACTGGCTACGCCGGTATCTTGTGAGTATGGTTTATCCACTTGCCAGTACTTAACCGTACTGACCCACGAATCTTTTTCGTGGCTGCATATTCAACATTGCAGTCAACAGGTTTGAAGTCTGACGACGTTAGCTTGGGAATCCCTCCGGCTTGGCCTGGGCAGGGATTGGACGCCTTCGGTTATCTTCAGGACTCTTAGTCCAATTTGGATCTTGTCCGTAGTCGGACACTTTGTTGTTTCTTCCGCTGTTATTTGGATCTTTGTATTGTATCAGTTGTATCCTTGACTCGTTTGAGTCCTCTTATATATATCTTTTCTGTTGTTGTTGTGGATTATTCGTGAACTATTGTAATGATTATCACAAGTGGCAACCTGGAATCGGTTATTATGCGGATTTGGCGGGAATGCTGAAATCTGCATAGTGCCCGATCTCGGGGCGTCACAAATCTGCATAGTGCCCGATCTCGGGGCGTCACATGTATGTTATTTATGATCTTGCATGCTCTCTGTTGTTAGTATATGCCCTGTCCAAGTAGATGCTAGTGACTCCAAGAGGGGGTATTTATGCTCGATAGTGGGTTCATGCCTCCTTTGCATCTGTGCTCGAGTGACAGAAACGTGACGGATTGAGTATGTGATGTTTCCATTAGGTAGAAAACAACGATGTTTACATTGTTTACATTACACACTTTGCTTACTACGATTATCTGTTGCTTGCAACTTAATACCCAACGTTTGTTCGGATGATATTGGAAGGGTGGATTATTAGTCATAGATGCAGTTGGATGACGGTCTATGTATCTTGGTGTAATTCCTGCATGAATCTCATAGTAATCATCATGGCATCCATGTTTCATTATCTATCAATTGCCCAGCTGTAATGTTTTCACCACTCATCTTAGCTATTATTTATGGAGAGACACCACTAGTGAATTGTGGACCCCGATCCATTTCTCATACTGATAATACAACCACTGCTTCCACTGTTTTCACACTACTTCCACTGTTTTCACACTGCTACTGCTGTTTTCATATTGTTCTCATACTATTTTCCACTCCATACATTTAACCTCTTTGTTATCAGCAAAACCGGTGAGATTGACAACCTCACTGCTTCGTTGGGGCAAAGTGAATTGATTGTGTTGTGTAGGTTCCACGTTGCTGCTAAACCGGTAGTGCGCCCTACCACATCAACTGCATCAACCTTCAGAAGTTGCGTGTCCTCCTACTGGTCGATTGAACCTTGGTTTCTTTTCTGAGGGAAAACTTGCCGCTGCAGTATTCACAACCTTTCTCTTTGGGTTTACCGACTTCAGCTTCCATCAAGTTTTCGAGTGCCGTTGCCAGGGATTTCAAAGTCATCATCAGCAAGAAGTCTCCTGTCAACTACATGCCATCAACTAGTTTTCTGGTGCCGTTGCCGGGGAGGAAGAGAATTTCTGCAAGTGGAGTCTCTCACTTCCAATCTATTTACTTTGTTTTAGTTTTGCTTAGATTATTTTATTTTGTCTTGTTTGCTTCTCTTTATCAAAAACACAAAAAAATAGTTCTTATTCTAGTTGTTGTTTTTATCCTGTTTTTAGTCTAGCTAAAATGAGTACCCCTGAGAACACTAAGTTGTGTGACTTTACTAGCACAAACAACAATGATTTCATTAGCACGCCTATTGCTCCACCTGCTCCTACTGCTAATTTTTATGAGATAAAGCCTGCCCTGTCAATCTTGTTATGAGAGAGCAATTTTCTGGTGTTAGTGCTGATGATGTTGCTGCCCATCTTAATAATTTTGTTGAGCTATGTGAGATGCAAAAATATAAAGATGTCGATGGCAATATTATTAAACTGAAATTGTTTCCTTTCTCTTTGAGAGGAAGAGCTAAATAATGGTTGCTATCTTTGCCTAGAAATAGTATTGATTCTTGCACTAAGTGTAAATATGCTTTCATTGGAAAATATTATCCTCCTGCTAAGATTATATATTTAAGAAGTAGCATTATGAATTTTAAGCAACTTGATAATGATCATGTTGCTAAATCTTGGGAAAGAATGAAATCTTTAGTAAAGAATTGTCCCACTCATGGACTGACTACTTGGATGATCATCCAAACCTTTTATGAAGGTCTCAATTTTTCTTCAAGAAACCTTTTGGATTCAGCTGCTGGAGGAACCTTTATGTCCATGATTTTGGGGGCAGCAACAAAGCTTCTTGATGATATGATGGTAAATTATTCTGAATGGCACACCGAGAGAGCTACAACAGGTAAGAAGGTAAATTCTGTTGAAGAAACCTCCTCTTTGAGTGATAGACCTGATGATATTACGTCTATGCTTGTGAATGGCCATGCTCCTATTGATCCAAACAATGTTCCTTTAGCCTCTTTGGTTTCTCAAGAAGAACATGTTGATATGAACTTCATTAAAAATAATAATTTCAACACCAATGCTTATAGGAATAATTTTGGTAGGAAAAAATATAGGCCATATCCTGTTAATAGTGGTAATAATGATAGAACTGGAATGTCTAATGAAAGAATTTCAGAAGTTGAAAGATCCACTAAAGACTTTATGAAAAATCAATATGAGCAAAAGAAATTATTTGCTAAGACGATGGAGAAACAATCTGTTATGTTAAAAAATATCAGTTATCAACTTGAGAGTCTGAATAGAGAAATATCTGGTTTGCAAGTTAAAATTGCTCGTGCTGAAACTTCTATTTCATCCATGTCTGAAGCTCAATCTTCTTTGATCAATAGAATGACTGCTAAAACTAAAACTATAGATGAGAATCCTTTTGCTGCTACAAATGCCATTCAAATTCGAATTGATGACAATGTTAGGATGTTAGCTGAATTGCATGCTAGATGGGAAAGAGAAGATGAAATAGCTAGAAAGAATATATAGATAATGTTTGGACCATTACCACCACTAGTAAAACTGAAGCTTCACATGCTAGTAAACCTTCTACTATCAATGTTAAAGTAATTGGTGTTGGCAATACTCTCACTTCTTCTATGAAAAGTGCAAAACTGCTAAAAATGTTCCTGATAAAAGTGCTGAAATTTTTAGAAACATGGGAGACAATGGTCCCATTACCTTTGATAAAAATGATCTTGACTTTGATGATTGCAACATAACTGGAGTCATTAAGTTCTTACAAAATCTTGCTAGTTGTCCTCATGTTAGTACTATGAATATTGCTTTCACAAAACATATTACAAATGCTCTCATGCAAATTAGAGAAGATGAATTAAGGTGTGAAGCCTCTATCCCTAGGAAGTTAGATGATGGTTGGGAACCCATCATTAAAATAAAAGTGAATTATTTTGATTGTAATGCTCTATGTGATTTTCGTGCTAGTATCTCTGTTATGCCTAAAAAACTTTATGATATTCTTGATTTGCCACCTTTGGAACACTGTTATTTGGATATTCGTCTTATTGATAATGTTAGAAAGAAACTTTGGGAAGAGTTGATGATGTTATTATAATGGTTAATAATAACCCTGTCCCTGTTGATTTTGTTGTTATGAATATTGAATGCAATGCTTCTTGTCCAATTGTTTTGGGAAGACCTTTTCTTAGAACTGTTGGTGCTATTATTGATATGAAAGAGGGGAATATTAAATATCAATTCCCACTCCAGAAAGGTATGGAACACTTTCCTAGAAAGAGAATTAAGTTTACTTTTGATTCTATTATTTGAACAAATTACAATTTGGATGCTTCTTCACTTGAAAACACTTGATTCCACTTTTCTAGGCCTAGCTAAAAGACGTTAAAGAAAAGCACTTCTTGGGAGATAACCCATGGTTTTGTTTTTCCTTTGTTTTTCTCTGTTTTATTTGAGTCAAGGGGTTGTATAATTATGTAGCAACTCATTTGTACCTTTATTTTCATGTATTAGTTGTGCCAAGTAAAGTTTCTAGCGATAGTTGGAGTTGGTTTTGGATTTCTGCGCAGGAAACAGATTTCTGATGTCCACCGTAAAATATTGTATAAATTCCAGAAATATCAAAATGACCTGAAACGTTTTATGCTTATTCCTCAGATAATTCCAATTTTTTTTTGTTCTTTATGTTTTTTTATCTGAGCAACTTAAGTTTCCCGAAAAAATTCGTGTTTACAGACTGTTCTGGTTTGGCAGATTCTGTCATTTTTTTTTTTGCATTTTCTCTTTTACGATGTCAAGTGGAATTTTTTTGCTTCACGAAACATCAGTGGCTGTAGGTAATGTTTAAAAGTATCAATAGCACTTGTGACCATGCAGAACCTATGGATTTTTTATTGTTGCACTAACCCTCTAATGCGAATTAGTTTGAGTGTGGTGTGAAGGAAGTTTTCAAGGGTCAAGAGAAGATGGTGATATAATATGATCAAGAAGAGTGCAAGGTCAAAGCTTGGGGATGCCCCCGTGGTTCATCCTAGAAAATTCTAAGAAGACTCAAGCGTCTAAGCTTGGGGATGCCTAAGGCATCCTCTTCTTCATCAACAATTTATCAGGTCGCTTCTAGTGAACTATATTTTTATTCGGTCACATCATATGAAATTTACTTGGAGTGTCTGTTTGTTTTTCTTTTGTTTTCCTTGCTGAAATAATATAGTTGGCACCTAGCATTATTTGTGTTGGATAGAGACACGCTCCGCTTTTTAGTATGAATACTCGTTAGGCTCGTATTATTAGTTTTTCTTCTAGTTGCTGAAAAATTCCTTTTAAGCTCCTATTTTTCTTGCATCTCTTATTCAGAGCTGTTAGTTTGAGTAGAGTTGTGTTAGTACTCTCTTATTTCATTGCCGCATCTCTTGGAGAGTTTTTGTCTAGTATGAAATGCTTGGTGTTGGAAAGCAGTAGTACATTTTTCGTGCTTATAACGGTGTAATTAGAAGATTGTATAGACTGTGGCTAGACTTTTCCATGTCATGCTAGATGTTATTTTAATTCTTAAGCCTAGTGGTTATTTTTGTAGCATGATTTGTTTCAAATAGCTGAGAGTGTTTAATGTGCCATTTAAAGAATCATGAGTTCTTAGTGTCATATTGAAGCATAAATTTGTGGTGTTCTCCTTTTAATGTTTTATTTGGTTGACTTGGCGCATGATTACACAATGTTTATGACTACAATCCAGTCATTTAGAGCCCCTATGATAATTTAGTTTTTGAACTGGTAATACCCTTTATGCTCTGATTAATGATGTTTTTGTCGCTATGCATGATTATGGCCATTATTTGTAACATCCCAAGTATGAAAACTCCCCTTAGAATGATTGATTTCTTGTTTATTTAAGTATTGCATCATGTCATCATATTGTTTCCATGTTGTTTGCTTTTGTTTCTAAATTGTTGCATTTGTTTTCCACTGTTTTCACAACTCAAATTCAAACCTTACTCAAACCATGTTTTCATACTTGTTCTGTTACAACTTTTGGAATAAGAATAACAAGTGAAAACAACCAGATTGTTCCATTTTATTTCATATTGGATCACTTATTAAATTGTTGCTTAATTCAATCAATCACTTTAATCAATTAATTCCAAATCACTTCCAAACTCAAACCATTAATCAATCAATTAATTCAATCAATAATTCCTAAATCATCTTTTAAATCCAAACCAAGTTTCAAATCAGTACTATTTTGAAAACCATAAATTTCACCACACAATTGTACTCCTTAAATCACTTTAAAAACTTAGGGATAACCCTATTAAAAGTGTTGTTTAAATAAGGGTTTATTAATATCTAAAATTCACCCATTTTTGGTTTCAAATGCAACAGCATTTTAAATATCAAAATTTTGAAATCCTAGTTTGGAAAATGGTTTCTAATTAACTAATTAGTCTAACCTATTTTTTCTGGAAATTTTGGTAAACAAAACATTAACATTTTATTCCCAAAGCTAAGGCTACAAAAAAAAAACAGTAAAACAAAAATAAAAATAACAAAAAGGAGAGGGAGAAAACCAACCCAGCCCATCTAACCCTTTGAGCCCACTTACCCCCTTACCTGTCGCTGTCTTCAACCTATGGGTGATGTCACCTCTGTACGAACAGAGGAACACCACCCGATCAGCTCTCCCCCCCGTGGATGCCCAGCCGTACTGTCATCCCCTTCCCCTTAAGTACCTACCCACTCCCGAGCCCCTGCCTAACCCTAGCCCAACCCTAGCGCCTCCATTCTTCCATCGCTTCCCCTTCACCTGTTCCTCTGAATCTCTGAACCACCACCGTGGTGCTCCCGTCAGACCACCTGCCTCCTCACCGCGCCGACGTTCTGGCCGCCTCGAGGAGCACCTGAGTCGTGGGATGGAATCGTGGTTGACCACTGGTGCTCGCCGACTCTTCGCCCGCTGCCGTTAGCCCCCGAGATGGCCACGCCGTCGCCGGGAAATCCTCCTCGCCGTGACTGCCTCGTCGACGACTGCAGCTAGGTGAGCGCCTCCCACTCCCGTGATTCCCTCCCCCTCCTCTCTGCTTTCGCACGCCAACAACAGCAGCACATCCAACCCCTTCCCAGCGCCCTAGTACGCCTCGTGATCGCGTCGTGCGCTGTTGATTCCCAGCAGCCGCATCATCTCCGTTTTCCCTGAACCTGCATGTATGTTCTTTTCTGTAAAAATTCAGTTAACGATCGGTGTACGCCTTATCTTCAGACCGTGGCCTGTATCAACAAGCGAGCCGCAACAGCGCACTGGTAACGAGTCCGTTCGCGCAGCGGAGCGACCCGGGTTCGATCCCCCGCGGCGCAAAAGCCCATCTTTTTCCGATTTTGCGCTGCACCGAGCCCGGCCCCACCTGTCATCGACCACGGAAGCCAGCATAGCCCACACCCGCTCCACGCAAGCGCACCGCTGTCCTGGGCCCTCCCTGGCAGTGTCTAGGGTGTGGTCCAGTGCGGTGTAAAAACAGTTTGCACGTTTTGTTTTTATTAACAAAATCTTTTAAATAGCAGAAATGAAGCCAAACTTTAAAATTAAATAACTTTCGTTTTTATACTTCCAACAAATGCAAACTTTATATGTTTTCATATCCAAATTTCATAATCTTTCCAACTAGACTATTTGTGTTCTGTTTTGAATTTTCAAAATACATTTAAAATTCAAATTTTAATAATTCAAATGCAATTTGCAATAATTCATAAATAATTCATACTTTTTCCAAATAATGCAAATAAAATATGTTTTCATACCATTTTGAATAACCTTTTCAAATATAATTTTTGTTTTCTGGTTTGAATAATTTAAATTGCCCAAACAATTTAAATCTTGTTTAATTCAATTAAAACTTGTTTAATATTGTTTAATTCCTAATTAAATAATCCAAAGGCCAATTTCAAAATGTGAAACATGTAATCCAACTAAAATTTGATAACCTTTTCAAATATCAACTTTGTTATTTGTTTTGAGCATTTTAACTTGATGAAAACAACCACTACTTGTTTAACACCATTAAGTAACAATAATTGCATAACCTTAATAATGTTTTCTAAAATGGTTAACTATCATTTCAAGTGCATTTAATATTGTTATCTTCTTGTTCTTCATCATGCATGCATCATGTTTAACTACTTACACTTGTTAATCAAATGTAGCTCAATCCTCCAACCTAAACCATTGCATCCATATGCCATTCACTTTGCATATGGTTCCAATTAAATTGCTTCCTCTTGTCAAGTAGTTCTTTCTGATGCCTCTATTAACATGTCATACATCATCCTTGATTGTGCACAATGCCATGATAATGATTGCTTATCTTTCTGCATTGTTTGTTTGCTTCTTCTCGGATACACGACGACGTTGAGACCGACGATTCTTACGACACCCCTTTTAAGGAGTTAGCTCAGTACCAGGCTACTGGGTTTTGCAGGCAAGTTATCACTCACATGAACCATCGTGTTCCTTTCAACATTGGTTACCGATACTTTCCGTTGTTCTTTTCTGCTAGCCTTAGTAGTAGTTGTTTCTGTTACGAACCTATCACATGAATCCTTTAACCCTGATATTGCCTCACCTCCACACCTATAACCATTGCTTGTGCCCGTGTCTTACTAGCATGCTTAGGGTTGTTTTGCCCGAGTCGGTTACCCGTTACTTCTTGTTGCTATATTATTATCGTTCTGGGGGCTCGATGTTTAATCAATCAATCATGCTAATGTTATTGTTAATAATAAATTTGATGATAAGGCACCGGCAGGAGGCCCTTTGTGGTTTTGAAGCCTGCTAGTGTCGACCCTAATAGGAAAAGGGTCTTGTCTACTGATCCATGATGAGCGCACTACCCGCATTTGGGAAGCGAGTATGGGCGCCCCCCCTCAACTTGACCTGATTCGCATCTCGTCCAAATCGCCTCATTTAGTTCGTGTTTTCCATTTGCCGCATGCATGTTTTTGCGAGCCCAGGCCAGGGTGGAACTTTTGTAGTCGGCATATAGGGGGACACGGTCTTAGAGTGCTATGAGGGTCCCTTTTCTTCGGGGCTTGATTAGCCGTGCGCCCAAGGTTCTTTGGGCTTGATGCGAAGAATGGTTGGTTGTGTTGAGTGCCCCGCTTGGTGGGGTGATCTCCCATCTGGCGGGCCATTCATGAGTGTACGGCCAAATTGGTGCAACCCTGCAGGGATAATCTTCTCGAGAAGCCGTGTTTTCCGCGGTTATGGATTACTTGGTGAAAGTACTGGCTAACAAGTACTCAGGACAACTTAAACATAATGATCAAACATGTTACACCCCATGATTAATAACTTGACTAGTAATAGGCTTATTGACACAATAATTTGAACCATCATTATTTCAACTGTGTGAGTTGTCCTCGGATTGCTTCTTTGGATAAGGGGCGAGATCCAGGATGGGTTTGTTTGAAGTTATCTTTCAGTTGGTTACAATCCTCGATCTTATCTCCTTTCTGTTAGCCGAAAGTGGTAGAATCTCTGTAGATGGTTAGCGCAGCCAGTTGCAGCATCTTTTATATCCCCTCTCTTCCGTTGAACCCAAGGCATCTGTGCTTGGTGTTGACGGGTTACACTTTGGTGAACTGTGAGTCTTGCTTGCCAGTACGTTTATGTACTGACCCCTTTGGGGCTGTGGTTTCCGCAGACCTACGTTTCCGAGGATCTACATGGTGGCTACTACGTGGAGTATGACGAGACTGTTGACGAGTAGATAGCGGACCCGGGCAGGATCCGAGACTTCGTGGATGGGCTCCGTCTTTTCGTTTCCGGCCTCTTAGGCCTATTTGGTTCTTGTCTGTACTCAGACCTGTTGAATGCTTCCGCTGTGATGCAATGATGTATTGTTGGGGCATGTGCCCTCTGAATGGTTGTATTTGCTATCTCTGCTCTAATGAGAGCCATTTGCAACTTATTTCAATCTTTTGTGTCGTAGAGATCTGTTGTGATATCACTTGTTAAACGCCGTTGACGTACCATGTGTGTATGGTTGAAGTACGTCGACGGAAGTGCCGTTGATCTCTAGTGGATAGTTTACATCGACGATGGAATAGCAGGGCTTGTGTTGTCGCGCATAAGCGCAGGCCTACCAGGAAGCTGGGACGTGGGAGCAGATATGCCCCATAATCCAAGCATCTGCTATCCAGTTCGTACGGTGAGTATCCCCTAGAAATCAGGGTGCGACAAATGGTATCAGAGCCTGTCTGCCCGTAGGATCCCTTTTACTGGTCGCAGTTGAGTCTAGAAACTATTTTGTAGCTATATAGGAACAAAATGAAACGTGAGAGTAGGAATTCTGCCATTTTTCTTCTTTCCCCACCCTCCCTCCCTTTTCTGGTAAGGAAGTGCAACGTTGATTTTTCCCTTCTCATCTAAACTTTCAAGTTAGGATTTCACGAATTCTGGTTTCTCTAGGATGGTTATATCTACTAGACCATAGGAATGGAGGTGGTTGTGACATGATTTATCATGTTGCCTACTCATGATTGAGAACGGAGGCGTGTAAGCCCCGGAAGCAGATCCTCTATTCCTTAAGCAGTAGATATCGATCCTCTAGAAGCCCGGATGGGTTTTTCCATAGTACCTCAGGAGTTTTGTTCTCGTTTTCCCCGATGTTGATATTCTGTTCTTCTCAACATCCCTTTCGTCCGTTGAAATCTTGTTGTTGTTTTCCATTTCAGTTATTCTACCGGCGTCTAATCAAAGTTTCCCCGTTCATCTCCTAAACTATATTCCAGCTAAAGTGTTATTTGATACCGGAGCATCACATTCCTTTGTGTCAACAAACTTTCCACAACATACAACCTAATTCTGGTTCCACTAAGCAATCAAAACTCTGTTCACTCCCCGGGATCTCAAATGTTGACTTCCAAGATAAGTAAGAACAATCCAATTCTAATGGGAGGCCACATATTCCTCGTTACTCCCATGTTGATGATTCTGACATTGATGTCATTATTGGTGTTCCATTGATGTCAATAACTCTGTTCCACCCTTATTACAGATAGTCTATTCTCCAAATGAATCAAGTTCCATTCAGCTATACACCCTTGGTGCAAAAATCTCTCCCCTTTACTTGAAAATGTTCCGGTGGTTTGCAAATTCCCTGACGTCTATCCACTGTGCACGATGTGTTTCACGTGTCACAGCTCAAGAGGATCTTTCCAAGAAGTTTCCGGACCTTCTCTTTTCTCAGTAGGAATCTCGGGGCGCGATTCCTTCAAGGGGGGGCGTTTTGTAACATCCCAAGTATGAAAACTCCCCTTAGAATGATTGATTTCTTGTTTATTTAAGTATTGCATCATGTCATCATATTGTTTCCATGTTGTTTGCTTTTGTTTCTAAATTGTTGCATTTGTTTTCCACTGTTTTCACAACTCAAATTCAAACCTTACTCAAACCATGTTTTCATACTTGTTCTGTTACAACTTTTGGAATAAGAATAACAAGTGAAAACAACCAGATTGTTCCATTTTATTTCATATTGGATCACTTATTAAATTGTTGCTTAATTCAATCAATCACTTTAATCAATTAATTCCAAATCACTTCCAAACTCAAACCATTAATCAATCAATTAATTCAATCAATAATTCCTAAATCATCTTTTAAATCCAAACCAAGTTTCAAATCAGTACTATTTTGAAAACCATAAATTTCACCACACAATTGTACTCCTTAAATCACTTTAAAAACTTAGGGATAACCCTATTAAAAGTGTTGTTTAAATAAGGGTTTATTAATATCTAAAATTCACCCATTTTTGGTTTCAAATGCAACAGCATTTTAAATATCAAAATTTTGAAATCCTAGTTTGGAAAATGGTTTCTAATTAACTAATTAGTCTAACCTATTTTTTCTGGAAATTTTGGTAAACAAAACATTAACATTTTATTCCCAAAGCTAAGGCTACAAAAAAAAACCAGTAAAACAAAAATAAAAATAACAAAAAGGAGAGGGAGAAAACCAACCCAGCCCATCTAACCCTTTGAGCCCACTTACCCCCTTACCTGTCGCTGTCTTCAACCTATGGGTGATGTCACCTCTGTACGAACAGAGGAACACCACCCGATCAGCTCTCCCCCCCGTGGATGCCCAGCCGTACTGTCATCCCCTTCCCCTTAAGTACCTACCCACTCCCGAGCCCCTGCCTAACCCTAGCCCAACCCTAGCGCCTCCATTCTTCCATCGCTTCCCCTTCACCTGTTCCTATGAATCTCTGAACCACCACCGTGGTGCTCCCGTCAGACCACCTGCCTCCTCACCGCGCCGACGTTCTGGCCGCCTCGAGGAGCACCTGAGTCGTGGGATGGAATCGTGGTTGACCACTGGTGCTCGCCGACTCTTCACCCGCTGCCGTTAGCCCCCGAGATGGCCACGCCGTCGCCGGGAAATCCTCCTCGCCGTGACTGCCTCGTCGACGACTGCAGCTAGGTGAGCGCCTCCCACTCCCGTGATTCCCTCCCCCTCCTCTCTGCTTTCGCACGCCAACAACAGCAGCACATCCAACCCCTTCCCAGCGCCCTAGTACGCCTCGTGATCGCGTCGTGCGCTGTTGATTCCCAGCAGCCGCATCATCTCCGTTTTCCCTGAACCTGCATGTATGTTCTTTTCTGTAAAAATTCAGTTAACGATCGGTGTACGCCTTATCTTCAGACCGTGGCCTGTATCAACAAGCGAGCCGCAACAGCGCACTGGTAACGAGTCCGTTCGCGCAGCGGAGCGACCCGGGTTCGATCCCCCGCGGCGCAAAAGCCCATCTTTTTCCGATTTTGCGCTGCACCGAGCCCGGCCCCACCTGTCATCGACCACGGAAGCCAGCATAGCCCACACCCGCTCCACGCAAGCGCACCGCTGTCCTGGGCCCTCCCTGGCAGTGTCTAGGGTGTGGTCCAGTGCGGTGTAAAAACAGTTTGCACGTTTTGTTTTTATTAACAAAATCTTTTAAATAGCAGAAATGAAGCCAAACTTTAAAATTAAATAACTTTCGTTTTTATACTTCCAACAAATGCAAACTTTATATGTTTTCATATCCAAATTTCATAATCTTTCCAACTAGACTATTTGTGTTCTGTTTTGAATTTTCAAAATACATTTAAAATTCAAATTTTAATAATTCAAATGCAATTTGCAATAATTCATAAATAATTCATACTTTTTCCAAATAATGCAAATAAAATATGTTTTTCATACCATTTTGAATAACCTTTTCAAATATAATTTTTGTTTTCTGGTTTGAATAATTTAAATTGCCCAAACAATTTAAATCTTGTTTAATTCAATTAAAACTTGTTTAATATTGTTTAATTCCTAATTAAATAATCCAAAGGCCAATTTCAAAATGTGAAACATGTAATCCAACTAAAATTTGATAACCTTTTCAAATATCAACTTTGTTATTTGTTTTGAGCATTTTAACTTGATGAAAACAACCACTACTTGTTTAACACCATTAAGTAACAATAATTGCATAACCTTAATAATGTTTTCTAAAATGGTTAACTATCATTTCAAGTGCATTTAATATTGTTATCTTCTTGTTCTTCATCATGCATGCATCATGTTTAACTACTTACACTTGTTAATCAAATGTAGCTCAATCCTCCAACCTAAACCATTGCATCCATATGCCATTCACTTTGCATATGGTTCCAATTAAATTGCTTCCTCTTGTCAAGTAGTTCTTTCTGATGCCTCTATTAACATGTCATACATCATCCTTGATTGTGCACAATGCCATGATAATGATTGCTTATCTTTCTGCATTGTTTGTTTGCTTCTTCTCGGATACACGACGACGTTGAGACCGACGATTCTTACGACACCCCTTTTAAGGAGTTAGCTCAGTACCAGGCTACTGGGTTTTGCAGGCAAGTTATCACTCACATGAACCATCGTGTTCCTTTCAACATTGGTTACCGATACTTTCCGTTGTTCTTTTCTGCTAGCCTTAGTAGTAGTTGTTTCTGTTACGAACCTATCACATGAATCCTTTAACCCTGATATTGCCTCACCTCCACACCTATAACCATTGCTTGTGCCCGTGTCTTACTAGCATGCTTAGGGTTGTTTTGCCCGAGTCGGTTACCCGTTACTTCTTGTTGCTATATTATTATCGTTCTGGGGGCTCGATGTTTAATCAATCAATCATGCTAATGTTATTGTTAATAATAAATTTGATGATAAGGCACCGGCAGGAGGCCCTTTGTGGTTTTGAAGCCTGCTAGTGTCGACCCTAATAGGAAAAGGGTCTTGTCTACTGATCCATGATGAGCGCACTACCCGCATTTGGGAAGCGAGTATGGGCGCCCCCCCTCAACTTGACCTGATTCGCATCTCGTCCAAATCGCCTCATTTAGTTCGTGTTTTCCATTTGCCGCATGCATGTTTTTGCGAGCCCAGGCCAGGGTGGAACTTTTGTAGTCGGCATATAGGGGGACACGGTCTTAGAGTGCTATGAGGGTCCCTTTTCTTCGGGGCTTGATTAGCCGTGCGCCCAAGGTTCTTTGGGCTTGATGCGAAGAATGGTTGGTTGTGTTGAGTGCCCCGCTTGGTGGGGTGATCTCCCATCTGGCGGGCCATTCATGAGTGTACGGCCAAATTGGTGCAACCCTGCAGGGATAATCTTCTCGAGAAGCCGTGTTTTCCGCGGTTATGGATTACTTGGTGAAAGTACTGGCTAACAAGTACTCAGGACAACTTAAACATAATGATCAAACATGTTACACCCCATGATTAATAACTTGACTAGTAATAGGCTTATTGACACAATAATTTGAACCATCATTATTTCAACTGTGTGAGTTGTCCTCGGATTGCTTCTTTGGATAAGGGGCGAGATCCAGGATGGGTTTGTTTGAAGTTATCTTTCAGTTGGTTACAATCCTCGATCTTATCTCCTTTCTGTTAGCCGAAAGTGGTAGAATCTCTGTAGATGGTTAGCGCAGCCAGTTGCAGCATCTTTTATATCCCCTCTCTTCCGTTGAACCCAAGGCATCTGTGCTTGGTGTTGACGGGTTACACTTTGGTGAACTGTGAGTCTTGCTTGCCAGTACGTTTATGTACTGACCCCTTTGGGGCTGTGGTTTCCGCAGACCTACGTTTCCGAGGATCTACATGGTGGCTACTACGTGGAGTATGACGAGACTGTTGACGAGTAGATAGCGGACCCGGGCAGGATCCGAGACTTCGTGGATGGGCTCCGTCTTTTCGTTTCCGGCCTCTTAGGCCTATTTGGTTCTTGTCTGTACTCAGACCTGTTGAATGCTTCCGCTGTGATGCAATGATGTATTGTTGGGGCATGTGCCCTCTGAATGGTTGTATTTGCTATCTCTGCTCTAATGAGAGCCATTTGCAACTTATTTCAATCTTTTGTGTCGTAGAGATCTGTTGTGATATCACTTGTTAAACGCCGTTGACGTACCATGTGTGTATGGTTGAAGTACGTCGACGGAAGTGCCGTTGATCTCTAGTGGATAGTTTACATCGACGATGGAATAGCAGGGCTTGTGTTGTCGCGCATAAGCGCAGGCCTACCAGGAAGCTGGGACGTGGGAGCAGATATGCCCCATAATCCAAGCATCTGCTATCCAGTTCGTACGGTGAGTATCCCCTAGAAATCAGGGTGCGACATTATTGCTCTTTTGATTTGTTGCTCCCAGTCCTTTGCTAGCCTCCACCTGTACCGAGTATGAGCTCTACTCGTGCATCCAACTCCCCAAAACCAAAGTTTTCCAAATGTGTCTACCATACCTACCTACATGTTGTATTTAACTGCCACTCCAAAGTAAAGTGCTCATGTGTTAACTTTAAAAATTTCAAAACTACACCTGTTTTGTGCTCCTGTTTTAGCTCATGAGGACATAAATAAAGAATCTTTATCTCACTTGTTGATTGGACTTTCACACCCTGTACTAGTGGCTTCATCCGCTTATCCAATTGATAGAAGAGCTGGCAGCGGGGTGCCCAGCCCCAAATTAATACAACAAATTCTCTTAACTATTTTTGCCCCTTATTTATTAGTCAAAGCATAATTGTGTAAACAAAAGAGAAAGAGGGATGACCTTCTACCCAGATGCGTCCTTCTATGGGAGCCGCTCTTGTGAAGTCTAGTTGGCTTGTGACGTACTATATTTTATGTTTACCATTCGTTGAAATAAGCACACACCTCTCAAAAAAAATGTTTTCAATAGCTCTGTTTAATAAAATAAAAAGCTCTAGCACATGAGTGATCCCTGCTTCCCTTTGCGAAGGGCCTTTCTTGTACTTTTATGTTGAGTCTCCATCTTCTAATTTTATGCACAGTTGAGATAGCATAGTTTCCATTCTGAGTTTAATGTGCATTTGTCCCAAAAACATTATTAATTGATTCATGATGTGTTATTATTTGTTCTCAAATTATTTGTTCTAGTCTTCCTCTTGAACTTTGAAGGTGTCCTCGCATTTATGTTTTTCCCCACTCTGAAGGACCAGCGAAATATCACTTTGCCATGTTTTCTCTATGGTTGAAACAAACGTATAACTTTCGAGTGCATTATTATTCATGATCTTTTGTTTGTGTTACTTCTCATGATGCAAGGTGATTACCATGTTTCATTATTAGAATTATATCTACCATGATTGTGTTTAAAGTTCTATGATCTTAGCTATGCTTATGCTTTTACAATTTAGATGATAAATTTTATGTTGGTAGCATGTCACCTTAGAAATTATGTGTTTTTATCGTTTACCTACTCGAGGACGAGTAGGAACTAAGCTCGGGGATGTTGATACGTCATAAACGTATCCTTATTTTCTGATGTTCCATGTTGTTTTCATGCCATATTCTACATGTTTTCCTTACACTTTATGCCATTTTTATCGATTTCCGGGAACTAACCTATTGACAAGATGCCATAGAGCGAGTTCCTGTTTTCTGCTGTTTTTAGTTTCAGAAAAGTTGTTATGGAAATATTCTTGGAATTGGAAAATTTGAAGCCCGGAAGTCTTAGAATTCCTGAAGGTTCCACGGATTCCCGAAGAGGTCCGGAGGGGGCCACAGGGGGGCCACCCATAGGGCAGCGCCCTCCCCCCGGCCCGCTTGGGGGTGGTGTGGGCCCCTAGGGCGCCCACCGCCATCGCCCTTTTGCCTATATATCCCCCCCGATGCGCGAACCCTAAAGATATACGACTTTTCCATAAAAACACTCAAGGCCGCTGTCATCGTCAACCCGAGATCGGGAGGGTCTGGAGTTCTCCCCGGCACACTGCCGGGAGGGAAAATCATCACCGGAGGGCTCTACACCATCATGCCCGCCTCCGGAGTGATGCGTGAGTAGTTCATCCTTGGACTACGGGTCCATAGCAGTAGCTAGATGGTTGTCCTGTCCTCTTTATGCCTCATGTTTTGATCTCGTGAGCTGCCCTACATGATCGAGATCATCTTATTGTAATGCTACATGTTGTGTTTGCTAGGATCCGATGATTATTGAATGCTATGTCTCTTGATTATCAATCTATCATGTTGTCTTCATGTGTATGTTATTTATGATCTTGCATGCTCTCCATTATTAGTAGATGCTCTGGCCAAGTAGATCCTAGTGAATCCAAGAGGGAGTATTTATGCTCGATAGTGGGTTCATTCCTCCTTTACATCTGTGCTCGAGTGAGAGAAACGTGACGGATGGAGGATGTGTTGTTGACATTAGGGAGAAAACAAAAATGTTTACATTTTTTACATTGCACACTTTGCTTACTGCGATTATCTGTTGCTTGCAACTTAATACCCAACGTTTGTTCGGGTGATATTCGAAGGGTGGATTATTAGTCATAGATGTAGTTGGATGACGATCTATGTATATTGTTGTAATGCCCGCATGAATCTCATAGTAATCATCATGTCATGCGCTGTAATTTGTTCACCACGCATGTTAGCTATCTTTTATGGAGAGACACCACTAGTGAACTGTGGACCCTAGTCCATTTTCTCATACTGATAATACAACCACCGCTTCCACTATTTTCATATTGTTCTCATACTGTTTTCCACATCATACATTTAACCTCTTTGTTATCAGCAAAACCGGTGTGATTGACAACTTCACTGCTTCGTTGGGGCAAAGTGAATTGATTGTGTTGTGTAGGTTCCATGTTGCTGCTGAACCGGTAGTGCGTCCTACCACATCAACTGCATCAAGCTTCAGAAGTTGCTTGTCCTTCTACTGGTCGATTCAACCTTGGTTTCTTTTCTAAGGGAAAACTTGCGGCTGCACTCTTCACAACCTTTCTCTTGGGGTTTACCAACGTCAGCTTCCATCAAGTTTACTGGCGCCGTTGCCGGGGATTTCAAAGTCATCATCAGCAAGAAGTCTCCCGTAAACTACAAGCCATCAGTGACCTCAATTACTTTATGAGTGACGGTTTGTTGATACAGGGATGATTATGTTCAACAAAAAAATTAATAACTTCCCATCTGCCATCTTTAAACTTCACCACCATTTAGCCTTGCAATTGGTTTGTGGAATACTTTACCTCTTCCTCTTCTTTGGCCCCTTCTTCTTCTTTCCTTTCCCATTGATTTCTGCAATAAACA
The DNA here is from genome assembly GCA_028641055.1 of Alopecurus myosuroides. NCBI lineage: Eukaryota > Viridiplantae > Streptophyta > Magnoliopsida > Poales > Poaceae > Alopecurus > Alopecurus myosuroides. The sequence continues at coordinate 314,385,181 of CM054063.1, read as the reverse complement.
TTGCAATCTCTGCATCTGCTTCATCTTGTGAATTTGGTTCCACCGGGTCTAGAATAGTACCAACCACAGGAACCTTCTCAGTGCCCCCATCATCCTTGTGCGTATTTCTGTTTTTGTTGCACGAAAACTTCTATTTCTCTAGCACACTAGTGTATGCCGACCTCCTAGAAGTATTATGCTTGATAGAAAATCCTTTCGTGGCAGCATACATGTTGTAGTGATGTTTTTCGTCTAGAAGTGTGTCAAAACGCATACCAATCTACGTCCCGATTGTCGCACCCGGACTTCTAGAGGATACTCACCGTACGAACTGAACAGTATTCTGATGGGATTACGGGGCTTTCCGGCACCCGTGTCCTCTTACGAGTAGGCCAACACTTATGTGTGACAACCCATCGCTACTGTTCACCGTCGATGTAAACTATCCTGTAGAAATCAGGACACTACCATTGACGTACTTCATACCATACACACATGGTACGTCAACGGCTTTGAACAAAAGGATAACACAACATGCCTCTGCGACACAAAAGATTGAAATAAGGTAGCAAATGGCCTTCACTAAGGCAGAAATAGCAAATACAATCATCCAGAGGACACATGTCCCAACATAGCATCATTACATCTCAGCGGAAGCATTCAAAGGGGTCTGAGTACAGACAAAAAACAAATAGGCTTAAGAAGCCGGAAACTGAAATAAAGACGGAGCCCATCCACGGTGTCTCGGATCCTGCCCGGGTCCGCTAACTACTCGTCAGCAGCCTCGTCAAACTCCACGTAGTAGCCGTCACCTGGATCCTCGTGATCGTAGTCTGCGGAAACCACAGCCCCAAAGGGGTCAGTACATAGACGTACTGGCAAGCAAGACTCACAGTTCACCAAAGTATAGCCCGTCAACACAAGCACAGATGACTTGGGTTCAACGGAAGAAGGGGATATATAACTGGCTGATCTAACCAACTACAGAGATTCTATCACTTCCAACTATCAGAAAGGAGATAAGATCGAGTGTTGTAACCAACTGGAAGATAACATCAAACAAACCCATCCTGGATCTCGCCCCTTATCCAAAGAAGCAATCCGAGGATAACTCACACAATTGGATTAAGATGAAACAAGTTATTGTGACAATAATCCTATTACTAGTCAAATTGTGATCATGGGGTGTGAGATTGTGAATCATTAGGTTTAAGTTGTCCTGAGTACTTGTTAGCCAGTACTTTCACCAAGTTAACCATAACCGCGGAAAACACGGCTTCTCGAGAAGATTATCCCTGCAGGGTTGCACCAATTTGGCCGTACACGTATGAATAACCCGCCAGATGGGATGCCTCCCACCAAGCGGGGCACTCAACACAACTCAACTCTTCTCCGCATCAAGCCCAAAGCACCTTGGGCGCACGGCTAATCGAGCCCAGAATTCCTCACGCATCCTTTCCATGAGACCATCTGGGATGTGGTGCTTCAGGAAGGCATCCTTGAAACATCCCCAGGTGATAGGATAGCCAGCTCTCATGGTCTGGTAGTTCTCCCACCAAGTAGCTGCCTGACCCTTCAGTAGGTAGGTGGCATACTTGACCTTATCTTCCTCAGCAACATGAGCTATCTCCAGAGCCCTGTTCATCTCCCTGATCCAGTCATCAGCATCCAGAGGCTCACGTGTTGCCACGAAAGCTCTCGGCCCCATGCTCAGAAACTCCTTGATGCTGACTCGCGGAGCATTCTGGTTGGTGTGCTGGTTAGCCTGGATCTGGGCCATCTGAGCCACGACCTGAGTCATCTGAGTCAACAGCTCCGTGAGCGGAGGTGGTTCAGGCGGGTTGCTCCTTGTTGGCGGCATCCTGAATAGACATTCATTTTAGCACAACAATAGAAAAGGATAGACTTGGTAACCGAAAGATAGATTATTCCGACGCATGAATAGATAACCAACAGGTACATCATCACATGTTCAAATACATCAGAATATCCAACAGACCAATACATGGTTCGAAAGACAAAGGATAACTAAACATAGCTAGGAATGGATACATCGGTACTCCCATGCTCATCACGCAGGACGGCGGTGAGTAGTACGACGAGAGATACGGTGCAGAGGAATCCCCCGGAAGTAGCTATGACGACGATCCACGTAGAGCGGGACTGCCCTGAGAGCAACTCTCGGTGTGGTGAAGTAGAAAGCGTCGTCTCCCTGTGCTCCAAAGCGGGGAATCCCAGTGTAACCAGGACCAAGGTCGAGAAGTGGACCTCTAATCGGCTCGTAACCTCCAGCATCTGGCAGCGGAAACCCAGCTGGCTGAGTGAAACGCGCAAAGCGCTCGTCTCCAACAAAGTCTGTGGTGTACGTAGCCAGACGAGTCAACGCCAGATAGAGCTGCTCCCTGACTGAGGCTAACTACTGAGAAAGTGTGGAAGCAACTGCGTCACTGTGCCTCACGAACTGAGCAGTGGTGTGCAGCCTGGAGCTATCAGACTCGTAGGTATCCAGGTTGCTGTGGAGAGTGAAGTGAACTCCCGCTGCCGTGATGTAACCACGGGGGATGTGGCGATAGATAGAATCATCAAACCCCCAGTAGTCAGCACGGAGGACGGTGAGACTCACGTAAGCTGCCTGCTGCACTGCCATATCCACTGTGGAACCTACTGCCTCGTAGCGGTGGACAACGCTCCTGCCATCATCCGACAGAATGTAGACGATAGCATGGTAGTAGGTCTGGTCAAACTCTCGCTGCTGGTCGTAGACCTGGTACTCTGGTGCCCAATGGAACCCCAGATAGGTAACCATGTCTCTCCGCATCTCCGGATAACCGGCGGTGCTCTCACAGCGAGTCATCCGAACCACCTGCGGGAAGAACCTGAGATCCATCTGCAGATGATTTGGGAGGTTTTGATTAGACTCCGGTAGAAGAATTGAAGTGGAAAACAACCACAAGGTTCAACGGACGATAATGATGTTGAAAAGAACAGGATATTGAAGCAACATCGGGAAACTTGAGACCAAAAACTCCTGAGGTACTACGGAGAACCCAAAACACGTGAAATCCTAACTTGAAAGTTTAGGTGAGAACAGAAAACAACGTTGCACTTCCTTACCAGAAAAGGGTGGGTGGGTGGGGAAAGAAGAAAAATGGCAGAATTCCTACTCTCACGTTTCATTTTTTCCTATATAGCTACAAAATAGTTTCTAGACTCAACTGCGACCAGTAAAAAGGGATCCTACAGGCAGACAGGCTCTGATACCATTTGTCGCACCCGGACTTCTAGAGGATACTCACCGTACGAACTGAACAGTATTCTGATGGGATTACGGGGCTTTCCGGCACCCGCGTCCTCTTACGAGTAGGCCAACACTTATGTGTGACAACCCATCGCTACTGTTCACCGTCGATGTAAACTATCCTGTAGAAATCAGGACACTACCATTGACGTACTTCATACCATACACACATGGTACGTCAACGGCTTTGAACAAAAGGATAACACAACATGCCTCTGCGACACAAAAGATTGAAATAAGGTAGCAAATGGCCTTCACTAAGGCAGAAATAGCAAATACAATCATCCAGAGGACACATGTCCCAACATAGCATCATTACATCTCAGCGGAAGCATTCAAAGGGGTCTGAGTACAGACAAAAACCAAATAGGCTTAAGAAGCCGGAAACTGAAATAAAGACGGAGCCCATCCACGGTGTCTCGGATCCTGCCCGGGTCCGCTAACTACTCGTCAGCAGCCTCGTCAAACTCCACGTAGTAGCCGTCACCTGGATCCTCGTGATCGTAGTCTGCGGAAACCACAGCCCCAAAGGGGTCAGTACATAGACGTACTGGCAAGCAAGACTCACAGTTCACCAAAGTATAGCCCGTCAACACAAGCACAGATGACTTGGGTTCAACGGAAGAAGGGGATATATAACTGGCTGCGCTAACCAACTACAGAGATTCTATCACTTCCAACTATCAGAAAGGAGATAAGATCGAGTGTTGTAACCAACTGGAAGATAACATCAAACAAACCCATCCTGGATCTCGCCCCTTATCCAAATAAGCAATCCGAGGATAACTCACACAGTTGGATTAAGATGAAACAAGTTATTGTGACAATAATCCTATTACTAGTCAAATTGTGATCATGGGGTGTGAGATTGTGAATCATTAGGTTTAAGTTGTCCTGAGTACTTGTTAGCCAGTACTTTCACCAAGTTAACCATAACCGCGGAAAACACGGCTTCTCGAGAAGATTATCCCTGCAGGGTTGCACCAATTTGGCCGTACACGTATGAATAACACGCCAGATGGGATGCCTCCCACCAAGCGGGGCACTCAACACAACTCAACTCTTCTCCGCATCAAGCCCAAAGCACCTTGGGCGCACGGCTAATCGAGCCTAGAAGAAAATGGACCCTCATAGCACTCTAAGAACGTGTCCCCCTATATGCCGACTACAAAAGTTCCACCCTGCGCTGGGCTCGCAAAAACATGCATGCGGCAAATAGAAAGCACGAACTAAATGAGATGATTTGGACGAGATGCGAATCGAATCAAATTGAGGGGGGCGCCCATACTCGCTTCCCACATGCGGGTAGTGCGCTCATCATGGATCAGTAGACAAGACCCTTTTCCTATTAGGGTCGACACTAGCAGGCCTCAAAACCACACAGGGCCTCCTGCCGGTGCCTTATCATCAAATTATTACTAACAGTAATAACATTAGCATGATTGATTGATTGCTTAAACATCGAGCCCCCCGAACATAATGAAATATAGTAACTGAAAGTAACGGGTAACAGACTCGAGCAAAACAACCTAAGCATACTAGTAAGACACTGGCTCAATCAATGGGGTTGTAGGAGGGGTGGTGAGGCAATATCAGGGTTAAAGGATTCATGTGATAGGTTCGTAACAGAAACAACTACCACTAAGGCTAGCAAGAATAGACAACGGAAAGTATCGGTAACCAGGGTTGAAAGGAACACAATGGTTCATGTGAGTGATAACTTGCCTGCAAACTCAACAGCCGGGTACTGAGCTAGATCCTCAGAAGGGGTGCTGTAAAGGTCGTCTGTCTCAACGTCGTCGTCTATTCGAGAAGAAGCAAACAAACAAAACAGGAATGTAACCAATCATTGTCATGGCATTGTGCACAATCAATATGATGCATGACAAGTTAATGGTTGCATCAAAACAAACTAGCTAATCATGATAACACAAATTAAATGGACCCCTATGCTAAAATGAGTTGCATATGGAAAATGTCCATAGATTAAGTGGAACAAATGATTTACAATTAATTATTATGTGATAGTTGTTAACATGATGCATGCATGATGGTGATAACAAGATAACAACAAATAACAATGATAGATGCAAGTAATAAAAGGGGTTTAACAAGTTTTGGAAATTATTTATTAAGTTTGGAAAATTTGGTTACTTAAACATGTCACACAAACAACTATTGTTTTCATCAATTTAAAGTGTGCAAAACAATTAACAAAATTTATATTTGAGAAGAGCATCAAATTTTAGTTGGATTACATGTTTCAAATATTGAAATTTGAATTAGGATGAATTTATTATGAATTAAACAATATTAAACAAGTTTTAATTGAATTTAAAACAGGTTGGAATATTATTTGAATTTTACTTGTTCAAATCATAAATTCAAATTCAAATTTGAAAAGTTCACACTTTGATGGTTTGAAAACATATTTTGCATGTTCAAAAATATTTTATTTGAGCAAGTTATGATTTTATCAAATTTAAATGAATTAAATAAGGATTAAATTATTCAGGCAATTTAAATTATTCAAACAATGAAACAAATTTTATATTTGAATAGGATATTCAAAATGGTATGAAAAACATATTTTATTTGTATTTATTGGATTAATAATGATTTAGTTATGGAATTTATGAATTTGCATTTGAATTATTTAGATTCAATTTTAAATTGAAATTTGAAAATTCAAAACAGTGAACAAATGTTTCCAAAAGATAGACAATTGAATTTAGATCAGTGTGCATATTTTATTTGCAGTTTTTAGAGTTATAAAATAAAAGTTATGATGGTTTTGAAACCAGGGGCCAATCTGTGATTATTTGGACCTAGTTTGGAAAACAGAAAGTTTTAAAATTGTTTTATACCCACTCGAAACGTACCCACACGCTGCCAGGGGGGCCCCGTGGGCTCACTGTGCCCGCGTGGCACAAACGCGGCTGACGACTGGGCCCTGGTTGTCAGCGAGGAGGAAATAAAAAGGGGGTTTTTATGCGGCCGCGTGGATTCGATCCCTCGCCCGCGCGCTCGCAAGCGCTACCTCTGAACCACTGCGCTGTGCGCGTTTGTTGTCAGTACTAGCGATGCAGGGAGGATATGGTTTCAGAACCAAGCGTTACACTGACGAAACTGACGAACGAAACTTTGCTCGACTGACAGAAGGTCTCGCCGGCGGGGAAAACACCGTTGTGCTGCGCCGTGGAAGCTACTGGACGCGTGCGTGTGCAGACCATGGATGCGTAACAGAGAGGAGATGAGAGAAGGCGACGGTGGTGTGCTCACAGCAGGGCGTCGTGGAAGCAATCGGTCGAGGTGGCGCGGCCGGCGGCGATGCAGCAGACGGCGGTGCGGTTCCAGCCACTCCCCGTGCTCCCGCAGGTGTCCAAAAGATCGAGGGGTTCACGGCGGGTTGCTTCCCGCGAACAGAACACGATGACCATCCCTGCAGCGTTGACGGCGACCAAAGATTCAGTGATAGCGGTACGGTGGCCGGAGGCGTTGAGGAACGCGGCGAGCAATTCAGAGGCTTACCGCGGCCGGGTGGATGTCGTAGAGATAGAGGAGGGTGAGGGGAGTCGATCTCGCGGTTCAGGTAGGGTGGAGGATGGCCATGGCTACGGCGGCGAGCAGGAATTCAGTAGGCGGCTCCGGTGAGGTGGACAGCAGAGAAGCAATCGATGGGGAGGTGGCGATTGACGGCGGCGGAGAGGAGGGAACAGGGAACCTAGGGCCTAGGGTTGTCGCCCTAGGGTTCCAGGGTTGATAAATAGAGGTGCGGGGGCGCTGGTGGCCGTCCGGCGCCGCCGTACGCCGACGTGGCGCGCGCGGATGCGCGCCGTACTCGGGACAGAAGAGCCGCACGAAGATTGAAGCGGTAAGTGAAGCTTAGGCGGGCTGGGCCGCGCACGCGTAGGTTAGGTGGATTGGGTAGTGCTTAGCTGGCGCGCGCGCTGCAGTTTTTTCTCCTTTTCTATTTTCCTTTTCTGTTTTTTTTTGTAGGTTTTGCTTTTGGAAGAAAAACATAGGTTTTAGGTTAGAGAAAATTTTGGAAAAATTTGGGGAAGTTCATTAGACCAATTGCAAACATTTGGTAGCTTTTAGTTTCAAAAGTTTAACATTTGCTTGGTGTTTGAAAATTAACCCAAATTTAAGGAATTTTAATATTAATGAAACATTAAAAAAACAAGCATATCTTAATAGGGTTATCCCTAGGGTTTAAAATGATTTAAAGAATACAAATGTGTGGTGAACTTCATGGATTCAAAAGGTACTGATTTGAAAACTTGGTTTGAATTTAGAAATGATTTAGGAATTATTGATTGAATTAATTGATTAATGGTTTGATTAAAACCAACAATTTAATGAGTGCTCAACATGGAATAAAATGGTTGTTTTCATTTGTTAATTTTATTCCAAAAGTTGTAACAGATCAAGTATGAAATAACCATTTGAAATTTGTTTGAGTTTGATTATGAAAACAAGATAAAACAGATGCAAAACAAATAGTAATAATTGCAAACAAAATGATTAAACATGATGACATGATGCAATACTTGAAATAAAACAAGAAACAAAACATTCTAAGGGATATTTCATACTTGGGATGTTACACCGATTGATTGCGGTGATGCATCATCATCGTCATTTGCTGGTCCACCTATTGTAGGGTTTGTTGCATAATTGAAAGTGCATGTCCATGTGTTAGTGTTTGCGATAGTTGTTTCAACACCAATGTCTGGTATGGTAGCATCGACCGCTGTCTGCGGTGACTCATCAATAGCCTCATTCATCAATTTTGTAGCAACAACAGCTGGTTGCGGGGACTCATCAACAACCTCATTCATCAAATTTTTAAAGAAATTGCCTGTCATTGCATCTGCTTGATCATATACATCAAATTGCATCCGACTTAGACCCTATTCTTGATAACCAACCTGCAAGACACAAATTTCGAAGTAAATTAACTGTGTTATTTGTTTTTGTGTGTGAACATAATCCATGGTAATTAAGATACTGAAAAGAAGCAACTGTGATCATGTAACATGCAAATTTAAGGAATAACTAGGCAACTACTGTTTCCATTGTGTCAGCATAATCTACACCTTTTTAGGTACTGAAAACAAGCAATTGTCATTATCTAATAGGCAATTTTACACAAACTAATGGGCAACTACTGTTTCTTTTCCAAGTTAGCATGAACGAGAGCAACTTATATCTTGAAAACAAGCAACTTTTCTCATCTAACATGAAAGTTCACAAATGAAATAGGCAACTATTTTTTCCTTTTCCTATTAACACATAACACATAGCGAATATGCAACTGTCATCATCTAAGAGGCAATTTTACATCTTTGTCATGGAGGTAGTTATAGTTGGGAAACAAAGTTTCAGTGTAAAAGGACTTTTGGGACATGCAATTTGGTGACAGTTCTGCAAAATAAACCGGGGGGCAGCAACAAGGGTGTCATGATCCGCTATGTGTTAATTTTTTATTACGTTTGCATTCCCGGAGCTCCATGTTACGTGTTATAACAAAATTGCCCAATGTGAATAGCGCTTTAGTTACTTTCAGTATTTGAACTACTGACGAAGGCATGGATCCTGGACCCTGCGAGTAAGGACACCCCCTCTCAAGCCTTCTGGTCAAGGCCCGACAGGAAGCGCCCTTGGAGTACTCTAGAAGGCCCATGAGAAGCCCACCCGCATCAACTTGCGGGTTAAGTTAGGGATTGTAACCGACTCAAGCTAGGGTTTGTATCCTCTCCGGGTTGGACTCGAGACCTGGCTATCTATATAAAGCCAGGAGAGCCCCCAAGGAGAGGACCAAGTAATACCGCACGACCACAAAAGCCTTGAAACTCGAGACCTACTCTCGATTCGAGCATCCTGTAACCGATCTAATCATCTAATACAGATCGACAGAAGGCAGGAGTAAGGGTTTTACCTCTACGAGGGCCCCGAACCTGGGTAAATCTCGCCCCCTGTCAAGCCGACGATTTCACCAGCGCCTATGACGTCTCCTAGTTGAAACCCGATAGGGTCACCCGAGGGATTTGTGGAGCCAGAGCTTCGACAATTGGCGCCGACCGTGGGGATCGCGGGCGCTGGATCACCGGCATCTTCGGCTTCATCGACATCCAACTCCCGTTGGAAACCATCGACTACGGCTCCGAACAATCCTGTACGGATCGGATCCGTCATAGTCACGCCTCACTCGCCGGAATCATGCCCGGTATTCGAGGATCTGGAGAAGAGCGTCACCCTGACGTTCGGAAGTTTCAATTTCATGGCGAACAGAGACGGAATCCTCCACTTCTCGGATGAATCTGAACCCGAATCTGGAGCCGTCAACTCACGCTTCCCTATGGAGAAAAGCGGCGAGTCCATCCGCTTCAACACGATCGATTACCACGCACTCTCAACGGAGGAACCCTCTCGGGTGCGAAGAGCTCCCCGATCTGCGCCTAGGACACACGGACCACGACTGGCCCAAGTCTGCATGGCAGGGTTGGAACAGCCCTCAGAAACTGAATATAGCGCAACCGAGCGCGATCTAATCGGCGTCTCGCGGGAAGCCTGGAAAAGGGCCAAGGAATCCATGCGAAAGAGTCAGCCACCTGCAGCAGGCACCACGCAAGAAGATCTAACCGCCTACCACTATCACCTAGTGAGAGCGGCCTCAAACATCAAGGATGCCCGAGCAGATCTAGCCCGTCGCAGGAGAGCGGCGGATGAGTCAAGCCTACGTCGAGCCGAGCTGTCCCTTGCACCTTCGGTCGGTACCCGACCCGGGGGAAAAGGACCCGCAGCGTCGACAAGGGACCAAGAATCTATGGCTGGGACCAACAGGTCTACCACGTCTTCTTTCATGAGGGTTGACGACGATGGCAACGTCTACCCGCAAACTCCAGCCGCTGCAATTCTAGCCGCGGCAACCTACATGCAGATGAACCAGCCGACGGACAGCGATCCTCGGGTGGAACAATACAAGCATATCCGCAAGGGTCTAGGGCTGGCAGCCGCGAAACTCGCCTCCCACGATCGCAAGGAACAACTGGAGAAGGCGCGACAGGAGAAGGACAAAGACAAGGAAACGCCCCGCAGGCACAGGAGCTCCTCTCCGAGAAAGGATAAATCGCCGCATCGCGGCCGAGGAAAAGAGGCTCGACGCCGCGGCGACAGTCGAAGCAGCAGCGACGACAGCCCGAGAGATAAAGATTCGCGGCACCACAGCAGCCGCTTGAGAAAACGAAGTAAGGAACCAAGAAAAGATAGCGACCGCGACCGGTCCGGGTACAACGCGCGATCCGATCTCGCCCAGAAGAAGGTGGATAAAGCAAGGGCTTCACGATATCGCGAACGCTCCTCATCCGGGTCTTCGGACGACGAAACCTGCGGAGCACTTTGTTTTGCTCGCAGTATTCGCGAAGCACCTCTACCCAAGAGATTCAAGCTCAGCTCGGAGGTGACAAAATACGATGGCTCACTCGAGCCCTCCCAGTGGTTAAGCGACTACCTCACGGCAGTAAAATGCCAACGTGGTAACAAGAACACGGCCATGCAATACCTCAATTTGCACCTAGCCGGAGCGGCCCGCAGCTGGCTGGAGAGGAGACCACGATCTTGCTACGCATCGTGGGACGACCTGCATCGCGATTTCTGCAAAAACTTCCAGTCGACCTACAAAAGGCCAGCTACAATCGAAGAACTACGAGCTTGCAAACAGAAAAGTGGCGAATCCACACGAGAATACATCCAGCGGTGGAACACGCTCAGGAACACCGCAGGGACAATCTCTGAAGAAGTGGCGATTGAGGCCTTCGCCAAAGGAGCAAGAAGAACCGCGTTTCGAGAAGAACTCGGCAGAGCTGCGCCCAAAACCATAGGGGAGTTCATGGTCATAGCCGAAAAATGGGCCAATGGAGAAGACGCGGTACGCAATGAAAGAACATCATCGCCCACGCACGACAAAGACCGTCATGGGCGAAGAAAGAGAAGAAAATATTACGACCACGAGGATAGAGAAGAACTAGTGGCAGCAGAATTCACGCGAAGTCGCGACTCCGGTCGTCGTGGAAGTCGCGAATGGAGACCAAAGGTAGAAGAAAAATCACCCGAGGAAGACCTCGATGCGTACTGCTCGCTACATCTGTTCACAGACAAGCGCACGGGCAAGACTAAGGCAACACACCTTCTCAAGGATTGCCGAAAGTTCATCGAAATCTCGGACGCGCTCGCCAAGAAAAGATTCGCTTCCACCCAAAACTATCCACCACTACCAGGAGGCGGACAACAATTCCAGCTACCACCGCCACCACCTCCACCGGCCAACCCAAACATGGCACTCGCCGCATTGCCAGCACCACAACAACAAAACACGGGAGCAAATACATACCCGACTACGCACGGACAACTCCTCGGGATGATACAGAAGGTATGCCCCTCTCGCAGAGCTCAAAAAACTAATTCGAGACAAATATGCATGGCAGTGCAGACGCCACCAACGAAGCCCGAATACCTGAAGATGGCCGAGCAGCCAATCACGTTCTCGAAAGAAGACCACCCGCCACGAGTCTATCGACCAGGACACGCCGCCCTTGTCATTCAAGCTCAAATTGGCAACTATGACCTGGCCCGCGTATTCATGGACGGTGGCAGCGGCATCAACATCATCTACGCGGATACACTCCGTCGAATGAACAAAAACCTGGACGGCCTAACGGAATCAGAAACATCCTTCCACGGGATAGTTCCGGGCAAGGCAATACGTCCACTCGGAACAATCAACCTTGAAGTTGTACTGGGCTCCCCACGCAACTACAGAAGGGAATTCCTGGACTTTGAAGTCGTCGACTGGCCCTCACAGTACCACGCCATTCTTGGTCGAACAGCGTTCGCCAGATTCATGGCCGTACCACATTACGCATACTTGAAGCTCAAGCTACCCGGCGAATACGGTGTGATCACCATTGACGGAGACTTCCAGAAATCGGATAAGTGCGACATAGAATTTAATGAGATCGCGAAATCTTTCGGGATGCAAGAAGAACTACAAGAACTGGCAAAAACCACGGACCACTCCGTCATGCCCCTCACGAAGAAAAACGCGCCTGAACTGGAATTCAGCGCGAACAGCGACACTCGCAAGCACCAAGTGCACCCGACGGATTCCGCCAAAACCGCGATGGTTTCCACAACCCTCTCGCCAGCATAGGAAAGCGCGCTCGTCAAACTCCTCCGTGAGTACTGGGAGATTTTCGCCTGGCAGCCCTCAGATATGCCAGGTATACCCAGGGAGTTTGCCGAGCACTCACTCGAAGTCTTTCCTAACGCCAAGCCCATCAAACAGACGACTCGACGATTTTCAGAACCCAAGCAAAAGGCGCTGGGAGAAGAAGTAAATAGGCTGCTAGCCGCCAACTTTATTAGAGAGATCAAGATATCCACCTGGTTGGCAAATCCGGTGCTGGTCCCCAAGAAGAACACGGATATCCTTCGGGTGTGCATCGACTACACGTCACTAAACAAGCACTGCCCCAAGGACAACTTTCCTCTACCACGAATCGACCAGATCGTGGATTCCACAGCAGGTTGCCAACGTCTCTCCTTCCTGGACGCCTACTCGGGATACAACCAGATCCGAATGAAAAAGGAAGACGAAGAGAAGACGGCATTCATCACACCACACGGTGTATACTGCTACACGACAATGCCCTTCGGGCTGAAGAACGCAGGCGCAACATATCAACGTTGCATGCAGAGATGCCTTGCCAATCTCATTGGCAAGAACGTACAAGTATATGTCGACGACATCGTCATCAAAACTCGAGTAGAGGACACACTCCTCGAAGATATTAAAGAAACATTCGACGCCCTTAATGCATATCGGATCAAGCTCAACCCGACAAAATGCGTTTTCGACGTCCCCGCAGGAAAACTCCTAGGATACCTGGTATCCGCCAGAGGCATTGAGGCCAATCCGGAGAAAATACAAGCCATCCTCACCATGAAGGAGCCTACCAATCTACGCGGAGTCCAGCAGCTCGCAGGGCGATTGGCCGCCCTAAGCAGGTTCATCGCACGATTGGGAGAGCAGGCGTTACCCTTCTACAAGCTATTGAAGAAGACGGACAAATTCGAATGGACACCCGAAGCCAAACAAGCATTCGCAGACTTGAAACGGTCGCTGCAAAGCAGGCGCATTCTCGCAACACCACAAGAAAGGGAGCCACTTCTTCTCTATTTAGCCGCCACAAACCAGGTCATCAGCACTGCAATCGTAGTCGAACGACCTGAAGATGGCAAGGCATACGGAGTCCAGCGCCCAATATATTACATCAGCGAAGTGCTCTCGCCATGCAAGCAGCGATATCCTCATTACCAGAAGCTTGCATATGGAGTTGTCCTCACAACCCGAAAACTCAAACATTACTTCCAGGAACACGCCATTACAGTGGTTAATGATGCGTCACTCGGGACAATCATGAACAACCCTATGGCATCCGGAAGAATAGCGAAGTGGAGCATCGAGTTGGGCGCTTGGGATATCACCTATGCAGGACGCAATGCAGTCAAATCCCAAGTTCTCGTGGAATTCATCAGCGAATGGACAGAGCTACAAACACCCGGGCCACCCGAGTATACAAGCAATTGGATCATGTACTTTGACGGGTCCAAAAGAAACGAAGGAGCAGGAGCTAGAATCGTTCTTATCTCACCTCGTGGAGACAAACTGCAATACGTCCTGCGACTAGACTTTCCACCAGATGATCCAGCATCGAACAACGACGCAGAATATGAAGCACTGTTGCACGGGATGAAGATGGCGATTGCTTGTGGAGCTACCCGGTTGATGATTTATGGCGATTCCAATCTCATAGTGCAACAAACAATGAAAGAGTGCGATGCCATTGCTGAAAACATGATCGCGTACCGCGACATGTATAATCTACTCGAAGGAAGCTTCAAAGGATGCGAGTTGAAGCATATTGCAAGATCTAGCAACGAAGAGGCGGATAGACTGGCCAACATGGGTTCCACGAATACACCCATACCGCCAGGGATATATTTCGAGCGGATGATTAAGAGATCAGTCAAAGTGAAGAAAGCCGTAGAGACACCCGCAGCACAAGAAACAGAGGTCAGCCCGCAAATCGCGCTTCTCGAGCTAACTCATAACATATCACGGCAGGTTTTTCTGGTCGAGCCAATCTGGACGCAGAAATATCTCGACTACCTGCTCAACAAACAGCTCTCGGCCGATCCACGTGAGGCTCGACAGCTAATCAGGCGTAGCAAATCCTTTCGGGTGGTTAATGGAGAATTGTACAAACAAAGCATCTCGGGCATACTCCAGCGCTGCATCGCACCCGAAGACGGCAAGGAATTACTCCGGGACATACACCAGGGTGATTGCGGACATCATGCTAGCTGGAAAGCAATACTGGGAAAAGCCTTTCGAGCAGGATTCTACTGGCTAACAGCAGCCAACGATGCAAAAAACCTGGTCGATAGATGCGACGCCTGCCAGCGATTCTCACCAAAGCCGCACGCACCCGCCACAGAGCTGCATATGATACCCATCGCCTGGCCCTTTGCGCAATGGGGGCTAGACATGGTTGGACCACTACGCAAATCCACACCAGGGGGATACACACATTTGCTGGTCGCAGTCGACAAATTTACCAAATGGATCGAAGCTATGCCAGTAACTTCGGCCAGTGCCCAATGCGCCATCAAGTTCCTCGACTCCATAGTGTGTAGATTCGGTGTACCACACGACATCATTACAGACAATGGTACAAACTTCACCGCAAAGGAAACACAACAGTTCTGCGAGGAGAAAGGAATCAACTTCAAGTTTGCTTCGGTTGCCCATCCGCAAACAAACGGCCAAGTCGAAAGATCCAACGGCTTAGTTTCGGCTGGCATCAAAAAGAGATTGCTAGATCGTCTACATCCCGCTGCGGGACATTGGGCAGAGGAGTTAACCCTCCGTACTTTGGAGCCTCCGCACAACTCCCAATCGATCGACGCAATACACACCATTTTTCATGGTATACGGGGCAGAAGCCGTCCTTCCCGAGGAGGTCCGATTCAGCGCCCCACGAGTTGTAGCCTACAGCGAAGAAACCTCCAACAAAGCACTTGCAGAAGATATGGATGCACTCGACGAAGTTCGGGACATTGCACTCGCAAGATCCGCGGTCTATCAACAATCACTACGCAATTACCACAGTCGACGCATACGCCACAGGTCATTCGTGGTAGGCGACTTGGTGTTGCGTCTGAAGCAAAAGGAAGGACACAAGCTCGAACCACCTTGGGAAGGACCCTTCATCGTACACGAAGTGATCCCAGGAGGAGCCTATCGATTGAAGAATCCTGAGACCGGAGGAATCTATTCCAATCCATGGAACATCGCGCAACTGCGCAAATTCTACCCCTAGGTTTATTTGTTTTGAAACAATAAGGCTATGCTAGCCAATCTTGTAGCTCGAACACATGACTTCTCAGTCATCGCAATGAAATACATGATTTCCTCATCATATTTACCCGACAGATTTCCAGTCGATTACATGCTAAAAAGTTACAGGTACACACCCCATTAAATACACGGGGGCTACACCTAAAACTAGGCATCACAAAGAAATATCATCAAAAACAAGGTTATACACCTTACAAACAGTTTTTACAAACCATAAGCAGTTTTACAGGATATTCACATCCGATAATCAGTGAAACCGCTGAGCATTCTCAGTCGCTAAGACCCTATCTACCTCTTCAGAGGTCATTTGGATAATCTTCTCGGCTGCAGGGCGTACAGCATCATAGAACGGTGTGATGTCCTCGATTGCATAACCTGGGAGCCGAGCTACGGAGTTCAAATCTATCTCAGGATGCCATATTCGGACAAACGAGAGAGCCACAACCGCGCCGCACATCATTTGTTTGCGTACGCACGTGCGAACCTCTCCTTCTCGTCTAAACAGCCTGAGAAGATAACTCCAGTCTTCGGGACCCCTCTCGAGTGGATAAAAAGCAGCATTCACCGCAACCAGGACTTCGTGGAAAGAACTCACGAGAATTCTCGCCTGGCGGACTCAAAATTTCAAGGTAGCCATCACAAAACCTCGACTACGATCAGACCAGAAATTACTCGCATGAGGTTTTGTGTTGTTAACTTCTTGATGAATGAGGTTTTCCACCCACTGCTTCTCCTCTCTGTCATCTGGCCTCACAACTAAAGAGCAAGCGCACTTAGTCAGATAAGAAGCAGAGGGGAGGAAAATAGAATGGGGGCTACACTACTTACATAGTAACTCCCTTGCAATCGAAGACAGTTCATCCATCAAAAATTGCTCGCGCTCAGTTGCCAATCTCTGTTTGGATATCGCCACATCAGCTACCCCGCGCAGCGCTTTCAGTCTACGCTCACCCTCCTGAACCTTATCACGAAGGCCAGCGAAAGTGCCCACGGCAGCCACAAGTGGATTTACTGGATTACCACGCCCACCCGATGACTCCGCGGCACACACAGTCGCCTGGAAGAAGTACAAGGAAAGGAGTGAGATGCCCTACTCGAGTTGTTTCTAGTCGAACATTTGACTACACGCTTGGGGGCTACTCCCATCGGGAGACAGAGTGCAAACAAAAGGATTAAATTCCAAAGGCACAATGCTTCGATTAAGACCAACAGAAGTACAGGAATACATCCCAAGATTCATTACATTCAAGGAAAGAGATAAAAAAAAGAGCTACGAGGCTACATTGGTACTACCACTAGCAGCAGTCGACCCTCCCTTCTTCCGAGCAAAAATCTCAGAAAGCTTCCGAGCAAGAATGGCGGCTTGCTCGCCAAAACGAGAGAGCCGTACCTTTTTGCCCGTGGAAGGATCGACTGGAATGGACGAGTAAGCCTCCTCCAACCCTTCGACTCCGTGCGCCAGAGCAAATTGAATCGCAGTCTTCGCGCCAGCCTCCGATTGAGCGACTGCAAAGGCATCCAGAAGCTTTCCTTCCGAGAAGACCTTCAACATATCGTCGAGCGCAGGTGCAGGAGTGGCCTTGGCGAGGAGGCGACCGTACAGTTGCCCCAGCACTTGGGTAGCATCACTGACAATGGAAGAAACTCCATCAGCGTGCCTTTTAAGCTGGGCAAGCGTATCGGTTACCACATCCACCCGCTGGAGTCCAGGGATTTCTAGAGGAACATCCAGAATACCTGCGAGGGGAGAAAATAATACTCAGCAAACTACAGCCAAGTGAAGAATCAGAATCGCGAAATTTCATCAAGCTTACCCGCGAAGCGCTCAGCAAGGGGACGGAGGAACCCGACAAGCTCGCTGTCAGCCTTACTGCCGGTTTTCTCTAACTCCTTCAGGGACTTCCGCGCTTCCGCAAGCTGTCAACTGAAGTCTTCCGACTGCATGCGGGAAGTCTCTAGCTCTTGTCGAATGGCCGTCAAGTCAGCTTCTCGGGTAGTTACCTGCTCCGAAAATTTGACCTTTTCGGATTCCGCGAATTCAAGTCGAGCTGCAAAGAGACGCTTATCAAAACCTCTAGAATGAATGAAGTGTGGAAGACAGGGGAACGATAGAGCTCACCCTTGAGAAGATCGTTTTCAGTCCGCAGTCGGTTGCGGTCTGCTCGAAGAGACTTGCAATCCGATTCAGCGAGAACGACGCGGCGACCAATCGCCGCAAGAGAATCAACGAGTGACTGCAAAAGCGTGAAGACAGAAGAGTTAAAAAGATCAAATTTGAGCCTGTACCCGATTATTTACAATCGACTACAGCCTCGGGGGCTACTCCCATCGGGAGCACTGCCGTGCACCCGATAAAAATCAAAAGCACGAAGATAGAAGAATTAGAAGGGTTACATTGGAGCCTGTACCCGATTATTTACAATCGACTACAGCCTCGGGGGCTACTCCCATCGGGAGCACTGCCGTGCACCCGAGAAAAGCAAAATCATGAAGAAAGGATGAAACAGAACTTTGAGCCTGCAGCCGATCGCACGCGATCGACTACAGCCTCGGGGGCTACTCCCATCGGGAGCACTGCCGTGCACCCGATAAAAAATTCTTGAAAGCCAAGAGATAGAAGTTTACCTGTCTGGTGGCGCGGGAGAGAGGATCCGCAGAACTGTCCGTCGCCTCCTTCGAGACCGAAGTCCTAGCGGCGGAGCTGGGGATTTCTAGCTCCACAGTCGCAGCATCAGGCGCTGCCCTGGGAGAGTTCTGGACGGTGCCTGCAGTGGGGGTTTCACCCGCGTCTTTTGCTTTGTTCCTCTTTTCGGGAGGAACGTTAGCAGCAAACTGACGCGGGCTGATCGCCTGCAGACTGCAGTGAAAATTAGAAAAACATCAATATCGGAATCTAGAAGTTGATCGACTGGCATTACAAAAGAACAAGGAAGAAAACACTTACTCATCATCTTCATCATCATCCAGAGCATCCGCATTCCAGGCGGCTGCTATCACTGGAAACGAAGCCGAAGGAGGAAGAGATTGGAGTGGAGTGACATGGATAGGAGCTTGACTAGGCGATGCTTCCAAGGATTTGTCCTTTGAAGTAGCTTCGTCTTCATCTACCCGACGACGTTTCGGGAGGGCGCCATTCGAGTCTTCGACGTCGTCCGAAGAATCGTCCTCCGAGCTCGAGGAAGCATTGGCGACACTGGTGTCAACCGCGCCGTCCTGGTGGCTAGACACTTGCTCCGAAGCAGCTCCCCCCGTAGCTGGCGGGTAGCAATCCGCCACGGCTAGACTCTACGAAGACAAGAAAACAAGAAAGATATTATCGACTAAAAATTCAGAAGATGAAGGTAACTCAAAGACAAGAAACTAACCTCAGCTGGAGGAGGATTCGAAGCGGAGAAAGCTGCAACCGAGCAGTCGAGGAATTCTTCCCCTACCTTCAGTCGAGTGATTGCAGCTATCTTCTTCTCGAATTCCACATTCGAAAGTTCTTCGCGGCTCACTCGACTGGGGTCCTTTGAGCCCTGGTACTCCCACATGGGGGAAGGTCTCTGCTGAAGAGGCTGGATCCTGCGCTTCAAGAAGAGGCTCGCCAGATGGAGCCCGTTGAGCACGACTCCCGAAGTTTGGTCTCGAAGAGCGGCTACTCTTGCGAGTAAGGGCGTGACCGTCTGGATTTCCTCGGCTGACATCTTGTGGCTCCAAGACTTGCGCCTCGACAGAACTGCGAATGGGTGAAACTCTACGAGCCCACCCGAGCTATTGTCGATGACGTAGAACCACTTCTTCCGCCAGCCTTGGGCGGAGTCGATGAAGTGCATGTTGAAGTACGCGTTCTCCTGGCGCGCCTGGATCCCGAATCCACCCGTGCAAAGTGACTCGCCAGGCTCGGACTCCACCCGCGGCCTCTCGCGGAAGATCCGGATCTTGAACAGCGCCTTCCAGAGCGCCCAATGCGGGCGAATGCCGAGGTAGCACTCGCAAAGCACGATGAAGCACGAAATGTGCTGCATCGCGTTCGGAGGAAGGTCGTGGAGCTGTATGCCGTAGGCACACAGCAGCCCGATGAAGAAAGGGTGAAGGGGGAAAGAAAGACCTCGAGTCACGTGGTCCACGAAGACCACGCGCTCATTCGACTGAGGGTTGGGTACCTCTTCTCTTTTCCCGAGGCGGACGCGCTTCTCCGCCTCCGCCGGTAGCAATCCCTCCCGCTGCATCTCTTTGATGCTTTTTGCGGTGGTGTTGGGGGAGCGCCAGTCGCCGGCGCGAGGAGCGGGTGGCGCAGAAGGCTCGCCAGACGCCAAAGTACCAGCGCCACGTTTCCTTCCGCCAGCCATTGTTCGCAGCGAGAGCTTGAGCGCAAGGAAGATGAAGATGGGCGCAAGGAAGAAGACGAAGACAGAGAGCGAGGAAAATTTTACTGCGGCGCTAACACCCCTATTTATACACGGGGTAAAGCAATCTCAGCCGTACGATACGCTACGTGGCACCTATCGCGGCTGCCACGCGTGAGGATGAAACGAAGCGGCGGCATACGCTGTTTCGTGCCACGATCTTAACAAAAGATCGTGCGCATTTACTGCGCGTTTCGCGTAGAAAACGGGAGCGACGTCTCGTTTCCCGGTCAAAAAGCCGACAAGGTGGGCCACCATCTGCTACCACTCCGTCACGTCCCATCGGGAGAAGAGGAGTGCGCCATGACGTCATGACGTTCGTCATTCAAAATTGAGATCTTTTCGAATGGAAGTTCAAACGCGAAAATTATCTTCGTACAAATATCGATTCCTTCGAATGAAACCAACTTTTCCATGAACAAAGCAAGACCTCTTCGAACAGAGAGGAAAACACCCTATGCACGAAAAACTCTTTCGTATGGGCACAGCATCCCGAACATGAAAACTCCTTCATACGGGCTCAGTTCTTTTTTCCAACGCGAAATTTCTTTCGTATGGAGCTCAAACGAATCCATCGGGTGGAAAAAGCCTATCTCTCCTACACGTGATAATTCTACATCATAAGAACCTGGATTGTTCAGCCGACTAGGCACATCTGGATGCCGTATTCTTCGAGTACGAAGGTAAGACCCAGAAAGATCTTTCTTTTGGGCCTGGAATCGCACTCGAAAGCTGCGTCCTCCGGTATAGTTCCGTGTCAACAACACGAAGAAAAATCCTAGCGGACGCGCCGGGTACCCTCATAGGTTAAGTTCGACTCGATAAGTCCACAACGGCCCAGTCGCAACAATCACCTCATCGGGTTCGAGTCGGAGGTCTCGAATCTGTGTAGGCCAGGAGTGTTTTTGCCCTAGTCGCAATTAATTGGCCCTGACCTCTCGGGAGAGCCAAGCTACTGTGCCACATCCTTCTGCAAATAAAAGCCGTAAAACAGGCGCCAGTACTACTCGATACTCGAGTTTTATAACTTGCAATACAGGGGACACACCCTTCAAAAATAACAACCGTCAAGCTGAACTTCCGAGAGGAGATTAAAAAAGTTCTGACCGTCTACTCGACTGAAAGTAAATCCCAGTCGAGCACACGCTCGGGGGCTACTGACGAAGGCATGGATCCTGGACCCTGCGAGTAAGGACACCCCCTCTCAAGCCTTCTGGTCAAGGCCCGACAGGAAGCGCCCTTGGAGTACTCTAGAAGGCCCATGAGAAGCCCACCCGCATCAACTTGCGGGTTAAGTTAGGGATTGTAACCGACTCAAGCTAGGGTTTGTATCCTCTCCGGGTTGGACTCGAGACCTGGCTATCTATATAAAGCCAGGAGAGCCCCCAAGGAGAGGACCAAGTAATACTGCACGACCACAAAAGCCTTGAAACTCGAGACCTACTCTCGATTCGAGCATCCTGTAACCGATCTAATCATCTAATACAGATCGACAGAAGGCAGGAGTAAGGGTTTTACCTCTACGAGGGCCCCGAATCTGGGTAAATCTCGCCCCCCTGTCAAGCCGACGATTTCACCAGCGCCTATGACGTCTCCTAGTCGAAACCCGATAGGGTCACCCGAGGGATTTGTGGAGCCAGAGCTTCGACAACTACCAACCTATTAATTACTTGTGCTTCAATTTGTTTCCACTTGTCTTTCTAGTATACCATAAACTTTCAAAATAGACATAGCAACTAGTGTCATTTAAAGGACTTTGGAGCGCATTTTCTAGGGGAAACTGACCATTTTGATCCATGGATAACTCCAATTTTCACACTGGTCCTATATTCATTTTTGGTTTTCACATGAAAAAAAACATGTCCACAAGAAATGGCCTAAACAAACTACACTAGTTGCACATTTCTACAGTAAAAGTTGTCTATTGTCACAACATGGACCACCATGATTGTTCTATTCTTTTTTCATGCAAATAGAATGGTACATACATTTTTTGCTGTTGATCAATAACTACCCAAAGTTTTGTTCATTCTAGGACAAAAGGTAGCTTCCAGTCACATGATTTCTACATTTTTGCGTACATGTGTGATACTATAGTTTGCTTAGCGTAAAAAACCAGAAAGCATAGACAACAACTAGGTACTGACATTTATGTTACCAAGTCTGCACAAAGCAAAATGTAGTACTGCTAGGTTTTCCTCACACAATTGCCTATTACCACGTCAGGGTTGCCTATATCTATGTCCTGAATTGCCTACTGAAAATGGTCTTCTGGTACAAATTTGCTTGAAAGGTACCGGATGAATACTAGATAGCCAACTTTCCTATTAACACATCTAAGTTGCCTAGTTATATGGACCAACTTGCCCACTACCACACGTGGCTTCCCTAGATCTCTAACAGTGTATGCTATCACTTTCTAAGTTCTCTAGTTCTCTACACAAACTTATCTACTATTAATTTTGAGTTTCCTAGTTATCCACACCAACTTGGCCACTGCCATGTATAAGTTGCCTAGTTCTACGCACCAATTTTCCTAAAGCTCGTCGCAAAATTGTCAGCCAGCATGCCCAAGTTGCCTACTTCCGTGTGACATCTTTAAGGCAAGTTTTTCGTGGCAGTCGAGTGCCTGTTTGCTGAAGTGATCCATTACCTAGTTGCTTCAAGAAATAGATCGAGATCTCTCTTATCTTTTCTTGGAGAGGAAGATGGTCTAGGTCCTTCTTAAGGAAGGGATCGGCAAGAGCTTCCAGGGATTTTTAAAGCAACTCCTTACGCACGTAGTCGTTGGACATCAGGTTGTGGGGATCAGTGTGTAGTTGGACGTCAGGTTTGTGGGGATAGAGCTGACAAAGCAGTTTGTTAGAGCATCCACAACGCGGCGCCTAATTGCGGGCGCCAGGATGGAAATCCCGGTCGATCGGCGGTTGTTGCCTCCAATCATGGGCGTCGGACGGAAAAACTTTCGCCCGGCGCTACCTGCTTGTTAGAGCATCCACAGCGCATGAACGCTTGATGCGGCGCTTAAGCATTGAAAATAATTATCCTAAAACCAATTTATTTGCTAAGCGTCCATCATCGCAACGCTGGGCGCTTGCCTCGGCCGCTAACCAACGGCTGCATGCAGACTCATGGTACCCATACGCCCAGGTTGCGAGCAAAGAAAAAAGGTGTAGCGCCGAGCGACAAATTATGCGTCCGGCGCCCAGGATCGATGGCTCAACTGCCGAGTTGGCCGGGATTGCAATCCTAGCGTCGAGGTCTTAGCGTCGCGTTGTACCTGCTCTTAGCTATCGGAGAGAAAATAGGAGAAGCGTTGGGCGCTATCGGCCACTTGTTTGTTCATTCGTGGAGAGAAAATAGGAAGCGCTTGGAGCTAACAACCGCTGCATGCAACGAGATATTCTTGATTTGTTCCATGGGCCAAAGGGAGACGCTAGTTTTTTGGCGTTGGAACAATTGAGCGCTTACCAATTTCATTAGCGCTGGATTCTAGCGTCGAGCGTTGCATGCTACCACGCTTTCCTGAAAATTTAATTCCGTGAGATTACTTTTTATTATATAAGCGTCCATATAAGCGCCTTGCACGGTGGATGCTCTTACACGTGTAAAGTTCGGTAAAGTTGAAGGAAGCGCTCTAAAACCTAAGCAGCGTCCCTCCACGGACAGCCTCCCGGATGGCGCTCTCTCGAGGTAAGGCTAGTCACAATGGGGAGTAACATTGAGTAGTAACGTACACGTTATCCTATGCTATGTTACCACTATCACAGTGGGTAGTAACATCATGCAAACCTCCATTTATTACCTTATAGACTCATACTGTCTTGAAATATGTGATGTTCCGGTAACTAGCTATGTTACCACTACCCTCTCTTTCCTCATTAAATGGTTGCCACATCAGCTTTTTGTCCTACGTGGCGTTGATGTTACTATTAAGTTCCACCCCACTGTGACCAGCCTAAAAGCAGCCCACCCCCACGTGGTCCACGGACACCCTCCCTTCCTTAATTAGGGTGCGCTCGTAACTACGAATTAGCACTCGGACATGTAGAGGGATATTCCCACTAGTCACCCTCCCTGTACTACAAAATCTAGGGAATCATGTTGATCGGCGAGGGTTATGACGATCCTAGAAACGTCGGTGGGAGCTGATAGCTAAGTCTGCATATACCGGTGGAATCAATTTGCTCAAAAAAACAAAACTGCCGCCGAGAAGACCAATAGGTCGGCCGACCAAACCATCACCACCACAAAGCCGGAGCGCAATCCTAGTGACGACACAAACCCATTGGCTTCACGGCGCCATCCACCATGCCCTCGAGGTGGGTTGATGTCAGGATACTATTAATGACGCAATGTGGCCACCGCAATCCTTGGAGCCCTAAGTATTTTTTGAGTACGTGAAACCGAGGTTTCTCCACCTTCTACTGCCGGAGTAGTCTCCAGGGAAGGGATGAGAGGTGGAGATCTGGTCGCATGTCTAATTGCTTAGAGGGAGGAGTCAAGACGTGTCTGTTTTTTTAGATTAAACATGACTATATATAAGCATGCAAGACGCCTCATTAAAAACCTTTCGGTCCCCTTAGGTACCCTTGTAAGGAAAAGAGTCTGTTTGAAACTTGCTGCTAACCAGATAGAGTTTAGTCGGACTTATATTCCTTTCTGTTATATGCATTAAGAAAGGTCGGGATATAATTAACCCAGAGGCACCTCTTCCTAGCGGGACTACACGTCTTGGCACACAAGTGAGCGGCTGCCGCACCTGGACTTTTAGAGGATACTCACAGCCCGCTAAACAGTAGATAAATGGCTTACGTGGCCTACATGCACCCGCATCTCAATATGAGTAGGCCAACACGTAAACGTGTGACAACCATCCTCTACTATTCATCGTCTGTGAAACCATCCAATAGAAATCCGAATACTTCCATTGACGTACTTCATCACATACACACATGGTACGTCAACGGCGTTTGAACAAGTGATATCACAACAAATCTCTAAGACACAAAGAAATAGAAATAAGTGGCAAAAGCTCTCACTAGAGCAGAGATAGCAAATACAGTCATGCAGAGGACACATGTCCCAACAAGTCATCATTACATCACAGCGGAAGCATCCAAAGTGTCTGAATACAGACAAGATCCAAATAGGCCTAAGAGGCCGGAAACGAAAAGAACGGAGCCCATCCACGAAGTCTCGGATCCTGCCCGGGTCCGCTATCTACTCATCAACAGCTTCGTCATACTCCACGTAGTAGCCACCATGGGGATCCTCGAAACGTAGTCTGAAGAACACGCAGCCCCAAAGGGGTCAGTACAGACGAGTACTGGCAAGCAAGACGCACAAGATACCAAAGTGTACCCGACAACACCAAGTACAGATGCTTTGGGTTCAACGGAGGATAGGGGATACAAAGAAGCGGCAGCGGGCTGCGCTAACCAACTACAGAAACACGCCACAACCTCCGGCTAAAAGAAAAGGATAAGATAGCGTATTGGAACCAACTACAACTACTCACCAAACAAACCCATCCTGGATATCGCCCCTTATCCAAAGAAGCAATCCGAGGATAACTCACATAGTTGAATTAATGAAGGTTCAGGTTATTGTGTCAATATGCCTATTACTAGTCAAATTATTATTCATTAGGTGTAAGTTGTCTGAGTACTTGTTAGTCAGCACTTTCACCAAGTCGTCACATAACCGCGGACAACACGGCTTCTCGAGAAGATTCATCCATGCAGGGTGTGCTCCAGTACCCGTACACACTCGAGCCACCAACTAAAACTCAGGTGGACCCAACACGACTCGAACCATCTCTACAACCTGTCCTAGGAGCCATGGAGCTATAAGGTCCCGGCCAGTCCGACCTAACCTAAGCGCAAGGGTGAAAACCACACCCCCGGCACCACAGGCCTCGCCCTATATGCATCATCATCATCATAATCATCAACCATGGGCGCGACCCATTCATGCGTATGCGCAAATGGAACACCCGAACTAAGTGTGGCACTTCGGACAAACTGCGGATCAGGTCAAAGTCGAGGGGGGTTCCATACGACCACCCGGATGCGGTGAGCACGCTCATCATGGATCAGAGGACAAGACCCTTTTCCTAATTAGGGTCGACACTAGCAGGCTTCAAAACCCTAACCCGGGCCTCCTGCCGGTGCCTTATCATCAAATTATTATTACCCCAAACATTAACATGATATGGATTATAACAAGCCCAGCTATCAAACTAAACAGGTGATAAGATAAATGACAACAAGACTCGAGCACAACAAACCTAAGCGTGATACTACGACACAGGCTAACAAACAACAGGGTTGTAGGTGTGGGGTGAGGCTATATTCATGACTGCAGGATGACATGTGATAGGATCGGAACACAAGCAACGAATCATAAGGCTAACAGATTAGACAACGGAAAGTATCGGTATCAAGTGTGGAAAACGGACACAATGGTTCATGTGAGTGAATACTTGCCTGCAAACTCAGTAGCCTGGTACTGGGCTAACTCCTCTGAAGTAGTATCGTAAACCTCGTCTGTCTCAACGTCGTCGTCTATTCGAGAAGAAGCAAACAACAACGAATATAGAGAACAATCAATAACATGGCATAATGCACAAACATGGGATGATGCATGACAATTTAATTGATGCATCAAAGATAAGCTAGTTGACATGGTAAACATATTTAAATGGGCTCATATGCAATTTGGGTTGCATATAGAAAGCTCATGAATTAAAGTTGAATTAAGTGAGCTACAAATAACCATCATGTGAAAATTTATTAGAATGATGCATGGATGATGAAAACAATAAGAAAACAACAATAGCTTCAATTTGATATGTTGTTTACCAAGTTTGGAATTTCATTTATAAAGTTATGAAATTTGGCTTCTTAAATGAGTTACACAAACATTTATTGTTTCACCCATTTTAATTGTTCAAAATATATAACAAAATTCATATTTGGAAAGTACACAAAATTTTAGATGGAATACATATTTCATTTGTTGAAAAAGGATTTAAAATGAGCAAGTTATTAATTTGACAATTTTAAATGCATTAATTAAGAAACAGTTGTTTTCAGCAATTTAATTTATTTAGAACAGAACACAAAGTTGATATTTGCAAAGTTCATGAAAAAATGGAATGGAAAACATATTTGGTTTGTTGAATTTGGAAATTCTATGCCCAAGTTATGAATTTTGCAATTTAGAAGGTGTAATTAAAGTATTGAATTATTACTCCAATTTTAATTAGGAAAAACAGTGAAAAAATTGTATTGAAAAGGTTGAAAACAGGTATAAAATGTTTCAATGAACATTTTGAGCTATTAAACATAATTTTTGGATCATTATTGAATTTATTATGCATTTTTTCATAACCATTTTTATTCTGCCCTTTTTAGTAAACAGAAGGAAACATGTTCAAATTTAATTCAATTGTGACCAAATAAAATACCACTGTGTAGAGTTTGTTAAGACAAAATTTTAGAGCCCAAATTTGCTCAATTTGGGTGAACAAAACTCAAGTTATCAATTCCCAAAGTTTCCAATTTTTATTGCATTTTCTGTATTTAATTATTTAGTGCAAAATTTATTACAGAAACATGTTGCAACTTTGTGACTAATAGAAAGAGCACAAGATTCTGAATCCACAGAAACTTGAATCATTGAAATTGGAGCAATTTTCAATTTGTTATGGATTTTACAAATAACGCCTCAGATCTATTTTTCTGGATTTCGGGAAATAAAAGAAAAAGGCCGAAAAAGGGGTGGCTTTTGCTACTCGAGGGGGATTCGAACTCGGGTCTACTGGGTGCGCGCGCGGTTCGCTAGCCAGTGGGCTGTGGCTGCGTGTGGTGATGGGTTCTGCTCCCGATGGGTTTTGAGGTAAAAAGTTCAGGCCTGCACATCTGACGAAAACTGTACACGTTCAGTTACCGAACCACGATCGGCCGGCAGCGACGTCCGCCGCGGCTGCAGCGCGCGGCTGCGCGGCGTGCGTGCGTGGGGGCGCCGGGGATGCGCGGCCCTGCTCGCGGAAAGCAGAGGGGAGGAGGAGAAGGGCAGGGGCGTGCTCACCTCGATGGCCTGGGCGAGCGAGAACAGGCGACAGGAAGGAGATGGCCGCGGCTCGACGGCGGAAAAACGTGGACAGCGCGGTGGCCCTGCTGCGCCCCGGGCTCGGCCGAGGGGTCGAGGACGAGGCCGTGCCCGTGGCGGTTCCATTCCCGCCGTCGCGGAGGTTCGGTGGCGAGAGTAGCGGCGGCGGTGGAGAGCTCAACCACCAGCCATGGAGGTGTTACAGAAAAATTCAGAACTTCAGAGAAGAAAAACAGGGGAGGAGAGGGGAATCCGAGGGGAGAGATGGAGGTGGCGGCGCAGGGAGGAAGAGAGGAGGGATGGCTAGGGTTTGGGTGCTCTCGAGGGTAGAAAAGGAGGAGGGAAGGGAGCAGGTAGGAGGGGTCCATGCCGTGGTGCTCCTGTCGTCAGGGATGACGACTCCCTGTACGGAGGTGGGAGAAGAGGCCGAGCGGGCTGGTTGGGGTGGTAGGTGGGCTCAGCCCACTTGGGCTGGCCTGCCTCCCCCACTGGTTTCCTTTTTTTTTTCCTGTTTTTTTTTGTAGAGAAAGCAAAGGAAAGAAATTGAACAAGTTTTTGAGTTTCAAAATTCATGAAATTAATTTCTATTGATTAAGCATTGTAAATGCCCAGTTTGTTTTCAAAAAATTTAAATATTTTTGGATGTTTGAATTTTAATTGAATTTGAGTGAATTTTGCAATAATTGAAAATATTGAAAATTTAGCAAGTTAATTATTTGGAAATTCAAGTTTATTGGAAACAAATAAATGGTTTGATTTGAATGTTTTATTTGAAAAAGTTGTAACAGACCAAGTGTGAAACATAATGATTTGAAATTTGATTTGAAATTCAAACTCAACACATGAATGCATTATGATGACATGATGCCCTTGAAACAAAAACAAGAAACAAACATTCTAAGTTGGGAGTTTTTCGTACTTGGGATGTTACAAAACGCCCCCCCTTGAAGGAAATCGCGCCCCGAGATTCCTACTGAGAGGAGAAAAGGTCCGGATACTTCTTGCGAAGATCCTCTTCGGTCTCCCATGTTGCCTCTTTATCGGAATGATGAGACCACTGCACTTTTAAGAACTTGGTGCTCTTGTTGCGAGTTTTGCGCTCGGTCTCATCGAGAATGCGAATAGGGTGCTCCTCATAAGAGAGGTCTTCTTGCAGTTCAATGGAATCATGATCAACTGCACGACCTGGGTCTTTGAAGCACTTCTTGAGCTGTGACACGTGAAAGACATCGTGCACCTTGGATAGCTTTTCTGGAAGTTCAAGACGATATGCATTTTCTGCACGCCTTGAGAGAATGTTGAAGGGACCAATATATCTTGGTGCAAGCTTTCCTTTGACACCAAAACGATGAGTGCCTCTTAGGGGAGTTACACGGAGATAGGCCTTATCACCAGCTGCATAGACCATATCTCTGTGTTTGCTGTCATAGTAGCTTTTCTGACGAGACTGAGCAATCTTCAGATTGTCACGAATGATGCGGACTTTCTCTTCGGCCTCCTTAACAATGTCAGGGCCTAAGAGTGAACGTTCACCAGCTCCAGACCAATTAATTGGACTCCTGCATCTGCGGCCATAGAGAGCCTCGAAAGGTGCCATGCCTAGACTTGCCTGGAAGCTGTTGTTGTAGGAGAATTCAGCATATGGAAGACATTCCTCCCATTTCCTGCCAAAAGAGAGACCACATGCTCTGAGCATATCCTCGAGAATCTGATTGACTCTTTCGACTTGCCCTTGAGACTGAGGGTGATAAGCTGTGCTGAACAGAAGCTTGGTGCCCAAGGCTTCTTGAAAGCTTTTCCAGAAATGAGAAGTGAAGATGCTTCCACAATCTGAGCTTATTTCCAATGGAACACCATGAAGAGGAACAATCTTTGCTGTGTAGAGCCCTGCTAACTGACTAGCTGAGATTGTCTCTCTGACAGGAAAGAAGTGAGCTACTTTAGTGAGTCGATCAATGACAACAAAGATTGCATCGTTGCCCCTCTTGGACTTTGGGAAACCAGTGACGAAGTCCATTTCAATCATGTCCCACTTCCATTCAGGAATTTTCAGAGGTTGGAGAAGACCCGCTGATTTCTGATGAACTGCTTTGACACGTTGACAAACATCGCATTCAGAGACATATTTAGCAATTTCACGCTTCATGCCAGACCACCAATACATTGTTTTGAGATCCTGGTACATCTTTGTACTTCCAGGGTGTATGGAAAGAGGAGTATCATGAGCCTCCTTGAGAATCACATCTTTCAGGCTTTGGATTTCGGGAACTGCAATGCGTCCTTGGAAAAACACTGTTCCCTTGTCATCAATTGAGAAGCACTCATACTTCACATTGCCTGCTTTGATGTTCTTTGCGATCTTCTTGATCTCAGCATCACGAAGTTGTTCAGAACGAATCTTGTCCTCAAGCGTTGGACTGGCTGTCAAGTTTGCAAGATAGCCTTGAGGAGCAAGTCCAAGATTCAGCTTTTGGAATTCTTCATGAAGAGGAGGTTGGCTTTTCATGATCATGAGATTGTTGCAATAGGACTTGCGACTGAGATCATCGGCCATAACATTAGCCTTGCCTGGAGTGTCGGAAATGGTGAGATCGAAGTCTTTGATCTTCTCAATCCATCTCCTTTGTCCGAGTTTCAGATCTGGCTGACTGAAGATGTACTTTAGACTGTTGTGATCGGAAAAGATCTCAGTACGATTACCCAACAAGTATTGTCTCCATTTCTTGAGGGCAAAGACAACTGCTGCAAGCTCAAGGTCATGAATAGGATAGTTGAGCTCATGTGTGTTCAACTGGCGAGAAGCATAAGCCACAACTTGACGTTCTTGCATGAGAACTGCACCTAGACCTTGGAGAGAAACATCACAGAATATTTGGAAAGGTTTGGAAGGATCTGGGCCAACCAGAACTGGTGTAGA
Organism: Alopecurus myosuroides; assembly: GCA_028641055.1. Taxonomy (NCBI): domain Eukaryota; kingdom Viridiplantae; phylum Streptophyta; class Magnoliopsida; order Poales; family Poaceae; genus Alopecurus; species Alopecurus myosuroides. Next base: position 314,353,994 of record CM054063.1, on the reverse strand, counting down.
AGTGAGTTTAGTCTTCAGGAGATTGAAGCTTTCATCACATTGTGGAGACCAGACGAACTTCTTGTCCTTCTTTGTGAGGTCAGTGAGAGGTTTGGCAATCTTGGAGAAGTTTTGGAAGAAGCGACGACAATAGCTAGCCAAACCAAGAAAACTTCTGACTTGCTTCACCGTTTTAGGCGGTTTCCATTCACCGATGGCGTTAACCTTTTCTGGGTCAATAGCTATGCCCTTGGCAGATATGACATGACCAAGGTAAGTGACTTCAGAAATCCACAACTCACATTTGGAGAACTTGGCATAGAGACGATGTTCGCGAAGCTTCATGAGAGTGAGACGAAGATGTTGTTCATGCTCTTTCTCGGATTTTGAGTAGACAAGAATGTCATCAAGATATACCACAACGAACTTGTCGAGGTATTAATGGAAGACAGAGTTCATGAGTCGAGAGAAGGTCGCCGGTGCATTGGTGAGACCAAAGGACATGACGGTGTATTCATAGCGACCGAAGCGAATGACAAAGGCTGTCTTTGGAACATCCTCTTTTCTCATCTTTATTTTATGGTAACCCATTCTCAAGTCCAACTTGGAGAATATAGAGGCTCCAGCAAGTTGATCAAAGAGATCATCGATGCGAGGAATTGGATATTTGTTCTTGATGGTTTTCTCGTTAAGAGGACGATAGTCAACAACGAGTCTCTTTGTTTGATCCTTCTTTGCCACAAAGAGAGTTGGGCATCCCCAAGCCGAGGAACTAGGTTGAATGTAACCTTTTTCCATGTACATATCGATTTGCTCCTTTAACAATTTCAGTTCAGGAGGAGCTATCTTGTATGGATACTTGGAGATTGGAGCAGTGCCTGGTTCAAGTTCGATGACGAACTCAACAGCTCTGTCAGGAGGCATTCCTGGCAATTCTTCTGGAAAGACATCGGGGAACTCACAAACCACCGGAACAGTTTCAATAGATGGTAGAGGATTTGCATTGAGAGTGTAGAGTTGAACAACTGGATTTTCAGCATGGAAGTAGACTATCTGGCCAGAAGGGTGTGTGATTTTGACAGACTTAGCAGGACAATCAATGACTGCTTTGTTGGCTACCAGCCAATCCATCGCAAGAATGACATCAATATCTGAAGAGTGGAGAGCTATCAGAGATGCCTCGAATGGAAGGTTTCCAATTGTGATCTCGATGTTCTGGCTAACTTTATTGCTTTGCCAGCTAGATCCCGGTGATTTCACTAGGAGAGGGATAGACAACTGTTCGAAGTTGATTTTACTGTTGTTTGCAAAGCATTGAGAGATGAAAGAGTGTGAAGCACCAGAATCGAACAAGACTTTAGCACGAAACGAGTTCACAAGAAGTGTGCCCATTACAACCTCTGGAGATTCTTCTACTCCCTGGGCCTTGACATGGTTCACCTTGACGGTTCTCACGTCAAGCTCGTTGCTGTTGTAGCAACCCAACGGAGGACCACGTATTCTTGTCGGGGTCGACCTGTGGCGAGGTGGAGGTGGAAAGAGGTGCCTTTGCGGACACTTATCAGAATAGTGGCCCGGCTGTCCACATTTGTAGCATGTAACAACAGAACGAGGAGTTGTTGGACCTGGCTGAGATGGAGCACCTCCTGAAGATACCACTGGGGTGGGAGGGCGGGCAAGAAATCCTGCCGGGCTTGGCAAGCAGATGGGCGGTGTTGGAGTGGTATATGGAACCCAAACTCTTCGTTTTTGTGGAGGCATGATAGCTTTTGAGAGATTAGCCTGTTCACGAGAGTGCTTACGAGATTCCTCAACCAACTTGCGCCCATGCTCTTCATTTAGAGCGATGTTGATGAGGTCCTCAAAATTCTTGGCCTTGACGTTGGTGAGAGCATACTTGAGTTCCGGGTTGAGACCCCTGCGGAACTTTGCCATATTTTTCGCTTCCGTGGAGACTTCATCTCCGGTGTAGCGAGCCAGGCGATTGAACTCTCTTTGGTATTCGAGAACATCCAAATTGCCTTGTGTGAAATAATAGAATTCCTCACGCATTCTCTCCATGAGCCCATCGGGAATGTGATGGCGCACGAAGGCTTGCTTGAAATCCTCCCATGTGATTGCCACACTAGGACCTCTCATTTCTTGGAAGTTCTCCCACCAAGACATGGATTGTCCACGGAGAAGGTAGGTCACGTAAGGAACACGGTCCTCGTCAGCCACATGAGCTACCATATGAGTACGGTTCATTTCACGGAGCCAATCATCAGCATCCAATGGCTCGGAGGAGGTATCAAACGTGCGCGGATTGAGCTCAAGGAACTCCCGAATAGACACACGGGCGTTGCCATTATTCCCAAGGTCTTGGTTCTGCTGCATCTGCCTTATAACTTGTGTCATCTGAGACAACACTTTCCCCATCTCGGGTGGCAGTGTGTGTTCTTCGTCACCACTTTCCATCCTGAAGAGGATACCAAGATTAACACACTAACCGGATAACAAAATCCAATATAAGTGCTTAAAAGGATTACTTTAGATGGTAAGAAGGTAGCATGGAGCAAACATATACTACCCTCAACGTTCACCATAAATGGTTCGAGTACCACACGGATAGCCGTGTTGAAGAAGAAAAAATCTCCGGAACAAAACAGATGGAGGTTAACGACGAATCAACAGATAAGTTGTTACAACGGAAGAGACGATTTGTGAAGGACGATATCGAAGCAACAACTGGGAAACAGGAGACCACAAACACGTGAGGTACTACGGAAAAACCCATCCAGGCTTCTAGAGGATCAATATCTACTGCTTAAGGAATAGAGGATCTGCTTCCGGGGCTTATTTGCCACCGTTCTCAATCGTGAGTAGGCAACACGAAAATCGTGTCACAACCACCTCCATTCCTATGGTCTAGTAGATATAACCATCCTCGAGAAAACAGGATACGTAAAATCCTAACTTGAAAGTTTAGGTGAGAAGAGAAAAACAACGTTGCACTTCCTTACCAGAAAAGGGAGGGTGGGTGGGGAAAGAAATAAAAGAACAGAATTCCTACTCTCACGTTTCATTTTTCCTATATAGCTACAAAATAGTTTCTAGACTCAACTGCGACCAGTAAAAGGGATCCTACAGGCAGACAGGCTCTGATACCATTTGTCGCACCCGGACTTTTAGAGGATACTCACAGCCCGCTAAACAGTAGATAAATGGCTTACGGGGACTACCTGCACCCGCATCTCAATATGAGTAGGCCAACACGTAAACGTGTGACAACCATCCTCTACTATTCATCATCTGTGAAACCATCCAATAGAAATCCGAATACTTCCATTGACGTACTTCATCACATACACACATGGTACGTCAACGACGTTTGAACAAGTGATATCACAACAAATCTCTAAGACACAAAGAAATAGAAATAACTGGCAAAAGCTCTCACTAGAGCAGAGATAGCAAATACAGTCATGCAGAGGACACATGTCCCAACAAGTCATCATTACATCACAGGGGAAGCATCCAAAGTGTCTGAGTACAGACAAGATCCAAATAGTCCTAAGAGGCCGGAAACGAAAAGAACGGAGCCCATCCACGAAGTCTCGGATCCTGCCCGGGTCCGCTATCTACTCATCAACAGCTTCGTCATACTCCACGTAGTAGCCACCATGGGGATCCTCGAAACGTAGTCTGAAGAACACGCAGCCCCAAAGGGGTCAGTACAGACGAGTACTGGCAAGCAAGACGCACAAGATACCAAAGTGTACCCGACAACACCAAGTACAGATGCTTTGGGTTCAACGGAGGATAGGGGATACAAAGAAGCGGCAGCGGGCTGCGCTAACCAACTACAGAAACACGCCACAACCTCCGGCTAAAAGAAAAGGATAAGATAGCGTATTGGAACCAACTACAACTACTCACCAAACAAGCCCATCCTGGATATCGCCCCTTATCCAAAGAAGCAATCCAAGGATAACTCACACAGTTGAATTAATGAAGGTTCAGGTTATTGTGTCAATATGCCTATTACTAGTCAAATTATTATTCATTAGGTGTAAGTTGTCTGAGTACTTGTTAGCCAGCACTTTCACCAAGTCGTCACATAACCGCGGACAACACGGCTTCTCGAGAAGATTCATCCCTGCAGGGTGTGCTCCAGTACCCTTACACACTCGAGCCACCAACTAAAACTCAGGTGGACTCAACACGACTCGAACCATCTCTATAACCAGTCCTAGGAGCCACAGAGCTATAAGGTCCCGGCCAGTCCGACCTAACCTAAGCGCAAGGGTGAAAACCACACCCCCCGGCACCACAGGCCTCGCCCTATATGCATCATCATCATCATCATAATCATCAACCATGGGCGCGACCCATTCATGCGTATGCGCAAATGGAACACCCGAACTAAGTGTGGCTCTTCGGACAAACTGCGGATCAGGTCAAAGTCGAGGGGGGTTCCATACGACCACCCGGATGCGGTGAGCACGCTCATCATGGATCAGAGGACAAGACCCTTTTCCTAATTAGGGTCGACACTAGCAGGCTTCAAAACCCTAACCCGGGCCTCCTGCCGGTGCCTTATCATCAAATTATTATTACCCCAAACATTAACATGATATGGATTATAACAAGCCCGGCTATCAAACTAAACAGGTGATAAGATAAATGACAACAAGACTCGAGCACAACAAACCTAAGCATGATACTATGACACAGGCTAACAAACAATAGGGTTGTAGGTGTGGGGTGAGGCTATATTCATGGCTGCAGGATGACATGTGATAGGATCGGAACACAAGCAACGAATCATAAGGCTAGCAGATTAGACAACGGAAAGTATCGGTATCAAGTGTGGAAAACGGACACAATGGTTCATGTGAGTGAATACTTTCCTGCAAACTCAGTAGCCTGGTACTGGGCTAACTCCTCTGAAGTAGTATCGTAAATCTCGTATGTCTCAACGTCGTCGTCTATTCGAGAAGAAGCAAACAACAACGAAGATAGACAACAATCAATAACATGGCATAATGCACAAACATGGGATGATGCATGACAATTTAATTGATGCATCAAAGATAAGCTAGTTGACATGGTAAACATATTTAAATGGGCCCATATGCAATTTGGGTTGCATATAGGAAGCTCATGAATTAAAGTTGAATTAAGTGAGCTACAAATAACCATCATGTGAAAATTGATTAGAATGATGCATGGATGATTAAAACAATAAGAAAACAACAATAGCTTCAATTTGATATGTTGTTTACCAAGTTTGGAATTTCATTTATTAAGTTATGAACTTTGGCTTCTTAAATGAGTTACACAAACATTTATTGTTTTCACCCATTTTAATTGTTCAAAATAGATAACAAAATTCATATTTGGAAAGTACACAAAATTTTAGATGGAATACATATTTCATTTGTTGAAAAAGGATTTAAAATGAGCAAGTTATTAATTTGACAATTTTAAATGCATTAATTAAGAAACAGTTGTTTTCAGCAATTTAATTTATTTAGAATAGAACACAAAGTTGATATTTGCAAAGTTCATGAAAAAATGGAATGGAAAACATATTTGGTTTGTTGAATTTGGAAATTCTATGCCCAAGTTATGAATTTTGCAATTTAGAAGGTGTAATTAAAGTATTGAATTATTACTCCAATTTTAATTAGGAAAAACAGTGAACAAATTGTATTGAAAATGTTGAAAACAGGTATAAAATGTTTCAATGAACATTTTGAGCTATTAAACATAATTTTTGGATCATTATTGAATTTATTATGCATTTTTCCATAACCATTTTTATTCTGCCCTTTTTAGTAAACAGAAGGAAACATGTTCAAATTTAATTCAATTGTGACCAAATAAAATACCACTGTGTAGAGTTTGTTAAGACAAATTTTTAGAGCCCAAATTTGCTCAATTTGGGTGAACAAAACTCAAGTTATGAATTCCCAAAGTTTCCAATTTTTATTGTATTTTCTGTATTTAATTATTTAGTGCAAAATTTATTATAGAAACATGTTGCAACTTTGTGACTAATAGAAAGAGCACAAGATTCTGAATCCATAGAAACTTGAATCATTGAAATTGGAGCAATTTTCAATTTGTTATGGATTTTACAAATAACGCCTCAGATCTGTTTTTCTGGATTTCGGGAAATAAAAGAAAAAGGCCGAAAAAGGGGTGGCTTTTGCTACTCGGGGGGATTCGAACTCGGATCTACTGGGTGCGCGCGCGGTTCGCTAGCTAGTGGGCTGCGGCTGCGTGTGGTGATGGGTTCTGCTCGCGATGGGTTTTGAGGTAAAAAGTTCAGGCCTGCACATCTGACAAAAACTGTACACGTTCAGTTACCGAACCACGATCGGCCGGCAGCGACGTCCGCCGCGGCTGCGCGGCGTGCGTGCGTGGGGGCGCCGGGGATGCGCGGCCCTGCTCGCGGAAAGCCGAGGGGAGGAGGAGAAGGGCAGGGGCGTGCTCACCTCGATGGCCTAGGCGAGCGGGAACAGGCGACAGGAAGGAGATGGCCGCGGCTCGACGGCGGAAAAACGTGCACGGCGCGGTGGCCCTGCTGCGCCCCGGGCTCGGCCGAGGGGTCGAGGACGAGGCCGTGCCCGTGGCGGTTCCATTCCCGCCGTCGCGGAGGTTCGGCGGCGAGAGTAGCGGCGGCGGTGGAGAGCTCAACCACCGGCCATGGAGGTGTTACAGAAAAATTCAGAACTTCAGAGAACAAAAACAGGGGAGGAGAGGGGAATCCGAGGGGAGAGATGGAGGTGGCGGCGCAGGGAGGAAGAGAGGAGGGATGGCTAGGGTTTGGGTGCTCTCGGGGGTAGAAAAGGAGGAGGGAAGGGAGCAGGTAGGAGGGGTCCATGACGTGGTGCTCCTGTCGTCAGGGATGACGACTCCCTGTACGGAGGTGGGAGAAGAGGCCGAGCGGGCTGGTTGGGGTGGTAGGTGGGCTCAACCCACTTGGGCTGGCCTGCCTCCCCCACTGGTTTCCTTTTATTTTTTTTCTTCCTGTGTTTTTTTTGTAGAGAAAGCAAAGGAAAGAAATTGAACAAGTTTTTGAGTTTCAAAATTCATGAAATTAATTTCTATTGATTAAGCATTGTAAATGCCCAGTTGCATGATGTTTTGTTTTCAAAAAAATTAAATATTTTTGGATGTTTGAATTTTAATTGAATTTGAGTGAATTTTGCAATAATTGAAAATATTGAAAATTTAGCAAGTTAATTATTTGGAAATTCAAGTTTATTGGAAACAAATAAATGGTTTGATTTGAATGTTTTATTTGAAAAAGTTGTAACAGACCAAGTGTGAAACATAATGATTTGAAATTTGATTTGAAATTCAAACTCAACACATGAATGCATTATGATGACATGATGCCCTTGAAACAAAAACAAGAAACAAACATTCTAAGTTGGGAGTTTTTCATACTTGGGATGTTACAGCGGCGCCATTAGCTATCCTAGGCACAAAATTTAAATTGAAGGACTCTAAATTTCCTGATAGCTCACTAACCTATGAGAAAATAGCCGCAATAATAGACCTACTAAAATTTGAAGATGACCACAATTGAGCAATTTGCTCTGAGTCAGTCTCTATTATGACCTTTCGGATTCCACGTTTGAAGGCAAACCTGACTCCATCTCGCACCACGTGAGCCTCCATGATCAGCGCCGATGCTTCTGACTCATACCAGAGAGCCTAAGTAGAGAGAAGTCGACCCTCACTGCCCCTAAGTACAACACATGTGCCTCTTTGGTGGCTGACATCCGAGTAGGCAACATCCACGTTCAACTTCAGCAAACCAGGTGCGAGAGGGATTTATCTCCCGCCATCCTTCCTCCGTGCCGCCATAGCCTCCTTGCCTAAAATAATAAGATCGTTAGTGATATCGCATGTCCACTTGACAGATTGAGGAACAGTCCTTGTAGATTCTCCGTGCTTCCTTGCATTCCTCTCCGACCAGACGGCCACTTGTGCTTCATAGATCAGGTCTGGAGCCTAGCTATCCGGATGTAGATCAGGAATTTTAACAGTTGTCGCCAATTTCAGTTCTGACCAGAAGTTCCTCGCACACGCACACTTAAAAAGAGAGTGATAAATTGTGTCTACTTTTCACACTCATCTCTGTTTCCAGCCTTTTCCATATGGCACAGTGGTAAGATGTTCTTCGTAGGAATAAAGTTTTTCATTACTCTCCACCAGATATTTCGAACTTTCGGCGGGATAGGTAATTTCCAAAGTTTCCTCCAGACCGGTGTATCCTTCCCCGATGAAGAACCGATTATACTTTAGTGTTCGTGATATAAAAGAGATTTATATGCAGACCTCACCTAAAAATAACCTAGCCTCTCAGGTTGCCAGGCCCAAGTATCCTCCATGAACATACCGACAAGGATACGCAACACCGCCTCTACATCAGCATGCATAGTGACATAGTGACATGCATACGCAACACCGCCTCTACATTCAAACGAACTTTCTCCTCGATCCAATTGGTTGTGTAGGGGTCGAGGAGCTCATCAAACATAGTGACATTGCTATCATCCTCTCTTCTTAATGGTTTTTTACTCAAATTCTCAGGGATCCAAGGATCATCCCAAAAACATTAATCGAGGTACCATCTCCAACTCTTTTTATAAGGCCTAGCTTCAAAGACTCTCTTCCATGTAAAATAGCTCTCCACGTATGGGAAGGGTTCTTCTTCCTTGTAGTTGTCGTGATAATATTTGCCTTTGAGAACCTTCGCACAAAGAGAATTCGGGTTTGTTAGGAGTCTCCATCCTTGTTTTGCTAGCATAGCTTGATCGAACAGTGTCAAATCTCTAAACTCCATCCCTCCATCACATTTAGTTATATCCACATCCTTCCACTTGCACCAATGCATCTTGCGCGTCTTGTCATCTCCACCCCACCAGAACCGGGCTATGATGGCTGCTATCTTTTTCAGAAGCTTTTTAGAAAATTTGAAACATCTCATTGAATAGGAGGTAATTTCTTTTATCAAGACTTCCCTCCCTGCACTATTAAGAAGTTGAGGTACCCAACCAATAACTCGCATCTTGATCTTTGTAAGAATGCTTGGAAGAGCTCTTCAGAAGACCGACCAACAGCAGTAGGGAGTCCAAGATATTTCTCCACGAGGGCTTCATTGGAGATACTAACTGTCACATGCATCACCTGTTTCATCTCATCGGTGCAGTTGGCACTAAAGAAAATTGTAGACTTTGATTTATTAACCAACTGTCCCAACCTAGCGTAGTATCTCTCTAGTACTTCATGAATCCTATGAGCTCCTGCCAAACTTGCTTGAGTAAAGATCAGGCAATCTTCTGCAAATAGTAAAGGAGATATCCAAGGTGCATGTACTCCAACTCTCAAGCCTCTGGCCAAATAATCTGTACCAACATATTTTAGCAAAGAAGTTAAACCCTCTGAGTAAATAAGAAACAAATAAGGATAATGGGATCTCCCTGTCTTATACCCCTTGAAGGGGTGAAATTTTCGAGTATACTCCATTGACTCTCACACATGCCATAATCATGTCAATTCACATGTTAGAAAATCCCAACTTCTCCATTATTCTCCTAAGATAGATCCACTCAACACGATCATATGCCTTTTCCATATCCAACTTGATGGCACATTCCCCCGTCTTCCCTTTTTCTGTTTCAGATAATGAATGCACTCATACATGGTGAGGACATTATCCATTATTAATCTACCAGGGACAAATGCACTATGCTCCTTTGAAACAATCTCCTCCAAAATCGGCCTGAGCCGCATTGCCATGAACTTTGAGGAAATTTTATACAATACATTGCAAAGCGAAATTGGTCTGGATTGGGTAAGATACTTCCCATCATACACTTTCGGGATGAGAACAAGCACACTTTTGTTCACCTCTGCATGCATCGTACCCTAAAAAACCCCCTCTTGATGGCGTTAGTAACAGACTGTTTAAGAATGTTCCAGTGACGAATATAGAACCCGCCGTAAGACCATCAAGAGCTGGGGATTTATTTGGGTGCATCATAAATAACGCTTGTTCCTCCTCCATATCAGAAATTGGCTTGGTAAGTGACACGTTCATCTCATCATTCACTTTCCTTTCCACTACTTCTACAATTAGCTCAGGATTCACAGCCCCACCTGAAGAGAATAGAGCTTTATAGAAACCCGCAACCTCTCTTTCTAAATCAGTTTTCTTTGTGACCACTGACCTGTCATCTAAACATAGAGATTTGATCCTGTTTTGCCTTCCTCTTTCCTTGACTTTTGCATGAAAACATGAGGTATTTCGGCCCCCCTCTCTTAACCATTGTATGCGAGATCGTTGCTTTGCAATGATTTCCTCCTGAGCCAATAATTCGGAGATCCCATTCATTAAAACCTTCTCGGCCTTTAAAGGACCCTCCCAAAGTGATCGAGCTCGGATATTCTCTAATCCTGTCCTCATATTCTTCAGTTGCCTTTGTAGATCCCCAAACTTAGTGCTACTAAAGGTTTGTTGCCTTCTTCTAATACCTCCTAGGGCATCAGAAACTTTGGCCAGGTCTCCCAAGATGAGAACCCAAGTCGCTTCCACCACTGATTTATAATTGTCATGCCTAACCCAGGCGTTTTCAAAACGGAAAGGCCTAGGTCCTCCCTTTTTTTAATCCGTTGAGGATGCCTCAACCGAAATCAACAATGCACAATGATCGGATTTTGTAGTTTGAATATGGGCTACCTTTTAATTACCAAAAACATCCAGGAATAAATCATCAACAAGTCCCCAATCAAGACGTTGATATTTCTTGTACCATGTTTCGGTTGTCCCAAGTATACGGTAGACCCGTGTAGCCCAAGTTTTTAAAGCGACAAATATCAACTTCGTTCTAAAACCCTCCATCATCCACTCATGTCTCGAATTACGACCAAACTGTTCCCTCTCGTCCAGAACTTCATTAAAGTCTAACGCACATAGCCAGGGGTTATCGAATTCACTTCTACAAAATTCCAGCAGTTCCCAGCTTCTATTCCTCCTAGCTCTCACGGGATCCAGTAAAAGCCCGTAAACCTCCATTCCACCGGTCCTAAGCGAATGTTCTGGATTAGGGCATCAATGTGAGACCTTCTTAAGGACTTTAGGCTCACCACTGAATCATTGTTCCACAAGAGAACCAAGCCTCGGCCCAAACCTTCACATTTGACCGCAAACCCATGCTAAAACCCGCAACAAAATCTCAAGTCTTTTGCTCTCGTCTCAGACAGTTTAGTTTCTGAGAGAAAAACCAAACTGGGACGATGTAGCCGAATCAACCTTCCTGAACTGTCTCGAGCCGCCCACAGCCCCGGTAGTTCAAACTGAGGAGATTCATTGTTCCCGGCGCTCTCCCTCGGAGGGAGCCGCCGATATACTATCATTTGATGCTGAATTACTCTCTTCACTTCTTTTCTTCACCTTCTTTGAGTTCCTCTATGGTATATATTGTTCTAGTAACGGGGGTACCAAGGCATTACCCAAGGCACCACCCATATCCGAGCCTATTTTATCATTTCCCTTCAACTTTTCCGTAAAATCTAATTTCTTACCCGCACTCGAAACAATTTCCATGTCCTTTGCTTTCTCCTGTTCGGTCACATCATCACCTAGCTTTTTGAGTGGGCTCGAAGCCGTGTCACTCACCTCATCCTCCCCATCATCCATGTCAGCTGAGCTACGTTTGCGGGCATAGGAATAACTCTCCCTACCCTACCACGCCCACCCATCCTTCCTGTGAGTCCCCCTCTAAAGCTGAATTGGCCACTCTGAACTCTCCTCTTCGCAAATAACCACTTCCCATACTGGACTGCATTCTGGTCATGCACACCATCCCCGCATTCTTCCATGTCGTGACCTATCACACCACAAACATTACAAAAATAACCTATTTTCTCATATTTCACAAGCATAAGCTCCCTCTTACCCCCCCCACACACACACACAAACACATATTCAGCGGGACGAAGCGGATTAAGGTCAATCTCACATCAATATTGGCTCTAACCCGCACATAGTAACCTTCAAAGTACCGAGTGGGCTTCATCTCTACGCTCTGCACCTTACCAATCCTCCTTGCCAGTTCGTCGACAACCCTCTCCACTTGATACAATTAAAGAATTGAATGAATCTGTGCCCATATGTTCGTGCGATCTAACTTCACTTCCTTTGGATTGCATAAGCCGTCGTATTCCGCAATCATCACCACCAATTTCTTAAACAACCACGGTCCCTGATGCATTACCTTATTCCAATCACCGAGGCAAAAGAATTTGAAGGTGAACAAGTTATCATCCACCTCTCTCATCTCTGGATCATGAGCTAAGGCCCAGATTCCTCTCAGCGTGTCAAAAACCGCCGTTGCTGGCACTAGCTTTGTTGTGTTTACTTTTGCAATAGCGAGCCATCTAGATTGCTTTTGAAGCTCTTTCAAATCTTCTACACCAATGAAGACATCATCTAGTTCGCCTTCTCTGTGCTCGTGGTTTTGCATGGCTCTGGAAAGAGAGTCATCGCCTCCACTCTTCTTCGCACCACTACTCTCCCCGCCGGTAGCCATCAGATCTGTTGTCAGCATGAAACGCGAGTTCCCAAGAGACCAAACCCTAGTTACTTTTGCTAGAGCAAACGAGGGCCGGGAAGGAAAAGAACCCTATTGATCTCTCCTAGTAGGAGTCAAATCCTGCCTCGGACTTAAAGTATACGAACACGATCTCACCCTGTAGACGAGATCGCCGTCGGAGGAGCCAAAAACCCTAGTCGCCTAGGTCCAGAGCATGTCTGCTTCCTAACGAGCCGCTTCGGACCTAGACGTGTCTGTTGGTTGTGCACTAGCTATAGAATTGTTGCACTAGCCACATAGACCAAAAGTCCGAACTGATGGAAATGGGCTAGGCGTGTATTTATATTTCAACACTCTTCCTCACGTCTAGGCTATTTTAGTCCTTAGCGTGGGATTGGTGCGGGCCGCATAATCTTTTTTCTTTTTGTTTTTAATACTGCGTGAGCAGGGTCTCGAATTCGAGACCTCGTGGCTCTGATACCATATAGAATTGTTGCACTAGCCATATAGACCAAAAGTCTGAACTGATGGAAATGGGCTAGGCGTGTATTTATATTTCAACACTAGCTAGTGCGGGTAAGCGGTGCGATCAAAGAGAAGCATACACCCCTTGCAACTGAATGAGATCGACATGATGGGCCGAGATCAAACACCGTGTTTGATTGATATGTGTATATTTGTATCTAAAAGACCCAAAAAGACGCAAAATCCGCCTTGCTAAAAGACCTTCTTGTTTGAAGTACGTGCAAGACCACCCTTGCGATAGCCTCTCGTGCGACGGAAACGAAACTCCATCGATTCGCCTCCTCACGTACGACTACGGCTCGGATATGCACGTAAAAAAGAGAGCGGTGGCACGCCGGATCATACTCCCACGCGGACTGTTTTTTTTTAGTGAAAATGAATCTACCATTACTCATAGTGCACAGCCAAATCGCTGGCCACTAAAACCGATACAAATTCACGGGCTGTGTCCTCCCACACCGTACACCTGAGATCGGCACGCAGGACGTGTTGGGCAAGGGAATGAGCAGCAACATTGCAAGTACGAGGTGCAAACTGAAGCTCAAACTTCTGAAAAGAGCCAATACAAATGCTCCTAGCTTCTTTCAGTAGGACACCAATACGAGGTGGCATGCCGGATCATACTCCCACGCGAACTGTTTTGTTGCCTCTCCTTTGCTCTGTTTCGTCTCCTATCCCGTTAGCCCACCCCTCCATCTCCTCTGCCACTAAAATTAATTCATCCACATGCCCAAGAAAGATAGATCCACATATCCAGTCTCCTGTCGGTGAACTCAAGACGTTGATCTGAGATGAAGATCGTCAAGACCCTAAAGGCGGTCGATCTGGGATCAAGTGACGAGGAATCCGACACAAGTGAGGAGGATTGGATGACCAACGACAGTGAGGAGGAGCACCTTCCCCTCACTCCTGCCTACGGCTACCCCGACGACGGCGAGTGGCCACCCTTCGTCCTCGTCGATACACAAGTCTACTTCGCCGAACGCCACAACGCCACCACCGCCACCGTCACCGCGGCAGTGGGTTCCAAACTCAAGGGCAGCATCAAGGTCACCTTCTGCCCCGTCACCCCACCACTCGTCTCTCCCCTGTGCTTCCACGCCCCCGACATGGACCAAACCACGTTCGCCGTCACGCCCCAGATCATCACCACGGAGACCAATGGCGTCCTCGTCCTCCTACGAATCAGCGTCGGTCCTCCATCCAGTTACGTGCTGACCACAAACCAAGAATACCTCGTCTACGACGCCCGCGCCGCAAAGCTCGACCACCTCCCCCGCCCAGGCCGCCAACAAGAATTCAACGAGTACACGCTTGCCATCGTGCGCAAGTGCAACCAACACTGCACCGGAAGAAGACACCACCACAACTGCACCTACGTCGTCGCCGCACAAGCTCTTCGATTCGGAGGTCCGCACACATCTCACCTATGCATGTACCCGCACCTTGGGCAACAAGCCGGTGCTGCTGAATTCATGTCCACGGAACCTCATTACATCCAAGACACTCACCATCGGAGCCACCGTGGCCTGGGTTGATCTATGGACAAGCATCACCTTCTGCGACGTCCTCGACGAACAACCCAAGCTCCGTTGCCTCACTACTGGAAACTGGACCTATGCCGTGTATCACAAATACTCGGCGAAGGCCTTAAAATACTCGGCGACCAGTTTGCCGAGTGCCACACTCGGCACACCACACTCGGCGTCGTTCATCTCAGCAACCCAAAGTTCGCCGAGTGTCAAAACGCGAGCTGCTCGGCAACCGCTTCGCCGAGTGTTTACGGGGAACACTCGGCATCCTATCCTGGAACAGGTCCGTTCCTTAGCCCCATAACGGAACGGTGTTCGAATCTTTGCCGGGTGCAACACTCGGCAAAGCACCAGAGACCAGGCCTCCCCAGCAGCGCCACGTGGCCAGTACGCCGAGTACCAGGGCACTCGGCAAAGCGGCAGGCCCTGTACGCCGAGTCTCATCTTTGCCGAGTGCCGGTTTGCCGAGCACGCTGGCTCAGCCGAGTGGACACTACGCCGAGTGCCGCACACACTCGGCATAGCCCAGGAACCATACGCCGAGTGCTCGTTTGTGCCGAGTGTCCGTTCGCTGAGCAAACTCACTCCACCGAGTGGGGCCTATGCCGAGTGCTAGGGGCACTCGGCATATGCCCATCCCTTGTACGCCGAGACTCACTATGCCGAGTGTCGCACTCGGCAAAGCGGTTGCCCAGGCGACCAAATGGCACCTGGGAGCAGTCTTTGCCGAGTGTTATATTGGTGCTCGGCAAAGACGTGCTCCTAGGTGCCATTTGGTCGCCTGGGCAACCGCTTTGCCGACTGTAACACTCGGCATACTGACCATATAGGTCTTTGACGAGTGTAACACTCGGCAAAGAAGTTGCTGTTTTTCCTGAAACTGCCTGCATTTGCTTCCTTCCTGCAATCAAATCACAATTTACATATAGTGCAGTACCAGAACACTCAAAACAACCATAATTGCACCAAATAGCAACAAATGCATACCATATTTGCAACAAAATAGCTACAAATGCATCAAATAGCTCCACACGGGTATATTACATGTCACAACTGTTTAAACATCATCCTAGAAGCATCATATAAGTAGTTCAATAGTCGACAAGTCACAAATGTCTAAACATCATATAAGTAGCCACAAGAACGACGGGATCCTAAGTCAACTATGCACGGAGGTCTACGGAGCCGACTGGTCTCCGTCAGCTCGATCTCCGTCCTGGTCCATGTTGTTCTGGGTTCCCGATGATGAAGCATTTCCCTATAAAGATCCATATTAGTCGACTAAGCTGGAAAAATGAATCAGTAACAAGCTACAAGCCAACTTACCAAGTTCAGGTTGAACGTCGGTAGAGGAGGTAGAGGAGGAGCTGATGGATCCCGTGGAAGAGCACTGACCATCTGCAAATATCAAAAGAGATAGACCGGTGAGTTTACATGCATATAATGATGAATGGAACTAAAAGGGTGAAAAAAATACCTGCATCATTGCCTGCATCCATGCATGCTGGCTACTCATCTGCGTCTCCATTCTTTGCACCTTCTCTTGTGCCTCCATCGCAATCCTCTTGTTTTCATCAACTTCATCCTACGGGATGTTTAATGTCAACAATTGTGCAACGCAAACAAGATATACATGTGTTGAAGAATGATTGTACCTGCATAGCGGCGATGGCATCTAATCCTGGCCATGGGCGGCGCTCGATAGAGGGCGATGAGCTAGTGGACCTCGCACGGATCTGGGAGAGTGTGGGTGTACCTGTGGTATCGAAGGCGCCATTGGCGAAGGCAAATCTGCTGTTCCTTCGACCCTCTCCCGCAACCATAGCAACCGTGGGATCATAGGGGGCCGTGAAGGGGTCACAGTCAGGGCCGTGCACCTCCTTCATCTTCTCGACGTACGCGTCCCACTTCTTGCCGGTTTGCTTGTTGATCCACTGCTGATCAGGCGGTACATCCGGTTTCAGCACCTTGGGAGTCCGGGTCTTACGGAAGGCCTGCATGCGAGTGATCTGATTGCCCTTCTCGGCCTACAATTGAAAGCAGAAGTATATTAGCACAACCTATAAAGTTACAAAAAATATTGCATTGAAGAGGAAAAATATGAGCGGTTATTACCTCTCTCTGGCCGATGCCGGTGCGGGTGAGGCCGCCTTGACGGTGTCCGTCGCCTAGCAAAAGACGTCGGGCCCGGCACGCGGCGTGTTCCGTCTTGTACCCGTCGCTCACCCACTTCGCGACCATCACCTTATAGCAAGGCAGCTTGTTGGCCAGCCACTGAGGCACCACCTGTTTGAAAAAATTAGAGCCACGTGAGACCACCCGGCGGTCATATACGAAAAACTTTAAAGACTATGTCCTTACCTTTAAGTATTGGACCTCGGACATGTGAATCTGTCGGGCGTCCTTCTTGGACAACGTGGTGTTCAAGTATTTGGCGTAGAACTTAACCACGCACAGCACACGCGCCTCGTAGTGCATGTCACGGATAAGCTTCTTGGCCATCTTGATCAGCACAGCCCTGGCCCAACCCTCTTCCCCCTCGACGCA
The DNA here is from genome assembly GCA_028641055.1 of Alopecurus myosuroides. Taxonomy (NCBI): domain Eukaryota; kingdom Viridiplantae; phylum Streptophyta; class Magnoliopsida; order Poales; family Poaceae; genus Alopecurus; species Alopecurus myosuroides. The sequence continues at coordinate 314,336,812 of CM054063.1, read as the reverse complement.
GGTGAAGTAGTCCTACAACCATTGCAGAAATTGAAGACATTAGCACGATATATATGTATTTCACGAAAGATATTGCCCTAAAACCATTTAGCATTGGAAAATATACTAACCCAGAAATCTGAAATCACCCGAGTGCCTAAGTGGTCGTACACCCGGCCCCACATGTCCTCCACATCAGGCACCTGCTCATAGTGCTTCCAGGACACAACTGGCTCCTCCTTGCCAACCAGGGTGACCAAGCCTGGGAAATGCTTCTTGCAAAGAAGCCCAAGGATGCCGCTCATGGGCCGTGGTGGCTTGGCCCCCACATACGCCAAGGACCTGCACGTGCACAAAAGAAAAACAAGCTAGTGAGGTTTTGATGAAAAATTAATATAGCAAAAATGTAGCAACAATGATTAACAATCACTTACGTGTCTCCGTCCGGTCTGACCAAGTGGTGCCGGTGGGGGTATGGCGGCTCAGGTAGCCTCGTGGGCCCGCACAGAAAAGGTTTCTTGTCCGCGGGCCACACTTTCCCTACCTCGGGGAGCGGGTGTGCAAACAAGTCCTCGTCCTCCTCGGACTCCGGGTCCGAAGGCTGCTGCTCCTCCTCCTCGTCCCCGTCAGACCCCTCCTCGGCGTCTGACCCCTCCTGCTCGGGCTCCTCCTCCTGCTCCTCATCCTCCTCCACCTCGTCCTCGTCAGAAGAAGTAACCTCGGGCAAGGGGCTCTGTGAGCGAGGAGCCCGGTGCGAACCACGCCCCCCTGAGCGACGGGCCGGGGCTCTCCATGAGCGAGAAGTCTCCTCCGTGCCCGCGCCGGGCACCGGAACCCGTCGTCGCCCTATCAGTGTGCTCGCGCCATCCTCAGATCTGGCGTACAAGCCCATCACATGGGCCTTCTTGGGGGCGGTGCGCTTTACCCCCTTGGGGGCCTTGGAACCTGCCATGTTTCACCTGTTATGACACAAGAGGGAACCCGATTAGTACAGGTGATAACAAATGTTAAAAAGTTAAATAAACAAAGAGTAATTCATACAAAGCATATTATGTACATGCAAAAATAAATTAAAGCGCAATTAAAATATTAAAGTGTGACAATAATTGAAGCGCAAGTAATGTAATAGCAATAAGAAGTTCGGAATAGAAAAATATTACAAGCTATAAGTTTCGAAGTGGCACACAAATAGTGAAAACTAAATGCTAATTATACATTAACGGTTACATAGTTGGAACACAAATGGTTCAGAACCCATTGTCTACATCCTTGCGATCATAACTTGGACCGGAATCATCATCATCGTCGCTATCACGAGTGTACCACCACTCTTTCATGTAGTTCGATGGTGGACCGCTCGGCTCCTCAACATCGGGTATGTGGAGACGTTCAAGTAGTTCCACGTCCTTAGAGTTAAGAACAGCTGGATCGTCGTCTTGCTCACTCTCGGCGCCCATGCCATCATCACCGTCGTCTTCTACCATTTCGTCAATTGTGGGCAAGTCGATGCTGAACCGGCCGGTGAGCCCATCGTTGTCCTCTTGATAGAACTCTCCCTCATAGGTGATGGGGTTTATGCGCTGGTGGTAATCTTCATCGTTTGGAGGAGGTGGTCTATTACGCGGTGGCACCGTGATCACCACATCCCACCCCTGGAGACGTTTCATAGTTTTGCATGGGTAGGGGAGATAGAATACTTGGGTGGCATGTTGTGCAATGATGTAGACATCATCTCCCCCATAGACAGATGCTCGTTCAATTTCGATCAATCCAATTTCAGGATTTCGTCTCACTCTCGTTGGATCAAACCAATGGCATTTTAATACAACCGGGTTCTTCGTGCCGAAATGGAAATCGAGCTCATAAATTCCCTCGACGATGCCGAAGTAATCACCACCGGCCTTCGTAAAGACCCCGAAATTATTTGTCTTCCGGTTCGTCCGTTTCTCATCGTAAGAATGGGTATGGAAGCGATACCCATTCACATCGAAGATGTGAATGTCTTGAGGGAGTAGGTGAAGCCGCGGGCAAGTTGCCTTAACTCCGGACTCATTTCCTTGTCGGTTAAAGCCTACAAGGTCAATAGGAGTGTTACTTAAAGCTAAGGTCGGCGTAAAATATGTCCCACTAGAAACCATGTAAGATAGAGTGTTACTTTTGTGGCGAACCAACTAATGAAACCGCCGCCTCCTTTGCCACCCTTCTTAAAAATAGTCGTCTTCTCGTCGTAGGTAGGTTCTGGGGAATGATGTTTCCAGGTTTCTTGCTCAAATAACCTAAGTGTGGAATGACAAAAATCGGAGTTAGACACAAACTATGGGAATGAAAGCTTGTGAAAAGAAGGTGTTGAGCACTTACTCAATGTAGGGCTTTACTTCCGCCGTGTTCTTCAAGACACACGAGAGAATATCCGTCCACTGTTCATGTGAGTCTACTTGCTCTTGCTTCGCGCCACTTGATCTGCCACCAAGCCCTGCAAGTATGCTAAGCTCGGGTGCATCCGCGGAGTTGGGGTCATTATTGTACCGAGAAACTGGATTATGACGAGTGGGAAGACTTTCATGATAGTCCTTTGTGGTGAAGTTTGCCACCTCCTCGTTGAGGGTTGCCTCACATATGGATGCTTCGATGCGACATTTGTTCGTGCTTTTCTCTCTAAGTTTCTTCTGCTCTCTCTCGGTTGAAAACATCCAGCGGTACTGCACAGGGCCACCCAATCGTGCCTCTTCAGCGAGATGCAAGCGCAAGTGTTGCATCGGATTAAAGAAGCCGGGAGGAAAGATCGCTTCTAGGTCCACCAGTAAGCCGGCAACCTGTTCCTCCAACTTAGCAACCACAGCTCTATCTAATTCCTTGGCACAAAGCTAGCGAAAGAAAAATCTCAACTTGGCTAGAACTAGCCAAATTTCCTCATCAACGTATCCTCGAATCATGACATGCATGATCCGCTCAATCCATACGTGGTAGTCATGACTCTTGAGCCCTGTTATCCGAAGCCCCGCAAGATTCACTCCCCTCATTATATTAGCTGCGTACCCATCAGGGAAGAAGAGACAGTCCAAGATCCACTGGAGAACTTCTTTCCTTTGGGCCCTAGTCAGGCAGAAAGGGGCCGGTGGCTTTGTCCACGATTTTTTGGTTTTGGTGGGAGGCTTCATGTTTAAATGTTCCCTGTCACATAGCTCCTCTTGATCGACTCTTGCCTTAACATTATCCTTCGTCTTCTCAAGATCCATAAGTGTTGCCCAAAGGGCCTCGACGATATTTGTTTCCGTGTGCATGACATCAATGTTATGTGGAAGAAGAAGATCCTGCATGTAAGGGAGCTTCCACAGGCATGAGATGTGAGTCCACTGGTGCCACTCTCCATATCCCAGAAAGCCAGTCCCCTCGGCATTGAGCTGTAGACTTTCTAGCTGAGCCTTCACGTCTACACCGGTCATCAAAGTTGGTCGTGGAGCATCGACAGCTACATATTTCATCCACTTCTTTTTATTTCGCCGGTATTTGTGACCAAGACGAAGGAACTGATGATGTTGGTCAAAGCATGAGTATTTTCCACCCTTTTTGAGCCAAACGAAAGTCACAGCCTGGTAGCACACCGGACAAGGCCACTTCCCATGAGTGCACCAGCCGCAGAATATCGCGCGAGCCGGAAGGTCATGCAGGGAAGTGAAGTACCAAACATACATATTGAAGTGCTTCTTTTCTGCGGCGTCGTATGTCCGTACCCCGGTGTTCCAAGCAATGAGCAGATCATCTACCAGCAGATCCATGAACACGGACATATTCTTCCCTGGATACTCAGGCCCTGGAATTATCAGCGACAGGAACATGTTCTGCCGTTGCATGCACACGCTGGGGGGAGGTTCATCGGGATAACAAACATCGGCCAACAGCTGTATGAGGCAGACGTCATACCATATGGGTTGAAACCATCGATTGATAACGCAACGGCTACACTCCTGGGGTCACCCGCTTTCTTCTTATGTTTGCCAACGAAGTCCTTCCATGCTTCACCATCAAACGGATGTATCATCTTATGAGGACGGTACCTCTTCCCGTCTGACGGCCATCTCATCTGTTTCGCAGATTCCTCGGTCATAAAAAGCCTTTGGATCCGCGGTATGAATGGAAGATACCGAAGGATCTTTTTGGCGACTGTTAGCTGCGTCTTCTGACCATTACCGGAGTCCACCTCGAGAAACCTAGAGGCCCCGCATTTGACACAGTACTTTGTCTTCTCATGCTCTTTCCTGAACAACATGCAACTCTTTGGACAACAATCTTTCTTTTCATACGGCATCTTAAGGGAACCGAGGATTTTTTTCGACTCGTACATGTTCTTTGGAAGAAGTTGTACCGCCGGCAGGAGGGTGGCAATAACGGTCAGAAATGCATCAAAGGCGACTATGCTTACATTGTGCTGGCTTTTGACCGCCATAAGCCGGCCGATGGAATCAAGTTGAGAAACTCGTGTATGCTCGTGCAATGGTTTTTGTGTCTCAAACAATGTGTCATAGAACTCTTTCGTGCTCTCCTCAGCATACTCGGGGGCATCTCCCTCACCGGTTGGATTTTCAGGTGCATGTGCAGTAGTGAAATCGTCTAACATCCTGTCAAAACCGGTATCAAAATCGGTCGATGCATCCTCAGTGCTAGGTGCCACCTTCTTCTTCTTCTTTCTCCGGCATACGGGATCGGCAAAATCGCCATGGTACACCCAACGGTAATAGTTGGGCATAAACCCGTACTTCCCAAGGTGATCAGAAATGACTATCCTCGGTTTCTCTGTCATGTTACGACAACGACTACAGGGGCACCATACATCAGACGAATCGTCAACTCTAGCAAATTCAAAATCCAAGAACTGGTTGGTCTTTGTAACCCAATCCATTGTCATATCCTTCACACTCGGTTGGCCACTGTACATCCACTCGCGTTCCTCCATTTCCACGCTGATGAATGCTCAGACATATTAACATGTGTTTAAAATTTAACAAGTTTGTTTAAATTATCTACAACATACTGCAAGTTTTACGCTTTGAATGCAATCCTACATGCCTACTAGGTAAAGATAGGTCCAAATACCACCGGTGGATGTGTAGCTTGTGTTTGTTTTCCATGTCTACTCCTATCTGAGACAAATTTCGGCAGCACCTCCCCGCTGTTCTCCTAATACACGTTTCGACCACGGGGGTCGAGAGAATGTGTACTCGGAGAGCAACAGAGAGGCGCCACCGAAATCTGTCTCAGATAGGAGTAGAACATGGAAAACAAACACAACTACACATCCACGATCTGTCCAAAAACGTGGACAATTCGAAACAGTCGCGGTTATAAAAATATAGATCTTTGTATATAAATATATACAAAGAGTTCTATTTTTATAACTACAACTCTTCTGAACGGGAGACGCCTAGGGTAACGCGACTAGTTTGGTGATCTACAAAAAACAATATAGGGAGGAAAGGAGTGATGGGGATCCCTTGCAAGACACGTGATTGGGATCAATATAGGGAGGAAAGGAGATCGATCCAAATCCCAACCACCGACGACTGGAAAAGAAATTCTCCAGTATAGAATTACTTTTCCAGTCGTCGGTGGTTGGGATTTGGATCGATCTCCTTTCCTCCCTATATCGATCACAATCACGTTTCTTGCAAGGGATCCGCATCACTCATTTCCTCCCTATATTGATACCGTACCCTATAAAGAAAATCTAAAGATCGACCGAGGGGGAGGTTTTTACCCTCAAAGCATGGCCGGCTGTCGACGAAGATGATCGCAGACGCTCCCGGCCTGCGACGAACCTCCTCAGCAAATCCCCACCTGCGCCGACGCTCCTGGCCTCAACCTCGATCCATGTCCTGCAAAAGGGAAGATGTAGTGTTAATAAACAACATATATACTACTAATTAAGCGGATCAATCCAGAGCAATGCATTGAGCGGCGGCGACCAACCGGAGGCGCACCGGCTCATGCTGCCACCACACACGGCGTCGCCTCGCTACCCTCGTCAGCGCCGGTAATTAAGAAGAGGAAACCTCCTCTTTTCCTGAAGATTTATAAAGCCAAGAGAAGTAGCATCGGTGAAAAACTATAAAAAGTCTCCATAAGCGCCTAAGAGTCGGCAAGAGAGCGGCGGGGCTGAACCATACCGGAGGAGGTGTCAACCGAGAAGTACCGGCGACGGTGTACATAGCGCCCTAGGAACCCACCTCTGAGCGGCGGCCAACATCGGCTCCAATTGGCGCACCGAGGACTCCTCGAACCACCTAGGCGACGTGTCCAAGAAGGGAACGACACAACCGTGCCGCCGCCGCCCGATCGGAGTACCGAATCAAGGGTTTACCCCGGTGTTCGATGCGGGGAAGCACGAGCAGCACCCATGACGACGCCTCCAAGAAGGTGACGGCGCCCGTGGGCGTCGCCATCATCAGCTACAAGCGGGGATTTCGCCCCAGTCCTGGCGTCGACCCCGAAGCACCTCGGACATGTGCCGCAAGGAGCCTCCTTTAGCCTCACCACCGACGAGAAATGAGCTGGGATTGCCAACAATGGGGTAGGACGTACTGTCCACTGCCTCACCACCACCGAGACAGGATCTAGACGGTGAGCATCCAGCTCGCCGCCGCCTGGCCGGCCGCCGACACCACCACGATGCCCAACAGCCGACATCTCCAGGCGCCACCACGCTAACCCGCAAGGATGCCAAGAGCCGCCGGCCCTCCCAGGCCCATCTGGGCCGCGAGCGGGCCCTGAGGTCCTGGCCGTCGCGGGGGCATCTTCCACGCAGCTCCACCGCGGTCGTCAAGCCGCGCCCGCCGTCGTGGTCCTGCGGCACATCGCGCTCCAAACCGCTGCCGCCAGGGAGAGCACCGCCAGTTCTGTGGAGCCGGGACCTTCACCCCACTACCACGGCCACGCACCGCCACCACGAAGCATGCCCCGCCGCCGAGCTCTGAGCGAGGAGCTCTGCCACGCCACCACGGCCCCCGTCACCGTGGCACCTGTCACTCACGGGAGCAACGAGAGGGAGGGGAACGAGCGGTTCGGCCTCTGTTTGGCTAGTGTTCAGTTAACCTAACACTAACAACCCTAAACTAACAGCCCTAACACTAACAACCTACTAATTAACAGTCCTGACCCTAACAGCAGCCTAATTAACATGCAAATTAACTAAAAGAAAAATGCAAAATAAAAATTGGGGCAGATCGGAGGAGCTTACCTTGATGCCGCTGTAGGGATGGAGGAGGGAGGCCGGATTTGGAGGAGGGGGAGGCTGGTGGCGGTGTCCGGAGGGGCGGGGTGGCGGCGGGTCGGTGGGGGAGGGAGGCCGGATTTGGAGGAGGGGAAGGCTGGTGGCGGTGTCCGGAGGGGCGGGGTGGCGGCGACTCGGTGGGGGAGGGAGGGGGCGGCGGCTCGGTGGGGGGAGGGAGGAGGAGGGGGCGGGGAGTAGGGCTGGCGGCGGCTCGGTGGGGGAGGAAGGAGGAGGGGCGGCGGCTCGATGGGGAGGGAGGTGGAGGGGCGGCGACGACTCGGTGGCGGAGGGAGGAGGAGGGAAGGCTGCCGGCGGGGAGGAGGAAGCTCGTGGAGGGGCTGGGTGGCGGCGGCGGCTAGGTGGGCGGCGGCGTCGGCGTCGGAGAGAGAGGGAGCAGGGAGTGGTGGCGGCGGCTCGGACGCGGGGAGGGGAATAGATGGAAAGAAGGAAAAAAAGGGCGAATTTTTTGCTAAGTACCCGGCTCTGCCCGCCAGTTTTGTGCCGAGTACAAGTCTTTGCCGAGTGTCAGCTGTCGGGACACTCGGCAAAGACAGCGATGTGATTGCCGGTATGCTCTTTGCCGAGTGTCAACTATCGGGACACTCGACAAAGTCAGCGATGTGATTGTCGGTATGTTCTTTGCCGAGTGTCAAATGTCGGGACACTCGGCAAAGTTAAAAAATTAACTACTTTCATCTTTGTCTTTGTTTAAATATACAAATAATCACATATTAATTAATATTAGTTCTTATACCAAGTTTAGTTACTTTCACTATTGAATATATATAGTCTGTTTACGCGTAGTTTCGGGCCAGCAGTTCCGTCTTTTTCTCAGGAGAGGGGCTCCGGAGCGTTGGAATCCCACCAAAACCAATGGTTTGCAATGCCATGTGTGTTAGAGTGTCTCATGGGTCTTGGGTGCCAAAGATACCATCACTCTTTGTGTTGGGGCCTCACCGACCTCGGATTCTCTCTTCCGGGTTCCAGGACTGCTCACACCCCGAAACTCCCGGATCTGACGGAACGGGGGGAATCTTGCAAGGAGGTGGGCCCTACCATTGTCAAGGGTGTTCCTTGGGCCTAACATGACACAACCAAGCAACTAGTTCCACTTTGCTACCCCCTTCCGGCTCACGCAGAGGGGGCTGGACGCCGGTTCCGTCTTTTTCTACACTGGGGCTAGGGTATCTCCGGAGAGGGGATCCGGAGCGTCGGAATCCCACCTAAACCAATGGTTTGACATGCCATGTGTTTTAGAGTGTATCATGGGTCTTGGGTGCCAAAGATACCATCACTCTTTGTGTTGGGCCTCACCGACGTCGGATTCTCTCTTCCGGGTTCCAGGACTGCTCACACCCCGAAACTCCCGGATCTGACGTAACGGGGGGAATCTTGCAAGGAGGTGGGCCCTACCATTGTCAAGGATGTTCCTTGGGCCTAACATGACACAACCAAGCAACTAGTTCCACTTTGCTACCCCCTTCCGTCTCACGCAGAGGGGGTTGGACGCCGGTTCCGTCTTTTTCTACACCGGGGCTAGGGTATCTCCGGAGAGGGGATCTGGAGCGTCGGAATCCCACCTAAACCAATGGTTTGCCATGCCATGTGTGTTAGAGTGTCTCATGGGTCTTGGGTGCCAAAGATACCATCACTCTTTGTGTTGGGGCCTCACCGACGTCGGATTCTCTCTTCCGGGTTCCAGGACTGCTCACACCCCGAAACTTCCGGATCTGACGTAACGGGGGGAATCTTGCAAGGAGGTGGGTCCTACCATTGTCAAGGGTGTTCCTTCGGCCTAACATGACACAACCAAGCAACTAGTTCCACTTTGCTGCCCCCTTCCGGCTCACGCAGAGGGGGCTGGACGCCGGTTCCGTCTTTTTCTACATCGGGGCTAGGGTATCTCCGGAGAGGGGATCCGGAGCGTCGGAATCCCACCTAAACCAATGGTTTGCCATGCCATATGTGTTAGATTGTCTCATGGGTCTTGGGTGCCAAAGATACCATCAGTCTTTGTGTTGGGGCCTCACCGACGTCGGATTCTCTCTTCCGGGTTCCAGGACTGCTCACACCCCGAAACTCCCAGATCTGACGTAACGGGGGGAATCTTGCAAGGAGGTGGGCCCTACCATTTTCAAGGATGTTCCTTGGTCCTAACATGACACAACCAAGAAACTAGTTCCACTTTTCTACCCCCTCCCGGCTCACGCAGAGGGGGCTGGACGCCTGTTCCATCTTTTTCTACACCGGGGCTAAGGTATCTCCGGAGAGGGGATCCAGAGCGTCGGAATCCCACCTAAACCAATGGTTTGCCATTCCATGTGTGTTATAGTGTCTCATGGGTCTTGGGTGCCAAAGATACCATCACTCTTTGTGTTGGGGCCTCACCGACGTCGAATTCTCTCTTCCGGGTTCCAGGACTGCTCACACCCCGAAACTCCCGGATCTGACGTAACGGGGGGAATCTTGCAAGGAGGTGGGCCCTACCATTGTCAAGGGTGTTCCTTGGGACTAACATGACACAACCAAGCAACTAGTTCCACTTTGCTACCCCCTTCCGGCTCACGCAGAGGGGGCTGGACGCCGGTTCCGTCTTTTTCTACACCGGGGCTAGGGTATCTCCGGAGAGGGGATCCGGAGCGTCGGAATCCCACCTAAACCAATGGTTTTCCATTCCATGTTTGTTATAGTGTATCATGGGTATTGTGTTCCATACCATCACTCTTTGTGTTGGGGCCTCACCGACGTCGGATTCTCTCTTCCGGGTTCCAGGACTGCTCACACCCCGAAACTCCCGGATCTGACGTAACGGGGGGAATCTTGCAAGGAGGTGGGCCCTACCATTGTCAAGGATGTTCCTTGGGCCTAAAATGACACAACCAAGCAACTAGTTCCACTTTGGTACCCCCCTCCGGCTCACAAAGAGGGGGCTGGACGCCGGTTCCGTCTTTTTCTACACCGGGGCTAGGGTATCTCCGGAGAGGGGATCCAGAGCGTCGGAATCCCACCTAAACCAATGGTTTGCCATGACATGTGTTTTAGAGTGTCTAATGGGTCTTGGGTGCCAAAGATACCATCACTCTTTGTGTTGGGGCCTCACCGACGTCGGATTCTCTCTTCCGGGTTCCAGGACTGCTCACACCCCGAAACTCCCGGATCTGACGTAACGGGGGGAATCTTGCAAGGATGTGGGCCCTACCATTGTCAAGCGTCTTCCTACCATTGTCAAGGGTGTTCCTTGTGCCTAAAATTACACAACCAAGCAACTAGTTCCACTTTGCTACCCCCTTCCGGCTCACGCAGAGGGGGCTGGACGCCGGTTCCGTCTTTTTCTACACCGGGGCTAGGGTATCTCCGGAGAGGGGATCCGGAGCGTCGGAATCCCAACTAAACCAATGGTTTGCCATGACATTTGTGTTAGAGTGTATCATGGGTATTGGGTGCCAAAGATACCATCACTCTTTGTGTTGGGGCCTCACCGACGTCGGATTCTCTCTTCCGGGTTCCAGGACTGCTCACACCCCGAAACTCCCGGATCTGACGTAACGGGGGGAATCTTGCAAGGAGGTGGGCCCTACCATTGTCAAGGGTGTTCCTTGGGCCTAACATGACACAACCAAGCAACTAGTTCCACTTTGCTACCCCCTTCCGGCTCACGCAGAGGGGGCTGGACGCCGGTTCCATCTTTTTCTACACCGGGGCTAGGGTATCTCCGGAGAGGGGATCCAGAGCGTCGGAATCCCACGTAAAACAATGGTTTTCCATGCCATGTGTGTTAGAGTGTCTCATGGGTCTTGGGTGCCAAAGATACCATCACTCTTTGTGTTGGGGCCTCACCGACGTCGGATTCTCTCTTCCGGGTTCCAGGACTGCTCACACCCCGAAACTCCCGGATCTGACGTAACGGGGGGAATCTTGCAAGGAGGTGGGCCCTACCATTGTCAAGGGTGTTCCTTGGTCCTAACATGACACAACCAAGCAACTAGTTCCACTTTGCTACTGTCGCACCCGGACTTCTAGGGGATACTCACAGTCCGTCAAACAGTAGATAAATGGCTTACGGGGCATACCGGCACCCGCATCTCAATATGAGCAGGCCAACACGTAAACGTGTGACAACCATTATCTTACTATTCATCGTCTGCGCAAACCATCCCGTAGAAATCCAGATACTTCCGTTGACGTACTTCAAAACATACACACATGGTACGTCAACGGCATTGGAACAAGTGATATCACAACAGATCTCTACGACACAAAAGATTGAAATAAGTTGCAAATGGCTCTCATTAGAGCAGAGATAGCAAATACAACCATTCAGAGGGCACATGCCCCAACAATACATCATTACATCACAGCGGAAGCATTCAACATGTCTGGGTACAGACAAGAACCAAATAGGCCTAAGAGGCCGGAAACGAAAAGACGGAGCCCATCCACGAAGTCTCGGATCCTGCCCGGGTCCGCTATCTACTCGTCAGCAGTCTCGTCATACTCCACGTAGTAGCCACCATGTAGATCTTCGGAAACGTAGGTCTGCGGAAACCACAGCCCCAAAGGGGTCAGTACATAAACGTACTGGCAAGCAAGACTCACATTTCACCAAAGTGTAACCCGTCAACACCAAGCACAGATGCCTTGGGTTCAACGGAAGAAAAGGGGTATGAAAGATGCTGCAACTGGCTGCGCTAACCAACTACAGAAACATACTACAACTGCCGGCTACAGAAAGGAGATAAGATCGAGGATAGTAACCAACTGAAAGATAACTTCAAACAAACCCATCCTGGATCTCGCCCCTTATCCAAAGAGGCAACCCGAGGATAACTCACACAGTTGTATTAAAGGTGAATCAAGTTATTGTGTCATCAACCTATTACTAGTCAAGTTATTAATCCTTGGGTGTAACATGTTTAATCATTATGTTTAAGTTGTCCTGAGTACTTGTTAGCCAGTACTTTCACCAAGTAATCCATAACCGCGGAAAACACGGCTTCTCGAGAAGATTATCCCTGCAGGGTTGCACCAATTTGGCCGTACACGCAAGAATAACCCGCCAGATGGGAAGCTAACCCACCAAGCGGGGTACTCTACACAACCAACCATTCTTCGCATCAAGCCCAAAGCACCTTGGGCGCACGGCTAATCGAGCCCAGAAGAAAATGGACCCTCATAGCACTCTAAGAACGTGTCCCCCTATATGCCGACTACGAAAGTTCCACCCTGGCCTGGGCTCGCAAAAACATGCATGCGGCAAATGGAAAACACGAACTAAATGAGGCGATTTGGACGAGATGCGAATCAGGTCAAGTTGAGGGGGGCGCCCATACTCGCTTCCCACATGCGGGTAGTGCGCTCATCATGGATCAGTAGACAAGACCCTTTTCCTATTAGGGTCGACACTAGCAGGCCTCAAAACCACACAGGGCCTCCTGCCGGTGCCTTATCATCAAATTATTATTTAACAATAGCATTAGCATGATTGATTGATTAAACATCGAGCCCCCAGAACATAATAGAAATACTAATAACAGAAAGTAACGGGTAACAGACTCGAGCAAAACAACCTAAGCATGCTAGTAAGACACGGGCAACAAGCAATGGTGATAGTTATGGAGGTGAGGCAATATCAGGTTTAAGGGATACATGTGATAGGTTCGTAACAGAAACAACTACTGCTAAGGCTAGCAGAAAAGAACAACGGAAAGCATCGGTAACCAGGGTTGAAAGGAACACAGTGGTTCATGTGAGTGATAACTTGCCTGCAAAACCCAGTAGCCTGGTACTGAGCTAGATCCTTAGAAGGGGTGTCGTAAGTATCGTCGGTCTCAACGTCGTCGTGTATCCGAGAAGAAGCAAACAAACAAAGGCAGAAATATAAACAATCATTATCATGGCATTGTGCACAATCAAGATGATGCATGTCAAGTTAATGGTTTCATCAAAAATAAACTAGTTGACAAGATAGTAACAGGATTAAATGGACCCATATGCAATTGGATTGCATATGAAAAGCCCATGAATTATGGTTGAATTAATTGTTTTACAACTATTCAACTTGTGTGAGTGAATTAGCATGATGCATGGATGAGGAAAACAGCAAAATAACAACAATAGAACCAAATGGAAATAAGGCTTAACAAGTTTAGAAATTCATTTATTAAGTTTTGGAATTTTGGTTACTTAAAGGTGCCACACAAGCAATTGTTGTTTTCACCAATTTTAATTGTTCAAAACAGATAACGAAGTTTATATTTGAAAAGGTTATGCTTTTATGGTTTGAAAACATATTTTATATGTCCCAAAAGAATTTGATTTGATCAAGTTATGAATTTAGCAATATTAAATGAATTAAACAAGGTTTAAATCATGTAACCAATTTTAATTATTCAAAACAGAAAACAAAGTTTATATTTGAAAGAATGGTTTAATTTTGCATGGAAAACATATTTCATTTGTTGAAATTGGATTTAAAATGAGCAAGTTATTATTTTGGCAATTTTAAATGCAATAAACAAGAAACAGTTGTTTTCAGCAATTTAAATTATTCAAAACAGCAAACAAAATTTATATTTGAAAAGTACATGAAAAGTTGATTGGAAAACATATTTAGTTTGTGCAATTTGGAATTTTTATGCCCAAGTTATGATTTTTGCAAGTTTAAGTGAATTTAACAAGAATTCAAATATTTCACCAATTTAAAATATTCAAAACAGTAAACAAATTTATATTTGGATAGAACATTTAATTTGGTATTTAAAACATATTAAAAATGTTGAATTTGGAGTTGGGATGGATTTCTTATGCAATTTACAAGATTTAGTGTAAATCTGCCATTTTTAGAAACTAGGGACTAGAAAAATATTTTGCAGGGCTATAAATAATTACCAGGGGCATGGATGTGAAACTGAGATGTTTCTGTGGCCAAAAGGATGAAAAACAAAAAGGTTGGATTAATTGAGGGAAGTGGGATTCGAACCCCCCACCTCCTAATGCGCTCAAGGATGCCTAACCAGTGGGACTAGATGCAGATGTGTTGACAGAAAGGGGCCGCAGGGGGGCTTATGGTTCAGATGCTACACGGAATTGTAATTGGAAAAAATGGACAGAGAAAAGGGTGGGGATGGGGAGTCGAACCTGGGAGCTGTGGGTTCGCTGCGCACGGACGCTACCAGTAGGGTAGCTGCTGGACTCGTGTTTGGAAGGGGGAACGAGGGAGGATAAGCTCTGTTCTGCGGGATTTATTTATCTGAACCTAAAAACTGCACGTAACTGAACCTCAAACGGACAGATTACGAGGATGGTTGCCGGCAGCGATGCGCTCGCCGGAGGGGGCGCCGTGGGTGGGAGCGGGCCTAGAGGAGAGGAGGGAGGAGGGCGAGAGGAGGAAGGGGATCGGAGGTGCGGCCTCACCTTCGAGCGATCGAGGGAGTCGGGGCGGACAGCAGCGCAGCGGTAGGGAGGCGGGCCGGCCGGAAACCTCGACGGCGGCGCCGCCTCGGGCATCCACGGCCGGCGACGTCTACAGCAACCTTGGAGCAGGAGGAGAGCCGGTTCCATTCCCGCCCCCGCGGGACTCTCTCGTCGACCACACCCTCCAACCCTCTCCACGTTCAAGCTCCGTCCATGGTGATGGCCAAAAATTCAGAGAAGAAAAGGTAGAAAGAAGAAGGGGAAATTGAGAGGGATGGCGGCGGAGATGGTAGGAAGAGGGAAGAGAGTGCGGGTTAGGGTTAGGGTTTGCCCCTTGGGGGGGTTAGATAAGGAGGGGGGTGGGGTGGAGCAGTGGGGAAACCTCTGTCGTTTTCTCCATTGATGACGTACGCTCGTACGGAGGTTGGGGGAGAAGGGGTACTGGGCCAAATGGAAATTGGGCTGGGCTGGCTTTCTCCTTCTCCCTTCTCTATTTCTTTTTTTCTTTTTTTTTGTAGCAAAAGAAAAGGAATAGATTGGAGGTTTTAGTGTTAGGAAAAATTCTAAGAAAATTAGGGTGAACTCATTATGTTAATTACAACCAATTTTCAAGTTTGAACTTCAAAAATATTTAAATGTTTGTGCTGTTTGGAAAATAAACCAAAACTGAATGAGTTTCTTTATTAGATGAATATTAATAAGAACACACTTTTAAATAGGGTGACCCCTATGTTATTAAAAACAAATAGAGTAGATTTGTTTTGACCTCAACATGATTTCAAAGTGATTTTGTTTTGGTGCTTTGATTTGAATTTTTGATTGCAATTTGGAAACAATTGATTGATCAAACCAACAATTTAATGAGTGATCAACATGGAATAAAATGGAACAATTTGGTTGTTTTCATTTGAGAATTTTATTTAAAAGGTTGTAACAGAACAAGTATGAAAACAAGGCAGTTGAAATTGTTTGATTTTTATTGTGAAAACAAGAATAACAGATGCAAAACAAAAGAAACAAATGCAACAATATGATGACATGATGCAATACTTTAATAACAAGAAATCAAACATTCTAAATGGTAGGTTTTCATACTTGGGCTGTTACAAAACGCCCCCCCTTGAAGGAATCGCGCCCCGAGATTCCTACTGAGAAAAGAAAAGGTCTGGAAACTTCATGGGAAGATCCTCTTGAGCTGTGACACGTGAAACACATCGTGCACCTTGGATAGACGTCAGGGAATTTGGAAACCACCGGAACATTTTCAAGTAAAGGGATAGATTTTTGTATCTAGGTTGTATAGCTGGATAGAACTTGATTCATTTGGAGAATAGATTATCTGGCTAGAATGGTGGAACAGAGTTATTGACATCAAATCAATACCTAGAATGACATCAATGTCAGAATTGCCAAGCAACATGAGAGAAACAAGGAATATGTGGCCTCCCATTAGAATTGGATTGTTCTTACTTATCTTGGAAGTCAACATTTGAGATCCCGGGGATTGATCGGAGTTTTGATTGCTTAGTGGAACCTGAATTAGGTAGTTTGTTGTGGCAAGGATTTTTTTTGACACAAAAGAATGTGATGCTCCGGTATGAAACAACACTTTAGCTGGAATAGAGTTTAGCAGATGAACGGGGAAACTTTGATTAGACGCCGGTAGAAGAAATGAAGTGGAAAGCAACAACAAGATTTCAACGGACGAAAGGGATGTTGAGAAGAACAGGATATCAACATCGGGGAAAACGAGAACAACACTCCTGAGGTACTACGGAAAACCCATCCGTGCTTCTAAAGGATCAATATCTACTGCTTAAGGAATAGAGGATCTGCTTCCGGGGCTTACACGCCTCCGTTCTCAATCATGAGTAGGCAACATGATAAATCATGTCACAACCACCTCCATTCCTATGGTCTAGTAGATATAACCTTCCTAGAGAAACCAGGATTCGTGAAATCCTAACTTGAAAGTTTAGATGAGAAGGGAAAAACAACGTTGCACTTCCTTACCAGAAAAAGGGAGGGTGGGTGGGGAAAGAAGAAAAAGAACAGAATTCCTACTCTCACGTTTCATTTTTCCTATATAGCTACAAAATAGTTTCTAGACTCAACTGCGACCAGTAAAAAGGGATCCTACAGGCAGACAGGCTCTGATACCATTTGTCGCACCCGGACTTCTAGGGGATACTCACAGTCCGTCAAACAGTAGATAAATGGCTTACGGGGCATACCGGCACCCGCATCTCAATATGAGCAGGCCAACACGTAAACGTGTGACAACCATTATCTTACTATTCATCGTCTGCGCAAACCATCCCGTAGAAATCCAGATACTTCCGTTGACGTACTTCAAAACATACACACATGGTACGTCAACGGCATTGGAACAAGTGATATCACAACAGATCTCTACGACACAAAAGATTGAAATAAGTTGCAAATGGCTCTCATTAGAGCAGAGATAGCAAATACAACCATTCAGAGGGCACATGCCCCAACAATACATCATTACATCACAGCGGAAGCATTCAACATGTCTGGGTACAGACAAGAACCAAATAGGCCTAAGAGGCCGGAAACGAAAAGACGGAGCCCATCCACGAAGTCTCGGATCCTGCCCGGGTCCGCTATCTACTCGTCAGCAGTCTCGTCATACTCCACGTAGTAGCCACCATGTAGATCTTCGGAAACGTAGGTCTGCGGAAACCACAGCCCCAAAGGGGTCAGTACATAAACGTACTGGCAAGCAAGACTCACATTTCACCAAAGTGTAACCCGTCAACACCAAGCACAGATGCCTTGGGTTCAACGGAAGAAAAGGGGTATGAAAGATGCTGCAACTGGCTGCGCTAACCAACTACAGAAACATACTACAACTGCCGGCTACAGAAAGGAGATAAGATCGAGGATAGTAACCAACTGAAAGATAACTTCAAACAAATCCATCCTGGATCTCGCCCCTTATCCAAAGAGGCAACCCGAGGATAACTCACACAGTTGTATTAAAGGTGAATCAAGTTATTGTGTCATCAACCTATTACTAGTCAAGTTATTAATCCTTGGGTGTAACATGTTTAATCATTATGTTTAAGTTGTCCTGAGTACTTGTTAGCCAGTACTTTCACCAAGTAATCCATAACCGCGGAAAACACGGCTTCTCGAGAAGATTATCCCTGCAGGGTTGCACCAATTTGGCCGTACACGCAAGAATAACCCGCCAGATTGGAAGCTAACCCACCAAGCGGGGTACTCTACACAACCAACCATTCTTCGCATCAAGCCCAAAGCACCTTGGGCGCACGGCTAATCGAGCCCAGAAGAAAATGGACCCTCATAGCACTCTAAGAACGTGTCCCCCTATATGCCGACTACGAAAGTTCCACCCTGGCCTGGGCTCGCAAAAACATGCATGCGGCAAATGGAAAACACGAACTAAATGAGGCGATTTGGACGAGATGCGAATCAGGTCAAGTTGAGGGGGGCGCCCATACTCGCTTCCCACATGCGGGTAGTGCGCTCATCATGGATCAGTAGACAAGACCCTTTTCCTATTAGGGTCGACACTAGCAGGCCTCAAAACCACACAGGGCCTCCTGCCGGTGCCTTATCATCAAATTATTATTTAACAATAGCATTAGCATGATTGATTGATTAAACATCGAGCCCCCAGAACATAATAGAAATACTAATAACAGAAAGTAACGGGTAACAGACTCGAGCAAAACAACCTAAGCATGCTAGTAAGACACGGGCAACAAGCAATGGTGATAGTTATGGAGGTGAGGCAATATCAGGTTTAAGGGATACATGTGATAGGTTCGTAACAGAAACAACTACTGCTAAGGCTAGCAGAAAAGAACAACGGAAAGCATCGGTAACCAGGGTTGAAAGGAACACAGTGGTTCATGTGAGTGATAACTTGCCTGCAAAACCCAGTAGCCTGGTACTGAGCTAGATCCTTAGAAGGGGTGTCGTAAGTATCGTCGGTCTCAACGTCGTCGTGTATCCGAGAAGAAGCAAACAAACAAAGGCAGAAATATAAACAATCATTATCATGGCATTGTGCACAATCAAGATGATGCATGTCAAGTTAATGGTTTCATCAAAAATAAACTAGTTGACAAGATAGTAACAGGATTAAATGGACCCATATGCAATTGGATTGCATATGAAAAGCCCATGAATTATGGTTGAATTAATTGTTTTACAACTATTCAACTTGTGTGAGTGAATTAGCATGATGCATGGATGAGGAAAACAGCAAAATAACAACAATAGAACCAAATGGAAATAAGGCTTAACAAGTTTAGAAATTCATTTATTAAGTTTTGGAATTTTGGTTACTTAAAGGTGCCACACAAGCAATTGTTGTTTTCACCAATTTTAATTGTTCAAAACAGATAACGAAGTTTATATTTGAAAAGGTTATGCTTTTATGGTTTGAAAACATATTTTATATGTCCCAAAAGAATTTGATTTGATCAAGTTATGAATTTAGCAATATTAAATGAATTAAACAAGGTTTAAATCATGTAACCAATTTTAATTATTCAAAACAGAAAACAAAGTTTATATTTGAAAGAATGGTTTAATTTTGCATGGAAAACATATTTCATTTGTTGAAATTGGATTTAAAATGAGCAAGTTATTATTTTGGCAATTTTAAATGCAATAAACAAGAAACAGTTGTTTTCAGCAATTTAAATTATTCAAAACAGCAAACAAAATTTATATTTGAAAAGTACATGAAAAGTTGATTGGAAAACATATTTAGTTTGTGCAATTTGGAATTTTTATGCCCAAGTTATGATTTTTGCAAGTTTAAGTGAATTTAACAAGAATTCAAATATTTCACCAATTTAAAATATTCAAAACAGTAAACAAATTTATATTTGGATAGAACATTTAATTTGGTATTTAAAACATATTAAAAATGTTGAATTTGGAGTTGGGATGGATTTCTTATGCAATTTACAAGATTTAGTGTAAATCTGCCATTTTTAGAAACTAGGGACTAGAAAAATATTTTGCAGGGCTATAAATAATTACCAGGGGCATGGATGTGAAACTGAGATGTTTCTGTGGCCAAAAGGATGAAAAACAAAAAGGTTGGATTAATTGAGGGAAGTGGGATTCGAACCCCCCACCTCCTAATGCGCTCAAGGATGCCTAACCAGTGGGACTAGATGCAGATGTGTTGACAGAAAGGGGCCGCAGGGGGGCTTATGGTTCAGATGCTGCACGGAATTGTAATTGGAAAAAATGGACAGAGAAAAGGGTGGGGATGGGGAGTCGAACCTGGGAGCTGTGGGTTCGCTGCGCACGGACGCTACCAGTAGGGTAGCTGCTGGACTCGTGTTTGGAAGGGGGAACGAGGGAGGATAAGCTCTGTTCTACGGGATTTTTTTATCTGAACCTAAAAACTGCACGTAACTGAACCTCAAACGGACAGATTACGAGGATGGTTGCCGGCAGCGATGCGCTCGCCGGAGGGGGCGCCGTGGGTGGGAGCGGGCCTAGAGGAGAGGAGGGAGGAGGGCGAGAGGAGGAAGGGGATCGGAGGTGCGGCCTCACCTTCGAGCGATCGAGGGAGTCGGGGCGGACAGCAGCGCAGCGGTAGGGAGGCGGGCCGGCCGGAAACCTCGACGGCGGCGCCGCCTCGGGCATCCACGGCCGGCGACGTCTACAGCAACCTTGGAGCAGGAGGAGAGCCGGTTCCATTCCCGCCCCCGCGGGACTCTCTCGTCGACCACACCCTCCAACCCTCTCCACGTTCAAGCTCCGTCCATGGTGATGGCCAAAAATTCAGAGAAGAAAAGGTAGAAAGAAGAAGGGGAAATTGAGAGGGATGGCGGCGGAGATGGTAGGAAGAGGGAAGAGAGTGCGGGTTAGGGTTAGGGTTTGCCCCTTGGGGGGGTTAGATAAGGAGGGGGGTGGGGTGGAGCAGTGGGGAAACCTCTGTCGTTTTCTCCATTGATGACGTACGCTCGTACGGAGGTTGGGGGAGAAGGGGTACTGGGCCAAATGGAAATTGGGCTGGGCTGGCTTTCTCCTTCTCCCTTCTCTATTTCTTTTTTTCTTTTTTTTTGTAGCAAAAGAAAAGGAATAGATTGGAGGTTTTAGTGTTAGGAAAAATTCTAAGAAAATTAGGGTGAACTCATTATGTTAATTACAACCAATTTTCAAGTTTGAACTTCAAAAATATTTAAATGTTTGTGCTGTTTGGAAAATAAACCAAAACTGAATGAGTTTCTTTATTAGATGAATATTAATAAGAACACACTTTTAAATAGGGTGACCCCTATGTTATTAAAAACAAATAGAGTAGATTTGTTTTGACCTCAACATGATTTCAAAGTGATTTTGTTTTGGTGCTTTGATTTGAATTTTTGATTGCAATTTGGAAACAATTGATTGATCAAACCAACAATTTAATGAGTGATCAACATGGAATAAAATGGAACAATTTGGTTGTTTTCATTTGAGAATTTTATTTAAAAGGTTGTAACAGAACAAGTATGAAAACCAGGCAGTTGAAATTGTTTGATTTTTATTGTGAAAACAAGAATAACAGATGCAAAACAAAAGAAACAAATGCAACAATATGATGACATGATGCAATACTTTAATAACAAGAAATCAAACATTCTAAATGGTAGGTTTTCATACTTGGGGTGTTACAGCTACCCCCTTCCGGCTCACGCAAAGGGGGCTGGACGCCGGTTCCGTCTTTTTCTACACCGGGGCTAGGGTATCTCCGGAGAGGGGATCCGGAGCGTCGGAATCCCACCTAAACCAATGGTTTTCCATGCCATGTGTGTTAGAGTGTATCATGGGTATTGGGTGCCAAAGATACCATCACTCTTTGTTTTGGGGCCTCACCGACGTCGGATTCTCTCTTCCAGGTTCCAGGACTGCTCACACCCCGAAACTCCCGGATCTGACGTAACGGAGAGAATCTTGCAAGGAGGTGGGCCCTACCATTGTCAAGAGTGTTCCTTGAGCCTAAAATGACACAACCAAGCAACTATTTCCACTTTGCTACCCCCTTCCGGCTCACGCAGAGGGGGCTAAACGTCGGTTCCGTCTTTTTCTACACCGGGGCTAGGGTATCTCCGGAGAGGGGATCCGGAGCGTCGGAATCCCACCTAAACCAATGGTTTGCCATGCCATGTGTGTTAGAGTGTCTCATGGGTCTTGGGTGCCAAAGATACCATCACTCTTTGTGTTGGGGCCTCACCGACGTCGGATTCTCTCTTCCGGGTTCCAGGACTGCTCACACCCCAAAACTTCCGGATCTGACGTAACGGGGGGAATCTTGAAAGGAGGTGGGTCCTACCATTGTCAAGGGTGTTCCTTGGGCCTAACATTACACAACCAAGCAACTAGTTCCACTTTTCTACCCCCTTCCGGCTCACGCAGAGGGGGCTGGACGCCGGTTCCGTCTTTTTCTACACCGGGGCTAGGGTATCTCCGGAGAGGGGATCCGGAGCGTCGGAATCCCACCTAAACCAATGGTTTGCCATGCCATATGTGTTAGATTGTCTCATGGGTCTTGGGTGCCAAAGATACCATCACTCTTTGTGTTGGGGCCTCACCGACGTCGGATTCTCTCTTCCGGGTTCCAGGACTGCTCACACCCCGAAACTCCCGGATCTGACGTAACGGGGGGAATCTTGCAAGGAGGTGGGCCCTACCATTGTCAAGGATGTTCCTTGGGCCTAAAATGACACAAAAAAGCAACTAGTTCCACTTTGCTACCCCCCTCCACCTCACGAAGAGGGGGCTGGACGCCGGTTCCGTCTTTTTCTACACCGGGGCTAGGGTATCTCCGGAGAGGGGATCCGGAGCGTCGGAATCCCACCTAAACCAATGGTTTGCCATGCCATGTGTGTTATAGTGTCTCATGGGTCTTGGGTGCCAAAGATACTGATGAGGGGATAGTAACCCGGTATGCCAACTCCCAGGTGTAATCCGGCCCAAACGGCGGATGGACCAAATCCGGCTAAGAACAAAGAAGCTTCAGAAAGGCCCAGGGCTTGTAAGGATCGTAACCCGGATTGTGGGTTATGGTAAGGAAAGTTAGGTTTGTATATAGAGTTCGAGTAGGACTCAAGGAGCGCTTTGTATGGCAAGTCAAAGGGGGTATGAGTACTATATAAACCAACCCCTAGGCTTCGCCTGAGAGAGATTCAAGTCATAACTGTAACACCTATTATCGAGTATCCAGTATAATCATATCGAGATCCGGCGAGTTGTGTTCCGGCTCTTAGATTGCTTTTCGCCATGTCTTCCTTCAAGCTAAACCCTCTCCCAAATACCTGTGTCGACTTGCCCCTAGATCAGTTACCCCCGGTAACATCTGCCGTGATTATCCCACGACAGTTGGCGCCCACCGTGGGGCCTGCGTCCAAAGGTGTTTACATCACGGGAGAAGCTCGGAAGAGTATGGAGAACTTTGTCGTCGGCGAGATCTACTCCAATGACGAAGGAGAGCAGATAGTGGACAATTCCGGGTGGGAGTTGGAGCCGGATCACTTCGAATCCGGATCCGTGGTGTCAATCGGCCAAATCAATATCTTCATCGGCATGGTACGTACGCTCAATTTGAAAGGACAATATCATGTGCATGTTACAGGGACTTCCAGCAGGGACAAAGGGGCGTTGAAGCAAACAGTGGATCCAGCCTCCTCGGCCACTTCGGGATCCTTGAGATGGGCGGAGCAAGAGGTAACATGGAGCAGAAGGGATCACCCGGAAGGAATAAAGCACCCCGGAACCTTGGCATTAGTGGTGGCACCCCAGGTCAATGGTTACGAGCTGAAGAAAGTCTTGATGGATGGAGGGAGTAGTATCAACATCCTATATTGGGAAACCTTCTTGCGCATGAACCTCAAGGAGTCCCAGCTACAAAAAAGTTCGACGGTGTTCCATGGAATCGTGCCGGGTCATTCGGCACGCCCCGAAGGAAAAATTGCGTTGGAAGTAGCCTTTGGAGAATCGGTAGATAACTATCGGGTGGAGTGGCTCACGTTCGAGGTAGTCAAGCTGCACAGCCCCTACCACGCTCTGTTCGGAAGGCCGGCTTATGCTAAGTTCATGGCTAGGCCGTGCTACGTGTATCTGCAATTAAAGATTCCGGGCCCCAAGCAGACCATCACTATCCATGGAAACCGGGATATAGCAGCCGAGTGCGATGAGGGAGATTCAGTAATGGCCGAACAAGCCTGCAGGAAGGAAGAGCTTCAGTATTACCGGTCGCAGGTGGATCCGGATGATGGTACAGCGTTGAGAAGGCCAGATGCTGAAGACGAAAGAGTGAAGTTCAAGGCAGCTCAAGATACCAAGAAAGTAGATTTTGTGGAGGGAGATCCCACCAAGCAATTCACTATAGGGTCCAATCTAGATGATGCGCAAGAAAAGGCTCTGGTGGAATTCATCCGTTCAAATGCGGATGTGTTTGCTTGGACACCCAGCGACATGCCGGGTATTCCCACTGAGTTGGCAGAGCACAGTTTGCACGTGGATCCCAAGGCCAGGCCTGTGAAGCAAGGTATGAGAAAGATGAATGAGGAAAGGAGAAGAGCTATAGGTGAGGAAATCGCGCGACTATTAACCGCAGGCTTTATCATGGAAGTATTTCACCCCGACTGGTTAGCAAACCCGGTTCTTGTGATGAAAAAGACAAATGAATGGAGGATGTGTATCGATTTCACGAGCCTCAACAAGCATTGCCCAAAGGATCCGTTCGCACTACCAAGGATAGACCAAATCATAGACGCGGTAGCCGGAAGCGACTTGCTGTGTTTCCTGGACGCATATTCGGGGTACCACCAGATTAAACTCAAAAGGGAGGATTGGGAGAAAACGTCATTCATAACCCCTTTTGGGGCCTTCTGCTACAAAACCATGACGTTTGGATTGAAAAATGCGGGCGCAACTTACCAACGATGTATTCAGAAGTGCTTCGAGGACCAAATTGGGCGCAACGTGCACGCGTATGTGGATGACGTGGTTATTAAGACCCGGAAGGCAGAAACGTTCATTGATGATTTGAAGGAGACATTTAAAAACTTGAGAAGGTACCAGATGAAGCTTAACCCAACGAAGTGCGTATTTGGAGTCCCGGCTGGGAAGTTACTCGGCTTTATAGTCTCCGAGAGAGGAATCGAGGCAAACCCGGACAAAATCAAGGCCATCCAAAGTTTGAAGAAACCGGAAAATTTGAAGCATGTTCAAAAGCTCACGGGCTGCGTAGCAGCCTTGAGCCGGTTCATATCCAGGCTTGGAGAAAAGGCAATACCCTTGTATCGGCTTTTGCGGAAGTCAGATAAGTTCGTGTGGGATCAGGAGGCAGATGAGGCGTTTGAAGCGCTAAAAAAGCAATTGTCGGAAGCACCAGTACTAGCAGCCCCGGGTCCTAAAGAACCTATGTTATTATACGTGGCCGCCGGTCCCCGGGCCGTCAGCGCGGTAGTTGTCGTAGAACGCAAGGAGGATGGGAAGGGATACCCGGTCCAAAGGCCGGTTTATTATGTCAGCAAGGTGTTATCGGAAGCAAAGCAGCGTTATCCACATTGGCAAAAGTTGGTGTTTGGGGTCTTTATGGCCAGCCGGAAGTTGAAGCCATATTTCCAAGAACATCCCATAACAGTGGTTAGTTCAATACCAATGTCGGATATCATCAGAAACTCGGATGCAACGGGAAGAATAGCCAAATGGGCAATAGAGATGGGAGATTATCATATCAGCTACGAGCCCAGATCAGCAATCAAGTCACAGGCTTTGGTCGATTTTGTTAACGACTGGACACACACTGGAATGGCTGCTATAGTCCCAAATTCCGAGTCATGGACCATGCACTTCGATGGATCAAAGCAGTACGAAGGGTCAGGAGCTGGAGTGGTGCTGACGTCGCCAAAGGGGGACAAACTAAGTTACGTGCTACAGATTCACTTCGATTGTTCAAATAACGTGGCCGAGTATGAGGCCCTACTGCACGGCTTGAAGATAGCCAAGGAGATGAACATCAGAAGGATACGATGCTTTGGGGATTCGGATCTTGTGGTGCAGCAGGTATCAGGAACCTGGGATAGGAAGGACGCCACTATGGCAGCGTATCGCAGAGAGGTTGATAGGGTTGCCGGGTGTTTCTCCGGGTATGAAGTAGAGCACATAGACAGAAGAAAAAATGAGGCAGCGGATGCACTCGCCAGACTCGGCTCGCGTAGAGAGCCGGTTCCACCTAATGTTTTCCTGGATGAGCTATGGCGACCGTCAGTTAAATCCGAGTCTGAGGAAGAACTAGCAAATCGAGACCCGGATGAGGAGTTTGTGGCTACAATACGTACTGTTCCCGAGTGGACAGAGCCATATCTGGCCTATCTATCACGGGGCGAATTGCCAGAGCAGGAAGTATTAGCAAGACAAATCTTGAGGCGGGCAAAAGGATATACTATTATCAATGGGGAGCTGTACAAGAGAAGCGCGACAGGAGTCTTTCTGCGCTGCGTGACACCGGAAGAAGGCCGACAAATCCTTAAGGAGATCCACGAAGGTGATTGTGGGCATCATGCGTCCACAAGATCCCTTGTGGCTAAGGCCTATCGGCATGGGTTCTTCTGGCTCACGGCCTTAACAGACGCGGAGCGGATAGTGGCAAGATGCGATGGATGTCAAAGGTACGCTCGCCAAACTCATGTGCCGGCTATGGAGTTACGGACAATACCACTAACCTGGCCATTCGCTGTTTGGGGTATGGACATGGTTGGCCCTTTCCATATGTCACCATGCAAGAAGACACATCTTTTAGTGGCCGTCGATAAGTTTACCAAGTGGGTGGAGGTTATGCCGGTTACCAATTGTGAAGCGGCCACAGCAGTCAAATTCCTGAAAAGAATCATATACCGGTTTGGATATCCCCACAGTATAATCACTGACAACGGAACCAACATGTCCCTTGGAGAGATGGAAAAATTTTGTGGCAACAATGGAATCAGGCTTGATGTGGCATCAGTGGCACATCCGCAAGCCAACGGGCAAGTGGAGAGGGCGAACCAAGAGCTACTTCGAGGATTGAAACCGCGGCTAAGGGTCCCTTGTATCAGGGCCGCTGGAGCGTGGGTTGAAGAACTCCCTTCCGTGGTCTGGGGTATCAATACTACACCTAACCGGTCCACCCAGATGACGCCTTTCTTCATGGTTTACGGCGCAGAAGCAGTATTACCAAGCGACATCATTCATGATTCACCAAGAGTGACAGCCTACGTCGAAGTGGAGAACGAGAAGAACCGGCAAGACGCCGTGGACATGTTAGAAGAACAAAGGGAGCAAGCCTTAGAAAGGTCAGCCATATATCAGCAGGATTTGCGAAGATATCATAGCCGGCGGGTAAAAAGCCGGGTCTTCCAGGAGGGAGACTTGGTCCTGCGCTTGGTTCAAACAAACGAGGGAAAACACAAGCTATCGCCGCCATGGGAAGGACCTTTCATCATAAGCCGGAGTCTACATAATGGGTCATATTACTTGATAGATGCAAGAGAAGAATCGGCCACAGTCAACGACACTGCTCATACTACTGCACCTATGCAAGAAAGAGATAGACCATGGAACGTGGCTCAGCTACGTCCATACTATACTTAGCAGAAAATGATGTAACAGGCAGCAGGTTTCAGACGCACTCTTTTCCTATCCAGGGCACCCTTGGGGACTGGATGGGTTTTTAATGAGGCGGCTTGCTGGCCTAATTTTCTCATATCAAATAAAAAGGGGATTATCGAGAAAAGAGACAATTGTCATTTATACGGCGTAAAATATTTAGGTCTTGAGGGCTAGTTGCTCCTACAAGCACAGCTGCAAACTCAAAAAAGACCCGGCCTTGATGCCAATGAGTTATAGGGGCCGGCAACTCGAAAAAACGAGTGCGGCTACAATCTTATAACCGGACAAAGAAGTCCAAAATTCTCGTCTATTCTTACTTAAGCTCGATGTGACTCGCAACAAAGTGGCATGATCTGTTCGCCTACGATTACTATCAGTCATGAGACCCAAAAGGGACTTGTTTGACCCAGTTTTCGTATTGATGTAACAACATGGTATCCACGCGAAAGCCGGCTTATAGTACAAGATAGTCGAAAGGGTCATCTAAACCACAGGTTATGCAGAGTATAAGGCTTACAGCCGGAAACTCAACGATTATCAAGCATAACTTCAAACCTCATAAAAGCTGTCCTGAAGTTTTGGGCATCCAGCGATGGGCGATTCGTTTCCTTGAAAAGAAACAATCATGTGTCCTAGACGCGGAAACCCGGGCTGGGGACTTATGAGCTCTAATGAGGAAACAACATCATCCAGCCGATTAAATTACAACGAGCCACGCATCCGGGTCTCAGACGAAACCCGGAGGACGGGCTTTGCTAAGAAAAAAGAAGTATAAGTTATCGAGAATAAAGCAAGTGGATATCAAGAATAAGAAAACGCAAAGATACATTCATCAAAAGCCCAAAGGGGCGCAAAGTGCATCGGGAGTTTAACTCAAAGTATTACAATATCATAAAAGTATCAAAAGAGCACAGGCGCTCTGCTTAAACGAATAGTAAAGCTGTTGTAAACGACGCTTCGCCGATTGACGCATGTGGAATGATAAGCGTTACTTCAAGCTGCAGGATCCACCTTGGCCTTGCCCTTGGTGCCACTTGGATCAGTAGTAGTCTCGGGCTGCGCAGCAGAAGTTGCAGGAGCAGAGTCGACCTCGGCCTTCTTGGCGGCTTCTTCCTTTAACTTGATCGCTTCCTCCCTCCAACGGACAAGCATATCGAACGGCTGGGGGCGGTCAGCCTTGACAACCTTGTCATTAGCATCATAAGCCGGAAGAATCACATCAATTTCTAAGGCATCAGCGATAACACTAGCCGGATGACGGACTTCTTTCTGAATAGCCTTGAAGTCCTTTGGCAAAAACTTGGACCCATCCAAGTTGAACTCTGGGAATCCGCTCATAAGCTTGGACAGCTCTAGCTTGGGAGCGTAGGCCTTAGCTAACGCGAGTCCCCGGGTTACCCCAAAGCGGCAGGAGGACCGTTTCCAATGCCAAATCCATTCGGGGATGGTAGAGCAGCTTTCTAGTAACTTCTTCATGTTATCTGGCCTGATACCCGGCAGACGTAACTCGTCAAGTATCCAACTGACTCCGCTGCAAAGTTGGCGAAGAGTATTCTTGATGGTTTTAAGCTTGGCAGCATCATCTCCTTCGGGGGCAGCGTCATGTGGCCCTGCTAAAAAAGGCAAAAGAAGCAAAGATAGTAGGCAAACAAGTGCAGTTGTTCAAATCAAAGTAATCCGAGTCACAAAAGGTGAAATTCAAAAATCTTACCAGTTGCGGTACGATAAACACCATCAATTTGAGCAGAAAGAGTTGTCAGTTTGCCTTTTGCCTTACGAGCTCTCTTCTTGTACTTTTTCGTCATCTTCTGGCACCTGTGAGCCTCAGTCTCAGCAGCTTCACGAAGGGCCGCTTCTTTTTCAGCAAGCTTGGTGGATTTGGCCAGTTTCTTCTCCAACTGTGAAACATAGTCCTGTAGGGAAGCATGAAGAAGGGTCAGCCAGAAACATTATGTAAAGTTCCAAGCAAGCTACCTAGTAATTTACTCGGAACTTGGGGACTATATATGGAATCAATTGGTGTTAGTCGGGATTACCTCGTGCTTGAGTATTAAGGCATCTAGTAAGTTTTCTTCGTCACCCTTCAAGGTATGAAGGGCATCTAGCATCTGAGCAAAGGTCATGTCTTCAGGACGAAGTTGAGAAGGGCCGGAGGATTGGCCCTCTTGTGGAGGAGCTGTTCCGGGTCTGGGGGTCGAAACCCGGGTCGTTTGAACGTCCGGGTTAGGAGAGCCCGGCTTGGTCTCCAAGATGATGTCTTCGTCCACTTCTTCAGAGGGCTGGGGTGATGCAGTTTTCGGTGGAATTGGGTCCTTGAAAGGGTCTTCTTCTTTTCCGTCCTCGGCCTCGTCTTCAATCTCAACGTCCATGTCATCACTCGGCTTCTCCTCTTCCTGTCCTTCCGGTTCAGGAATATCCTGGTCGCTCAGCGTAACTGTGGCGCTGAAGACAAGAAGGAGGACATGGATCGGTGGAAGGTACCGAAAAAGGAAAGGTAACAAGTACGAGAAAATGCAAATAAAGGTAGTTACCCGGTATTTACGGCGTAGTCCGGAGGAAGTTCGCCACTGGAAGCGGATGACGTTGGCAAGAGCACTGGCTGCGGGACGCGAAATTGCCCGGCAAGTGGATGAGTAGGAGACGGGTGACGCTGAGGAGATTGGGAAGGTTGAGCTGGAGGGGTACTGGCTCGATGAGTAGGTGAAGTGGGAATACCCGGGTTAAGGGGATCATTCCCCGGAGAATTCCGGGTCACCCTACGTTTAGTCGGAAGAGGATCCTTCAAGAAGGGTGAATGTGATAATCGCTCGTTAAGTTCATGCATAGCAGCAAAGGAGTAAGGCGCACGAGACACAGAAGAGAAGGGAACCTTTTCAACTACCCCTCTAGCCTTCCTTTTGTTTCCAACTGGAGGCTCCCGGTCAGACTCGGTGGCTTCCGGGTCATTTTCTTCTTCCTCCTCGTCATCCCCCGACCCTGAAAGCCGAGTAAGTATCAGATAAGGGAAACAGCACAGATAAAAGGCAGGTATAAAGGTTATGGAGGAATACCCTCATCATCATCCACAGACTCGACCTCTTCTTCGGGGTCTTGAGAAGGAGGAGAGTTTTCGACTTTCCAGAAGGGATCGTCAGCCTGTAAACAGGTAAATACAAATGATGGTTAAAGGCTGTAGCGGACGAAAGTACTGAAATAAGAAAAAGGGGGCAGGACTCACCGCTGGGGCGGGATTCTCCCGAGTAAACGGGGGTAACCCGGCGGTGTTCTTTATGACGTCCAATCTCTCCACCAAGAAGCCCTTGATGGTCTTGATGGTGTTACCGGCAGGGAAGTTTTTGGTGGAGTAGCGGAGGGAGTCTGTGATATGGCCCGAGTATTCGTGCAGCAGTTTTGAACGAATGGAGTTGGGTTGAACCCGGAACTCCACCCAGGTCTTTACTAAGTTGAGCCCGAGAAGGCCATGGGCTGAGAAAGCTGCTAATTTGGCCAGAAGGGGCTGAATCGCTTCCCTATCAGGATCAGGCGCAAAAGCATTGAAAGACGCGGAGGGTTCGAGGGGGGTCTCCGAGTAACCCGGCAATTTCCTCTCGCCATCCGGAGAGGTATCATGGCAATAGAAGAAGGATAGCTGCCAATTTTTGGCGTGGGAGTTCAGATTAAGGGCTGGCATCAGCGAGTGCTTGCGGCGTTGGATAGATACCCCGCCGCAAGTAAGGATTGCTCCGTCATCGCTCTCGCGGCACGGTTCACAGTAAAATAACTCGGTAAAAAGAGCTAGGCTTGGTTGAATGCACAGGTAAGACTCGGACAAGACTATGAAGTGGGTGATGTTCAGCATAGAGTTAGGCCCTATGTCGAACACCCGGAGGCCGTAGTGGCTTAGGATTTCTCGGAAGAAGGGGTGACCCGGAGGACGGAACCCCCGGATCACGTGCTCGGTAAAGCAGATTACCTCATTCCCGGTAGGAGTGGGACGGGTCTCATCGCCAGGAGCCCTCCAGTGTATTTCCTTTTGGGAAGGAAGGATTCCTAGCTCGGCCATCCCATCCAGTTTGGCCTTCGTTGTTGAAGACCGGCCCCAGTCGGCAGAAGCGGTTTGGGAGGTCTTTGCAGGAGCCGGGTGTTTTCCCTGTCTTTTAGGAGCCATGGAGCTGACCTGCAAGGGACAAGAAATGTGTGGGGTAAGATTCGGAACATCAACTCATTTGAATCTGGAGACATTAAGACGCTGAAGGCTAAAACAAGACCCGGGTAATGCGCTACGAAGCTAAGTGCTGAAGATTTTCCGGGTGTCGGATGAAGTTGAGTAAATTGTTAATTACTTACGTATTGAGGTGGGTTGGGTGAACATGGATGGTTGCCCATACCTTACTGAGGAGGGATTAACTGGAAAAGAAGGATTATCCGGGTGTTAATGCGGCAGGCGGAGAAAACAAGGCGGAACGGATCTAGAATCGAAGGACTTGCAAGTAATCTTATATGAAGTTTAATGGTTAATAAGGGCGCGGAAATGAGTGGTGATTGCGTATCAGGTGCTTGAAGAAGCTAAGGACTATCGAAGCGGACTAATTTGATGGTTCCCTAAAATTGATTTGCGGGTTGACTCAGATCCAATCTTGGTCAAATTGATGAAATTGCCGGTTTCAGTTGGATGGTTGAGAGGGGCTTACCGAAGGAGTTGAGGTCCGAACTGAGGCCGGTGCGCGGCGCGGCTTGAGTGTCTCACCACAGTCCTTGATGAAAGAAACAAGAGCGTGGCGGCGGGGCTCGATGGCGGCGCTGGAGAGCTCGAGGTCGGATGCGGCCGGAGGTGGCCTTATCTCTGGAAGCGCGCGTGAGCCCGGCGGCCGGAACTGTGAGGGAGCGAGGAGAAAGAAATGACGAAACGAGGTGAATGGTTTAGGGTTACCCTCTGCTGATATTTATAAGGGAGGTGGTGAGCTCACCCGCGGCCAGAAAGCCGGAAATTGCGGAACAGTAATTATCCGCGCGGATTTGGCGTTGTGGGCGTTCGGAGCAAGGGTTCAAATATGGAAAGGCCCATTAGGCGTTCGAGGAAGGATCGAGCTATCGGGATAGCGAGCGCCTCAAGAATGAATCCATGAAGCCCGCGCTATCCTGGGGACTACTGATGAGGGGATAGTAACCCGGTATGCCAACTCCCAGGTGTAATCCGGCCCAAACGGCGGATGGACCAAATCCGGCTAAGAACAAAGAAGCTTCAGAAAGGCCCAGGGCTTGTAAGGATCGTAACCCGGATTGTGGGTTATGGTAAGGAAAGTTAGGTTTGTATATAGAGTTCGAGTAGGACTCAAGGAGCGCTTTGTATGGCAAGTCAAAGGGGGTATGAGTACTATATAAACCAACCCCTAGGCTTCGCCTGAGAGAGATTCAAGTCATAACTGTAACACCTATTATCGAGTATCCAGTATAATCATATCGAGATCCGGCGAGTTGTGTTCCGGCTCTTAGATTGCTTTTCGCCATGTCTTCCTTCAAGCTAAACCCTCTCCCAAATACCTGTGTCGACTTGCCCCTAGATCAGTTACCCCCGGTAACATCTGCCGTGATTATCCCACGACAGATACCATCACTCTTTGTGTTGGGGCCTCACCGACGTCGGATTCTCTCTTCCGGGTTCCAGGACTGCTCACACCCCGAAACTCCCGGATCTGACGTAACAGGGGGAATCTTGAAAGGAGGTGGGCCCTACCATTGTCAAGGGTGTTCCTTGGGCCTAACATGACACAACCAAGAAACTAGTTCCACTTTGCTACCCCCTTCCGGCTCACGCAGAGGGGGCTGGACGCCGGTTCCGTCTTTTTCTACACCGGGGCTAGGGTATCTCCGGAGCGTCGGAATCCCACCTAAACCAATGGTTTGCCATGACATGTGTGTTATAGTGTATCATGGGTATTGGGTTCCAAATATACCATCACTCTTTGTGTTGGGGCCTCACCGACGTCGGATTCTCTCTTCCGGGTTCCAGGACTGCTCACACCCCGAAACTCCCGGATCTGACGTAACGGAGGGAATCTTGCAAGGAGGTGGGACCTACCATTGTCAAGGGTGTTCCTTGGGCCTAACATGACACAACCAAGCAACTAGTTCCACTTTTCTACCCCCTTTCGGCTCACGCAGAGGGGGCTGGACGCCGGTTCCGTCTTTTTCTACACCGGGGCTAGGGTATCTCCGGAGAGGGGATCCGGAGCGTCGGAATCCCACCTAAACCAATGGTTTGCCATGCCATGTGTGTTAGATTGTATCATGGGTATTGGGTGCCAAAGATACCATCACTCTTTGTGTTGGGGCCTCACCGACGTCGGATTCTCTCTTCCAGGTTCCAAGACTGCTCACACCCCGAAACTCCCGGATCTGACGTAACGGGGAGAATCTTGCAAGGAGGTGGGCCCTACCATTGTCAAGGGTGTTACTTGAGCCTAACATGACACAACCAAGCAACTATTTCCACTTTGCTACCCCCTTCCGGCTCACACAGAGGAGGCTGGACGCCGGTTCCGTCTTTTTCTACACCGGGGCTAGGGTATCTCCGGAGAGGGGATCCGGAGCGTCGGAATCCCACCTAAACCAATGGTTTTCCATGCCATATGTGTTAGATTGTCTCATGGGTCTTGGGTGCAAAAGATACCATCACTCTTTGTGTTGGGGCCTCACCGACGTCGGATTCTCTCTTCCGGGTTCCAGGACTGCTCACACCCCGAAACTCCCGGATCTGACGTAACGGGGGAATCTTGCAAGGAGGTGGGCCCTACCATTTTCAAGGGTGTTCCTTGGGCCTAACTTGACACAACCAAGAAACTAGTTCCACTTTGCTACCCCCTTCCGGCTAACGCAGAGGCGGCTGGACGCCGGTTCCGTCTTTTTCTACACCAGGGCTAGGGTATCTCCGGAGAGGGGATCCGGAGCGTCGGAATCCCACCTAAACCAATGGTTTTCCATGCCATGTGTGTTAGAGTGTATCATGGGTATTGGGTTCCAACGATACCATCACTATTTGTTTTGGGGCCTCACTGACGTCGGATTCTCTCTTCCGGGTTCCAGGACTGCTCACACCCCGAAACTCCCGAATCTGACGTAGCGGGGGGAATGTTGCAAGGAGGTGGGCTCTACCATTGTCAAGGGTGTTCCTTGGGCCTAAAATGACACAACAAAGCAACTAGTTCCACTTTTCTACCCCCTTCCGGCTCACGCAGAGGGGGCTGGACGCCGGTTCCGTCTTTTTCTACACCGGGACTAGGGTATCTCCGGAGAGGGGATCCAGAGCGTCGGTATCCCACCTAAACCAATGGTTTGCCATGCCATGTGTGTTATAGTGTATCATGGGTCTTGGGTGCCAAAGATACCATCACTCTTTGTGTTGGGGCCTCACCGACGTCGGATTCTCTCTTCCGGGTTCCAGGACTGCTCACACCCCGAAACTCCCGGATCAGACGTAACGGAGGGAATCTTGCAAGGAGGTGGGACCTACCATTGTCAAGGGTGTTCCTTGGGCCTAACATGACACAACCAAGCAACTAGTTCCACTTTTCTACCCCCTTCCGGCTCACGCAGAGGGGGCTTGTAACACCCCAAAGTTTGCTACCTTAGGGTGTGTGGTGTGTGTTCATATCATACATGCACAAGAACCAAAAATTTAATCATGTTTTTACCAATTTAAAACTTGAATTCAAATGGTTTGAGAAATTTTGCAGCAAATAGTACTTAAAATGGGTTTCAAAATCTTGTTCTGAAAAGTATTTCAATTTCACCAAAGGAGTACATGGTGAGGTTGGAAATTTCATAAGCTTTCCAAATCCTATTTTTGCCAATTTTTCTGTTCACAAAAAGGTCCCCAAAACCCTGTTTTCTGTTCTGTTTTTAAATGGAAAAGGACCTCATCGCAATTTCTGAAAAGTTCCAGGGGGTTTCCAGGAAGTTTCCTTTTGTCGTCTTCAACCTCTGCCAGGAGGACAGAGCCTCGCCGACGGCACCCCCGCGCCACGTCCTGCTGCCCTTGTGGCGTGGATAGGGCCAAAGGAGAGCCCCACGAGTACCTCTCTCTCTCCCACTTGCCGTCATCCTCTCCCTCCTCTCCTCTGTAACTCCCGAGAGCAAACCCTAGATCGCCCCACGGCCACCGCCGATTTCCGCCTCTCCGGCCGCCCCTAGACGAACTAACCATCCAGGGAGGTCCGCCTCGAGCCCCTGGTCATCCTCGCCAACCCTCGCTTGCAGGGACGCACCGGAGGCGAAGAATCGCGGCGTCTCCTCCAACTCCGGCCGCCGGCCATCGAGGAAGATTCCGGCCGCCTCCGTCCTCCATTAGCTTCCCCGACACCTTCAACGAGCTCATGGTGAGCTGAGGGTCCTCAGGGTCCATTCCTTTTGCGTCCTCCCCCTCTGTTTTCCCCGGTCGCCGTACGCCGTCAACCCCCGCTGCACCGGTGGATGCCGGCGAGCCTCCGATGGCTATAATCGGGCGGCGCCGCCTCCAGTACGTTCCCCGTCGTTCTCTTAACCCTTCTGTAAAGTTGGATTCGCAAAGGAGTCGCGGAGTCGACGGATTCGTCACCGGCAGTGCAACGCCGGCCATCCGGTGGCGTCACGGTGATGTCAGCAGGACGTCACCGTGGGCCCTCCTGTCAGCCGGTTTGTCCTGTTTGAGTTATGTGGTTTTTAAACTGAGACGTGGACCCCACCTTAAATAGGATTTACAGAAGTGAGTTAATATTCAAAAATTAATATCTTCTTCTCTGTAACTCAGAAAAATGTAAGTAATATATGGTTTTGATCAGAAAAATGTGCTCTATCCAAAAATGTCATTTCCACATATATTTGACAAAGTTGAATTTTGGCCTTTATTTAATGCTGTTTAATCATTTAAAAATAGAAAAATAAGTTTTTATTCAATAAAATTAGAAAAATTAAAAGTAATATACCAAATTGCTCAAAATGACAAATGCAACCTGTTTATGATGTTTTCAAACCAATTTGAGCAACCAAAATTGTACTCACTTTCAGAATCACCCGAAACCCCCTCCGGGGTCTATTTCGGGCAAATTTCAGTAAAACTTCTTAACTGACATATGAACCCTAGCAACCCAACGATCATGCTTAGGGCTTTATTTCAATGCATTAATTTGCTCATGCATACATATTGCGCATTGCATCGATGCCATGGTTGATTGTTCTTCTTTGTTTCGGTGTTGTTTCCCCCTCGGTAGAACGTGACTCCGAAGAGAAGGACAACAGTCCAATGGTGAATACTTGATCTTAACCGACAAGTCAAGCACTTATTCCAGAAGATTATTTATCTGGTTTTCTTATAACCAAGGCAAGCATAACCTCTTATCTGCTCATATATGATTTCAAAGTGATTTGAATCTCGTACTTTGCATTCGGTTCAAAACTATTTGATGTCAGCAGATAGAGTTCTCATATATACTGCATAACCTAGATATCCTGATCCACTGCTCCTAGCAGCTATAGGTTTGCTTGTGCGCGCTCCGCTAAACCCTGTGAGTCTTGCTTAGCCATGCTTAGTTGTGATCTGATCCATCCGGTTGATGAATCTGGTCAATACATGAATCATTTATATCAGGTTGTTGTGAATTGTATTACCTTTGATAAACTTGATTAAACAACGGCATGGATGTGAGGCCACAATGGGTTGTGGCGTTTTGTCCTGTTCATGCCCCTAGGAGCGAGTTCTCGCCTTCGAAGCCAAGACTGAGCGTGCAACCACACGCGGGGCCTAACAGACCGCGCTCGACCAACTAACTTGTTTGGCCACGTCCATGAGTCACGTAGTTTGATCTTTCCATCTGCGTGTGAGTCAGAAAACGATTTGGAGAAAACTTAGGGCGTGACCGGGACAAGTGATGGACGTACACGGATCTTGTTCCCGACTCACAGAACAGGTGCCGTCAGGAGGTGGCCAACTCCCTGTTGACGGGGTGGCCCTGTTTGGGTTGACTCATGGATAGGGTCGAGCAAGGTAAAGGTCGTGGCCAGCCACCCTCTGCCGCGCTCCATGGACGAGCGTACATGTGGCGTTAAGAGTCGGATGGTACGTGTGGGTAAAGTGTACCCCCTGCAGGGATAAATCTCCTCGAGAAGCCGTGTCCACGGTTACGGACGACTTGGCAACGGATTCTGTGATCATAGATAACCTCAACGGAATGACTAAAACTTGTTAACCATGATTGAAGGGTGCCTCCCCGGAGATGCCGGGAGGGGTGATCCTTGTAGCATGAGATAGTGTGGGAACGAGAAAGACTTGGTGGAATACAAGAAGATGATGATCTCAGTAGTTGAGTACCTTTCTCATCTGTTTTGAAAACATTCTATGAGACGTGCTATTCCTCCTCAATTTGGAAAACAAAGATTGCTTTACGCAAAACAGCCTTCATAAAACCCTTTCTGAAGATAGCAGATGTATAATAGGTTAACTAAGTCTTGTTGAGTACCTCCCGTACTCAGGTTTGCTTAATTTTGGTTCAGGAGAAGAACTCCATCGGTGGTGATTCAACGTGGACATCGACGAGTAATTTGGGGTTCCCAGGTAGCAGCCTGGAATCTATGGGCTGGGACGTCGCCTTATGTTGCGGCCTCTTAGGCCTTTTTGGTTCTTGTTGATTAGCAACATAATTTGTCTTCCGTTGTCTGATGTAATGTTGGGTCGTGTGACCTCTTCTTGTAAGCTATACTCTAGTAACATCTGTTTAATACAATTTCAATGTCTAGAGTACTGCTTTGATCGGTTGTTGGTTTCGAGCTCATCGTTATACAGTTTTGGCTATGCCTGCATAGTTGTCGCAGTCGAGGGGTTGTGGAGCCGATGATCCATGTCCGAGCCCGCCTGTCGATTTGATCGGCCTGGGGCGAGGTAACCCCAGTAACCCTCGATTGTTGTTGCACTTTCTGGACACATAGCATCTCTGTATAGCTTTGGTCCCGTTTCCTTCAGTTTCATTCGATTCGTGGACGCTTTGATATGCATAGTTGGTTATGACTAGCATGGATACAAGGAGTAGTAGACTGGGGATCCGGACTACGTGCCGATGAATCCAGTCTGCCTGCCGTTGTTTGTTGCGGCCGGGGCTGGTAACCCTGAAGCCCTTATGAGTCCATGGCTAGGAGCACATAACAATATGTATATCTTTGGGTCCGGGGTCGTGACAGGTCTTGGTATCAGAGCAGGACTGCCTGCAGGAAAACCTTACTGCTTGGTCGATGTTGAGTCTAGTGTTTGTGAAAACTACTTTGAAACTCAAAATGAATTGTCAAAACCTTCTTAGGATTCTTTTTACTCCGTATCTGGTATCGCTCTAAACTCTGGGTCTTCTTACCTGTTTTGATTTGAAAAGGTTCTGATTACTCAAAACCTAGGTGCCTTCTTCGGCAAGGACGTTGTTACCCAAGTTGACCTAGTGTTAAGTTCTAGAGTCGTGTGTCTTCCGTGTTCCGTTATCTCTTGTTTAAACTGGGAGATTTCCTTTCCATTCTAATCTCTCAGGGTTGTGTGGATTCCACCTTCTTACATGTTCTAAAGTCTCAAAATCCTGAACCTCGAGATCTGCTTTTCATCTCGAATGTATCCGCTATCCTATGCTCAAATACTTCCGCAGCTAAGTTTGTCCTCTTGGAAAGATACTCCGTGATTGCTATTCATATCGTTCCTTAAGGCACTAAGATAGTAGTTACTCCTTTCTCGGTGTTTTCTACCTTGGACTTGAACCGAAGGTCCCAGAATGTGCTGAATTGCGGTGAGTTGAGTCATGTGGTTTCATAACCAGGTGATGCTCATGCCATCAGTACATGATGTTGACCTTTAACCCAAGTTCTGTTTCCTTGGATCCTGAAGAATCTGTTTTACCTTGGGATTGTTAGGAAATTTCCAAACTCTTATAGCCGTAGGCTTTCCTTTGGAATCAAAAGGGATCACAACAAGAGTGTTCTTATGATTCTGATATCCTTGTTCTTGATTCAGCTATAATAACTCTTTTGCATGGGTTTTACACATGAGTATTACCCTGTGCTTCAACTTGATCTTAGGATCTTCCTTGAGCATGATTCTACCCTTCAGTTGCTTTCAAATCTCTAACCGTTGTTTGGAAACCAAGTTGCATAGGTGTGTTGGATTCTTCCAATACAGTTCCTCTTGTTTTCTGTCAGAACATTCCACCTTGGAATGTCAGGAGAAACAAACTCCAGTGCCTCGTTCATCTCTAGAACCAGGTCAAAGTTTTGTAATCCGCAGATTGAAAGAAGTTTCATTAGCTTCTGTTCTGTTCCACCTTCCAGTATCACACTCTTATATATCAAGAGGTTGTGTTAAGTTTCATGGCTTTATTGATGAAGTGATGCTCTTACCGTATTCAATCCCCCTTCCTCCAAGCTTGAATGCTTGAGTATGATGGGTCAGTGTATTGATGTGTGTGCCAGATGTTCTGAGCAATTCGTATTGCTTCGAAAAATCTAAGAAAACATTTGTATCCTTCTTAGCACTAATGGTCACTCAGCCTCTGTTAACAGTTGACTGAGTTACCAAATCCGTTCATTCTGATGCACCTTCTCGATCAGAGAGTTAGGTTTATGCCGAAGCTCTCAAGATCATATCGGTTGCTTTGAAAAGCATGCCTCCTTTCGATTTCTAAGACATACCGGTAGGTTGTGATATTCTGGTTGTCTTTCTAGAAGTATCACCAGGTTTGACCGGACCGTGATGTCTAAACCAGGAGTAAATTTGAACCACTCCTCTCTCCAAGAACCTACGCTAGACACCTTGGACTAGTGGTTGAGCTTAAACAACAACTTGGAGAGTTGAAAGGCAAAAGCTCCGCCAACTTGTTCCTTTGATAAGGGATATCTAGTTTTCCTAGTGTTGAAGCATGATAGTATCTCTTTAATGTATATGCTGTCATTCTACCTTGATTTGATTTGGGCTATCGTCAAATCGAGAAAAGATCCAAGGACTATCTTTATGGTGTCTTCACTCCTGGTGTTTTGCCGGGAACACCCTCATGTCCTTTGGTCAGACCAATATTTTGCATTGTTCATGTTTCATATGAATCCCTCTTCTTGGAGTGTTTTGATAAGTGTGTTTTCGAGCCCATCGATGACATTCCTATTTAACCAAGTTGCAAGAGGTTCATGTTGAACACTTGGCATTAATGTTGGAAACTCTCGAGAACCATCTTTGTTTCATTACGAAGATTTTGTTCCGGATGTTTGAAGTGACTTTATCAGGTCCATGTGCTTATGGTGAAAGTTGTCGCCATGGGCCCGAGAAGAGTTTTCTTGTTCCTTCGGGAATAATCCCAAGTCGGTCATGCATGTGTGGACTATTCTTGAGATGGTAGGTTGTTACCTCGATTCCTTGAAGAAGTTTGTATCCCATCAAGCCACTGATTGACTACTCGCGAAAGAGAAGAAGTTTAAGAACTTCATTATCTTCGTATCGTCTTTCCCACAAGGACTCCGATGTGTTTCATTGCAAGTAAACCATGTAGGTGCAACCGTATTTTGCAAGTTGCTAATACATGAGTTCTACAATCTCACTCATCCTCTTGAGTGTGACATCGTAGTCCTTATCTTGAGAATCCAGTACATGTATCTCGTTGATAACCGGTGCAATCTCTTTGATCAAACATACCGAGTCCTAGTTATCTACCCACTAACCAGAGCTGAATCTCAAGCATCAATGATGGTTGGTGCTTCCTCAAGGGTATTGAATAAGGTCTTTCCAAAATCCGGCATGGTTGATGTTGTGGTTGACCCAATTAGCCGGAAGGCCTAATGTCATGTCTCTTTGAATCCGTAAGAACAACCACTCTCCGTGAGAATCTTGTGTGGCTCATTCTAACAAGTTTTCCTCCCCGTTCTTCCAAACCGGAGTTCTACTTTCACTTAAAGGTCTATCCACGGCTTACCGTAAGCCTGATCTTGGTATCTAGAACGTCCAAGATAACTTGGAAGTTGATCCTCCAAACTTCTCTTTCAGTGGAAACAAGTTTCTCGTGAGAACATCTCGTGGTGTTTCGTAACCGCCATTGAGCAGTTCCCTTTTTCAAGTTGTTGGTACTTGAAGTTCTGTTCATCTCACACATTGTGTGAATTTGTCAGTCACTCCAGCCATGGGATCTTAACCATGTGGTAAACGTATTGCTACGTCAAATCCACCATAGGAAAGAGATTCCCTATTCCTTCCAGTAATCTAATTCCCGTTGGTTAACCATCCTTATGGTGTGACCAAGGATTTCTTCCTCGTTATGGTATTCCAACATTCCGTGGTTACTCATCCTCTGTTGTGAAGTAACATTCCGAATCTTTGACAAAGTTTTGACGGAGTGAAAGTTCTGTTATCTTCCGTGTCCACTCCGAAGAGTGAACCTGATCCTGTATCAAGTTCTCTTTGCCTCACGATTACAGTGTTTTCTCGTGATTTCCCTCGTCTACGGATATTACGTCGTGGTATCCAAGACCATCCTTTTCATCTTGGTTATCTGTTTGAAGAAACCTCGATATCATAAGTTGTCCAACCTGTCTTTTCCAAAAGGATTTAAAGTCTTGTGCAAAGCTCATATTCTAAATCCTTTCTAGACCAATCGTCCAAACACTTGAAACCATCTTCTATTCCCTCTGTTACCTTGATGTGTTTCATGCCTGTTAACTCAAAAGTTCTTTACGAACATTCCTGTCATGAGTTACCCATGGGATACTCGATCTTCGTGAAGATCATTTCCTAAGAGTTTCCCTCTTACCTAAGGTGTATCCGTTCAACATTTCAAGATGCTACGGATCAACCTCTTCGAGAAAGGAACCGCAAGGTTCAAGAAGATCGTTCAAAACCGGTGTTCCTTCTTTCTTCTCCTTCGGGAATCTCGGGACGAGATTCTTGTAAGGGGGGTAGATTTGTAACACCCCAAAGTTTGCTACCTTAGGGTGTGTGGTGTGTGTTCATATCATACATGCACAAGAACCAAAAATTTAATCATGTTTTTACCAATTTAAAACTTGAATTCAAATGGTTTGAGAAATTTTCCAGCAAATAGTACTTAAAATGGGTTTCAAAATCTTGTTCTGAAAAGTATTTCAATTTCACCAAAGGAGTACATGGTGAGGTTGGAAATTTCATAAGCTTTCCAAATCCTATTTTTGCCAATTTTTCTGTTCACAAAAAGGTCCCCAAAACCCTGTTTTCTGTTCTGTTTTTAAATGGAAAAGGACCTCATCGCAATTTCTGAAAAGTTCCAGGGGGTTTCCAGGAAGTTTCCTTTTGTCGTCTTCAACCTCTGCCAGGAGGACAGAGCCTCGCCGACGGCACCCCCGCGCCACGTCCTGCTGCCCTTGTGGCGTGGATAGGGCCAAAGGAGAGCCCCACGAGTACCTCTCTCTCTCCCACTTGCCGTCATCCTCTCCCTCCTCTCCTCTGTAACTCCCGAGAGCAAACCCTAGCTCGCCCCACGGCCACCGCCGATTTCCGCCTCTCCGGCCGCCCCTAGACGAACTAACCATCCAGGGAGGTCCGCCTCGAGCCCCTGGTCATCCTCGCCAACCCTCGCTTGCAGGGACGCACCGGAGGCGAAGAATCGCGGCGTCTCCTCCAACTCCGGCCGCCGGCCATCGAGGAAGATTCCGGCCGCCTCCGTCCTCCATTAGCTTCCCCGACACCTTCAACGAGCTCATGGTGAGCTGAGGGTCCTCAGGGTCCATTCCTTTTGCGTCCTCTCCCTCTGTTTTCCCCGGTCGCCGTACGCCGTCAACCCCCGCTGCACCGGTGGATGCCAGCGAGCCTCCGATGGCTATAATCGGGCGGCACCGCCTCCAGTACGTTCCCCGTCGTTCTCTTAACCCTTCTGTAAAGTTGGATTCGCAAAGGAGTCGCGGAGTCGACGGATTCGTCACCGGCAGTGCAACGCCGGCCATCCGGTGGCGTCACGGTGATGTCAGCAGGACGTCACCGTGGGCCCTCCTGTCAGCCGGTTTGTCCTGTTTGAGTTATGTGGTTTTTAAACTGAGACGTGGACCCCACCTTAAATAGGATTTACAGAAGTGAGTTAATATTCAAAAATTAATATCTTCTTCTCTGTAACTCAGAAAAATGTAAGTAATATATGGTTTTGATCAGAAAAATGTGCTCTATCCAAAAATGTCATTTCCACATATATTTGACAAAGTTGAATTTTGGCCTTTATTTAATGCTGTTTAATCATTTAAAAATAGAAAAATAAGTTTTATTCAATAAAATTAGAAAAATTAAAAGTAATATACCAAATTGCTCAAAATGACAAATGCAACCTGTTTATGATGTTTTCAAACCAATTTGAGCAACCAAAATTGTAATCACTTTCAGAATCACCCGAAACCCCCTCCGGGGTCTATTTCGGGCAAATTTCAGTAAAACTTCTTAACTGACATATGAACCCTAGCAACCCAACGATCATGCTTAGGGCTTTATTTCAATGCATTAATTTGCTCATGCATACATATTGCGCATTGCATCGATGCCATGGTTGATTGTTCTTCTTTGTTTCGGTGTTGTTTCCCCCTCGGTAGAACGTGACTCCGAAGAGAAGGACAACAGTCCAATGGTGAATACTTGATCTTAACCGACAAGTCAAGCACTTATTCCAGAAGATTATTTATCTGGTTTTCTTATAACCAAGGCAAGCATAACCTCTTATCTGCTCATATATGATTTCAAAGTGATTTGAATCTCGTACTTTGCATTCGGTTCAAAACTATTTGATGTCAGCAGATAGAGTTCTCATATATACTGCATAACCTAGATATCCTGATCCACTGCTCCTAGCAGCTATAGGTTTGCTTGTGCGCGCTCCGCTAAACCCTGTGAGTCTTGCTTAGCCATGCTTAGTTGTGATCTGATCCATCCGGTTGATGAATCTGGTCAATACATGAATCATTTATATCAGGTTGTTGTGAATTGTATTACCTTTGATAAACTTGATTAAACAACGGCATGGATGTGAGGCCACAATGGGTTGTGGCGTTTTGTCCTGTTCATGCCCCTAGGAGCGAGTTCTCGCCTTCGAAGCCAAGACTGAGCGTGCAACCACACGCGGGGCCTAACAGACCGCGCTCGACCAACTAACTTGTTTGGCCACGTCCATGAGTCACGTAGTTTGATCTTTCCATCTGCGTGTGAGTCAGAAAACGATTTGGAGAAAACTTAGGGCGTGACCGGGACAAGTGATGGACGTACACGGATCTTGTTCCCGACTCACAGAACAGGTGCCGTCAGGAGGTGGCCAACTCCCTGTTGACGGGGTGGCCCTGTTTGGGTTGACTCATGGATAGGGTCGAGCAAGGTAAAGGTCGTGGCCAGCCACCCTCTGCCGCGCTCCATGGACGAGCGTACATGTGGCGTTAAGAGTCGGATGGTACGTGTGGGTAAAGTGTACCCCCTGCAGGGATAAATCTCCTCGAGAAGCCGTGTCCACGGTTACGGACGACTTGGCAACGGATTCTGTGATCATAGATAACCTCAACGGAATGACTAAAACTTGTTAACCATGATTGAAGGGTGCCTCCCCGGAGATGCCGGGAGGGGTGATCCTTGTAGCATGAGATAGTGTGGGAACGAGAAAGAC
The DNA here is from genome assembly GCA_028641055.1 of Alopecurus myosuroides. Taxonomy (NCBI): domain Eukaryota; kingdom Viridiplantae; phylum Streptophyta; class Magnoliopsida; order Poales; family Poaceae; genus Alopecurus; species Alopecurus myosuroides. The sequence goes on along the minus strand of CM054063.1, from coordinate 314,291,878 downwards.
TTGGTGGAATACAAGAAGATGATGATCTCAGTAGTTGAGTACCTTTCTCATCTGTTTTGAAAACATTCTATGAGACGTGCTATTCCTCCTCAATTTGGAAAACAAAGATTGCTTTACGCAAAACAGCCTTCATAAAACCCTTTCTGAAGATAGCAGATGTATAATAGGTTAACTAAGTCTTGTTGAGTACCTCCCGTACTCAGGTTTGCTTAATTTTGGTTCAGGAGAAGAACTCCATCGGTGGTGATTCAACGTGGACATCGACGAGTAATTTGGGGTTCCCAGGTAGCAGCCTGGAATCTATGGGCTGGGACGTCGCCTTATGTTGCGGCCTCTTAGGCCTTTTTGGTTCTTGTTGATTAGCAACATAATTTGCCTTCCGTTGTCTGATGTAATGTTGGGTCGTGTGACCTCTTCTTGTAAGCTATACTCTAGTAACATCTGTTTAATACAATTTCAATGTCTAGAGTACTGCTTTGATCGGTTGTTGGTTTCGAGCTCATCGTTATACAGTTTTGGCTATGCCTGCATAGTTGTCGCAGTCGAGGGGTTGTGGAGCCGATGATCCATGTCCGAGCCCGCCTGTCGATTTGATCGGCCTGGGGCGAGGTAACCCCAGTAACCCTCGATTGTTGTTGCACTTTCTGGACACATAGCATCTCTGTATAGCTTTGGTCCCGTTTCCTTCAGTTTCATTCGATTCGTGGACGCTTTGATATGCATAGTTGGTTATGACTAGCATGGATACAAGGAGTAGTAGACTGGGGATCCGGACTACGTGCCGATGAATCCAGTCTGCCTGCCGTTGTTTGTTGCGGCCGGGGCTGGTAACCCTGAAGCCCTTATGAGTCCATGGCTAGGAGCACATAACAATATGTATATCTTTGGGTCCGGGGTCGTGACAGGTCTGGACGCCGGTTCCGTCTTTTTCTACACCGGGGCTAGGGTATCTCCGGAGAGGGGATCCGGAGCGTCGGAATCCCACCTAAACCAATGGTTTGCCATGCCATGTGTGTTAGAGTGTATCATGGGTATTGGGTGCCAAAGATACCATCACTCTTTGTGTTGGGGCCTCACCGACGTCGGATTCTCTCTTCCAGGTTCCAAGACTGCTCACACCCCGAAACTCCCGGATCTGACGTAACGGGGAGAATCTTGCAAGGAGGTGGGCCCTACCATTGTCAAGGGTGTTACTTGAGCCTAACATGACACAACCAAGCAACTATTTCCACTTTGCTACCCCCTTCCGGCTCACACAGAGGGGGCTAAACGCCGGTTCCGTCTTTTTCTACACCGGGGCTTGGGTATCTCCCGAGAGGGGATCCGGAGCGTCGGAATCCCACCTAAACCAATGGTTTGCCATGCCATGTGTGTTAGAGTGTCTCATGGGTCTTGGGTGCCAAATATACCATCACTCTTTGTGTTGGGGCCTCACCGACGTCGGATTCTCTCTTCCGGGTTCCAGGAATGCTCACACCCCGAAACTCCCGGATCTGACGTAACGGGGGGAATCTTGCAAGGAGGTGGTCCCTAACATTGTCAAGGATGTTCCTTGGGCCTAACATGACACAAACAAGCAACTAGTTCCACTTTGCTACCCCCTTCCGGCTCACGCAGAGGGGGCTGGACGCCGGTTCCGTCTTTTTCTACACCGGGGCTAGGGTATCTCCGGAGAGGGGATCCGGAGCGTCGGAATCCCACATAAACCAATGTTTTGCCATGCCATGTGTGTTAGAGTGTCTCATGGGTCTTGGGTGCCAAAGATACCCTCACTCTTTTTGTTGGGGCCTCACCTACGTCGGATTCTCTCTTCCGGGTTCCAGGAATGCTCACACCCCGAAACTTCCGGATCTGACGTAACGGGGGGAATATTGCAAGTAGGTGGGTCCTACCATTGTCAAGGGTGTTCCTTGGGCCTAACATGACACAACTAAGCAACTGGTTCCACTTTTCTACCCCCTTCCGGCTCACGCAGAGGGG